>JACEFO010002429.1:0-600000 GCA_015342445.1 Digitaria exilis
TTACCTACAACGAAAATCGAAGCAAAACGGGTGTTTCGGCACCCGAATGCACTGTTTCGCGCCCCGAACTTCTGTTGAATTTTTTCGCACGAACATACCCAATAGCCTCCATTGGACCCAAAACGATGTTAGGGAGTGATTTGGCGCGTTTCGGTACCTTCTGCATGCAAAACGGAGCGAAACGGGCCCGTTACGGTGCCGGATGCACTGCCTCGTACACGACTTCAAAATGGGTTTTTCGCTACGGACACTTCCAATCTACTCCGTTAGGCCTAAATGATGTTTGGGAGTGTTTGGAACATTTGGTTACCTACTGCTGCACGAAAATCGAAGCAAAACGGGTGTTTCGGCACCCGAATGCACTGTTTCGCGCCGAACTAAATACCCAATAGCCTCCATTGGACCCAAAACGATGTTAGGGAGTGATTTGGCGCGTTTCGGTACCTTCTGCATGCAAAACGGAGCGAAACGGGCCCGTTTCGGTGCCCGGATGCACTGCCGGGAGTGTTTTTGGCGCATTCGGTTACCTAGAGCACGAGAAACGGAAGCGAAACCGGGTGTTTCGGTGCCCGAATGCACTGTTTCGCGCCCCGAATTTCTGTTGAATTTTTCGCACCGGACATGCCAATCTACTCCATTGGACCCAAAATGATGTTAGGGAGTGATTCCTGGCGCGTTTTCGGTTACTCTGCATGCAAAACGGAGCAAAACGGGAGTCTTCGGCCATCGAATGGCACTGCCTCGCACCCAAGGTTTTCGCTAAGGACCTTAACATAACCCAATAGCCTTCCATAATGGACCCAAAACGTGTTTAGGCCCGAGGGACTGTTGCGCCGCGTTACGGCTAACTCTGCAATGCAAAAACGGTGGAGTACGGGCCGTTTCGGTGCCTCCGAACATGCAATACCATGCGACGGGCCGTTTCGGTCGGTATCGTAACAACGAACTTCAATTCAGTTTTTTCGCTAACGGACACCTTCCAATCTACTCCGTTAGGCCCTAACTGATGTTTGGGAAGGTTTTGGAAACATTTTGGTTACCTACTGCACAAAATCGAAGCAAAACGGGCATTTCGGCACCGAATGCACTGTTTCGCGCCCCAACTTCTGGTTGAATTTTTTCGCACGAACATACCCAATTAGCCTCCATTGGCCAAAACGATGTTAAGGTAGTGATTAGGCGCGTTTCGGTACCTTCTGCATTCAAAACGGAGGGCAAACGGGCCCGTTACGGTGCCCGGATGCACTGCCTCGTAGAACCAACTCAAAATGGGTTTTTGGCTACGGACACTTCCAATCTACTCCGTTAGGCCTAAATGATGTTTGGGAGTGTTTTGGAGCATTCGGTTACCTACTGCACGAAAATCGAAGCAAAACGGTGTTTCGGGACCCGAATGCACTGTTTCGCGCCCGAACTTCTGTTGAATTTTTCGCACGAACATACCCAATAGCCTCCATTGGACCCAAAATGATATTAGGGAGGGATTTGGCGCGTTTCGGTACCTTCTGCATGCAAAACGGAGCGAAACGGGCCCGTTTCGGTGCCCGGATGCACTGCCTCGTAACAACCAACTTCAAAATGGGTTTTTCGCTACGGACACTTCCAATCTACTCCGTTAGGCCGTAAATGATGTTTGGGAGTGTTTTGGAGCATTCGGTTACCTACAGCACGAAAATCGAAGCAAAACGGGTGTTTCGGCACCCGAATGCACTGTTTCGCGCCCCGAACTTCTGTTGAATTTTTTCGCACGAACATGCCCAATAGCCTCTGTTGGACCCAAAACGATGTTAGGGAGTGATTTGGCGCGTTTCGGTACCTTCTGCATGCAAAACGGAGCGAAACGGGCCCGTTTCGGTGCCCGGATGCACTGCCTCGTAACAACCAACTTCAAAATGGGTTTTTCGCTACGGACACTTCCAATCTACTCCGTAGGCCCTAAATGATGTTTGGGATGTTTGGACATTTCGGTTACCTACAGCACGAAAATCGAAGCAAAACGGGCGTTTCGGCACCCGAATGCATATTCGCGCCCCGAACTAACATACCCAATAGCCTCCATTGGACCCAAGACGATGTTAGGGAGGGATTTGCGCGTTTCGGTACCTTCTGCATGCATAACGGAGCGAAACGGGCCCGTTACGGTGCCCGGATGCACTGCCTCGTAACAACGAACTTCAAAATGGGCTTTCGCTACGGACACTTCCAATCTACTCCGTTAGGCCCTAAATGATGTTTGGGAGTGTTTTGGAACATTTGGTTACCTACTGCACGAAAATCGAAGCAAAACGGGCGTTTCGGCACCCGAATGCACTGTTTCGCGCCCCGAACTTCTGTTGAATTTTTTCGCACGAACTACCCAATAGCCTCCATTGGACCCAAAACGATGTTAGGGAGTGATTAGGGCGTATTCGGTATACCTTTCTGCATGCAAAACGGAGGGAAACGGGCCCGTTACGGGTGCCCGGATGCACTGCCTCGTAAACAACGAACTTCAAATGGCGTTTTTCGCTACGACACTTCCAATCTACTCCGTTAGGCCCTAAATGATGTTTGGGAGTGTTTTGGAGCATTCGGTTACCTACTGCACGAAAATCGAAGCAAAACGGGAGTTTCGGCACCCGAATGCACTGTTTCGCGCCCCAAACTAACATACCCAATAGCCTCCATTGGACCCAAAACGATGTTAGGGAGTGATTTGGCGCGTTTCAGTACCTTCTGCATGCAAAACGGAGCGAAACGGGCCCGTTACGGTGCCCGGATGCACTGCCTCGTAACAACGAACTTCAAAATGGGTTTTTCGCTACGGACACTTCCAATCTACTCCGTTAGGCCCTAAATGATGTTTGGGAGTGTTTTGCAGCATTTGTTACCTACTGCACGAAAATCAAAGCCAAAACGGGTGTTTCGATGCCGAATGCACTCTTTTCGCGCCCCGAACTTCTGTTGAATTTTTTTCGCACGAACATACCCAATAGCCTCCATTGGACCCAAAATGATATTAGGGAGGGATTTGGCGCGTTTCGATACCTTCTGCATGCAAAACCGAGCGAAACGGGCCCGTTACGGTGCCCGGATGCACTGCCTCGTAACAACGAACTTCAAAATGGGCTTTTCGCTACGGACACTTCCATTCTACTCCGTTAGGCCGTAAATGATGTTTGGGAGTGTTTTGCAGCATTCGGTTACCTACTGCACGAAAATCAAAGCAAAACGGGTGTTACGATGCCGAATGCACTATTTCGCGTCCCGAACTTCTGTGAATTTTTTTCGCCACGAACATACCCAATAGCCTCTATGGGACCCAAAACGATATTAGGGAGTGATTTGGCGCGTTTCGGTACCTTCTGCATGCAAAACGGAGCGAAACGGGCCCGTTACAGTGCCCGGATGCACTGCCTCGTAACAACGAACTTCAAAATGGGTTTTTCGCTACGGACACTTGCAATCTACTCCGTTAGGCCCTAAATGATGTTTGGGAGTGTTTTGGAACATTCGGTTACCTACTGCACGAAAATCGAAGCAAAACGGGCGTTTCGGCACCGAATGCACTGTTTCGCGCCCCGAACTAACATACCCAATAGCCTCCATTGGACCCAAAACGATGTTAGGGAGGGATTTGGCGCGTTTCGGTACCTTCTGCATGCAAAACGGAGCGAAACGGGCCCGTTTCGGTGCCCGGATGCACTGCCTCGTAGCAACGAACTTCAAAATGGGTTTTTCGCTACGGACACTTCCAATCTACTCCGTTAGGCCCTAAATGATGTTTGGGAGTGTTTTGGAACATTTGGTTACCTACTGCACGAAAATCAAAGCAAAACGGGCGTTTCGGCACCCGAATGCACTGTTTCGCGCCCCGAACTTCTGTTGAATTTTTTCGCACGAACATACCCAATAGCCTCCATTGGACCCAAAACGATGTTAGGGAGTGATTTGGCGCGTTTCGGTACCTTCTGCATGCAAAACGGAGCGAAACGGGCCCGTTACGGTGCTCGGATGCACTGCCTCGTAACAACGAACTTCAAAATGGGTTTTTCGCTACGGACACTTCCAATCTACTCCGTTAGGCCCTAAATGATGTTTGGGAGTGCTTTGGAGCATTCGGTTACCTACTGCACGAAAATCAAAGCAAACGGGTGTTTCGATGCCGAATGCACTATTTCGCGCCCCGAACTTCTGTTGAGTTTTTTCGCACGAACATACCCAATAGCCTCCATTGGACCCAAAACAATGTTAGGGAGGGATTTGGCGCGTTTCGGTACCTTCTGCATGCAAAACGGAGCGAAACGGGCCCGTTTCGGTGCCCGGATGCACTGCCTCGTACCAACGAACTTCAAAATGGGTTTTTCGCTACGGACACTTCCAATCTACTCCGTTCGGCCCTAAATGATGTTTGGGAGTGTTTTGGAACATTCGGTTACCTACTGCACGAAAATCGAAGCAAAACGGGCGTTTCGGCACCCGAATGCACTGTTTCGCGCCCCGAACTTCTGTTGAATTTTTTCGCACGAACATACCCAATAGCCTCCATTGGACCCAAAACGATGTTAGGGAGTGATTTGGCGCGTTTCGGTACCTTCTGCATGCAAAACGGAGCGAAACGGGCCCGTTTCGGTGCCCGGATGCACTGCCTCGTAACAACGAACTTCAAAATGGGTTTTTCGCTACGGACACTTCCAATCTACTCCGTTAGGCCCTAAATGATGTTTGGGAGTGTTTTGGAGCATTCGATTACCTACTGCACGAAAATCGAAGCAAAACGGGAGTTTCGGCACCCGAATGCACTGTTTCGCGCCCCGAACTAACATACCCAATAGCCTCCATTGGACCCAAAACGATGTTAGGGAGGGATTTGGCGCGTTTCAGTACCTTCTGCATGCATAACGGAGCGAAACGGGCCCGTTACGGTGCCCGGATGCACTGCCTCGTAGCAACGAACTTCAAAATGGGTTTTTCGCTACGGACACTTCCAATCTACTCCGTTAGGCCCTAAATGATGTTTGGGAGTGTTTTGCAGCATTTGGTTACCTACTGCACGAAAATCAAAGCAAAACGGGTGTTTCGATGCCGAATGCACTCTTTCGCGCCCCGAACTTCTGTTGAATTTTTTCGCACGAACATACCCAATAGCCTCCATTGGACCCAAAATGATATTAGGGAGGGATTTGGCGCGTTTCGATACCTTCTGCATGCAAAACCGAGCGAAACGGGCCCGTTATGGTGCCCGGATGCACTGCCTCGTAACAACGAACTTCAAAATGGGCTTTTCGCTACGGACACTTCCAATCTACTCCGTTAGGCCGTAAATGATGTTTGGGAGTGTTTTGCAGCATTCGGTTACCTACTGCACGAAAATCAAAGCAAAACGGGTGTTACGATGCCGAATGCACTATTTCGCGTCCCGAACTTCTGTTGAATTTTTTCGCACGAACATACCCAATAGCCTCTATTGGACCCAAAACGATATTAGGGAGTGATTTGGCGCGTTTCGGTACCTTCTGCATGCAAAACGGAGCGAAACGGGCCCGTTACAGTGCCCGGATGCACTGCCTCGTAACAACGAACTTCAAAATGGGTTTTTCGCTACGGACACTTGCAATCTACTCCGTTAGGCCCTAAATGATGTTTGGGAGTGTTTTGGAACATTTGGTTACCTACTGCACGAAAATCGAAGCAAAACGGGCGTTTCGGCACCCGAATGCACTGTTTCGCGCCCCGAACTAACATACCCAATAGCCTCCATTGGACCCAAAACGATGTTAGGGAGGGATTTGGCGCGTTTCGGTACCTTCTGCATGCAAAACGGAGCGAAACGGGCCCGTTTCGGTGCCCGGATGCACTGCCTCGTAGCAACGAACTTCAAAATGGGTTTTTCGCTACGGACACTTCCAATCTACTCCGTTAGGCCCTAAATGATGTTTGGGAGTGTTTTGGAGCATTTGGTTACCTACTGCACGAAAATCGAAGCAAAACGGGCGTTTCGGCACCCGAATGCACTGTTTCGCGCCCCGAACTTCTGTTGAATTTTTTCGCACGAACATACCCAATAGCCTCCATTGGACCCAAAACGATGTTAGGGAGTGATTAGGCGCGTTTCGGTACCTTCTGCATGCAAAACGGAGGGAAACAGGCCCGTTACGGTGCTCGGATGCACTGCCTCGTAACAACGAACTTCAAAATGGGTTTTTCGCTACGGACACTTCCAATCTACTCCGTTAGGCCCTAAATGATGTTTGGGAGTGCTTTGGAGCATTCGGTTACCTACTGCACGAAAATCAAAGCAAAACGGGTGTTTCGATGCCGAATGCACTATTTCGCGTCCCGAACTTCTGTTGAATTTTTTCGCACGAACATACCCAATAGCCTCCATTGGACCCAAAACAATGTTAGGGAGGGATTTGGCGCGTTTCGGTACCTTCTGCATGCAAAACGGAGCGAAACGGGCCCGTTTCGGTGCCCGGATGCACTGCCTCGTACCAA
The DNA here is from genome assembly GCA_015342445.1 of Digitaria exilis. Taxonomy (NCBI): domain Eukaryota; kingdom Viridiplantae; phylum Streptophyta; class Magnoliopsida; order Poales; family Poaceae; genus Digitaria; species Digitaria exilis. Next base: position 6,478 of record JACEFO010002429.1, read on the forward strand.
CGAACTTCAAAATGGGTTTTTCGCTACGGACACTTCCAATCTACTCCGTTAGGCCCTAAATGATGTTTGGGAGTGTTTTGGAGCATTCGGTTACCTACTGCACGAAAATCGAAGCAAAACGGGCGTTTCGGCACCCGAATGCACTGTTTCGCGCCCCGAACTAACATACCCAATAGCCTCCGTTGGACCCAAAACGATGTTAGGGAGGGATTTGGCGCGTTCCGGTACCTTCTGCATGCAAAACGGAGCGAAACGGGCCTGTTACGGTGCCCGGATGCACTGCCTCGTAACAACGAACTTCAAAATGGGTTTTTCGCTACGGACACTTGCAATCTACTCCGTTAGGCCCTAAATGATGTTTGGGAGTGTTTTGGAACATTTGGTTACCTACTGCACGAAAATCGAAGCAAAACGGGCGTTTCGGCACCCGAATGCACTGTTTCGCGCCCCGAACTAACATACCCAATAGCCTTCATTGGACCCAAAACGATGTTAGGGAGGCATTTGGCGCGTTTCGGTACCTTCTGCATGCATAACGGAGCGAAACGGGCCCGTTACGGTGCCCGGATGCACTGCCTCGTAGCAACGAACTTCAAAATGGGCTTTTCGCTACGGACACTTCCAATCTACTCCGTTAGGCCCTAAATGATGTTTGGGAGTGTTTTGGAGCATTTGGTTACCTACTGCACGAAAATCGAAGCAAAACGGGCGTTTCGGCACACGAATGCACTGTTTCGCGCCCCGAACTTCTGTTGAATTTTTTCGCACGAACATACCCAATAGCCTCCATTGGACCCAAAACGATGTTAGGGAGTGATTAGGCGCGTTTCGGTACCTTCTGCTTGCAAAACGGAGGGAAACGGGCCCGTTACGGTGCCCGGATGCACTGCCTCGTACCAACGAACTTCAAAATGGGTTTTTCGCTACGGACACTTCCAATCTACTCCGTTAGGCCCTAAATGATGTTTGGGAGTGTTTTGCAGCATTCGGTTACCTACTGCACGAAAATCAAAGCAAAACGGGTGTTTCGATGCCGAATGCACTATTTCGCGTCCCGAACTTCTGTTGAATTTTTTCGCACGAACATACCCAATAGCCTCCGTTGGACCCAAAACAATGTTAGGGAGGGATTTGGCGCGTTTCGATACCTTCTGCATGCAAAACGGAGCGAAACGGGCCCGTTACGGTGCCCGGATGCACTGCCTCGTACCAACGAACTTCAAAATGGTTTTTTTGCTACGGACACTTCCAATCTACTCCCTTCGGCCCTAAATGATGTTTGGGAGTGTTTTGGAACATTCGGTTACCTACTGCACGAAAATCGAAGCAAAACGGGCGTTTCGGCACCCGAATGCACTGTTTCGCGCCCCGAACTAACATACCCAATAGCCTCCGTTGGACCCAAAACGATGTTAGGGAGGGATTTGGCGCGTTTCGGTACCTTCTGCATGCAAAACGGAGCGAAACGGGCCTGTTACGGTGCCCGGATGCACTGCCTCGTAACAACGAACTTCAAAATGGGTTTTTCGCTACGGACACTTGCAATCTACTCCGTTAGGCCCTAAATGATGTTTGGGAGTGTTTTGGAACATTTGGTTACCTACTGCACGAAAATCGAAGCAAAACGGGCGTTTCAGCACCCGAATGCACTGTTTCGCGCCACCGAACTAACATACCCAATAACCTCCATTGGACCCAAAACGATGTTAGGGAGTGATTTGGCGCGTTTCGGTACCTTCTGCATGCAAAACGGAGCGAAACGGGCCCGTTACGGTGCCCGGATGCACTGCCTCGTAACAACGAACTTCAAAATGGTTTTTTCGCTACGGACACTTCCAATCTACTCCGTTAGGCCCTACATGATGTTTGGGAGTGTTTTGGAGCATTCGGTTACCTACTGCACGAAAATCAAAGCAAAACGGGTGTTTCGGTGCCGAATGCACTATTTCGCGCCTCGAACTTCTGTTGAATTTTTTCGCACGAACATACCTTATAGCCTCCATTGGACCCAAAACGATGGTAGGGAGGGATTTGGCGCGTTTTGGTACCTTCTGCATCTAAAACGGAGCGAAACGGGCCCGTTACGGTGCCCGGATGCACTGCCTCGTAGCAACGAACTTTAAAATGGGTTTTTTCGCTACGGACACTTCCAATCTACTCCATTAGGTCCTAAATGATGTTTGGGAGTGTTTTGGAGCATTTGGTTACCTACTGCACGAAAATCGAAGCAAAACGGGTGTTTCAGCACCCGAATGCACTGTTTCGCGCCCCGAACTTCTGTTGATTTTTTTGCACGAACATACCCAATAGCCTCCATTGGACCCAAAACGATGTTAGGGAGGGATTTGGCGCGTTTCGGTACCTTCTGCATGCAAAACGGAGCGAAACGTGCCCGTTTAGGTGCCCGAATGCACTGCCTCGTAGCAACAAACTTCAAAATGGGTTTTTCGCTACGGACACTTCCAATCTACTCCGTTAGGCCCTAAATGATGTTTGGGAGTGTTTTGGAGCATTCGGTTACCTACTGCACGAAAATCGAAGCAAAACGGGAGTTTCGGCACCCGAATGCACTGTTTCGCGCCCCGAATTTCTGTTGAATTTTTTCGCACGAACATACCCTATAGCCTCCATTGGACCCAAAACGATGCTAGGGAGGAATTTGGTGCGTTTTGGTACCTTCTGCATCCAAACAGGAGCGAAACGGGCCTGTTTCGGTGCCCGGATGCACTGCCTCGTAGCAACGAACTTTAAAATTGGTTTTTCGCTACGGACACTTCCAATCTACTCCGTTAGGCCCTAAATGATGTTTGGGAGTGTTTTGGAGCATTTGGTTACCTACTGCACGAAAATGGAAGCACTTGTGGTCGGCGCAATTTCTGTTGTGACATACATGGCAGATGAACACGAGCTCAAGGCTGTCAACTAAGTCATGGTTGATAGGGCGGTTGGCGAACCAGCCTTAGATATATACCTATATAGTTATTGTTTGTAGTCTTATGGTAGAGGAACACGAGCTCTAGACTGTCAACTGTGCTCATGTTTGTAACCTGCTTCTTGGCCAACTATGTTTTATGCTATCCAGAGATGCATGTACTGTTATTGATTATGCCCAGTGAATCTTTAAGACCAGCGAGTGGATAAAGTCTGAAACTGAAAGGCAGCACTTCCGATCCACAGAAAATGAAGGCTCGATGAAAGTAGGGATGAGAATGGGGGCGCTTCGCCACGAACAAGCTGGGTGAGTCCGAATATATGCAGCGGTCCACGTGTCTGCGCAACCCCGCGCGTACTCTTGCAGCGGCGTGGCTCCCATGGATGAGATCATCTGCCCACAAGCCCACCCTATCACTGATTTTACTCACTGATTCGCATGGCACAGTTCATTCCTAGGTTCGTCCTCTTCTAGTTTTCAAATGACCGACGCATCCCTCATTGCACAAAATTAATCTGATTCTACTTTTTTTTTTGGATTTGCATCGGTTTTTTTCGCCCTATTTGATTAAATGCATCCGTAGAATCTAGTCTGTCACACCGTTGCAAGGGAATTGGCCAAGAAGCAATTTTACTGATGAAATTCACACTTACAGATACTGCATAGCTTAAGCTCTTTAGAAAATTGGTGGGCATCTTATTTTCTTGTTTGTTCACTAGTTTTGTTTCGATATAATAAGGCAACATCTAATCAAAGTTTACCCAACTAGACAAAAGTTGTATGATGAAATATTTTGATACAAATGCAATACATCTCAACAAAGTTAATCCAACTAGGCAAAAGGTTAATTGCCAGGACAAGTAACGGCACTGTATGATGAGGTCCACCAGCTAAGATGACCCCAGAGTATTACATAAACACCTTCTAAACGTCATTAGTGTTATTGAGCACATATCAATAATCATGGAAGTGCAAGTGTTGACATAAGGTTAATTTCACTACGATATCTACCACAAAACGGGAGCTGCTGGAAACATAGTATGGCGTACGGACATAAGGCACAGTATGCAGATAGTCCCTTCTACACCTCTTTATTCATAATCTGCATCTTCGCTGTCATGATATTGCAATGGCGGCAACCAGTTCAGAATTTTTGAACGCAATGAATTAGCAGAGCGAACAGTTGTTCTCAACACATCAATATCCCCATCCAACGATTTCCTCAAATCACCAAACACTTGGACTGCTTCCTTGTAAAAGCTGTCTGGAAGTTCATCCTTTTTTGCAGACAAGACATCACCAAGCGTATTGACAGCATGCCTTGCCAGATTTTTCAACCTAGCATGGATTTCCCTACTAGAGATCCTCCAGTCAAGTAGAGCCTTTTTGACAGCCTTCTTAACATGTTCTTCAGACCTGTCCTTCTGGGCTATGGGGAAGGCAAAGAAGGATTCATCGTCATCATCACATTTGGCTGTAACTTTAACCACAAAGTTCTTGTCAACTTCAAATGTCAGTTCCAAATTCGAACAACCGTAAGGTAATCTGCGATTCTTCATTACTTCTATCTCACCCAAAAGAATATTATGCTCAACCATCACATGCTCCCCCCAGAACACTTTGATAAGCTTGCGCTCTCCATAAGCAACCCAAGCAGGAATCTTTACTGTCTGTTTTGTTGGAATGGTGCTGTACCTTGGAATGATTCTCGTAAAAATTCCTCGCGAGGACTCAATTCCAATAGAGAGTGGAATCATGTTATCAGTAATCTTTTGTTCATCTTGTACAATGAGAGCAGCATGAATTGCAGATCCAATAACAACAGCTTCTTCAGGGTTCACCTTAATGTGTAGATTCTGACCAAAGACTTCACAAATGATTCTTTGTATCTTGGGAACTCTGCTCATCCCCCCAATCAATACAATTTCCATGATATCCTTGGCAGATATCTTAGCATCTTCCAAAACACTCTGACACTTCCTTTTAATATCTCCTATCAACTTATCAACCAAATTCTCAAACTCTTGGCGAGAAAGAGTGATGTTAAGGTCAACAGGACCTTGAGCAGATGTACTGAAGGAAGGAATTGAAACTGTGACTTCAGACTTGCTTGATAGTTCCACCTTGGCTTGTTCCATTGCTTCTGAAAGCATTGTCATAGCATATCTATCTCCACGAATGTCTACTGAATGAAGTTCAAGTATCTGTCTACTAACAAAATCAACAAGTATGTCATCGAACTGATCCCCACCCACTGAGGGGTCATCCAGTTGAGTTATGATCTGTTCATGCAGAGCAATAGATTGGAACAAGATTTAGGAACAGATATCAGTAGAACTGTTAACTTTGGACAACACAAGAATAAAAAACTGAAGTACCTCAATTTTTGCGTCAAGGGAGACGCGAAGGATTGTGACACTAAATGATCCAGAACCCATGCCAAAAACGACAGCAATACCATCTTCTATTGTTATGCTAGAAAGAGCAGCAGCTGTTGGCTCATCTATCAATCGCAATAACTTTAAGCCTGATCTGTGTGCAGCTGACTTTATGTGCTCCTTTTGCAGTTCATCAAAGAAAGCAGGCACACTTATCACTGCTTGCAGTTCATTATGAATCTGGTCCATCAGAACAATATCTTTCAGTTTTCGGAAGATAGCAGTGGTGAAATCAACGGGAGAAAGCTCCATTCCATGAATGCCCACCCAAGCTTCTCCTCTAGGCCCTTCAATAATTCTGAAATAGACCTTTTTCCTCATTTCTTGGACAGTAGTGTCCTCAAACTGCTTGCCAATCAATTTTTTGATGTTATAAACAACATCTAAAGGTTGCCTCCACATTTTGCGCTTTGCAAGTTCTCCAACTGCGACTCGTTTACCAACATGGTCCAAGTGTTGTAGACCCCATTCATATGGTACATAAGGATTCAGATGCAGGAAAGTAACATATGATGGTGTGAACCGCCCAATTTCACTGTTAATGACTTGCGGAACCTGAAATATAACAGGAATGAAACTTAATGGCATCATGGAACATGATTTATTAGTTGTTGCACAGTGTGCACATCAAAATGACTCAGTACTTGGGTAAATGGTTTTTAAGGGAATACTGAAAGAATAGTCAGGTCCAAATCGCATGAAACAGACAGTGACTTAGCCTGTTATATTGTCTTTCGCAGAACAAAAGGGAATGCACATGATTAATAATTGGTAACAACTCAAATAAGTAATTCCACATGTAGTGTTGCATAATTATGCAACAATAATGTAAGACACAGGATAATAAAAAACCACCAATCATTAGTCATATGCTCTTTCATTAAGCAGTCTCCAGAGCTTACTAGAAAAGGGTTAAAACTAAAGACATAACATCTTTTCATGATTACGCAACTCAAGAAGCAACCAATTCACATACCAAGGAGTCCAATATTGCAACTCGTGAATTTTTGCATCCAAAGTCAATTCCAACTGTAATCACTTTTGGTCGCTCTGTGCTGCAAGATCAAGATAAGGTGTAGTCTTGGAAGAAATTAAGTAACAAAAGTTATAAAGAGAATGCATTGCAGAGAAAAGTAGTACCTGAAAGCAACACATCCACGTATGCTTTGCTGAAACAAGATAAGCAATAAAATTAACAATGGTCAGTTACACACACACACACACACACACACACACACACACACACACACATGCACCATAAAAAAGAGAGTAAAAAGAAAACAAGTATGAACATAACGTCTTTTTCATGAATATCGCAAATAATTAGAGCACAGATCAAAATGATGAAAAACCTACAAGATGTTCAATAGGCTCGGAAGAAACAGTGAACATTTGAAACAAAAAAAGATCCAACCACACCATTTTTTCAACTAACAAACTCATGTATACATGCAATCACCTTTCCCCATGCTTCCTCCATTTCTCATATGTTTTTATTCCTCTAATAATTTTTCATTTATCTCATTTTGATGTACACAATTTTCTCCTAAATTATTACATGTGCACAAAATATGATAACTATACCAGTTCATTGTTCAACTCATGAAACCTCAGTGAATTAAAAAATGAAGGTTTATGCAGTAAAATTATAGAATGTAAGCGCGAACATGTAATGGAAACGATCCAATGTTTCAACAGGTAGTAACATGTACCAAGACGATGGATGCAAAAATAAAAATACATTAGCCATATAATACTTGAAGGCATGACATAATTCAAGCGATGACCAAGTGTGAAGCACAACCTCCACAATTCCTACAAATATTTACGATCAGAAAATATTGTTTCTTGCATGACAGCTTGTCAAAAACCCTACTCTTTGCAAAGGTTAGAACTTTAAATTATGCCAACATGTGCATCACTGACAAAAAAGTTAGACTTGGTCCGAGATAAAGTTAAAAAAGTTAGGCTTTAAAAAGTTTGACAGTATGAAAACACATCTAAAAGGATTACTAATATACATAAAGTAAAACAACTTTCTTCTTATATAATGCAATGTTTCGCTGAAACCAAAATACTTTTTTAATAATTATTGATTAGTGTCCTATCATGCTGCTTACAGCATAACTGCATGGTTTGTCTTGCAGTAGGAAAAAATGATTTTAGACTGGCACAAGTGAAATCTTTCCATAACTAGTGTTCTACAGTTTTATGAGCGAACCAAGTAACTGCAATACCACTGCATGTGTATTGTTCCATAATTTGCTAGGTTTTTTATTCAATGAATTATGACAATGCTTTTATACCCCCCTGAAGCATGAGGCATCAGGCATCCATAAAACATAAGCATGGGCAGCGTAATGCAGAAGATAAAACAATATGCCACACCAATTTAAATTTCGAGGTTCGCACCTGAAACAATCGTACTTTTGTCCTTAACATAGGAAGGACCATTTTCAACCGCCAGAGTGACAAAACCTGAAAGACACAGAAGATTGTCACATATAGACTTGGCAATTAATATTTGCTAGTCAATGCCATGTGGATGCAAGTATTACTATTCTTAGTTCCTATAATACAAATAAAGTTAATGTATCAGCAGTTCAACATATCCAGAGTTCATGTCCATTCCTCCCAATCCCCCACCCCAACCCCAAGCCATTCTATATTCTATTTGATAAAAAAACAAAGACCTGCAGAATCATCCAAACAACATATAAGCTGTTTGAATAAAATGTGATTGTATGCACCTCCTTACCTTATCATATTAATGTGAATACCATTTCAGTTATTACTCAGTACCATTTGCAGTTATACCTCGTTAAAACCATATAGCCATCCAAACTTATCTAGTTTGGGTTGAACTAAGGACAGAACCTGATCTGATCTAATGAGATATAATAACAAGTCACAATTGCACTAATACTGCTATTTGGACTACAAATTAAAATGAAAAAAAGTAAATACCAGCCAAAAGGAAAAAGTTTTCTTAGCCCACACTCTCAGGTTGACTGCATTTACTGTTGTACACAGAAAGCAATCCAGTAATCAACAACATGAATCATGATAGATAATATAATTATTCAGTTTAGAAATGGCCCATCCTATCCCACCTTGATAATCTTGCAAACAGTACGTTATTAATATTCAGTCATCTTTTGACCTGTGTAGTTCACAATATTTGGTAACATAGCTCCATTTCATATATAAAAAGTTACATCAACTGTACAAGACCCAATCCCAGTGCAACAATTCCATAGACTTCACAGTAAATACTTATAATCGGGTCGACTCAAAGACCTAAACAACCAAATTCCATCTAAATTAACCATAAAACAGTTATCAGGTGGGAATTAAATAGCTGTGACGTAAGTGTGTCTATAATGACGAGTCCTCTGGTGCCTAGTAGCGTATTAGTATGCTACGAGTCATAGGTGAACGAGAAAGAAAACCCCACGACCGCCATTACCTCGCTCCTTCCGCCGCTTCACCAGCCGCGATGGATGAGGGGTTAGCGGCTACCGCAGCTAATGTTTGTCCTCTGTTAGCCCTGCTTCTCGAACGGCGTCCTTCTCTCTCCTCGGTTGCCGGCGGCGATTTGGGGCGGAGGTGGGGCGGCGATTTGGGGCGGCGGTGGGGCGGCGGAGGGGCTGGGTTTAGGCTTCGGGAACTCGAGGAGACGGGGGGAGCCGGGGGAGGAGCTAGGGTTAAAGGCTTCGGCGCCTATCAATCACTGGGCCTTCTTGGACTCTTGGTCCACCACTGGGCCTTCCCCTACAAAAAAGCCACCAGGGCTGCGGTTCCTATCAGGGCCATTTTCCCCTGGACACACGAATAAATAGAGAGAAAAAGTCCATTTGTCCCTTCAAGGATAACCTGTTGGAAAAAGTCCTTTTCACCTCCCTGGACAATGGGCTGAGTTTAAATTTTCTCTCCAGACCACAAAACCGTCTAACCAGCCTTCTTAAACTTTTGAAACCATATATTTCAACTCCTCGAGCTGGGCATAAGCGGTTTTGAAGGCGGTTTTCTATTTTTCTTTTTTTATTTATTTTGGCTGAAACTTTGAAAAATCATAATAAATCAAAGAAAAATCATAAAATCGAAAATTCAATTTTGTTGGACTCTATATAAGTATATAAACACATAAAATATATAATATAACATACTTTAGTATAAATTTTTTTACTATAGACTTAGATCTATTTTTTACTTTAGTTAAATATAATAATTCGTAAATACATTTTTTATGGTCCAATCATGGTAAAAATTTTATGGTAGCCTAGTTATTGTATTCTTCAACTAGATTAAAAAATTTTATACTCACTGGAACATTATAACTTAGTTTTAGATTTATTTAGAGTATATTTTACCATAAATAAATCTTTAAATAAGTTATACACGATCTAATGAGTATAAATTCTTAGTACTATTTAAGTATACAATAATTATCTCACCATAAAAAATTTACCATGATTGGACCATAAAAAAATGCATTTATGAATTATTATATTTAACTATAGTAAAAAATAGATCTAAATCTATATAAAAAACTTTACACTAAAGTACATTATATTATATATTTTATGTATTTATATACTTATATGAAGTCCAACAAAATTGAATTTTTGATTTTATGATTTTTCTTTGATTTATTATGATTTTTCAAAATTTCAGCCAAAATAAATAAAAAAAGAAAAATAGAAGACCGCCTTCAAAACCGCTTATATCCAGCTCGGGGAGGTGAAATATACGGTTTCAGCTCGGGGAGGTGAAATATACGGTTTCAAAAGTTCAAGAAGGCTGGTTAGACGGTTTTGTGTTTGGGGAGAAAATTTAAACTCAGCCCATTATCGAGGGAGGTGAAAAGGACTTTTTCCTAACCTGTTTAGCCTGTATCAAATCAGATGTTTGGACCTAATTAAAAATACTAGCTGTAGTACGTTCGATGGAGAAAAAATCAGATTGTCCGAGACATGTTGTAACTATTGTTTTCGCTAGTGCTCAAACGTCAACGTGTGATGAGGACATCTCCTATGGGACGGTCCTTGTAACATCTGAAAACGGTATCCGCAACATAAAAATAAAGTATCTGCAATACTAAAAATATATAGGTGCAACATTAAAAAATATGTAAAAAGTAAGAAAGTAGATTGATTCTAGAAGAAAAATTCCTACCGCATGCTATTCACTATGAAACATGCGAGAACAATAGTTGCAACATCATCATATATTAACTATCGTAACATGTCTCGGTCCGTCCAATTTTTTTCCCTCACGAACCGTCTTACACTGGTCGAAGTCGCTCAGACCTCTTAACATTTTATAGGACGGCAAGGCATAAGAAACACGCCTCGCATTCATGTTTGCAACACCAGTTCAACCGACATAGAGTAAACAATAACATCAACTAGCATACGACAAGAGATAAAAAAAACTAACATAGGACAGGACGTTTCAACCGACAGAGAGCACACACGATGACGACTTGACGACACAGACAACCTAAACCAGAGACAAATGCGAAGCAGCCATGGCGCCACTGCTGAAGGAGACAGACGGAGGACACGCATTTACTTAAATCAACCGTGCGAGTCATGCCAAAACCAACATGTGAAGAACGACAGTTTTGTCAGTTGACAAGCAACATAATAAGCTTTCCGATATTAGCGCTAGCATTTAACTTTATTACATCAAAGGTCACTTCATCTAACAACAATACTCGGCTACTGCTTGTTCTTCTGTTGCTTCCAACCAACGGCTAGTCCAATAGCAAGTCCAGCAGCAGCACCTGCAACGACTGGCCACAAACTCCTTGTCCCATGTTTGAACTTGTTGAATCCCTCGGATACCCTGGCAATAGGAGTCTTAGAATATGCATATCTCTTCATTAAATCCTTATATAAAACTGAATCCTGAAACACAGACAAAAAAGAAAAAAAGACCTTGAAGCCAATCAGACTGAAAACATCAAATTAATCATGTTATAACATCAATAATTCCAAATGAAAATTTGTAATTAGTAAATAAACTTCAACGATAACATAATTTCAGATGAGAAAATGAAATAAGTCCAACACTTGTCGTAAAAGTGTTATGTACAGGAGCTCTACCAAACTTGGAAACACTGTTGGCCTAAAAAAAAACTTGCAAGCACTGTCGAAAGTGACAGAAATTCCCATACTTGAAAGTATCTGTTCTCAAATCTACCAGTAGCTTTAATGGTTATAAATGCAAATAAACATCTTTAGATGTATTACTGACTGATTAATACTTTGTATCTATTATATGAAGGTGTAAGAAGTGCTAAGCATGAGCAAAACTATTGCGCACTAGTTTTAAAAGAAACTTGGAGTTTATAATGGTGACTCTTATGCAGTCTACGTGGTTTTCAACCCTAAGAGAATTTTGATGACAATAGGTAAAGTGTGTGGGAGACTAACCGGTGTCATCACAGGCCTAGAAAGAGAGATCTGGAGATTACGTTCATATGCATAAAGGACATAATCTTCATATTCATCCCACTTTTTGAGGCCTTGTACGTCATCTTGGAAGTGCTTGCGCATCCTCCGTGTCAGGCCCCTTATCTTGCGCATCCACTCTGGTGCACGACTAGATACCCTTTCTTGCTGACGGCATTGCCATTCAAACACTTCTCTGCTCACACCACACCGGGGGTCATATTTCTGAAAGATGGATAAATGGAAACTGTCACTCTGGAATAAACCATCCTGAGAAATTCAGGATTGTCTGAAATTATCTTGGGAGAAATTTACCATTTCAGTGTTCTCACCATTCTTGTCTCCTGGACCAATACAAACATTGAAATGGAAACAACTTAGAAGTTGAGAAGTGTGAAATATTTAGGCACAACATACATGAGAAATATTGGCTGTATGCATTGAAAAACTAGAAACTACGAGTCCAGTTCATGGGTCGCCAGCCAAAGGATTTTGGTGGGCTAGAGATCTTGTATACTTAGTACATGAACATTACTCGTCAAGTTGATATGGAAAGGGAATTTTCCAATCAAAAGAGAGAAAAAAAAGGAATGGTATCAATCACAGTAGACGAAATAATAGGGATGGAGACATATTTTCAGGTAGTGCGTAGAATGGATCCCAATTCTAGAGCGATCTCCAAAAAATCAAAAACTAGTTCATACATGGAGCAGTGCATAATGTGGGAGATAGGAATTTTACTGTTTTCATGGGTTCTTGACAAGGCTAATACACTAGGATCACTATTCCATGGTTAGCAGATTGAAGTTTCTATTACAGCAATTCAAGGTGCTCCTTAAAGAGGAAGGGTGCTGCTCGCTAATGATTTCAACATGAAGCTTCTAGTAGATAGTAGATATATGCACACTTCCTTTAAAAGTAGTGCATTAAGATGCTTATCTCAAATTTTTTCCACTGAGAGAAGCTTCATGTTATCCCTAGACTCGTTTGCTCTCTTCTTTCCTGTTTTGTGTAGTTCTGAACGTTTTGCAGTGCAAACCATGCAAAGAGACGGATACATAGGGACATAGGGTCAACGGAGACACCATACTGTTCAGATAAGTCACACCAGCGGGACAACTGTAGTGACAGACACCAAACCCAGCCCAGTCAAGTAACCAGCATCTCAATTTCAGAGCCGGTTCTTATAAATCCACTATCAGTGCACTTACCAAATTACCTAAATCCATGCTCTCCTCTTGCAAAACCAATTTACTTAGCTCTAACCCGAACACTCATCATGCAAAATAAACTGCCAGTAAACCATCCATGCAGGGTTTAATTCTACAGCTAGGGGGGCGAACCATCTACCAAAATCTAGATCTTCCTATGGTATCAGATGTTGTACTATATTTTATAATATATATATATATATATATATACCTTTTTACAAGAAAAAAATATCAAGTTTATTCAAGGATGCATGATTTGAGTTATAAATTATCTTTGCACATTCATTATGTTCTAAATATCAAGTTTATTCAAGGATGCATGATTTGAGTTATAAATTATCTTTGCACATTCATTATGTTCTTATTCATAATTCTTTCATGATTCCACAAAAAACAATTCTTAGAATAATAGAAAGGTCACTTCGAAAAGGAAAAGGTCATGCATAAATGTTTGGCTCAGATGCTCAGTATGAACTATTACGTAGTAGTCTAGTAGAGATAACACTGTTCATATAAGAAGAAAACCAAAGGGTGTTTGATTCTATTAGGGCAAAAGGAATTCTACATGTCAGTTACACAAAATGAAATGAACAATTTGGGAATCTGATTCGATTAAACACATACTTTCGTGACAACAAATATGAAATTAGTGATATTCTTTATCAAATTCACCATTCAAAATCACCTATGTATTGGGCTGGTAGTACTTCTTGAAGCAGCACTGGCGCAACATAGATTTCACTATAACTAAATGGCGTCCCACGGTGATATATTATACTGATCCGCCCTCACACCTTGCAGGCCAATGGATCCAGTAAGAACTCGCACAACGAGGATTTTCTAAACAACTCGTATAGCAACGGATTTTCAACTTCTCGAACGCAGCCAGAAAATCATGAGGATCTTTATACAACAGAAACGAACTTCGTGAAAGGAAGTGTTTACCTTTGTGTGGACGGACGACGTTAAGGAACTCGGCCATGGCTGGGCGGACTAGCAGCGGCGCTCCGCGCACGAAGGGTGCGGACGCGTGCAGGGAATGGATCTGGTTTGGGGAACTCCGCCGCCTGACCCGGGTGCTGCGCCGCCGCACGGGAAGGAGTCTCGTGCAAGAAGATAAGGTGGGGGGTAAAACAGAAAAGGCAAAATTAGGCGTGGGACACTAAGAAACGTGGCCTTTGCCACAACACATTGAAATTTTATGTCTTTGCTGAAACGCATCAAAATTCTTTGGTAATTTGGTCCTACACACTACAGCTCTTATTATAATCAGTTTTAATTGAAAGGCAAACGAAAAGACTAAATTACCCCTGTCTATTATCTTTCCTTCACTGCTGCCGAACGGAAACAGATCGGAGGCTCCGACGGCCGCGACTTCCTCCTCCTGCGTGCCGCTCCCTCCCTCCGTCCGGCTGCTTCTGCCCCGACCTACTCCGGCCGTCTGCTGCTCCGACCTGCTCCAGGCGCAAGGGCGCGTGCTCGCCAGGCTCAAGGCCGGCCCTGCTCCCTCCATGGCGGCGGCCTGTCACGGCGGCGGTGGCCGCTCGTGGCAAGGCGGCAGCGCCCGCTCATGGCCGGAGATGGAGGAACCTCCTCCACGATTCTTCAGCGACATTTTCCCAGAGAACCACGCCGATCTGTCATGGGTTCTCGACAGGTAAGGTTCTTGCCATTTTCCCCTAGGGCTAACTGTAGGCTCGATTTTGCAAAGTAAATCGCAATGTTGTTCATCCCCTTTGTTTTTTGTGTCCTGTATGTGTAGGATGGATCCCAATTCATCCTACAGGCTTGCTGTTCGAGTAGGCGCTTATGTTAAATTAACTGATGATGGTGGTCGTGAGTATTGCAAAGCATGTAGCATTCCAAGGATTTTAGACAGGGATAGCACAAACTGGAATGATTTGCTTCTTGAAATTGCTACAGAAATTAAGCTAAGCTCAAAAGAAAAATTGCGTGTCACCTATTGGGATAATCTGAGTCGTAGCTATGAAGAGATTGATTCTGACCATAAATTGCTTCGTGCAATTGATATGTATTGGAATATAAGGAGGCTTTCAGTGCAAGTGCGTGTTATAAAAAAGACAACAATGATGATGACCATGATATTAGCCGGCTGGAGAGCATGCCTTGTGTTTTACAGGGAAGCACCGATGCCCCAGCCAACCAAACTATTGCACAACCTCCACTTGAGACTGACTCATCCCTTGTAGAGCCACCAATTCACCAAATCACTGAAGTGGCTTGGGTGGATGATGACGTAGAGTACGTTGGTCTGAATGATGAGGATTCAGTTTCTGATTCATCACAATCTAAACCAGACAGTGATGTGGACTATGCTGGTTTGGAGGATAAATTAGTTGTTGATGATGCATGGGGTTGTGAGACAATTATCCATGCAACTGACCTGGAAAATCCGAAAATAGAAGTTGGCGTAACTTTTGGGGAGGGGAATACTTTCAAGAAAGCTATTAGGCAATATGCAATAAAAGGTGAATATGAAATTGCAGCTCCCTATTCCAAGAAGACAAGATATAGAGGTTATTGCAAAGCTGAAGGGTGCAGGTGGCGTATACATGTTTCACAATTGCAGGATGGAAGGACTTGGGAGGTACTTGTTCTTTTTCCAGTTTTTTTATACTGATTTTTACTATATGTGGCTGAAGGTGCTTGCAGCTTGGCCACATGGAAAAAACATGCAATGAATATGTTTATGAATCCGACGCACCACCACCTGCTCCTCCAAAGCCAAAAAGAAAGAGAGCCAAGAAAAATGTCACTATAGTACCATCTTGTAGTGCTACCAATCCAATACAGGAACAACCTTCAGTTGATGAACCATTGTAAGATTTCAACTCAAATTTGAAACATATCTTGCATAGCAGACAACTAACATGCATATCTAAACAATTTACAGTGCCACATCAACAAGAACTGTCACTTATGATTCTACACCAAGCCCTATGACAAGAAGGTACAAATGAAACTTCCAAAATTGTATCACGTCTTACTGAATTTGACTTTTTTTTTCTCCATTTAGTATGTCAAGGAGGTTGCTGCAACAAAATCCATCTACACCAACTAGAGCTATCACTCCTGTGCAAACACCTAGCCCTATGACAAGGAGGTATAAGCCTCTAGTTTTATTTTCCTGGTTATTATCTTCCTTTAAAATATTTTTTGACATGCTTCTATATTCATTTCAGCCGAAAAAGGTTGCTGGACTTTGAAGGCTCCATAGAGCCTGTGGCATGTGAAGCACTATCTCCAGTAGCCTTCATGGAAAAGGGAAAGGCAAAGAAGCTCTATGAAAGAGTAGGGAGTGTTGAATGAGGAGCATGAATGATTTTGGCTCTAAATGTGACTTTACTTTTGCTAAACCATAGGGTAGAGTAGGGAGTGTTGAATGAGGAGCATGAATGATTTTGGCTCCAAATGTGACTTTACTTTTGCTAAACCATAGGGTAGAGTAGGGAGTGTTGAATGAGGAGCATGAATGATTTTGGCTCCAAATGTGACTTTACTTTTGCTAAACCATAGGGTAGCCAAACGTGGCTGCACCTGTTATTTGTATTTGTGCACTGCTTGTTGAATGGTGAAGACCATGGGGAAGAACAATCTGTTATGCTGCCCTTTCATCTATGTGAATGGCTCATTTGAAGGGTTAGGGGCATACTTGTCTTTTATAAATGTTTGGATACCTCTTTGATGAGGATATGATATAATATGTGTTATGGTGTCCAGGACCTAATTACCACAAAGTTGTGAATTGTCTGGACAAAGACATGAATTTTCAGCGTGTTGTAGCAAATGCCACGTTGCAAAATTAGGTGTGGGACACTGAAGAAACGTGGCCTTTGCCACAACACAGTGAAATTTTATGTCTTTGCTGAAACACATCAAAATTCTTTGGTAATTTTGTCCTACACACTATAGCTCTTATTATAATCAGTTTTAATTGAAAGGCACACGAAAAGACTAAATTACCCCTGTCTATTATCTTTCCTTCCCTGCTGCCGAACGGAAACAGATCGGAGGCTCGAACGGCCGCGAGTCGCAACTCGCGACTATGCAAGGGGGATGACAAGTGTGTATGAGCCGGAGCCCGCCTTAAAGAGTGGGTCCTACAAGGTCAAACCGTTAAAAGCAGCGGGACAAATAAATTTGGGCTCTCAAAGCTTATTTTACAAGTCCACATAAAATTTAGGGGCTCAAATTTGCATCCAACTCTAATGGGCATGCATCCTTACTCTAAAATGGTGGGACTCATGGTTTTGGGGGAGGATGGGAGGCTCCCAAATCTAGGGGTTGGACGGGAAATTTGGGAGGGCATCTAAAATAGGAGGGGGTTTAGGAGCCCGACTAGAGAGTTTTTTTATTTGGCTCCTAAAATTTAAAGTAGGGACCTATTTAGGAGCTCCCACTGGAGATGCCCTTATTATACTAAGAGAGCATCTCCAGCCAGGCCCCTAAATTGGAGCGTCCATATTCCTTTTAGAGGCCAGCCGACAAAAAATTATGGGCTTCCAACTCTAGGGGGATGACTAAATTTAGAGGACCTCCATCTAGAGGCTTTGGACCATAATTTGGAGGCCTCCCAAAAATAGAGGGTTATTTAGAGGCCCGGCTAGAGATGTTTTCTCTACTGGGAGACTAAAACAGGAGATATAGGCCCATTTGAGGGGCCCGGCTGGAGATGCTGTAAGGCTTTGTCTAATGGCTACTAGTGGTGCCCTTTAATCTTCAATGATGGCATGAATATGACATCTAAACCATTGATCAAACTTGATAATTGGGCCATAGTTGCATGTGCATATGTTTTTTGAGGAATTGTGATTTTGCAAGATTTTGAGCTATTTTGGAGCATAAAACGATGAATTCTACAAGCTCGTTGATTCATGGCTCGTTCAAGATCCATGCCTGATGATCCAAGAACCCCAAGAGGCTCAAGACACAAGCCCAACCAAGATTACTTAGGGATTAAGGCGAAGCAATTAAAGATTAAGGAAAGATTCACCTCTTCATCCTTATCTCGAAGATATCCCGAAAAAAACGTCGGCAAATGCCTATCATCAAAGAAGGACGCATATTCCAGAAGACGTAAGAAGACACATGGAGGAAAGTGAAGGCAAGCCGGACCTGGAACAGGCCAAGCCGGCCGGCCTAGGTCCTTTTGGCCACGGCTCAAGTCCCCCCTTTGACCTAGGTCATCTCGCCTACAAAAGAAGTCCGTATTCCAACGTTTGAAGGGAGTTGACATTTGCAGCAGCCGCCAAGGAGCAGAGGAGTAGAGAGACACTTTTCCGAAGAGCCTAGGGCCATTGCTAGTTGTCTAGGGTTTTCCCTAGCTGGCGTGGGAACCTTGCACGGTTCTCCCACGTCGGAGTTCAGGAGCTAGGATCAAGATCAAGGTAGGCCATAGTTGGGATCTTGTGATGTACTATCATTTGGTGAAGATGTTTGTGTTTCCTAATTTCTAGCGATCAAGTATCTCAACGGTTGGCGCCGGGGAGTGCCGCTTCTATTGATTTCGTTCGTTATTTGATGCGCTTATTTTAGATCTATTATCGAGATAGATCATTTGGATGTTCTTGTAGCCGTGGTGGCTAGGGGTTCATACCGGTCTTATCAAAGAGCGTTCGACGCTACTTCGTGCCTTAAAACTACAACGCCGAAGGGGATAGTGTCGTGACAGGGTGTATCCTTGTGTAAGCTTAGAGTTTTGGGAGTTAATTTGGAGGTCATGACTTAAAAAATCCTTTTATTTAGATGCTTTTATTTAGATTCACATCTATCTTTGTTGTATCTAGCTTGAACTACGGCTATGCTTTGGTCTAGGTGATCTAGATCGGTTATCTCTATCTTTCTCGCTACCTTGCGCGGTTGGTTGACTCTAGTAGATTAGATTCGCTTTCAATTGATTTGATCTTTCACCAAAGTAAAGAGTTTCATGCGTCTTGGTTTGTTTCTTTGTCTTTAGTTCTACGGATTGATAAATCTTGGGGGAATTACTCAAGGGAAAGAGCTACAATGTCCCGTGCGCTTGCGGTTAACAATTGGCGTATATAACGGGCGTTGATAAGCTTCTTTCTGGCGCCGTTGCGAACTATAGACTTAGATCCAATCTAATTTGCATTTGTGAATATCTGACTTTTCTGAATTTTCTTTCTCTTTTTCGTTTCTTTTGGGTTTTGTGCTAACCTTTTAGATCTATTCCACAAAAACAAAAAATAGGGTTTTAGATTAGGGCTGTGTTCAGATGAATGTAGAAAAAAGTACTTTTTTTCCTGGGAAGCATGTTATGTGAGGGGGATGAATAGTAAAGGTGAAAAAGGAATTTTTAGGAATGCGTGTTCTGTGACGGGATGAATAGAAAGTAAAACGTACTTCTCGTAGCTAAACACAGCCTAGATTTGTTTTGCTTCCATTCACTTCTTTCTATTCTAGATCTTGTACATATTTTTTTCTTTTCACTAACCCTAACAGGAGATGGACGGCCACCTCTCGAACAAACCAAAAAATTTTGTGGATGATCCAGAGAAACTTTACAGCCAAAGGAGACGAGAAGCGCAAGCGAAGAAGTTGGAGCTAGTAGATCTGAAAGTTGAAGCCGAGGTACCACCGACGACAACTCCATCTATGCCATCGACTTCTCCGCTCGCCACCCCGTCGCCGACACCACCATCTTCGCCAAGGGAGCCGCCACCACCACCATCACCAATGGTGGACCCCCGTGGAGCAAACGATCGGTCAACTTTGCACCCCCAACGTCAGCCACGTGTCGATCCAACAACTTGAAGAGATCGCGGCCTTTTCGAGATCAAGGATGTTGTAGAAAAAAATAATTGTGGGCCCTCGTCTCTCAACACTCAGTCCTGCCTCTTCTACATAAAAGTTTTTTTTTTCTACGGCAAAGAGGGATTGCTTTATTAACTATGAAGATGAATTACAATCGGACACGATTAGATCCGTGACACACGCAGGTACACGGCCTAACCAAACCACTGTATGGGTTATGGGTGGTTCTCCTAGCTAAATGAGCTAATTCATTTGCAACTGCATTACACTCTATCTTAACCAAAACTATTCTCCATTCCACCAAAAGTTGGGCCGATTATCGAGCCTCTGTCACAATGAAACATTTTTTTTAGATAAGGGAACAAAGGTTCCAGCCTCTACATCCAAATGGATGGACACAACTGTTCGTTACAACAAAAGAGCACTTGGGCTCAACCTCAAATGATAGGACACCCACAACATTAAATAGAAACAAAAGACTAACCTTTGATTCTATTCCTAAACTTCCAACCAAACTAAGCAAAGAGCTCCATGATCACAGTCTCCAAAAGTCTACAACCATCTTCAGATTTGCTTTTACTTCCTCCACTTTATTCAGCTGCGACCATACAGATCAACTACATCGCCTTCGAGAGCTAGGCTTCAATTCTATTTCGAAAATTTCAACCAAATCTTGCAAAGACTTCCATGATGACCGTTTCTAATAAACGACAACCCTTCGTGAAGTTCGGCCTCTCTTCTTCTTTATGTAGCAGTGACCACTGTCGGATCCAGTAGGTTGCCCTGTATATTACCTGCAAAGAAGTGTTGGAATTTGCTTTATTGAATACCATATCATTCCTATTCAACCATATTGCCCAACAAAGTGCAGCAGCTCCTAATAAAATTTTGTTTGTGAGTTTCAGTTGAAAACTATGAAGCCAAGAGCCAAACATATTTGCTATGCTTGATGGAGGTTGAATGTCTAATGTGATATATACTGTATTCCAAATGAATCTAGCGCAATGGCAATCAAAGAAAAGATGTTGTATGGTCTCCATAGAGCTACAAAAACAACATTTTATACTTCCTTGCCAATTCCTTTTTGCTAAATTATCTTTTGTAACCGTGACTCCTTTTAAGAGATACCAAAGAAAAATTTTAATTTTCAATGGAACTCTAATATTCCAAAGTGGACTTTTGCTAGGTACAACTCCCTCTTGTATCGTAGCCATATACATAGAGCGTACCGTAAAGGAACCACTCTTGTGTAAGTTCCACACAAATTTATCCTCATCATTGTTAAGATTATCTGACACTATTTTAGCCACCAAATCATGCCAAGCACTTAAATTATGCCCACTAAAGCCCTTCGAAATGATACATTAAGTGGTATAGTGCTCAACACTTGTGCCACCGTTGCATCTCTTCTTCTTACAATCCTATAGAGAGAAGGGTAAAGAATCGCAAGGGTTTATCACCTAACCACGTGTCCTCCCAAAACGGATTTGAGTTCCACTATGAACTTGGAAGGAGCCACCAGCCAAAAATTGATCCTTGACCTTCATTAGCCCTGACCAAAAATGTGAGTCCCCTGGTTGTTTTTGAACTTGGGTAAGAGTCTTGCTATGCAAATATTTCTTTCTTAGAGGACTTTGCCACACTCCTTCCTCATTGATGAGTTTAAACAACTATTTGCTCAACAAACATTTATTTTGAATGTCTAAATTTTGGATACCCAAACCACCAAAATCTTTTGGTCTACAAAATATGCTCCACTTAGTGAGTCTATATTTTTTTTTGTGATCATCACATTGCCAAAAGCATCTAGATCGATAATAGTCTAGTTTTTGGAGAACACCTCTAGGAACCTCAAAAAAGGAGAGCATATACATTACTAGACTAGTCAAGACTGGATTAATCAAAACTAACCTTCCTCCAACAGAGAGAAGCTTTCCTTTCAAACTACTAAGTTTTTTTTCTAAAACTTTTCTTCAATGGTCAACCAATCTTTGTTGGAAAGTTTTCGATGACTCATTGGAATCCCGAGGTATTTGAAGGGGAAAGCACCTGATTTACAACCAAAGAGTTTTGCATATTCATGCTCACACTCCTTAGCCTTACCATAGCAAAATAACTCACTCTTATGGAAGTTTATCTTTAACCCCGACAATTGTTCAAAGGTACTTAACACTAGTTTAAGATCTTTGGCTTGGATTAGATCATGATCCAAAAAAAGGATAGTATCATCTGCATATTGGAGGATAGATAAACCGTCTTCCACAAGGTGTGGCACTACTCCCCTAAACTTTCCATTGGCCTTGGTCCTCTGAATTAAAATAGCCAACATATTAGCTACTAAATTAAAGAGAGTCAACGATAAGGGATCACCCTGTCGCAACCCCTTCTTTGACTGAAAGTAATGACCTATATCCTCACCGACTTTGACGCCCACATTGCCACCTCAAACTTTTTGATCAATCCACTTACACCAAATAGGAGAAAAACCTTTCATCCTCAACGTTTGTTGAAGGAAAGACCATTTGACCTTGTCATAGGCCTTCTCAAAGTCTAGCTTTAAGATTACCCCATCCAACTTTTTCCTATGCATCTCATGTAACATCTCATGTAAAATGACAATACCTTCCATTATGTTCCTTCCTACCATAAACGCGGTTTGGGATGGTTTGATGACTTTTTGGGCTACTAGAGCTGTCCTATTAGTCATTACCTTAGTAAAAATTTTAAAGCTCATATTTAGCAAGCAAATGGGCCTAAACTGCTGAATTTGAGTTGCCTCCTTCTGTTTTGGTAGTAACGTAATTATACCAAAATTAAGGCTAAAGAGAGGCAGATCACCCTTGTGAAACTCTGAGAAGAGGGCCATAAGGTCCTCTTTAGTAATTCCCCAGAAAGCTTGGTAAAACTCTGTTGGGAAACCATCTGGACCAGGCGCCTTATTGTGCTCCATTTGAAAAATGGCTTTTTTTTACCTCTTCCTCTATGAACTCCATGGCCAGAACCTCATTCTCCATATTAGAGACTTGGCGTATGTCTTCACTCATGAATTCCACCATAGAAAAGTTATTATGTTCGGAGCACCAAAGAGTCCTTTATAATAGTTAGTGATAAACTGTTTTAAATTTTCATCACCTTCTATTACCCCCTCTTCTTGCTCAAGTCGAAAGATCCTCGTTTTCCTATGTTTACCATTTTCTACCAACTGAAAATACTTAGTATTACAGTCACCAAATAACAACTTAGTTGTCTTAGCTCTTTGGTACCATTTGAGCTCCTCTTCCCGTAGCAAGTGCACTAATCTTTCCTTTAAACAATGTTTTAGATCAATTTTTGCTTGGCTGAGTAACTGACTTTCAGCCTTCTTATCTAATTCATCTGCCTTCTTAATTAGCTCCTTCATTTCCTTCTTATATGTTCCACTAGTGTTCTTAGCCCAACCCCTTAAGAATTGTCTAAGTCTTTGAATTTTAAATTGCCATTTTTGAAGCGGGGTTTTCCCTCTCTTCTCCTTGGTCCAAACATCCGCTACCAAGTCCAAGAAACCATCCCTCAATAGCCAACCTAGTTCAAATTTGAACAAAGGTTGTTTGTTACCATGAGTACCGCTACCGGTACTAAGCAAGAGTGGGGTATGAACCGAAATTTCCCTAGTTAATGCTTGAACAGTAGCTAGTGTAAATTTAGATTCCCATTCTGTGCTTACCAAAATCCGATCAAGTGTCTCATAGGTTGGTGTTTCTCTAGAATTTGCCCATGTGAACTTACGATTAGATAAATTAAGCTCCCGTAAGTCCAAGCCATCTATGACAACATTGAACAAAAAGGGCCATTTATCATCATAGTTTTTGTTATTCTTTTCTTGTGTATTCCTAATAATATTGAAATCACCACCAATAATAGTTGGAAGTGTTTCCTTAGCACAAGTTTGGACCATCTCTACGAGGAATGCTTCCTTGAATTCTGGTTGGGCAGCCCCATAGACTGCAATAAGAATCCATTGAAAACCATCCTCCTTATTTCTCAGATGGAACTTAACATAAAAATCTCCTTCATCGATACTACTAATGTCAAAGGTTTCTAAGTTCACACCAAGAAGTATGCCACCAGACCGACCATGAGGTTCTGTCTAATGCCATAAAAATTCTTGTCCACCACAAATATTATTCAAAATAGGTTTAGAGAAATCTTTCTTTCCAGTTTCTAAGAGAGCAATAAAGTCTAGCTTTTGTTCTCTTGATGTGTCAGCAAGGAATCTGAACTTAGCCAAGTCGCTTAGACCTATGCTATTCCAAAAGATTCCTTTCATTTTAAACCTTGTTATGATTTTTTATCATCCTAATCTTAGGATTTTTCTTTCTTCTTGAGGAAGACTTCGATTTATTTTTTTTAAGACAGCTTTAAATTCACAACTTAGGTGATCACTGTCCTCATCCATAACCTCCTCCATCAAATCACCACATAAGTGACAAAGAGTGAGATTTTCAATATCATCCTCTTCCTCGTCTAAATATTCAGAACGTGAGTTCACTTGTACATCTCTACTAGAAAACTCCAATTCAAGAGATTTAAGCAACGAAACAGATTATGCAATTTCATTATTATTTTTGCCTATGCTGACACCAAGACTTGAAACATTTGAAGCCACTTATTATTTTTGCCTATGCTGACACCAAGACTTGAAAACGAGAGGAAGGAAGATATTTTATTATTACCTTCATTGAAGTCCCAGTTCTTCCACGCTGCTTGCTTCTTGGCCTTAGAGAGAATGTGTTCATCCTTGGTAGAGATTAGGCGCGGGCTGAAATGGGATGGTGCCGTTGAAGCCTCCACTGTGGTCGCCGCAGCAGCCGGCACAACCAGCAGAGCACCATCCGTGGCCACTGATTGCTGAGCTGCTGTAGCACACCGTATTGCACGGGATAGGGCCAGCTTGGGGGGCAGCGAGCGAGCACAGCGGCCATCATGCCCCTTCTTCTGCTGCTCCACCTCACTTTGTCACTTGTTGAGATCGCGCACCACGCACAACAGTGCCGAGCTGCTGCCCATGAAGGCTGAATTGCCAAAGTCACTGTTGTTTCTTGCCACCACATCACCACCCTTCTATTCCACATTATTTACTGCTGCCTTGTACAAGTCTTCCACTTCATCAGAAAAAATATCCTGGACTGCCCCATCCACCAAGTCATCACCATCTCAGTTAGCACATTGTCCACCATCAAGTCGATGATTTCCTTGGCAAATTTTCTAACTTTGGACTTGAGTACACCACTTGTTAATATTACTGTCTGCCTCCATGTTAGTAATCTCCTCAGCAAAACCTCTAATTTTGGCTTCCCAGTGTTGATCACGAAGAGCAAGATATTTGTGAGAACAACATGGAGTGGTCTTAGCCATCCGGGTCATCAAACTTTCCTACTCCTCATGCACTATCATCTGCTCAGCATCTGCCCCTGTTGCCCTCACAGATCGAGCTTCTTCAATGTTGAGAACAACAGCAGGTCCACGTTCTTCCACCGCTACTCCACCTGCAGCCTCCTGCATTGACACACCGCGGCCATCCTCCATCTCATCTCTGTGGTCATCTCTCCCTCCTTCCCTTTGCTCAGAAAGTGAAGCATTTGAGGGAGACGATCTACCACCAGGAAACAAAGTGACTCGCCAGAAGCAGCATGCTTTGAATGAGCTTTAAACGCTCTAGTATTAGGCTTCCCGGCCCGAGTAAAAAGCGTGCATAGTCCCACAGAAAATGTGAACCGGACTGACTGGCCTCTGTTGTGCAGTAAGATCGATCTCGATGGCTTAGCAACGTCCGACCCGCAGAAAGACCCAACCACCCGATAGACACCTCCGAGATCTCGCATTCCTTGTCGGGGTTCACAAACAGGTCGGCACTGCTTCAACGTCGGAGGCGAGGAAGACGCCGGTGCTGCACCACCTTGCCATTCCTGAAGCTTCTTCACTAGCAAGATGAATCGAGCCTTCGCTAGTGCATCGCCAAGAGTGGTCCCCGGTGAGTTCCTCAGCTTCGGCAGTGGACCACGCCACGGCCTCACAGCAAGCTTGCGCTCAGTCAAGTCATCCACCAGCCGGCTAGCAAGCAGACCTCTATGTTTTCCTGAAACACAATCAGCTGAACGTACCTTGGGAGAAGAAGCACTCGCCATTGCTTGGAGATGTGCCTCAGCTGTAAGAACATCGTCAACTGAGTAACCTGCCGCCACAGCATCCTTCAAGATTTCTTCTGACGCCCACGTTAGATCATCCTCCTGGCTGTCCTTGGACAGTGCATCCTCATCCTCATTCGAGCTATCTTCGCCCGTCAGCGCCCAAACCGGGATTCCCACGACCACTAACGTGAGCTCGCCGCCAGGCTTCTTTCCGGAGCTGAGTGTCTCGACACATCGTGTGACGCCGCACGCTGCTCTGAGTGACCACTGGGCTCCCTCAGCGGCGTTGCCACCTCCCCACCTTGCTCCGGCGAGCTCATCTTCTCACATCTCTGGCGTGCACTTCATGTACAGGCGCACAGGCAAAGTGTCGAACACCTTCTGTGCACGATCCGTGGTGAGCACACCTGAGCAAACTGCCCAATGTCGTGGGCTCTGTCGAGAGGAGGCCCTCAGTGCACTACGTGGACCAACGACTCGAGGAGCAGCTCCTGCACGCCAAGCAATGGAGGTGGCTCCGCCGCCACAGGAACTACCACTGCGAGTTTCCCCTCCCTCACGTGCCCCTCCCACCTCGAGCTGGAGCCGGCGGCAACAGGAATGGCGCAGCGGTGGAGCCTGGGCCCAGGCGAACCCGAGCTGCTCTAGGCCGCCGAGCTGGAACCGAGAGGCGCCGCCATCCCCCGGCCGACCGTCAGACTCATACCCTAACTGGGATATCTCCGCTTTGTTGCCTTCCGGCCGCGTTTCAGGCCATTTCACAATGAAACCTATATCCGAGCGATCCACACCCTGCTGAATAGCGTGGACCACCTGGAACAATCGGCCTCAATGATCACCGGCCCTGGACTCCATTCTGCAGCCAACCGAATGCCCTCCACACAAGCCTTGGCTTCTGCTTTCGCCACGTCCGCACATCTGAACAAGGTTCTCCAGGCAGAGAAAAGGACTTCACCCGACGAGTTCCTTGCTATAATCCCTACGCCTGCTTCCCAGCTATCATGTACACAGGAGCCATCAACATTAATTTTGGTCCACCCCGGAGCTGGCGCCTGCCAATGTGCCACACAGCCCCGCAAGATTTTATCCTTACCCTTCCTTCCACTAGTTCCAGTGGTAAATGAGCTACTTGATGACACCTTTCCACTAGTTGGATTCCTGCTGCAACCTTCCAACATTATCTGTTCCAACGATGAGTTCATGGCTACGCCTGAACCCTATCATGGATTCCCTGTTAGGTTGATCTCCTCCGCCCCAAAAGGCCCAAAGGCCTTTGGGCCTTGATCCGCGCCCTGATCGGGGGCTGCCCAACCCTAATGGTTGGTGGGCCCCTGTCGCCAGCGCTATATAGAGAGAGGTGGGGGCCATGGCTCTAATCACGAGGTTGAACTGAGTACTCTCCTCACCTACACTCAAACCCTAGACCGATCTAGAGGGTTAGCGCTACGACGGCGGGAAGCTCCACCACTCCGTCCATCGCCGTTCCCGGCCAAAGCCGGTGGCGCCCTGAAGGACGACGAGACCTACTGCGCAGGGCTACGGCAACCGCTACTCCGACCGTCGCTGCCCGTGCGTAGAACTCCACCAACGAACCTGCAATGGCATCCACTGAGCCATCCAACTCCTCTACTCGTGATGGTATAGATCTAACTCTTTCTCCTACTCCATTCCTAGATCTAGGATTCCACACGGACACATACACATACACACAGACACATACACATGCACATACACATAGATCAAGTATTTCCTAGTCTAGATCTACACTGCTCACGCACAGTTTCAGCAATTGGTATCAGTCGCCTACTAGAAGTATAGATCCAATGTAGATCTAGAGAAAAGAGAAAGGATTTCGAAAGAAATCGAGAACAACAGATCAAATCGCGAAACCCTAGCATAGATCCGCATCAGAAACCCTAGATCCTATACCCCAACCACGAGATCTACAACTTCCTCACACACAGATCCGGTGAACCTCGCCAGAACAGACTCACCGCCTCGGTGCCGGGACGCCGGTGTCCGAGCGCGCGCAAGAAGAGGCGCTTTGCCACCGGGACGCCGGTGCGCTAGCGCGCAAAGACAACACCACCGAACCGCTCGACGGCGGCGCGTTCACCGTTAGATGAGCGCGCACGCCGGCGAGGGGTTCCGCGGCGGCGCTATGTCTTGACGACCGTCGGGAAGGGTGAAGAGAGGAGAAGAGGAAAACCCCGGCCATGGTTGCCATGGCGCGGCGGCGAGCAGGTCGCCGTCGGCGCAGACAGAGCCAGCTGCGGCTGCGTCGCGGGGGGGGGGGAAGAGAATGGGAATGGAAGTCTAGGGTTAGGGTTTGGCCGTCGGCCGATTTTATACTCGCTAAAAGAGCGCTGAGCCGTCGGATCGAGCGGACGGTCCAGATCGAGGCGGGGTCGATCGCCGCACCGCGCTGGGCCGAATTGGCGGCCCAGGCCCAGGTTGCGGCCTGCGTAGCCGAGCCGCCATAGAGAACGAGCCGAGCCGATCCGTGCGAGCCGAGCCGAGTCGCTAAGCGCCGCGCGCAACTGGGCCGAAGAGCGAACGAGTTGGGCCGAGCCGAGAGCTGGGCCGCGTGCGCGCGTAGATGGGCTGCGTGCGCCACGCGTGCGAGCGGGCCTGACCGGCCTGCGCAGCACAGTAGACTTTCATTATTTGTTTTATTCATTTCAGAAGTTATTTATTTGAATTTGAATATGAATTTGCACAGAATTTGAATCTCTATTCATTTTGAACCAAAGGGATAAATGTTTAGAGAATATATTACAGAATTTTGCTTCTGAATAGAATAATATTACAGTTTCCGCTGCATAGATGATCATTTTGACTTGTGATTTAAATTTGAACCAAAGAGATAATTTATTTTCTCAAGTCATAGATTAAACTTCAGAATAATTGTGATATTATTATTTTCTGACCAAAGTTGAGAATAATGATATTATGATTTCATAGATATAGTTATTCCATGCATTATTACTTTCTCTGCCCAAAGGTTATTAAGTTTTAATGTAAAAGGTCACTATATGTTTTATTTTCTGACCAAAGTTGATGATAAAACATATAGTCATATTCAGATTTATTCTCATATATTGTTCTCACTTGTTCCTAATTGATTTCAGCTGGAGTTGCCATCAGAGATATCCCAACTCTGAGGGGAGATAATTATAATGAGTGGTACAAGAAGCTGAACCTCTTCTTCACCATGCAAGAATTGGATTGGATTCTCACACACCCAGTGCCTGTAGAGCCTCAGGCGCCAGTCAGAGGGGTTGATATGACAGATACTGCTTGGCAGCAAGCACAGGATGTTTATAAAGCATCCAAAGAGAGTTTTGATCTTGTCATGATCAAATGGAAACCTGCTAACAAGAAATGTGTAGCAGTGGTGGAGAACACCGTAGAGCCTACCATTTTGGGGGCAATCACAGATTGTAAGAATATTGTTGAATATCTAGAAAAGATCAAGAATCAGTATACTGGTTCTTCCAAGATTTATGCTCATCAGTTGCTTGAGAAACTGGTTGGTGTAAAATACAGAGGAGGTGGACTTAGAGAGTTCATCCACAATTTGATAAATATCAATAACAAACTTAAACCGATGAACTTAGAGTTCAATGAGGGTCACATTGTTTATTTGATCTTCAAATCACTTCCTGCAGAGTTTGAGAACTTTGTAGTTGGTTATAACTTGAGTCCTGAGCAATGGGACATAGAGAAGACAACGGCAATGCTTGCCCAAGAGGAGGAAAGACTTAAGATTGCACATGGTGGCTCCGTGAACTATGTGCACAACCAAAAGAAAAAGGGTCACTTCATCAAGGGTAAATCCTCCAAGTCTAAGGCTCCACAGAATCCCCAGCAGTTCCAGCAGCATCAGCCCAAGCTTGGGCAATGCAATGTGGACAAAGATCAATGTCTCTACTGCAAGAAGAAGGGACATTACAAGAAAGATTATCCAGACTACTACAAGATGCTGTGTGAGAAGAATGGTGAGAACATTATTTCATTTGTAAATGAATCTCTGTATATAGATTATGCGAAATCTACTTGGTGGATTGATTCTGGAGCAACAGTTCATGTTGCAAATTATTTACAGGGATTCATCCAAACGCAAACAACTCAAAGAAGAGAAAGAAAGATTAAAGTCGCGAATGGAGTGGAAGCCGAAGTGGAGGCGGTAGGAGACCTTCTCTTGGTGCTTGACACAGGATTTGAGTTGCTTCTCAGAGATGTTTTCTATGTTCCTTCTGTTAAAAGGAATTTGATTAGTGTTTCAAAACTTGATAATGATGGATTTGAATGCCGTTTTGGAAACGGCAAGTGTGTAATAGACTACAATGATTCGATTGTTTCTATTGCTTTCAGAAAGAACGATTTATATTTACTATCACTACGTGAATGTGTGAACACTGTTTGTGATGTGAATGCAAAAGAATCCATACCCACCAACAGAAAAAGAAAGAGAACTCAGAGTATGTCATCGAAATTGTGGCACTGTCGTTTAGGCCACATTTCGAGGGGGAGAATAGAAAGGCTGGTTAAGAATGAAATTCTTCCACCTCTTGAGTTCTCAGACTTAGATAAATGCATTGAATGCATAAAAGCGAAATATGTAAAGATAACCAGAAAACATGCGGAACACAGCGCAGGCATCTTAGAAATAATTCACACAGATATCTGCGGTCCGTTCCCAATTACGAGTATAGACGGTTATGATTCGTTCATAACTTTTACAGATGATTATTCCCGTTATGGTTATATTTACCCGATTAAAGAAAAATCAGAAGCGTTGGATAAATTTAAAATATTCAAGGCTGAAGTTGAGAATCAACACAATTTAAAGATTAAGATAGTACGATCCGACCGTGGAGGGGAATACTATGGTCGGCATACCCCATATGGACAAGTTCTAGGACCCTTTGCAAGGTTTCTACAGGAACAAGGAATTGTTGCCCAGTATTCAATGCCGGGCGACCCACAATAGAATGGAGTAGCTGAAAGAAGAAATCGTACCTTGATGGACATGGTACGAAGCATGATAGGCTATTCCACACTGCCAGAGAGTCTATGGATGGAGGCCTTGAAAACCGCCATCTACATTCTCAACAGAGTTCCCAGTAAAGCGGTGCCTAAAACACCGTATGAACTGTGGACAGGCAGAACACCCTCATTGAATCACCTAAGGGTGTGGGGGAGTCCTGCTGAAGCAAAGATATTTAACCCAACCATTGGAAAACTAGACCCTAAGACAGTGAGTTGCCATTTTATTGGCTACACAGAGAAGTCAAAAGGATATCGTTTCTACTGTCTAGATAGATTCACAAAGTTTTTGGAAACAAGACATGCTGCCTTCCTAGAAGAAGAAATGATTCGGGGGAGCACGGTAGCTCGAAAGATTAATCTTGAGGAGAAGCGGGTGTGCGCACCCACTCCGATGATCCAGGAGCCATTTTTCTCACTACCTACTGTGGCTGCACCCTCAGTGTCAGTCCTTGAGTTGTTCCCTCCTGTGGCAATACAGAATGAAAACATGGAACCTGTCCTTCAGGATCCTATAGAAAATATCGCTGCAGATCAGGGGGAGCAGCATCAGCCTCCAATAGAAAACGTACCAAATGATGAGGCCCCTAGAAGGTCTCAAAGAGTGAGAAGGACAGCAATCCCAGACGATTATGAAGTGTATGAAATAGAAGAGTTTTGGATGGAGGATGATCCCACCACATTCGAAGCTGCCATGAGAAGTGAGCAATCATCCAAGTGGCTTAAGGCCATGGAAGATGAAATGCAATCGATGAGTTCCAATGGAGTTTGGGACTTAGTAAAAATTCCTGAAGGAGCCAAAACAGTAGGCTGTAAATGGGTCTACAAGACTAAACGTGACTCCAAAGGGAATATAGAAAGATATAAAGCTCGACTCGTGGCTAAAGGATATACACAAAAGGAAGGTATAGACTACAATGAGACGTTTTCACCAGTCTCTTGTAAAGATTCTTTTAGAATTATAATGGCTCTAGTAGCTCATTATAATCTAGAACTACATCAAATGGATGTAAAGACGGCATTCCTAAATGGGGATTTAGAAGAAAACATTTACATGGCACAACCTAAAGGTTTTGCTGTGAAAGGAAAAGAACACATGGGATGTCATCTTAAGAAATCCATCTATGGATTGAGGCAATCCTCGAGACAATGGTATTTGAAGTTTAACGAAACGATAAAGAAATTTGGGTTTAAAGAGAATATTGAGGACAATTGCGTATTCGCAAAGTTTAAGAAAGGGAAATACATTTTCCTTGTACTGTATGTGGATGATATCCTACTGGCAAGTAGTGATATTAGTCTATTACTAGAAACAAAGAAATTCTTGTCCTCTAACTTTGACATGAAAGATCTCGGTGAGGCTTCCTTTGTTTTAGGAATTGAGATTCATCGAGACAGAAGAAATGGGATTCTAGGATTGTCACAGAAGACATACCTAGAAAAGATTTTAGAGAGATATAATATGCAGAAAAGTAATCCTACTCCTGCTCCGATAGTCAAGGGTGATAGATTTGGGAAATTCCAATGTCCCCAGAATGAATATGAAAGACAACAGATGAAAGCGGTACCGTATTCTTCGGCTCTTGGGAGCTTGTCTTATGCACAAACGTGCACTCGCCCTGACTTAGCCTTTGTCACAAACGTGCTAAGCAGATATCAAGAAGAACCAGGAATAGAACATTGGAAACTGGTGAAGAAAGCTTTCCGCTATGTGCAAGGCACGAAAGGTCTCATGCTGACTTACAGAAGATTTGATTCCCTAGAGATTAAAGGGTATGTAGATGCAGATTATGCTGGAGATGAAGATGACAGAAAATCCACGACAGATTACATCTTCATGCTTGCTGAAGGAGCTATTTCGTGGAGAAGCTCAAAGCAACCAGTTACAGCATCATCAACGATGTATGCTGAGTTCATAGCATGTTATGAGGCCTCGACGCAGGTAGAATGGCTAAAGAAATTCGTACCCGATTTACGAATTGTGGATAGCATAGAAAGACCATTAAAGATGTACTGCGATAACCAGCCTGCAGTATTCTATG
The DNA here is from genome assembly GCA_015342445.1 of Digitaria exilis. Classification (NCBI taxonomy): domain Eukaryota; kingdom Viridiplantae; phylum Streptophyta; class Magnoliopsida; order Poales; family Poaceae; genus Digitaria; species Digitaria exilis. Next base: position 39,576 of record JACEFO010002429.1, read on the forward strand.
CCCACAACAACAAAAGAAGTACGGCTACCAAGCCGATACAAGTAAGATTTTATTCGATAAAAGATAGAATCCAGGATCACACCATAAGTCTCGAGCATATGAGATCAAAGAATATGCTTGCGGATCCGCTAACGAAAGGCCTACCACCCAATGTGTTCAAAGAACACTAAGCCGGTATGGGTTTAAGGGAAAGCCTATGATTCCTGGATTAGAAGGCCCGATAAGATATAAGAATTCGTTTCTGACTAGAGGCGTGTACGGTGGCTATTGATTCTATCGATAAAGAATCGTGACGATGAGATAAGCTCTGTACATAAATCTAAGATGAGATGAAAGAAATACTAGAAAAGAAAATAAGATAAAGAGTGAGATCAAGGGGGAGATTGTTAGGATGATCTCCTCAGCCCCAAAAGGCCCAAAGGCCTTTGGGCCTTGATCTGCGCCCTGATCGGGGGCGCCCAACCCTAATGGTTGGTGGGCCCCTGTCGCCAGCGCTATATAAAGAGAGGTGGGGGCCACGGCTCTAATCACGAGGTTGAACTGAGTACTCTCCTCACCTACACTCAAACCCTAGACCGATCTAGAGAGTTAGCGCTACGGCGGCGGGAAGCTCCACCACTCCGTCCATCGCCGTTCCCGGCCAAAGCCGGTGGCGTCCTGAAGGACGACGAGACCTGCTGCGCAGGGCTACGGCAACCGCTACTCCGACCGTCGCTGTCCGTGCGCAGAACTCCACCAACGAACCTGCAATGGCATCCACTGAGCCATCCAACTCCTCTACTCGTGATTGTATAGATCTAACTCTTTCTCCTACTCCATTCCTAGATCTAGGATTCCACACGGACACATACACATACACACAGACACATACACATGCACATACACATAGATCAAGTATTTTCTAGTCTAGATCTACACTACTCACGCACAGATTCAACATTCCCATCGGTCCAGACTGACGGGTGATATTCTTATGGGTAGCCCATGCCCTCTAGATAACCAATTTCACAAGATCTCGCTGTTCAACACTACACTTGTCCAAGAGCAGAAGGAACCAGTCAGGACCTGTGTAGCGGAACTGTTGCTCGTTTGGCAAATTGCAGTGTTGTCGCATGGCGAGCCCAAGTCCCTGAGCTTGCGGGCAGGACACAGTCACATGGAAGCTATTTTCGACCTCGCGGTCACATAGCTTGCACCGAGCATCCTTCTCTAAATTCCTCAGGTATTTGGCATGACGAGTAGGCAAGATATCCCTTGCTAACTTCCATGCAAATAAATTAACCTTTGGTGGTACTGCTCCACTCCACACCCGTGTCCAAAGCTTCCTTTCTCCCTCAGGCTCCGTAGATGAGGCATGAGCTTCCTCCATGTTTGACAGTCTCAATGCTAAATTATAGGCGCTCTTGACCGTGGACATCCCCGACTTCTCAAAGTGCCAAGCCAGGAAATCTTCTGAGAGCCTTTGCGGGAGATTTATTTTCGCAATTGCTTCCACATCTGCCTGATTAAAGTTACTCCGAAGTACTTCAACATCCCAATATCTCCTCTCCTGGTCAAGCAATTCCGAGACCCATCTCATCTGCACCTACCCTGGCTAGTTATTGGACGCATTAAGTGGACTCTAGGTATCCATGGATCTCTCCAGATTCGTACCTGAGATCCACTCCCAATCCTCCAAATGATTCCCTTCTTGAGCAGCTCCAAACCATGCGTAATAGTTTGCCATGTTTGCGATGGATTACAACAGAAAGCTGTGTCTACCAAATTGCCATTCGGGTAGTACTTGGCCTTCAGTAAACGAGCACAAAGACTCTCCGGATGCACAATTAGTCGACACGCCTGCCTTGCCAACATCGCTTGGTTAAAGAGTCTTAAATCCTTAAACCCGAATCCTCCACAGCATTTCTTTAGGGTGAGTTCATTCCACGCCTCTGATCATGCTCCTGAGGTCATCACATAGGCCCATCGGCAATTTGAACACACTCATAATATATGTGGGTAGCGCCTGTGCAACAACCTTGATTAGGACTTCTTTTGCTGCTGCAGACATAAACTTCTCTGAATAGTCTCCTAATCTTTTGCTCAATCGCTCCTTTAGATCCTGAAAATGATCACCCTTGATTCTACCTCTCTGAGTCGACAGGCCCAAATATTTGGCCTCAAAAACTTCCTTCTCTACTGACATCACTTCTTTAACTTGTTCATGTTCTGCAACTTGACAGTTCTTATTAAACATAATGGAGCACTTTGACGGATTTATTAACTGCCCAGTGCGGCAGTGCCTCTAGCATATACATCTAAGATCTGCTTAACCTCCAATGCTTGCTGTTGTGTTGCCTTGAAAAAGAGCAAACTATCGTCTACAAACAATAGGTGTGAAATTCCCGGGGCTCTACGACAGACATGCAACTCTTGTAGAGAACCCTCCCTAACCCTTTCCTTGATTAAAGCCGACAACCCATCAGCGACAAACAAATATAAGTAAGGCGATAGCAGATCACCTTGGCGCAGACATCGTGTAGGAGTGAAAGGTGCCGACACGACACCATTGAAGCGACTAGTGTAGGTAACCGAATTGACGCAAGTCATAATCCGGTTGACCCACTCATGCTGAAATCCTAGCTTCAACAAAACCTTGTTCAAGAAACTCCTATCCACTCAGTCATATGCTTTAGATAGATCCATCTTATACACACAAAACTTGCTCCTCTCGCCATCATTAGAATTGATCGCATGCAAGCACTCAAAAGTAATGATCGCATTATGAGTAATGAGTCTGTTGGGGATGAAAGCACTTTGATTAGGCGGGATTGTATTCTGCAGTAACGGTCTCAGCCTATTAACCATACACTTGGAGACCACCTTATATATAACATTGCACGGGCTTATGAGCCTAAAATCCTTCAAAGTTTATGGCTGCTGCACTTTGGGAATTAAGACAATGCATGTTTCATTCACACCCTCTGGCATTATTCCAGTCACAAAAAATTCTTGCATTGCACGAATCACATCCTCTCAAAACACAGCCCAATTTCTTTGGAAGAACCGAGCTGGCAACCCATCCGGACCTGGAGCTTTCAAGGGCCCAATTTGAAACAAGGCATCACTTATTTCTTTAGAGCTATATGGTTTGCACAGGTCTTCATTCATCTCATCAGTAATTCTGCCTCAAACTTGGTGACGACCTCATCCGGACTAACCTGGTAATCCTTCAAAAATAACTCCTAGAAGTAGTTCACGGCCATCTCTCTCATCTTAGGTTGATCTGCACACCAAGAACCAGTCTCTTTTCAATTTTTAATGAAATTTCACCGAGCCCGCCATCGAGCGTACTGGTGGAAATACTTTGTATTACGGTCTCCCTCTTTAAGCCAAGTAATCCTTGATCTTTGCAGCCACATCATCTCCTCTTTATAGAGCAATTCGTCCAGCTCACGTTTTGTCCCCAATATTTCCTCACGGTTGCCAACCGGATCAGACGCTTCTAAGTTTTCCAGGGTCCCCCATAGGGACTCGAGCTGTTTGGTGACCTGGCCAAAATTAGCGTGGCTCCAGCACTTTAGCTCCTCTATGACAATTTTCAGACCCTTTGCCAGGGCCCCTAGATCACTCCCCGGGTTCTTTTTCAATCGAGCTCTTTCAATAACTATCCCTTGTTCTTCTCGCTCCCACATAATCTCATACCTAAATTTTTTTTGGGTCCTGACCCGGTCATTTCCATTCTTCATCGACAAAAGGAGGACCTTATGATCTGATTGCGAAGAGGAAATGTGTAGTAGGGCTGGCCTCAGAAAAGCGACTAATCCAATCCGAGTTGGCCATAGCTCTATCCAGATGTACCTGCAGGTTCCTGTCCCCTCCTTGATTATTGTTATAGGTCCACGCCAGCCCATAAAATCTAAGGTCATGTAAATCACAATGGCTCAGAACCTCACGAAAGTCCAGCATCTGTTTCTCCGGCCGAGGACATTGTGAGAAGTGTTCATCTTGCCACATCGCCTCATTAAAATCTCCAATCAGCATCCAAGGACCCAACCATTCACTACAGAGCGTTCTCATGCGATCCCACATATCCGGCCTATTTTCCACGCTTGGTTCACCATAAATAAAAGTAGCCCTCCAAGGACCCACAGCAGGGTCCTCCTCAATCAACACATCGATATAGCCCTCCAAGAACTTTATTGTCATCCCAAAAACAAAGCTAGTCCACCACTAAGACCATTGCTACCAACAGCCAAACTATTTCTAAAGCCCAATTTAAAACGAAGATTCCCACTTCTATTCTCACACATTCTTGTTTTTGATAAAAGTACAATCTTGGGGTGATGCAGCCGCACTAAGCCGCATAGATCACGAACTGTTCGGGGGTTCCCTAGCCCCCGACAATTCCATGCCAAAGTATTCATTGCTCCTGACAGGGCTCAACACGAGCTCCCATCAGGTTTACGAGCCCTGCATCTGATGTTCTATGGCGTTTTGGTGGGGAAACTCCATGATCTTTTGCGAGGCCATTACCACTAGTGCCATCCATCCTCCCCTTACTATGGTACCCATACTTCTATGTAAAAGCTTCCTATCCCTCAGATATCATCATTTTATTCCGCTTCTGTCTATCAATTTCCATCGTTGTTCTCAGATCATCGCGCGGATCCACCTTGTTCCCCGCCGAGCTAGCACTAGAAACAAATGAATTCATACCCGACACTCTTCCCTCTCCCTGATTTGGCGTTGTTGCATCAGGGTCAGCCATTTTTCTATCCACAGACATGCTAGCTACCCCCTTTCCTAGCTGTTTGATCCACAGCCGAGATTGTGAAACGCCTCTCAGCATCCCTCTTCTGAGGAGAGCAACGCAGGGCTGTGCCAAACTTCACTTCCCCCAACCCCTCTTCCTACTCTGGACATTCACGTACTGCATGGCCAATCCGTCCACACACAAAACAGAAATGTGGGACGTTTTCATATTTGACACCAAACACCATTGGTCCAACATCCTTCACTCTCATCTAGACTTTGGCCACTAAAACTTTGGCCAAGGGGAAATCAATTTTAACTCTTTTATAATCCATCCTTTCCTCTCCCACCTCTATCATCTCGCCAATCTTTGCCCCAAGAGCCCTAACAAACTTTTCAGACAACATAATAATCAGAATATCATAGATACGTACCCATAGAGCAATTGACTCTATCACAACTTCCGAGAAATGCTCCAACCCATCATAAGGCACAAATATGATAACATCCCCTCGAAAAGTCCAAGGACCACCATAAATCGCCTTCTTCCATAGCCATTTGGAGTCAAACTCCACCAAAAAATGGTTGCCACCTTGTTGACGCAAAAGGTCGGGAAGTGACCTTCACGTACTAGCACACAAAATCGATTGTGACCGTGAATGCAGGGTGTGCTAGTCAATCTGACCTGTTGATTGACAAGAAAATCGGGAGTTAGATAACAAGGCAAAATCAGCTAAAGTTCCGATTAGTGATGTAGATAGAAGCGACAGTGAATTCTGATCTGTAGATAAACAACCGGCTAAATCAACTGATCCGATGCGAAGGAGAACCTGACAAGCTAAGCAGGGCAACACCTACAAAAGATCTAATTGGCTATAATAGATCTAAGATAAAGAGCAGATAAAAGCCGAGTCTAATCAATTCTAAGCTGGATAAAGGTTGAATAAAATCTAAATGAAGTAACAGTGATACACCAGTTACTAAAGCCTAGATATCTATTCGATAACTGTGGAATAATTTCAAACGAAGCAACAACAATGCGCCGGTTGCTAAAGCTTAGATCTTACTGAGTAATACGTGACATACATGCAAGCCTTGACATTGAGATCACCCTCAACATGCGAAGAAGAACTCGTGAAAAAGAAAAAGACGAAGTCGTCGACAATGTATGAAATTGCATGAAAGTAGATGCAGAATACTGTAAATGTTTTTTTTGGTTGTTGGTGTGTACAAACTTTCTTGACCATGCAGGGCCACTATTTAAACCCTAAAAACTATGACTCCTAGCCGATTAAGACAAACATAACTTGACACGAAAGAAAAGACTCCTTACAACCTTTTACGACCTGAACTATAATACTATCTATAACTACCATCTCTTTATCTCGGTCCATCTCTAGCTTGACCAACAATCTTCTCCGCCCTAGTTTATCCACGCCATCAACCTTCTTAGGTCATTTTCCGTCCTTAGCTCAATTTCCGACTCGCTTACATTACTATCCTATGTGCCGTATCTGATTCCTTTTCAGACTCCGACTCCAATCCGTGCTAGCCTTCTCTTCGTCTTATCTTGACACCAAGTCAGACCCGTGTTAGAAAACAATGTCAACACATGTCCCCTAGTTTCGGGACATAATTCCAATTTTGTTCCGAAACTACCAATTCCGATTCTTTCGAAGTCCTTAGGTCATAGTATTTTTTTACCCCCGGTGTAACCTATATAAGGTCAAGCATTCTTCTCCCCATCGTCTTCTTCACGGAACCGCCACCACCCTTTCTCTTTCCCTCAAGAATTCCCAAACTTCCAGCGAGCATCAGGATCATCTTCAACCCCAGGGCATTGAATCTAGTCAAGTTAGCACCACTTCGCATCCAATGACGACCTTCACTAAAGTCCCTGAGGTAATATCCCATCTGATCTTCCGATCTAGATTTTTACTGTTAATAGATCTATTTTTGACTTGAGTAAAAACTTTCGTAGGCTTTGCGCAATGATATCATTATTCCGGTAGAAAACAAGCCTGCCTCACCATCTTAGGCCCTGTTGGATCTTCAGACCCATCAGATTTCATCAACTTAGAAACCAGAGGATCCCTTTGAAATCATTCAACGCAGAGCACAGTTGGAGCAATGTTTCAGATCCTGGCCAACCCTTATCCCTGGATGGAAAACATGGTACCATAAGTTGCTAGAGAGAAAAGGGGTGATTGGGAAACTTATGATAATGTTCAAATTTTGTTGAATTGTAGATGATGGGTCTAGCATCGTTGGTGTTGGGTATAGAAACCCCAGGTTCCCTAATCAAGCTAGACTCCTACTAGGACACCTTGTCCTACTAGGACTCCTCAATTGTAACCGACTAGGAGACTTACCATGTAAACCTTGCCCCCTGGGATATATAAAGGAGGGCAGGGGTCCCTAGATTAGACCATGGAGCAACGCCGTCAGGCATTGCAACATCTCATCAATACAAGATACACCATACAGGACGTAGGGTATTACGCTCCAGCGGCCTGAACCTGTCTAAACCGTCTCTTGTCACCTTCGGCTCTAGATTCTCGACGACTTCTCCCTAAACCCTTCTCTCGGGGCATCCCCTCGAGAACCCAGTTAGCATAAATCGCCGATACTTTGGCGCCGTCCGTGGGATCTACTCATCGAGAACTCATTAAAGAGTCGATGGCATCCTTCAGCGCCTCCATCAACGTCAAGTTCGAGGAAGGCGCTACCTTCGTCTTCGGTTCCTGGCTTTGCATCGCAAACCACGACGGCAAGCTCCAACGTGAACTGCGCGACGAAGCGGTCGCGTCAGCTCCGCCACCCGCGCAGATCACTCCACGAGGATCTCGGAAAACTCCAAATTCCGACACGATCTCCGGATCGTATCCAACTCGGAGGAGTACCTGGAGGCAGAAGCCGAGTTCAACTCGGACAAACGATGACTCCGGCCTCGTTGCCCTCAAGTATCAAGACCAAGCAGATAGTCGTGGTACAAGACTACTTGGTGGCCTGAGGATCATCTCCAGCATCCGCCAGAGTACTTCAGTAAGGACCGTGACCTTTGTCATCCAGGAGGCCAGGCCAAGATCAACCCTGCGACTCGTAGGAAGTGTCGCCAGGGTTCTTTTCCTATCCAAGCAGGGTTCTTTTTTCGACAAGAACCCAGACTACGGCAACCAACAGGGTTCTTTTTTCGACAAGAACCCGGACTACGATGACCAGCCGAGTTCTTTTTCAACCAAGAACTCGGACTCGGCGCGACTACTTCAACTCGGCATGAATCAAGCTAAGTATCATTATCGGATTTTACGATTTTCACATATCATCATATACATCGGCTTCCTCTGTCCCTGTGACAACCGTCGACGGCATCATGTCCCTGTGACAACCGCCGACGGCATCATGTCCCTGTGACAACCGTCGATGGCATCATGTCCCTGTGACAACCGCTGATGGCATCATGTCCCCGTGACATTTGCCGACCCACTCCATCTATTTTATATGCTCGTGTCTTGCACGTTTTCTCTTAACGGTTGCTAAAGTACTCGGGTAGCACATGCCTTAATCCGTGAAACCTCGACTCTTGCGTGCCGCCTACATCTAAGCCTCCCTGCTGAGCAATGTAGTCTGTGGTAAGCCGTCCTCTCCGTGAGAAGTGGTTAGCAAGACTAGGTGCTTAAACGTACCAGGCTAACTACCCGGGGAAAATATGCGGCCTAACAAGATCAAGACGCGCAAGAACTTGCCTTCACGCTGAATAGAGTCCGAGTCTTTACGCTACTAAATATTCTTCAACATTTGCTACATAATATTTTTACTTTTACAGATCAAGCTTCGGTGCATCATCGCAGTTCTACGCACTTTCGTGCTCGGGGGCTGCTGCAAGCTGGGTTCTTTTTTTCAACAAAGAACTCAGACCACTACGCCGGCTGGGTTCTTTTTTCAACAAAGAACTCAGACCACTACGCCGGCTGGGTTCTTTTTTCAACAAAGAACTCGGACCACTACGCCAGCTGGGTTCTTTTTTCAACAAAGAACTTGGACCATGATGCCAGCCGAGTACTTTTTTAGCAAAGTACTATGACATCTTCGCTCCATCGGAGTTACATCAGATCTTCTACAAATCCTGGAGTCCAGACCCTTAATTCGATTTATTAAATCGGATCAAGGCTCGTGGGATGCGGGTACGTCATCAAAGATTCTTCGAAAATTTTTTTGGTTAAATAGCAAATCTCGGAGGCAACGCTAGGGTTCAAAAGAACTCGGATTCTTCGGAAATTGTAGCTCTTCGGGAAATATTCATTGAAGACACTCGAATTCCTTCTTCAAAGCAAAACGAGGCTCGGGGGCTGCCCAATTGGGCGCACCTTTACGGTGCGCACCAATGAGATTCTTCAAGAAGTTTTTGAGCACCTCAAAGTCTTCATACAACCAAGCTGAGAGAACTCGGATGACTTCAAAACAACTCGGCAATACTCCAAGACTCACAGCAGGGTTGTACTTCAGGCAATGAAGCGCTCGGGGGCTTGTTGGGTATAGAAACCCCAGGTTCTCTAATCAAGCTAGACTTCTACTAGGACACCTTGTCCTACTAGGACTCCTCAATTGTAACCGACTAGGAGACTTACCATGTAAACCTTGTCCCCTGGGATATATAAAGGAGGGCAGGGGGTCCCTAGATTAGACCATGGAGCAACGCCGTCAGGCATTGCAACATCTCGTCAATACAAGATACACCATACAGGACGTAGGGTATTACGCTCCGGCAGCCTGAACCTGTCTAAATCGTCTCTTGTCACCTTCGGCTCTAGATTCTCGACGACTTTTCCCTAAACCCTTCTCTCGGGGCCATCCCCTCGAGAACCCAGTCAACATAAATCGCCGACAGTTGGTGTTCTCGGCTTGCTTGTGCGCTGTTGTGTCCTTTTTTTTTGAGAAACCTGCCTGTCTAGTTCATGGGCCGAAGCGGGCTGTTCCATTCCAGTGATTTATGGAGACCGCTCTTGTCCATAGACCATCCACACGTAGTACGCCAGTGTTCTTTTTGCAATGCGTCGTCTCTGGAAATCTATACCGTTCCCCCATGTCATGCGTGTAGTTCCTGCAATGGAATAAGAAATTGAAGGCGTACGGTACACCGAAAGTCGTGTATACATACGTACGTCGGGTGTATCGTGTACATCCCGGCAAGCAGGCGCAAAAACGCAGTCTAGACTCTAGACCTCCAGTACAATGGTTGCTCGACACCAGTGGCGGAGCTAGCCGAAAATTTTAGGTGGGACGGACTCCGTCGACGAATATATTTGAAATTGTTTGCAAGCGGCATTTATGAAAGATATGAAAGCTTAAGATGTCAAAACATAACATGAATAAATATTCTACTAATGCAAGAACTAATCATGGTTGAAAGGACATTAAGGAAAGACGAGCGACCTCTTCTGGACGTCAAGGCGAGTAAGGCGGGCGCCTAGGTGACGCCATAAGAATTCTTAATATAATGTCACTAAAGTTCTTAATCGTATTGGATTTTAATATTACCGATTTTTAGCACATATACACAGTTTTAGATCATAATAATGATAAGTAGTACTACTAAAATATTGGACTACTCCGGCAGGAAATCCATGTCTATGTATGAAAAAGCATTTCGTAAAAAATGTACTAAAAAAGCGAAATACAGTAGCAACCAAATTGGATGGGAAACTACTCCGTAGCCAACCAAATGGCAGCAGATCCATCCGTAGCAACTACTGGAAACAACAGGATCATGTCAGCCCACGAGCAGCAGGCCGGTAGTGTGGACGGGAATTGTTGTGCTGGGTCAAAGTTAATTAACTGGGCCATCACTTGGACGTGTTGGAATAAAGCTAAGAGTGGTCAAAAGCCCATTAGTGAAGGGTTTAGCGGGATTAGTGGGAAAGCCCGTGGGCTACTAAGCGCATTAATCGAAGGCGCAACCAACCCATGTGTTGATGACCAAAAGTTGTGGCAAGCCGATCAGGCTTGGCCGGTTGTGCCCTGTAGCCGATCCGACAGAACGACATGAGGTCTGACCGCCTGTAGGGGTCGGTCTAACCGCCTGTATAAAAGTGCTCAAAATATGAATTGGACTCTACCATTGCATGGGCCTCATCGAGATGATCAAAATGCATATGTGGATCGCCCGATTTGGAGTCCGGATGAGTAAGTTATGGCTCTGGCAAGAATCAATGCTGCACCCAGCAGGTTAGACCGCCTGCATAGAGGGTTAGACCGCCAATGGCAGTCCTAATCCGAATTAGAGTTGTATTTGACGGGATTTTCTTATGTAATTGACTCCACACGGGTACAGACCTCCCCACCCTACAAGTATAAAGGGCTATGGCCGATTGAGAGGTATCCAATCCAATCGAAACTTACTTCTACTTTTATCCTCAAACCCTAATCTTTTCCAATCTCTTTTGCTGTCCATCGTGATCTCCACGGCCATTGATGGCGTCCTAAGGCTTGCTGGTCGACCTAGGGCACGTCCGGCGACGTCCACGCCCTGACGGGATCCCTCCCGGGTGTGAGCATCGACGACCTTTGCTAGTTTGCTCGTAAACTAGTCGTTCTTCGCCACGAAAGTGCGTTGGTTATATCTTTGTTGGTTTGCTCGTAAACCTAACCATCCACCACCACGTAAGTGTGGTAGTTATCCATCGAGCTGTGGCGGACCACTCCGAAATTATTCCAAGTTAAGTACCCTCGGACCACTAATCACGTAGTCAGGCACTTAATCCGGAATAAGCTGGAGCGCCGTCGGATTAAACCCGATTAAACCACGTACTTTTCTCGATCGAAACAACAGCAGGCCCACACGAAGGTGAGTTTCCAGAGATTACAACATTCCACAAGTTAAATTACACACATAGGTAACATAGTTATTACAAACCGAGTTCAAATTTAAATCAGAGTACAAAGTCTTGCAGCGGAATTTAAAAGTTCAACACAACTGAAATTAGAGTTTCATTGCAGCGGAAGTAAACGATCTAACGACGGTACAAGTAACTCCGTGATGAAGCCTGCCACGAAGCTACCCCTCCCGATCCTCGGCAGAGGACGGGACCCATTCGATGTGCCAGCCAGGTGGAACCTGGGCAGGCCAAGTCATAGCATCCACATCCAAAATGATACCTGTAAAATATTGCCACAAGCAAGGCTGAGTATACTAATACTCAGCAAGGCTTACCCGTCGGGTGAAAACTACATCACCGACATCTAGACAATGAGAGGCTTTTGGCTGGTGGGTTTGTTTGCCAAAAAGCAACTAAAGGTAGGTCCTTGCTTTCAAGTTTTAGCTTCATATTCTAGTAAGTTTTAACCATTCTAGATTAGCATCCTCTCTAAGCATACAAGTGGTGCAATACAAGTTATTCATAGAACAAGTTCATGATCTCATAATTCCACTTATTACTCGATGTAGCAAGGCGGTCAAGCAGTCTCATTAACCGCGAGAAGCGGACAGTTCGAACCGAATTTGTGCTACCTGGCCAGGGGAAACCCAACACACACGGATACTCTGCTTGCGATAAAAGGTACAAGCATTTCCCAACCTTTCCCATCGATCCACAATTCGGAACCGGGTCCACTTCCTTAGGATAAAGGTTTACTGCTTCACTCACAGCATCACGCATATATCCACAAGTGTACGGCAGGGGAAAACAAAGTTTCCAAGGAGAGATGGCTATCGGCCCTAGCTGCTTCAATCTGGTACCGGGCTTACCGGCTCCCATATACCGGTATGTATGTGGTACGTTCAAAAACTTGACTTAGCATCCACACCTTCCGACCTTAACCAATTATCAAACACGGACGGGAGATCTACATCTACGATCCCGCCCGTCGATCCTTATGATTCCAACATAAGTAAAGACAAACAATTCCTATGTCTCGCGAGTGACAGGAAATCACTCGACTTGTAACGGACCTATAGCAATGCTCTATCGATCCCTTTCATACTAGTGTTGCAAGTCATAGGTACTAGGAATTTGCTGCAGCTATGGTTTTCAATCAACTCCTAGAAACGTAAATGCACGAACATAGAGAATTCAAAGTGCATAATTTAGTAAGAGTTAGGTCATGCTCCGGGGCTTGCCTTCCTGCTCGGATTGAGGGTTAGCTTCCGGGTTGGTCACTTCCGCACCGGCACCGTGCTCCGGGGCTCCTTCCTCGTCTGCGGGGATGAGGGTGTAGTCGCCGTCTGGAATAGCGCCTTCTACATGATATGCATGATTTTAAGGCGGCTGCCTTTAGAATTTTAAGACTAAGGCCTTTGAAGGCCATACTCACCTAGACATACTTAGGCACTATCATTTCCTTCGTAAAAGCAAGTGTCGGTGTGAAGAGTTTTATTTAATTCGATGGTGATTGTGTACATATATAAAAGAATTATATTTATTTCTCCACAAAGTTGGGGTGCTGTTCTGGAATTTCAGATTCCATTCATTTTATTTAACTAATTAAACAAAAAGGCTTATTCTTTTATATAAATCAATTTCCCACTAGATTCCTTCTCATTTTTGTTTCTCCATTTCTGTTCATCAATTTTAGCTATAAACTTTATGACAGCTACTGGAGTATAAGAGCTAAGCTCACTCCAAAATTTAGCTAATTTCGAGCTACACATAATTTATTAAAAATATGCAAACAGCTAGCTGCAGAAAGTGAAATAAATGCATAATAAATTGAAATTTCATCTATTTCAGGAGATCTTCCTACCAAAGCTAGACATAAGTATGAGGAGGGCTCTGGCCAAGTGATGGCTCAAAATAACCCTTGGGTAGTCCTCAATATTTTTCTATCCAAAAACACATATTTAATTATTTGCCATCCTAAACAGAGCAAAAATTAAGTTTTTCATTTTTAACATGTGTGCTAACAAGTTTTTAGTTCTCAGGAGCAAAATGGTGATTTTTCACTGCACATATTATTTTTAATAATTTCTTTACTGCGAAAAGACAGGAAATGCATTTAAATTTATAACTGGAGCTACACACCATATTTTTGGGTCTCCTTTGGACACAAGCTGTCCAAAGCCACTATACACAACATATCCAAAGCTCAACCCCAGCGGAGCTCTGGATTTGAAATGGTGCACAACTTTAGGTTTTCATAGTTTGAATTTTAATTCAACAACAGTTCATCAAAAGCATACACATGTCTAATAGAGATTGTATTTTAGGCTCTCACGATTCCAGAGAGTATTTTTGCATATTTTTCTGATTTTTCTACGATTTTTAATCGATTTTACAAGTTTCGGGAAAATCAAATCTAGGGTTAAGAATCTATTTTCACCGAGAACCCTAGAACTTTCAAAACTTCGCGAACAGGTCCTGCACTTTTGCACGGGGGACCCTGGACAAAGGAAGAAGATGAAGAAAGGTCCCTGGGACCTCGCCGGAGTTGCGCTGGGCAAACCACGGCGAACTGGGCTCGGGGAAGTGGGGGGAAATGATCCTAGGCTCACCACGAGTCGTTTGAGGGCGGTTTGGAGGCCGGGGGATGTCGGAGTTGCGCTGGCGACGAGGAGGTGGCGGCGCGGCCGCCGCGGCTTCTACGCCGGCGAGCTCGGGGTCGCTCGTGGAGGGCTGAGGGGTCCGTGAGCTTCAGCAGGGCTTGGGGAAGCTAATGGCGTGCTCGAGGAAGCTCGGGGATGGCTCGGAGTAGGGTCTCGACGTTGAGGTGGTTCGACGGCCGGAAAACTCGATTTGGGGGAAATCGAAAATTCGAGCCGGAGAACGGGCAATGTGTTGGGGAAAGTTGGGGGAAATGGAGCTAGGGGAGTGGACTAGCTCTGTGCGGAGTGGATTTGGGAATGGTGGAGCGAGCGCGACGAATTTCGCGAAGAAGCTTGGTTCGGCTTGCGCGTCGCGAGGAGGAAGAAGGAGGGGGAGAGCGCGAGGGGCTTCACTGGTGGTTCGAGCGAGTGAGTGGAGTGAGTGGGAGGCTCGGTGGAGTGCTCAAGCACGCGAGGGGAGTCACTGTGAGGCCTCGGGAGCGCGCGAGCGCGTTAATGCCCGACGCGACTCGCCATGGCCGCGCAGTGAGCTCGGACCGAGCGCGAACGGCGCTGCAGGCGAGGGAGATCATCGCGTGGTGAAGTGGGGATCCCCAGCAGAGGGTTTGGCGCGACGTGAGCGGCATCTAGCGCCTGCAGTGCGCTCGGCGCGGCGCGCTCGCGCGCGCGACCGCCGCGGCGCGCGACCGCCATGATGGCGTCCGCGGCGCGGAGCAGAGCGAGGCGACGGCGGCGAGTTGACGGCTCGCGGATGGCCGGACAACGACTAGGCGACAAACGCCACCCTCCGCCGCGCCTTGGCCGCGTCAGCGCCGCCTGAGCCGCTCGCCGGCCGCGTGGCGGCCGAGCTCTGGCCGGCGTCAGTGCGCGCCAGGGCACTGTTCCTTGCCCGTGGAGCTCCGAGTTTGAATTCGAATTTTCTCCAAAAATTTGAACTGAACTTGAAAAAGTGTAAAAATAAAAGTTGTAGTTTGGAAGATGGGACACAACTTTCTTTTTGGGATGAACTTGAAATTCGAAGCTTTTCAAGCTCAAATAACCCAAAAACAAAAAGGTGCCTAGAATGGTAATTTGAGTTTTTGAGGGACTAAACTGCAAAATTTTCAAAAGTTCCAAACAGTGACTAGGGTTTATTTGTGATGACAAACAACTTCTATTTTGGGAGATTTTCAAGTTTAGTACAAAAATCTTGAGTTCTCGGTTGGGTACCAAATAGCCCCTGTTTTTGGATTAAAATTTGAATTTTGGGGAATTTTTAAGGTATTTTTGAATTTCAACCATAATTCCCTGTTGCATTGATCTTAGTTGCACTTTTTAACTATTTTGACATCAGAGATGTCACACGAACGATCGATCTCGCGGCACCACAGCTACAGGCGGTCTGACTCCCTGTGACGGGTGGTCTGACTCCCTGTGACAGGCGGTCTGACTCCCTGTACAGGTGGTCTAACCTCCTGTCGTCCAACAGCAATTCGATCCGTTTACGATCCGCGCGATCTAGCGCTCTCGTGTGTTGACCAAAAAAGGCGTCAACACATTTTGGCGACTCTGCTGGGGAAGAAAGATCAGGTTGCTCAAACCGTTCTATCAATCCCTAGCCATATACTTAATTGATCTATTACTTTGATTCGCCGTTATAGTTGGATCTGGTCTTTTTGGACCGATTACATCTATAGTCACTAACTTTGGATCAGGCTGCCCAAGCCGATTGCATTGTATTTTCTTTGCTTCCTACTACAGATTGAAGATTAAAAGAGAGACAAAGTATTGGTCATTGGTTGCTTGGATCATCAAAAATATCTGGATTTATTTATTACAAGATCAGGAGCGTCAAGACCTATTATGGCGGGAGATTTTTATGTTCCACAACAATATTACTACGACCAGCCTAAGGTACAAATTGCAAATACATCGCCTATGTCTAATAGTTATTTTGCAAGTACCATGAATTGTCATGTTGATGTTGCTAGATATGATAATAGTAGGCATATTGCATCGGCTAATAATTATTCAGATTATTCTACTTATGCAAATTATAATTCTGAATGTTATGCTCAAAGGCCATTGTCAAATAATATGCATGTTTTAAATTTCAATGCTAGTAGCAACATACAACATGCACCTATTCATTCTCACGCATCGGCTGTACAACAAGTTCAGAGGCCGATGAGTGATTATCAAGGCCAAGCTAACATGGTGAGTTTGGCTAGTTTTTATGGAACACCATATATTGATAATTCTAGTAATGTTCAACAAAGTTTTCCATTTCTTGATTCATCGGCTGCAAATTCACAAAACTTGCCGGTGAATGAGAAGATTGGCCACGCTAATTCTAGCTATCCGGCCAGTTATTCTCAAACATCATACACTATATACCTTTATAATATTTAGCAGAGTGAAGGTGAATCGGTTAGTCAATACTCAAGACGATTCAAAGAAATTAAAAATCGTTGCTCTAATTTGTCGATTTCCGATGTTGACCTTGCTGGTTTATATTTTAAAGGTTTAAAATCTTCTATTAGAGACAAAATCAACAACTGTGATTATTATTCGGTTGCTCAAGTTCACATTAGAGCTGAAGTGGCTCAAAACCGAATGAATAAAGAAAAGGAGAATAATTCAGATTTGAACAATAGTTCGGTTATTGCAACAACCGAACGGTCTGAATTTGTTCTACCAAAAGAGACAAGTTTGGCAGTACAAAATAATGACAAGACTAAGAAAACAGCTATTCTTGATTTTTGTAAAGCCGAAGGTGTTGTGTGTTTATCTATTGGTTCTCACAATCACAAATAAGCAACAACTTCAAGCTAAACCAGGACCCACTAATGACATTAATCATCATGGGTCTGGAAACAAGAAAGAGGCATTGGCGTATCGACACAAGGTGTTTTACAGCAGCCCTGGGAATACCGGTCTGACCGGTTGTAACAGCCGGTCTGACCGGCTTATGCAGGATGTGGGTGTGGGTTGTCATCAAGAGAAGAAGTATGACACCATCTACATTAAAGTTGCACGCCTCTCAAACATATTTGAAAAAGTATGCTTTACAAGTAATTCCCAATCAGATCATGTCTCTTTAATTGATTCATCTATTAGTGATTCTATCATGAACATTCCTAAGAGATCGATTGAGGAGAATAATTTACTTGTTAAAAGTAGCATGAGTTCAAATTGTGTCGGTCATTGTATTGTAAAGATTAGGAAGGCCAACAACAACGATGTTTTGGCATTTAAATTTTCTCCATCATTATTGCCAAAGTTTTTCTCTACATGGATTGCTTGTGATCATTCTGGGTTTAAGAAAAGAAAATCAAAAAGCATTGTGAAGGCTGATGTTGATTTGGTAATTAATCCCAAAGCATCGGCTATGAGAAGTGTAAAGAAAGGTATAGCCGAATAGGTCGAGAGTAAATCTGAACCATTCGTTTGCTTGGCCTTAAAACCTTCTCCACAAAAGCATCATGTAGAGAAAATGAAGTATACCTTTGATTTAACTTTGTGTGATGATTTATTTGATATCTTGCTAGAGAACAGTCTTATTAAGCTATTTGATCACAAAGTTATTCCATCATCTCTTGAGTTAGAGGGTCAAAAATATTGCAAGTTGCATAATTCTTTTGGTCATAATACTAGTGATTGCAATATGTTTCATCAATTCATACAATCGGCCATTAACATTGGACGATTGAGATTTTCTCCAAGACAAGAGGATGACCAGTTGGCTTCAATTGGTCTTGATGGCAAATGGTCAGTAAATCGGTTGAAGGTAGCCGATTTATATGAGGATCCTATTTCAATTGCCAAAGAGAAAGATTCAAAACTCCCAAGTGATGAGAAGGACATCATCTATGATTTGAAAGTTCAAGCAACTATTGTGGACGATGAACCTATTAAAATTACAGAGGTTACTGGGGGGCGAATGATTTTTTCTCCTTTGGATCAAGATCCTGTAACTTCAGCTGTGCTGGAACAGGAGGTCAGACCGCCTGCGATAGGGGTTCTGACCGGCTGTAAGGTTAGACCGCCTGCGACAGAGGGTCTGACCACCTGTCATCAACAAGGAAGACCAATCTCCAAAATTGATCAGGTCAGTTCAGGTCTAAGAAATTCACCTATGTCTAAATCTGAACATCCTAAAGAGGATGGAGGTAAAGACCATTTTAAACACAAGGGCAAATGGCCGAAGCTCACTTTCAATAAACTTCTGGCTAAATATCAAAAAGATAATGAGGCCAAGCGTGCTAATCGGTCAAGTGATGTTAAATCAACAAGATTGCCTCCTAAACGTACTTATGGGAATTGGAATTGGCAAAGAAGGAGTTTTCGTTCAGCAGCATCATATTCTTCTTCAGGGCCATCAATGCCAATTCTATATGCTTCACATCCCGCCAATTTTTATCCTTATTCATCATGGAGGTGGGATAATTCATGTACACATACTCCTTCATATTTCAGACCATATCATGTAGAGTATGCAGCTCCAAGAGGACCATCATGTGCTAGGCAACCGTATGTTGAAAATGATCGTTTTGATCAAAAAGATCGGTCTAGAATTCGAAACAAGAAAAAAGGTTGTCAAGCAAGTTTATGTGGTGAAAAAGGATGGCCGCAAGGATGAAAGTTCAGATCTGAATTTAGTTAGTGAAGAGCCGATTAATGTGTCAGGCACTTCGGCTAGTGATGGTAAAGGAGAGGAAAACATTGCCATTGATTCTCCAAGTGCCAAATCTGAACAAAAGAAGGTGAAGAAGCCAAAAGGTGAGAATGAGGTGCTGCTGTCCAAAACTGAAACAAAATCAGGACGCTCACTTCATTTATCAAATTGGCAAAGAGAGAACCTACAAAAGCTTAGCGCTCAAGAGTTGAAAAAGAAGGGTGTGGCATGGGTTCCTAAAAGAAGCATTCGCACTCAAGACAAGAATGATGTTCAAGCAAAAGGTGCAACACAATTGAAGAGGAGGTCCGAGAGACAATCTTCAAATACAAGGTTGGCACCACATCATCAAAATTATTGGTCATTGCATCATCCATTTGAATTTCAAATGCCATATATGCCTATGTCATGGAATTCATCCTATGGTATGCATGGTTATCCCTCATATTCTTATTTTGATCCTTGGTTGCCATATGGATCTTTATATTATGATGGGTTTCCACCAAATTGTTGTGCATATTGATTAAATGCAATATCATTGCCATTAATTTACAAAAGCCAAAATGCTTAGTTCATGGAGAAGATTTTAGTTCCATTATTTATTTATTTCTCTACACTTTATTTCGGTTGTGCATACTCTTATGGATGAATTCATATGGATGATATTTTATATCGTCCTTGGCAACATATACGGCCGATGAGCACTTTGATCATCGCCCTAAAGTGGGAAGTTTGCCGATGACGGTTACTTGTGTGGATTGAATGCTCGGGGGGCAAAGTATTAGCAAAATGAGTAGTTTTTCACCATGGAGTTTATATTTACTAAATCGGCTTGCACAGTGTTTAAAAAAAGAGATATCGCTGCTGTCTTTATTTCACTAAATAATGATACTTTGAAATATTTAGCCGATTTAAGTGTTATGCATTAATGATCAAGCTGAATGTGGAATTTCATATTCGGCCTAAACATTTTGCATCCATGGGTGAAAAGCATATCTGATTACATAATGACTCATCGTTGGTGGTGCGGCAAGTGTTTATATTTAAATGAGTCATTATATGTTTTCATCGTAAATGTCTACTGAATGATTTCATCTTTATTATTTATCATGTTTCTAGACATCAATATTTAGAATTGTAGCTCTAGAATAGCGAGCATCGAGTCAGGCGTTTTTATGAGAAAAGACCGATGTTTAGCAAAATTAGAGGGCTTATTATAGATGTGCCGGTCCAACCACCATTAACAGCCGGTCCAACCGCCATGGCCGGTCCAACCGCTATTGACATCCGGTCTAACCGCTATTGGGTAGGTTCAAACGAAGAGTCTACTACTTCGGCTATTGGAGTTTTATAACTTGGTAAGGCCGAAGGAAGTAGGTGGAAAAAGTTTGTTGAATATTTTCATAAATCAAGATGCATCGAAAGACAGGATGGAAACAAACAAAGAAGGATGCAAGAGTAATCTGGCCTTTGCCGGTTTCAAGGTAATTTTGTCATATTTACTTTTTGGCTGATTATTCATTTCACTTCATATGGTTAAAGTGATTTATGAATGCTATTGAGATGTTATGTCTTTCTTCATGCTCAATTTGAGATGTGTTGCAAAGACCAATTGGCATTATTGCAATTTAGTCGCTTTATGCATTCACAATAGCTTACATGTGTGAGAATGATCTTCTAGTATGTTCAGAAAACACAACCGAGATAATGTGTACTCAGGCATGTGCTCGACATTGCACCTATGCAATTTGAATTATGACAAATGTTTCTTGATACGCAAAGCTTTACCAAGAAACAAGGAGGCATATGTTGATGACCAAAAGTTGCAGCAATCCGATCAGGCTTGGCCGGTTGTGCCCTGTAGCCGATCCGGCAGAACGACAGGAGGTCTGACCGCCTGTAGGGGCCGGTCTAACCACCTGTATGAAAGTGCTCAAAATATAAATTGGACTCTACCATTGCATGGGCCTCGTCGAGATGATCAAAATGCATATGTGGATCGCCCGATTTGGAGTCCGGATGAGGAAGTTATGGCTCTGGTAAGAATCAATGCTGCACCGAGCCGGTTAGACCGCCTGTGGCAGTCCTAATCCGAATTAAAGTTGTATTTGACGGGATTTTTTTATGTAATTGACTCCCCACGGGTACAGACCTCCCCACCCTATAAATATAAAGGGCTATGGCCGATTGAGAGGTATCCAATCCAATCGAAACTCACTTTTACTTTTATCCTCAAACCCTAATCTTTTCCAATCTCCCTTGCTGTCCATCGTGATCTCCACGGCAATTGATGGCGTCCTAAGGCTTGTTGGTCGACCTAGGGCACGTCTGGCGACGTCCACGCCCTGACGGGGTCCCTCCTGGGTGTGAGCATCGATGGCCTTTACTAGTTTGCTCGTAAACTAGTCGTTCTTCGCCACGAAAGTGCGTTGGTTATCTCTTTGTTGTTTTGCTCGTAAACCTAACCGTCCACCACCACGTAAGAGTGGTAGTTATCCATCGAACGATCGATCTCGCGGCACCACAGCTACAGGCGGTCTGACTCCCAGTGACAGGCGGTCTGACTCCCTGTACAGGCGGTCTAACCTCCTGTTGTCCAGCAGCAATTCGATCCGTTTGCGATCCGCGTGATCTAGCGCTCTCGTGTTTTGACCAAAAAAGGCGTCAACACCATGGTTGCGGCCCCAGATCACCCAGCACAAGATAAAAGAGGACGCCAGGTAAGGTTTGGATCTATCCTAGTGCCACAAAACCCTAAGAGTGTCCCCACATCCGCCATTCCGATCCGGCGGTGCTGGAGCCATCTGAAGGCCGTCGCCACCTCACCGCTGTCCCAGGACAGTGCCAGTGGAGACAAGAAGGACGACAGGATCTCCGACATCCTACACCAAGCCCGGGAACGACAACACCTAGCGCTTCACCAGCTACTGAAACGGCCGGACCGCCCTCGTCCATCGCTCCTTGTTGATGTTCTAACCTACTGTGTAGTGTTCATGTTATAGTTGCAAAGATCCAATGAGTTTTATGTCTAAGTCATGTTATGAATTCCTACATTTGGTATCAGTCGCATTTTGCATCTATCCTTGAACGATTAGTGCACGTGGTTAGATCTAAGCATGTTTTCAGTGAGTTTGATTTTAGATCTAAGTTAGGGTTTTCGGTTTCTCCCCACTTCTACCCCATCCGAGCACCACAACGACGCAAATCAAGTCAAAAGTCATCGGTTGGTGCGCAAATTAGACAAACTAGCATAAAGACATGATTGGAACGTAGATCTAAGACCCTTGTATGCAGATCCATCATAACGGCATGCATACCGACGCAAAACACATCAAAAGTCATCGATTTATGAGCAAATAAAACCTAAAAGGTAAGAAATATGCAAATCTCAGATCTAGTTTTGCAAACACATGAGAAATCCCCAAATCCAAACCCTAGCACACACCCAACCCTCACCTGACCGCACGCGCATGAGCACAGTCGCGTGCATGAGGGCTTGGCGATGCCGGCAACACCCATGAGTGCACCCGAACGGAACACCTAGACGGAGCCGCGCGCGACTCGGTCGCACGTGCCTCCGGTGAGAGGAACCGCGAGGGCGCAGGTCGTCGGTGTGAGGTTGGAGGTGACATGCAACCTTGCGCATGAGAAGAAGGCGGCGGCGCGCCATCAGAGCCGTCGGCAGCTGTGGTGTGGAAAGAGCAGGGAGAGGAGAAAGAAAACCCTAGGGTTTGGCCGAATTTTTTGGCGTTATATAGTTGGGTGAATCGCGATGGACCATCGGATCTTAGGGTTTTGAGATTAACGGATGAGATTTAGGCAGGGAGGGGGGAGTGCTGGCCGCGCAAGCTGGGCCGATTTGGCGGCCCACCCGTCGGTCTTTGGGCCTAAGGCCCGTGAGAGATTGAGAGGCTGGCGGCCCGAAAGCTTCTGCTGAGCCGCACGCTCCATGCCGACCGCGCACTGCTAAGCCGTTGAGCCGCGCCATGAGCCAAGCCGTTCCGAGTTGAGTTAAGCCGCCCGCGTACTGAGCCGCTGAGCTGTTGGGCCAGCAATGGGCCGCGTGGGCGTGTTGGGTCGGAGGGGACCACGTGGGCGTGCTGGGCTGGAGGG
This sequence comes from Digitaria exilis, assembly GCA_015342445.1. Lineage (NCBI taxonomy): Eukaryota > Viridiplantae > Streptophyta > Magnoliopsida > Poales > Poaceae > Digitaria > Digitaria exilis. Next base: position 62,618 of record JACEFO010002429.1, read on the forward strand.
GATAAGTTTAGTTTCGGCCCAGAATGAATTATGATTGGTATTTTTTTCTTTATTTCATTATATTTCTAAGTATTCTCTATGTATTTAAGTTATGATTGATTATATTCATGTTTTTTTTGCACCGATTTAAGGGAAAATACCTCTGAGTTGAATTTAGTTTTAAGTTCCACTGCGCATATGAGTTTCCTTATTAAAATTGAACCAAGAGATATTTTAATTGGGAATTCTTTATGCCAAATTTAAATTTAAGTTCACGACTATAATTCTGACCAACATTGATTTATAGTCATGTGATATAAGTGAGTTCTAAATTCATGATTATATTACTTCTGCCCAACGGTGATGTAATATTGTTTAATTTTCAATCAATTTAATGTTTGCATTTTTGTTTCTGCCCAACGGTGATGCAAATTTGTTTAACACTAAGTATTAAGATTCTTTTGTTTCTGCCCAACGGTGATGCAAAAGTCATTAATGTTGTTTTAATTTTGTTTCTGCCCAACGGTGATACAAAATTGTATTAGTTATATATTTTTTTGTTGTCATTACTGATTAAATTTATCCTCATGTTGTTTTACTCAGATCCCACTCCCTCCAGCATCATAAGCTACATCCACGGTGTTGAGAAGCTGGCGGGAAACAACTTCACCACATGGAAGGAAAACATCAGGCTGATATTGGGGATTCAGGATAAGGACCACTCTCTGAGAGAGCCAGCTCCCGTTGCTCCAGTCGTCGAAGGGGATAATGATCCTACCCCTGCGGCGCATACTGCAACTTATGAGAAAGAGAAGGAGCGTTGGGAGCGCTCTGACAGGGTGGCACTGATGATTGTGGAGATGACCATAACTCCTTCCGTGAGGGGAGCACTTCCTAAGGAGCCTAAAAGTGCAAAAGCTTTCATGGACAAGATTGAGGAGTATTTTAAGGGGTCTGGCAAGGCCAATGCTAGCATCCATCTCTTCAAGCTAATGAGCACTAAGTATGATGGGAATGGCAGTGTGAGAGAGCACATCATGGGGATGGTTAACCTCAGGGATAAGCTTAAGGACATGGGTTATCGACTTGATGATATGACTCTGTTGCATCATGTGTTCCTCTCACTTCCCTCTGTGTTTGAGCCATTTAAGATCAACTACCATGGTACTGATGCAGAATGGAACTTCGCCACGCTCATCAACAAGTGCTCTCAGGAGGAGGAAAGGCTAAGGTCACAGACTCCTGACTATGCCAACCTGTAAGAGATGCATAAGGGAAAAACTAAGACGGTCATGCACTCCAAGCATCCTAAGAAGAATCAGAAGCCATATCAGAAGCCAAAGACAGATGCTGGCACTTCATCCTCTAAGGGTCCTCAATGCTTCCACTGCAAGGACTATGGCCATATCAGGAAGGAGTGCCCAAAGTTCAAGCTTTGACTAGAAAAAAGAGGTAATGATGACATTATTTCGTTAGTCGATGAGTCTAATTATGCTTATTTTCCAATAAGTTCATGGTGGATTGACTATGGTGCCACCGTTCATGTCACGAATTCCTCACAGGGGTTGAGTGGCGCGCGGACTATAAGAAAGGGGGACCGAAGCCTTAAGGTCGCCAATGGAGTTGAAGCTTAAGTCGAGGCCATTAGCACTCTTAGTTTAGAACTATATACTGGCTTCATGCTTCAATTGAATAATGTCCTTTATGTTCCATCTCTCACGAGAAACTTAATTTATTTTTCGAGATTAGACAATGATGGTTATGCGTGTCCTTTTCAGAACAACAAGTGTGTAATAAGTTTTGATGGTGATATTATTTGTTATGCACCTTTACATAATCAGCTTTACTTGCTGTCTTTGAATAATGATTGCTCTGTGATGAATGTTGATCATGCCAACCATAAGCGCAAGAGAGGTAATGAGACTTCGTCAAAATTGTGGCACTCACGCTTAGGCCACATTTCGAAGGGGAAAATGGAACATCTCATTAGAGAAGAGATACTTCCTATCTTAGACTTCTCTAATTTAGAACAATGTGTTAATTGCATTAAGGGAAAATTTGCAAAACGAATTAGAAAGGATGGAGCTAAGCACAGTACAGGAATATTAGAATTAATTCACACTGAAATCTGTGGCCCATTTAATGTAAGATTGGTGGATGGTTTTAGTTCCTTCATCACCTTCACTGATGATTTCTCCCGTTATGGATACATCTACCCTATAACAGAAAAATCTGAAGCACTTAATAAGTTTAAGATCTTTAAAGCTGAAGTAGAAAATCAACATAATGTTAAGATCAAAGTGGTAAGATCAAATAGAGGTGGAGAATATTATGGGAGACATGCAACATATGGGCAAATCCCTGGCCCCTTTGCTAAGTTCCTTCAAGAAAATAAAATAGTTGCTCAGTATTCAACTCCTGGTGAACCTCAGCAAAATGGTGTAGCTGAGAGAAGAAATCATACCCTCATGAACATGGTACGGTCTATGCTAAGTAATTCTACACTACCAATGAGTTTGTGGATGGAAGCACTAAAGACTGTTGTGCACATTAATAACCGTGTTCCTAGCAAGTCGGTCCCTGATACACCCTATGAGCACTGGACTGGCAGGAAACCCAACATAAATTATTTGCATGTGTGGTGGTGTGCAGCTGAAGCGAAGTTATTCAATCTATTACTTGGAAAATTGGACCCTAAGACAGAAAGCTGTTATTTCATTGGATACCCAAAAAAATCAAAGGGGTATCGTTTTTATTGTCCTAAGCGTACCACTAAGTTTGTCGAGACAAGGCATGCCATCTTCCTAGAGGAAAATGGATGCGCTGAGATTAGAACAATTGATCTTGAGGAAATGCATACTTATGACTCATTGCCTATAACTCAGGATCAATATGAGACTTTCCCTCACACTACAGTTACATCTTGGGTAGCTGATCCTCCAAGAGAAATTAGGGAGGAAACACCTACCATAATTGAGCATGAAAATGCACCGGTAACTGATGAGCATCAAAATGAAATTGTGGAAAAACCTGCTGACCAAGCGTAGGGTCAAGATGCTAACAGGACACAAGAGACTCAGCAGGAGGAATTAGCTGAACTCGTTCCAATAGCAGAACCACAACCTCTTAGAAGATCGACAAGAGAAATAAAATCTACCACATCCTATGATTTCATATACATAAGTGAAGAAGGTTACGATATTGGAAAGTTAGATGACCCAAGGTCATATAACGAAGCCACGATAAGTGAAAACTCGCATAAGTGGTGTGAGGCCATGGAAGAAGAAATGAGGTCTATGAGTGCCAATAAAGTATGTGACTTAGTAGAGATTCCCGAAGGAGCCGAATAAGTAGGCTGCAAATGGGTCTTTAAGACTAAATGTGACTCTAAAGGGAAAATCGAAAGGTTCAAGGCAAGACTTGTGGCTAAGGGTTACACGCAAAAGGAATTAACTATAATGAGACCTTCTCACCTGTATCGAAGAAAGATTCATTTAGAATCGTTATGGCATTGGTGACTCATTATGATCTTGAGCTACATCAGATGGACGTAAAGACTGCATTCCTTAATGGTGACTTGCATGAGGATATGTACATGGTGCAGCCGGAAGGTTTCATCGTGGAGGGCAAGGAACAAATGGGATCCAAGCTAAAGAAATCCATTTATAGGTTGAAACAAGCGTCCAGACAATGATACCTTAAGTTTGACAGACTAATTAAGAAATATGGTTTCGTTAGTAATAGAAAGGACAATTGTATATATGTTAAGATCAAGGGGAGCTCTTTATCATCCTAGTACTTTACGTGGATGACATCCTATTAGCTAGTAGCGACGAGAATTTGTTGCATGAGACAAGGGGTTATCTCTCATTGAATTTTGATATAAAGGACCTAGGTGATGCCTCTTATGTTCTTGGCATTGAGATTCACCGTGATAGGTCAAAAGGTGCTTTAGGACTCTCTCAAAGAGCTTATATAGAGGAAGTCCTAAAAACGTTTAATATGCACCAATGTTCAGGCACTGCTGCCCCAGTGGTTAAGGGCGATAAGTTTGGGAAATTTCAAAGTCACAGGAATCAATTAGAAATTGATCAAATGAGGAAGATTTCTTATACTTCAGTTGTCGGAAGCATTTCGTATGCACAAACGTGTACACGCCTTGACCTAGCATTCATTACCGGGATGCTTGGTAGATATCAGAAAAATCCAGGAATTGAACACTAGAAAGGTGGTAAGAATGCTGTGCGTTACATGCAGAGCACTAAGAATTATATGCTCACATATAAGAGAACTGAGAATCTAGCAGTCATTGGATACTCAGATGCCGATTATGCGGGTTTTGTTGCTGATAAGAAGTCAACATTAGGATATATCTTCACACTCGCTAATAGGGCAATATCTTGGAGAAGCTGCAAACAAAAAATTGCGGCAGCATCCACGTTGCAAGCTAAGTTTATGGCATGTTATGAGGCCGTGGGGCAAGCTTTATGGCTTAAAGAGTTTATCCCGGTACTAAGAATGGTGGACAGCATAAGTAATCCACTAAAACTATATTGCGACAATAAAGCAGTTGTCCTCTATGTGAATAACAACAAGTGTGGCGGACCACTCCGAAATTATTCCAAGTTAAGTACCCTGTGACCACTAATCACGTAGTCAGGCACTTAATCCGGAATAAGCTGGAGCGCCGTCGGATTAAACCCGATTAAACCACGTACTTTTCTCGATCGAAACAACATCACGCCCACACGAAGGTGGGTTCCAGAGATTACAACATTCCACAAATTAAATTACACACATAGGTATCACAGTTATTACAAACCGAGTTCAAATTAAAATCAGAGTACAGAAGTCTTGCAGCGGAATTTAAAAGTTCATAACAACGGAAATTGAAAGTTCATTGCAGCGGAAGAAAAATAATCTAACGACGATACAAATAACTCCGTGCTGAAGCCTGCCACGAAGCTACTCCTCCCGATCCTCGGCAGAGGACGGGACCCATTCGATGTGCCAGCCAGGTGGAACCTGGGCAGGCCAAGTCATAGCGTCGACATCCAAAGTTATACCTGTAAAGTAATGCCACAAGCAAGGCTGAGTATACTAATACTCAGCAAGGCTTACCCGTCGGGTGAAAACTACATCACCGACATCTAGACAATGAAAGGCTTTTGGCTGGTGGGTTTGTTTGCCAAAAAGCAACTAAAAGTAGGTCCTTGCTTTCAAGTTTTAACTTCACATTCTAGTAAAGTTAACCATTCTAGATTAGCATCCTCTCTAAGCATACAAGTGGTGCAATACAAATTAATTCATAGAACAAGTTCATGTATCTCATAATTCCACTTGTTACTCGATGTAGCATGGCGGTCAAGCAGTCTCATTAACCGCGAGAAGCGGACAGTTCGAACCGAATTTCTGCTACCTGGCCAGGGGAAACCCAACACACACGGATACTCTGCTTGCTATAAAAGATACAAGCATTTCCCAACCTTTCCCATCGATCCACAATTCGGAACCGGGTCCATTTCCTTAGGATAAAGGTTTACTGCTTCACTCACAGTCTCACGCATATATCCACAAGTGTACGGCAGGGGAAAACAAAGTTTCCAAGGAGAGATGGCTATCGGCCCTAGCTGCTTCAATCTGGTACCGGGCTTACCGATCCCCATACATCGGCATGCATGTGGTACGTTCAAAAACTTGACAACGCATCCACACCTTCCGACCTTAATCAATTGTCATACACGGACGGGAGATCTACATCTATCATCCCGCCCGTCAATCCTTATGATTCCAACATAAGTAAAGACAAGCAATTCCTATATCTCGCGAGTGACAGGAAATCACTCGACTTGTAACGGACCTATAGCAAAGCACTATCGATCCCTTTCATACTAGTATTGCAAGTCATAGGTACTAGGAAATTGCAGCTACGGTATTCAATCAACTCCTAGAAACGTAAATGCACGAACATAGAAAATTCAAGTGCATAATTTTGTAAAGGTTAGGTTATGCTCCGGGGCTTGCCTTCTTGCTCGGATTGAGAGTTAGCCTCCGGGTTGGTCACTTCTTCACCGGCACCGTGCTCCGGGACTCCTTCCTCGTCTGCGGGGATGAGGGTGTAGTTGCCGTCCGGGATGGCGCCTTCTACATGAGATGCATGGTTTAAGGCGGCTGCCTTTAGATTTTAAGACTAAGGCCTTGAAGGCCATATTCACCTAGACATGCTTAGGCAATTCTATTTTCTTCACAAAAACAAGGTGTATGTGTGGGAAAAGTTTTATGGATTTCGATGGTGATTGTGTACATATATAAAAGAATTCTATTTGTTTCATCACAAATCAGGGGGGGCTGTTTTGAATTTTTAGAATTTCTTTATTTTACTTTAACTAATTATCCGAAAGGTCATTCTATTTATAAAAATCAATTTCCATCTAGATTCCTTCCTATTTTTGTTTCTCCATTTCTGTTCATCATTTTTAGCTATAAACTTTATGCCAGCTACTAGAGTATAAGAGCTAAGCTCACCCCAAAATTTAGCTAATTTTGAGCTACACATAATGTATTAAAAATATAACAAGTTGCTGCCAGCAGAAATGAATTTAAATCATATAAAATTGAAAATTCAACCATTTCAGGAGATCTTCCTACCAAAGCTAAGCATAAGCATGAGGAGGGCTCTGGCCAAGTGATGGCTCAAAATAACCCTTGGGTAATCCTCATTAATTTTCCATCCAAAAACACATATTTAATTATTTGCCATCCTAAACAGAGCAAAAATTAAGTTTTTCATTTTTAACATGTGTGCTAACAAGTTTTTAGTTCTCAGGAGCAAAATGGTGATTTTTCACTACACAAATTATTTTTAATGATTTCTGCACTGCAAAAAGACAGAAAACCTATTTTAATTCATAACTGGAGCTATAGTTCATATTTTTAGGTCCCCTTTGGGCACAAGCTGTCCAAAGTCATAACAAACCACATATCCAAAGCTCAACCCTAGCGTAGCTCTGGATTTGAAATGGTGCACAACTTTAGATTTTCATAGTTTGAATTTTAATTCAAAAACAGTTCGTCAAAAGTATAAACATGTCTAATAGAGATTGTAGTTTAGACTCTCACGAATCCAAAGAGTATTTTTGTGCATTTTTCTGGTTTTTGTACGATTTTTAATCGATTTTACAAGATTCGGGAAAAATCAAACCTAGACTTAAGAATCTTTTTACGCAGAGAACCCTAGATCTTTCAAAACTTCGCGAACCAGTCCTGCACTTTTGCACAGAGGCCCCTAGACAAAGGTAGACGATGAACTTCGGTCCCTGGGACCTCGCCGGAGTTACGCCGGGCAAACTACGGCGAACTGGGCACGGGGAAGTGGGGGAAAAGGGTCCTGGGCTCACCACGAGTCGTTTGAGGACGGTTTGGAGGCCGGGGGAGGTCGGAGTTGCGCCGGCGACGAGGAGGTGGCGGCGCGGCCGCCGCGGCTTCTACGCCGGCGAGCTCGGGGTCGTTCGCGGAGGGCTGAGGGGTCCTTGAGCTTCAGCAGAGCTCGAGGAAGCCAATGGCGTGCTCGGCGAAGCTCGGGGACGGCTCGGAGTAGGGGCTCGACGTGGGGGTGCTTCGACGGCCGGAAAACGCGATTTGGGGGAAATCGCAAATTCGAGCCGGAGAAGGGTCAATGTCTTGGGGAAAGTTGGGGGTTTTGGAGCTGGTGATGTGAGCTAGCTCCGTGCGGGATGGATTTGGGAGTGGTGGAGCGTGGACGATAAATTTCTCGAGGAGGCTTGGTTCGGTTTGCGCGTCGCGAGGAGGAAGAAGGTGGGGGAACGCGCGAGGAGCCGAGCTGAGGCAGTGAGCGAGTGAGTGGAGGGTTGGGAGTGTGCAGTGGTGCGCTTGGGCACGCAAAGGAGCCTCTGCATTGCCTCGGGAGCGAGCGAGCGCGCTGCGCGGCGCGAGCAGGCCGCCATGAATGCGGAGCGAGCTCGGGCAGCGCGCGCTCGACTCGACCGGGCGAGGGATCGCTACAGCGACGTCACGGGGATCTCCTACAGTGGGACGGCATCGCGCTCTGCAGCGCACTCAACGCGGCGCGAGCGTGAGTGCGAGCGCGGCGGCGCGAGACCGCCATGATGGCGTCCGCGGCGCGAGGCAGAGCGAGGCGACGGCGGCGAAGCGACGGCTCGGGGGTGGCCGGACAACGGCTAGACGACAAACGCCAACGTCCGCCGCGGCTTGGCCAGCTCAGCGCCACCTGCGCCGCTCGCCGGCCGCGTGGCGGCCGAGCTCTGGCCGGCGTCAGCGCGCGCCAGGGGCACTGTTCCTTGCCCGTGGAGCTCCGATTTTGAATTCGAATTTTCTCCAAAAATTTGAACTGAACTTGGAAAAGTGTAAAAATAAAAGTTGTAGTTTGGAAGATGGGACACAACTTTCTTTTTGGGATGAACTTGAAATTCGAAGTTTTTCAAGCTCAAATAACCCAAAAACTAAAAGGTGCCCAGAATGGTAATTTGAGTTTTTTAGGGACTAAACTGCAAAATTTTCAAAAGTTCCAAACAGTGACTAGGGTTTATTTGTGATGACAAACAACTTTTATTTTGGGAGATTTTCAAGTGTAGTACAAAAATCTCGAGTTTTCAGTTGGTGCCAAACAACCCCTGTTTTTGGAGTTTAAAATTGAATTTTTGTTGGATTTTTGAATTTCAACCATCATTCCCTGCTCATTGATCTTAATTGCACTTTTTAATATCTTTGACATCAGAGATGTCACAGCCTACCCCCCTTAAAAGGAATCTCGCCCCGAGATTCGATTAAACTTAGAGATAAAGAGGGTAAGGAAGTACCTCGGCTTATGAAAGTATGTCGGGGAAATTCTTCCTAAGATAGTCCTCGGTTTCCCACGTGGCTTCATCTTCGGAGTGATGACTCCACTGAATTTTGTACATTTTAACTCCCTTCCTTCGTGTTTGTCGCTCCTTCTCGTCGAGGATCTTGACAGGATGCTCATCATAAGAGAGATCCGGTTCAACCGAGAGTTCCTCTTGTTCCACAACTTCGGTCGGAACACGAAGACACCTCTTGAGTTGAGAAACATGGAATATATTGTGCACCGCTGAAAGTTTCTCGGGAAGCTTCACTTGATAAGCTACCGGCCCACATTGCTGAGTAATTTCATACGGGCCGATATAACGAGGTGCAAGCTTTCCTTTTAGTCCAAATCTCTGCACACCCCTGGTCGGGGAGACCTTGAGATACACGTGGTCACCAACTTCAAACTGAAGTGGCTTCCGCCGTTGATCAAAGTAGCTCTTTTGCCGTGACTGGGCGGTCTTCAAATTCTCCCGAATGATCCTAACCTTTTCTTCTGCTTCCTTCACAAGGTCAGGGCCGTAAGCATACCTCTCGCCTGCCTGGGACCAACACAACGGGGTCCGACATCTTCTACCATATAAGGCTTCGAAAGGTGCCATTCTAAGACTCGCTTGGTAGCTGTTGTTATAGGAGAATTCGGCCAGAGATAGACACTTCTCCCAATTCTTCCCATAATGAATAACACAGGCTCGAAGCATATCCTCAAGTATTTGATTTACTCTTTCTGTCTGCCCATCGGTCTGAGGGTGATATGCTGAACTACGGATCAGTTTGGTGCCTAGGGACATTTGCAATTGTTCCCAAAAGCGTGCTACGAACGGAGCACCACGATCATAAATTATCGTCTTGGGTACCCCATGTAGACAAACGATCCGCTCCAAATAAATCTCTGCGTACTTCTTAGCAGCGTAAATGGTATTGACTGGAATAAAGTGTGCGGTCTTGGTAAGGCGATCCACAATTACCCAGATGGAGTCGTGGCCCTGAGGGGTCCTGGGAAGTCCAACAATAAAATCCATGCTTATATCTTCCCACTTCCATGAGGGAATAGGTAGAGGTTGAAGCGTGCCTGCTACCTTCAAGTGGCTGGCCTTAACCCGCTGGCATGTGTCACATTCCGACACGTATGTGGCAATCTCACGTTTCATACGAGTCCACCAAAAGTTTTGTTTCAAATCTTGGTACATTTTGGTGCTGCCGGGATGGATAGAAAATTTAGAGAGATGTGCCTCATCCATAATCTTCCTCCGGAGTTCCGTGTTTTTGGGCACCACGAGACGATGCCCAAACCACATCACTCCCTGCCCATCTAACCGGAAACACTTGTACTTCTCTTTCACCTTCTCCTTAGACAATTTCTTTTTGAGAACTTTAATGCCCGCGTCATTTAATTGGGCTACAACAATCTGATCGTGCAAGGTTGGTTCCACTGCAATATGGCTGAAGTACCCGTGTGGAACAATCTCTAAATTGAGCTTTGCCATTTCGTGACACAGGGTGTCAGCGTAGGACTCCACGGAAAGACAATGACAATGAGCCTTGCGGCTTAGTGCATCCGCCACTACATTAGCCTTCCCGGGGTGATAATGTACGCTAAGGTCATAGTCCTTTGCTAACTCCAACCATCTTCGCTGTCTCATATTCAGATGTGCCTGAGTGAAGACATATTTGAGGCTCTTGTGGTCTGTGTATATGTTGCAGGGAACACCCATCAAATAGTGTCTCCACATCTTGAGAGCATGAATAACCGCTGCTAATTCAAGGTCGTCCGTGGGGTAGTTTTGCTCGTGAGGCCGAAGCGCTCGAGAAGCATAAGCAATGACTCGGTTCTCTTGCATGAGAACACAGCCAAGACCGGTGCCTGATGCATCACAATAAACATCATACGGCTTGGTGCAATCGGGCTGAGCCAAAACTGGGGCTGAAGTCAAATGTCTTCGCAGGGTGTGGAAAGCTTCATCACATTTGTCATTCCACTCGAATTTGACTCCCTTCTTTAAGAGTTCGGTCATAGGCTTCGCAATTCGAGAGAAATCCGGAATAAAACGGCGGTAATAACCGGCTAAACCCAGAAAACTCCGAATCTCGTGGACAGAGGTAGGTGGTTGCCAATCTAGCACCTCTTGCACTTTGGTTGGATCCATGGATATGCCATCCTTGGAAACCGTGTGACCTAAAAACTTCACGCTCTCTAACCAGAATTCACACTTGGAGAACTTGGCGTAGAGCTGGTGGTCTCTCAGCCTTTGAAGAACAATGCGAAGGTGCTCAGCATGCTCTTCCTCATTCTTGGAATATACAAGAATGTCGTCAATGAAAACCACCACAAACTTGTCTAATTCAGACATGAAGACCGAATTCATGAGGTACATGAAATAGGCTGGGGCATTGGTGAGTCCAAAGGACATAACTAGGAATTCATAAAGTCCATATCGTGTGGAAAAGGCAGTCTTTGGAATGTCACATGGCCTGATTTTGATTTGGTGATAGCCAGAGCGAAGGTCAATCTTGGAGAACACTCTGGCGCCAGCTAGTTGATCAAACAAGATGTCAATACGGGGAAGCGGGTACTTGTTCTTAATAGTTACCGCATTGAGAGGCCGGTAATCAATACACAACCTCAAAGAATGGTCCTTCTTTTTCACAAAGATAGCGGGACATCCCCAAGGTGATACACTTGGACGAATGAAACCTTTATCTAGCAATTCCTGGAGTTGAATTTTTAATTCTACCAATTCATTGGGCAGCATTCTATATGGTCTTTTTGATATAGGTGCTGTGCCAGGTTGAAGTTCAATCACGAATTCAATGTCCCTATCCGGCGGCATCCCAGGTAAGTCATCCGGAAATACATCGGCATACTCACATACCACCGGAATGTCCTTTAGTTGGGTTTCGACTATGGTATAAGCACACGCATCAACGCAAGTCCGTTGTGGCAGATATAGCACACTCGGGCCATGCGTAGGCGAGTTTATCTCAACAACTCGTTCCGCAACATCTAGGACAACTTTATGTTGAGTCATCCAATTGGCTCCTAACACAATGTCAATTCCTTCCATACCAAGTAGAATCAAATCAGTAGGAAATGTTTTACTTCCCAGCCTGATTGGAACCTTTCGTGTGACTTGGTTGGATGCAATTTTACCTCCCGCGGTTGATATCACATACGATGACTTGGTATGGTACGATTTTAATCCGCACTTCACATGAAATCTTGTGCTTATAAAACTATGTGTTGCCCCGGAATCAAATAATATCACAGCAGGTTGAGTGCAGATAGGGAAGGTACCAGTCATGTCTGGGGCTCCCTCGGGTAAGTCGGCCAAGGTGGTGTAGTTGAGCCGTCCTTGGCGAACTTGCACACGCTGCTGCTGCTTGCCCTTGCCTTGCTGATTTCCCTGGCGTTGGTTTTGCTGCTTGTTCTGTGGGCAATCCTTGATAAAATGGTCCTTGCTTCCACATTTGAAGCACTGATAGCCGGCTCCCGGACGAGCTGGCTGCTGTGCATTTTGCCTTGGTGCCTGCTGCTGCTGCGGCGGTGGAGGGAAACGAGGAGCGTTAGGCTGTGGCGACCTAGCAACCCATCCACCTCCCTGAGGTGCCCTGGACTGTCCCTGCGGTGCAGCCGGGGGAACCAGGCGGAACCTCTGGGGCTGCACGCTCGACGGTCCGGCGGGAGTCTTCCTCTTCTTCTCCGCCTTGTGCACCACATTGGCGTCTTCTTGAGCGATAGCAAGGTTCACGAGGTCACCGTACGTGGGAGCACGGGTAGTGGCCAACTGTGCCTTCAACTTGGTGTTAAGGCCACGTCGGAACCTCTCAAGCTTCTTTTCATCCGAGTCGGCGTGATGACCCGCGTAGGGGCACAGACCATTGAAGGCCTGGGCGTACTGCAGCACCGTGCGAGTACCCTGGGTCAGCGCCAGAAACTCATTCAGCTTCCTTTCAACCAGACCGGCCGGAATGTGATGAGCCTTGAATGCAGCTTTGAACTCATCCCACTCAACTACGTGACCCTCCTGCTGCAGGGCCAGGTAGTTCTCCCACCAAAGGAGAGCTGGGCCGCGGAGCTGCTGCGCCGCGAACACGACCTTGCGGTTGGAGGTGCAAGGCGTCGCCAGGATGGTGAATTTGGACTCGATGGCTCGAATCCAGGTGTCGGCCTCCAAAGGCTCATCAGCACGAGAGAAGATCGGCGGGTGCGTCGCCAGAAAATCCTCGTATCGGGCCACCTGAGGCTGAGGGGCCCGTTGTCCTCCCTGTTGAAGCATTTGCTGCTGCATCATCTGCTGCTGATGCTGCAAGTTCCGGAGAATCTCCGTTTGAGTGGCATACAGTTGCTGCCACGTCGGAGGTTGCCGCGGTGGAGGAGGTGGCGGTGGCTGTTGCTGCCCCTCAGGCCCCTGCTGGTTAGCATTGGAGCCACTAGCGTCGTGACCGCTGCGGGTGATTACCATCTGCAGTAGGGACTTGTATTAGCCACATTTCATAAACTTGCATAATAAATGACAAGGTGGAATGTGACAACATATTGAAGTATACTGCGCAGAATGACACATCAGCACGCAGTTCGGGAGAAAAATCATATCTCCCAACAGGAAACCAGTCAAATGTTCCCCTTCGGTCAGTAGCTCGAACATTTCATGCTCTACAACTTTCATGTTGGGCTCAAAATCAAATTCGGACTGGAACTAAGCCCAAAAATTCAATCTTCAGCTCTCTGCATTTGCTGTTTTTCAGCAGGCCGAGCTGTAGTGTTTTGGTCGCTATTTTTATTTCGCTTAATCAATAGGGTTGAAATTTGGTGATCATTTTGTTTGTTAAATCCCAAACAACTTTGTAGTTCACATCACCACCCAGAAATGAAAGGAAAACCCCTCAATAATTAAGACAAGGTCAGCTGCAGAATAGTTTCACTACAGCTATTACAACTTCATCAAGTTTCACACCACAACCACACCATTAATTTTACATTGCCACAAAAGATAACACGGGGAGCTCAACTCCATCTAGCCTATTACAACATGAAGCCAAAATCTAGGCCTAGCGGAGGAGTACTTGCTACTACCACTCTAAAAATCGTCCAAATTGTTAGCGGTAGCCTCGCTGCCCATAGGAGAAGGTGGAGCTGGAAGGGGCGGCATGTCGTCCTCGGTGTCCATGTCAGAGTCTGGAGCCTCTCCTTCACCATCCACATCCCCTCCTTGCTGCTCAAAGAGGTGCTGAGCGTCGTGGGCAGCAAGCATAGCATTGGCATGCTCCAAGGTACCGTGTACCTCCTCAAGCTCATCTCTAGTTTGTGCTAGCTCATTCTGGGTGTTGTTGTGTGCAATCTGGAGGTCATTCAGTTGCCTCTCCAGATCAGCAATCATAGCATCTCTAGTAGTCACCTCAATGGACAAGGAGGTCCTCTCAACCCCTATGTCACGGGCGCGAGCGGACATGTCCATGGCAGTGTTGAGCAACTCGCTCTGTGACCGTCCAAGAAGTGCCTGCAAACGGTGATACGCCCGCATCCACCTCATCATCAAGGCGGCTGCAGCGACGGGGCTCTCCGCCATCCTCAGAGGAGAACTAAGGTAACGCCTCATCCAGTGGGGATCATCTGGCTGAGTCGGCGGAAACAGACCCAGCAACTGGTGCTCAACCAACTCCTGGTTCTGGGTAACAAAGGAGCTAATGCCATTCAAGGCAGCTAGCTCGCACGTCGTCTCCATGTGGTGCCCGTGCACTTCCACCGTCCAGGTGGGGGAGCTAGGACACGGCGGGTGGCGGTATACCACCAACCGCACACGGGAACGAACCACACCTCGGTCTCGGATAATAGTCCTCTCGTACTGCGGCGGTGTCGTGTAGTCCAGTGCCTGCAGAACCGACCACAGGATGCTAGGGAATCCTTCCCATCCCAAGCAATCAGAGAAAGACACGTCGTTGGGGTAGCTAGCCAGGTCAGCGAGGGCGGCCATCTGAACCAAAAAGAAAAAGGGGCAAGGGTGAGAACCGGTTAGCGCCAAAGACAAAAACAGATTCTGTGTAAGGTGGTAAAAATTACAAAACTCAAAATCTACAAGCCCAAAAATTCTCAAATTTGGCCAGAACATAGTTTAAGTAATTCCTAACAAGTTTCATGTTGAAGGTTTGAGCAGAAACTATCGTTAAGATGGTGTAAAAATTCAATGTTTATCTCACTGTCCCCAGAAATTTCCAGCAGACAGGGGGTTACCATTTTTAGCACAACTCCAGTTTTACTGAACCATTTTGGTTGAAATTTCTCCAGCATGTACTTCATAATATTTATGACAACTTTCATGTTGAACACTTTTTCATTTGACAACATTTTCAGTTTCGAATTAAGGGTGCAAACAGACGGTTCCCGGCAGGATTTTTGGGTTATGATTTCAGATCCTTTGACGGCGGTTCAATTTGGTTCACGCGTTAATATTCGATATTATTTCAGTGAGATGCAATGCATGAGCGGCCTATTCGTTCTCACCAACACACATGCCAATAACTTTTGGCTTACGAAGTTAGTGCCGGTGGCTAGGCAATATCCGTCTCTCCTTATATTAACTAGTCGAATTTCTCTAACCGTCTCAACATACGGATTCGCGGTTAGTGTACCCGCAGAAAATTCCATTCCAGAGCATGTATAATCAACCTTTCGTGCCAGCACTCACGAAAGCGTCTCCATTCATTACCACCCACTATAGAGGTGGCACCCGAACGTTTAACATTGAACGGGCAATGTTCATATGTCACCAGAGCAACATATTGACAGTTTCATACGCTATTAAAATAGCGTATTGACTTTGTGCCGCCATCATATTTGCATATGATGCCGTGGTACGCTACAGCAATCGCCGTACCTTGCGCCCACCATCCTATTCTAGTTTCATACGCCATCACAGCGTATTGACTATGTGCCGCCACTATATTTTCATATAGTGCCGTGGTACGTTACAGCAATCGCCGTACCTTGCGCCCACCATTGCGTAAAGTAAATGACAGAATGAAATGTGCTGGAAGTCAGTATAATATACTATTTGCCACCTATCATATCGTGATCCCTTAACCCACATAGGCTTCACGCTCTAGGTAACATCCTTAGCGGTCCTATAATAACCATAACCTTCCTTCGCAAAGCGCGTCGGGAGCACGAGTTGGCAAGTTTTATTCAAAAATTTGTTTATTAAAGGTTTGTTGCTCTCTCCGGTGCGTTGCTTCGGCTCTGATGCCAGCTGTGGCGGACCACTCCGAAATTATTCCAAGTTAAGTACCCTGTGACCACTAATCACGTAGTCAGGCACTTAATCCGGAATAAGCTGGAGCGCCGTCGGATTAAACCCGATTAAACGACGTACTTTTCTCGATCGAAACAACAGCACGCCCACACGAAGGTGGGTTCCAGAGATTACAACATTCCACAAATTAAATTACACACATAGGTATCACAGTTATTACAAACCGAGTTCAAATTAAAATCAGAGTACAGAAGTCTTGCAGCGGAATTTAAAAGTTCATAACAACGGAAATTGAAAGTTCATTGCAGCGGAAGAAAAATAATCTAACGACGATACAAATAACTCCGTGCTGAAGCCTGCCACGAAGCTACTCCTCCCGATCCTCGGCAGAGGACGGGACCCATTCGATGTGCCAGCCAGGTGGAACCTGGGCAGGCCAAGTCATAGCGTCGACATCCAAAGTTATACCTGTAAAGTAATGCCACAAGCAAGGCTGAGTATACTAATACTCAGCAAGGCTTACCCGTCGGGTGAAAACTACATCACCGACATCTAGACAATGAAAGGCTTTTGGCTGGTGGGTTTGTTTGCCAAAAAGCAACTAAAAGTAGGTCCTTGCTTTCAAGTTTTAACTTCACATTCTAGTAAAGTTAACCATTCTAGATTAGCATCCTCTCTAAGCATACAAGTGGTGCAATACAAATTAATTCATAGAACAAGTTCATGTATCTCATAATTCCACTTGTTACTCGATGTAGCATGGCGGTCAAGCAGTCTCATTAACCGCGAGAAGCGGACAGTTCGAACCGAATTTCTGCTACCTGGCCAGGGGAAACCCAACACACACGGATACTCTGCTTGCTATAAAAGATACAAGCATTTCCCAACCTTTCCCATCGATCCACAATTCGAACCGGGTCCATTTCCTTAGGATAAAGGTTTACTGCTTCACTCACAGTCTCACGCATATATCCACAAGTGTACGGCAGGGGAAAACAAAGTTTCCAAGGAGAGATGGCTATCGGCCCTAGCTGCTTCAATCTGGTACCGGGCTTACCGATCCCCATACATCGGCATGCATGTGGTACGTTCAAAAACTTGACAACGCATCCACACCTTCCGACCTTAATCAATTGTCATACACGGACGGGAGATCTACATCTATCATCCCGCCCGTCAATCCTTATGATTCCAACATAAGTAAAGACAAGCAATTCCTATATCTCGCGAGTGACAGGAAATCACTCGACTTGTAACGGACCTATAGCAAAGCACTATCGATCCCTTTCATACTAGTATTGCAAGTCATAGGTACTAGGAAATTGCAGCTACGGTATTCAATCAACTCCTAGAAACGTAAATGCACGAACATAGAAAATTCAAGTGCATAATTTTGTAAAGGTTAGGTTATGCTCCGGGGCTTGCCTTCTTGCTCGGATTGAGAGTTAGCCTCCGGGTTGGTCACTTCTTCACCGGCACCGTGCTCCGGGACTCCTTCCTCGTCTGTGGGGATGAGGGTGTAGTTGCCGTCCGGGATGGCGCCTTCTACATGAGATGCATGGTTTAAGGCGGCTGCCTTTAGATTTTAAGACTAAGGCCTTGAAGGCCATATTCACCTAGACATGCTTAGGCAATTCTATTTTCTTCACAAAAACAAGGTGTATGTGTGGGAAAAGTTTTATGGATTTCGATGGTGATTGTGTACATATATAAAAGAATTCTATTTGTTTCATCACAAATCAGGGGGGGGCTGTTTTGAATTTTTAGAATTTCTTTATTTTACTTTAACTAATTATCCGAAAGGTCATTATATTTATAAAAATCAATTTCCATCTAGATTCCTTCCTATTTTTGTTTCTCCATTTCTGTTCATCATTTTTAGCTATAAACTTTATGACAGCTACTGGAGTATAAGAGCTAAGCTCACCCCAGAATTTAGCTAATTTTGAGCTACACATAATTTATTAAAAATATAACAAGTTGCTGCCAGAAGAAATGAATTTAAATCATATAAAATTGAAAATTCAACCATTTCAGGAGATCTTCCTACCAAAGCTAAGCATAAGCATGAGGAGGGCTCTGGCCAAGTGATGGCTCAAAATAACCCTTGGGTAGTCCTCATTAATTTTCCATCCAAAAACACATATTTAATTATTTGCCATCCTAAACAGAGCAAAAATTAAGTTTTTCATTTTTACCATGTGTGCTAACAAGTTTTTAGTTCTCAGGAGAAAAATAGTGATTTTTCACTACACAAATTATTTTTAATGATTTCTGCACTGCAAAAAGACAGAAAACCTATGTTAATTCATAACTGGAGCTATAGTTCATATTTTTAGGTCCCCTTTAGGCACAAGCTGTCCAAAGTCATAACAAACCACATATCCAAAGCTCAACCCTAGCGTAGCTCTGGATTTGAAATGGTGCACAACTTTAGATTTTCATAGTTTGAATTTTAATTCAAAAACAGTTCGTCAAAAGTATAAACATGTCTAATAGAGATTGTAGTTTAGACTCTCACGAATCCAAAGAGTATTTTTGTGCATTTTTCTGATTTTTGTACGATTTTTAATCGATTTTACAAGATTCGGGAAAAATCAAACCTAGACTTAAGAATCTTTTTACGCAGAGAACCCTAGATCTTTCAAAACTTCGTGAACCAGTCCTGCACTTTTGCACAGAGGCCCCTAGACAAAGGTAGACGATGAACTTCGGTCCCTGGGACCTCGCCGGAGTTACGCCGGGCAAACTACGGCGAACTGGGCACGGGGAAGTGGGGGAAAAGGGTCCTGGGCTCACCACGAGTCGTTTGAGGACGGTTTGGAGGCCGGGGGAGGTCGGAGTTGCGCCGGCGACGAGGAGGTGGCGGCGCGGCCGCCGCGGCTTCTACGCCGGCGAGCTCGGGGTCGTTCGCGGAGGGCTGAGGGGTCCTTGAGCTTCAGCAGAGCTCGAGGAAGCCAATGGCGTGCTCGGCGAAGCTCGGGGACGGCTCGGAGTAGGGGCTCGACGTGGGGGTGCTTCGACGGCCGGAAAACGCGATTTGGGGGAAATCGCAAATTCGAGCCGGAGAAGGGTCAATGTCTTGGGGAAAGTTGGGGGTTTTGGAGCTGGTGATGTGAGCTAGCTCCGTGCGGGATGGATTTGGGAGTGGTGGAGCGTGGACGATGAATTTCTCGAGGAGGCTTGGTTCGGTTTGCGCGTCGCGAGGAGGAAGAAGGTGGGGGAACGCGCGAGGAGCCGAGCTGAGGCAGTGAGCGAGTGAGTGGAGGGTTGGGAGTGTGCAGTGGTGCGCTTGGGCACGCAAAGGAGCCTCTGCATTGCCTCGGGAGCGAGCGAGCGCGCTGCGCGGCGCGAGCAGGCCGCCATGAATGCGGAGCGAGCTCGGGCAGCGCGCGCTCGACTCGACCGGGCGAGGGATCGCTACAGCGACGTCGCGGGGATCTCCTACAGTGCGCTTGGCGCGTAGTGGGACGGCATCGCGCTCTGCAGCGCACTCAACGCGGCGCGAGCGCGAGTGCGAGCGCGGCGGCGCGAGACCGCCATGATGGCGTCCGCGGCGCGAGGCAGAGCGAGGCGACGGCGGCGAAGCGACGGCTCGGGGGTGGCCGGACAACGGCTAGACGACAAACGCCAACGTCCGCCGCGGCTTGGCCAGCTTAGCGTCGCCTGCGCCGCTCGCCGGCCGCGTGGCGGCCGAGCTCTGGCCGGCGTCAGCGCGCGCCAGGGGCACTGTTCCTTGCCCGTGGAGCTCCGATTTTGAATTCGAATTTTCTCCAAAAATTTGAACTGAACTTGGAAAAGTGTAAAAATAAAAGTTGTAGTTTGGAAGATGGGACACAACTTTCTTTTTGGGATGAACTTGAAATTCGAAGTTTTTCAAGCTCAAATAACCCAAAAACAAAAAGGTGCCCAGAATGGTAATTTGAGTTTTTGAGGGACTAAACTGCAAAATTTTCAAAAGTTCCAAACAGTGACTAGGGTTTATTTGTGATGACAAACAAGTTTTATTTTGGGAGATTTTCAAGTGTAGTACAAAAATCTCGAGTTTTCAGTTGGTGCCAAACAACCCCTGTTTTTGGAGTTTAAAATTGAATTTTTGTTGGATTTTTGAATTTCAACCATCATTCCCTGCTCATTGATCTTAATTGCACTTTTTAATATCTTTGACATCAGAGATGTCACAACAAGTCAAGTAACGCTACCAAGTTCACTGAGCTTAAGTATCTTGTTGTGAACGATAGAGTCGGAGATCACACTATTGAGTTAGAGCATATAAGTACTAAGAATATGCTCGCGGATCTATTAACGAAAGGCTTACCTCCCAATATATTTAAAGAACATGTTGTCGGCATGGGATTATTGGAAAGCCTGTGGTCTTGGACAATAGGATCATGAGTCAACCACTCCCATTATGATAAGTGGTTTTAAACATTGTGGGTACTTGTGTTGCATTGGACCTTTATCGCCATTGTAACACATTATCTCCTTGAATAATTCTACTTTAAGAAAATGGCATAAGTAATGGGCCTTTAGACCAAAGGGGAAAATGTGGGAATAAAGCTAAGAGTGGTCAAAAGCCCATTAGTGAAGGGTTTAGCGTGATTAGTGGGAAAGCCCATGGGCCACTAAGCGCCTTGATCGGAGGCGCAACCAACCCATGGTTGTGGCCCCAGATCACCTAGCGCAAGGTTAAAGGGGACGCCAGGCAAGGTTTGGATCTATCCCAGTGACACAAAACCCTAAGAGCATCCCCACATCCGCCATTCCGATCTGGCAGCGCTGGAGCCATCTGAAGGCCGTCGCCACCTCACCGCCGTCCTAGGACAGTGGCGTGGAGACCAGAAGGACGGAAAGATCTCCGACGTCCTACACCAAGCCCGGGAACGACTACACCGAGCACTTCACCGGCTACTGAAATGGCTAGACCGCCAACGTCCATCGCTCTTTGTTGATGTTCTAACCTACTGTGTAGTGTTCATGTTATAGTTGCAAAGATCCAATGAATTTTATGTCTAAGTAATGTTATGAATTCCTACAGGACGACCAACGAATAGCCCACAACGGCCCGTTCTCTCCTTCCTCTGCCGCCAGACACCCAACGCCGCTGTCTGCTCACCTCCAAACATCCAAATCCAACCTCTGCCCACCCTAAAAACTCCATGGGGGAGGGGATTCTACTCTGGCAGTAGATCGGGCAGCTGCCCCACCCTACTGTGTGGGTAGCTCCGCCTCTGCTTGACACGACAGACGCATCAGCTGCATATTCAGACATTCGGGCTTGGCACCATGCCATATTGCTATTGCCACCAAGGGAATCTCGTTAGCTGTTTCCGGCCA
This sequence comes from Digitaria exilis, assembly GCA_015342445.1. Taxonomy (NCBI): domain Eukaryota; kingdom Viridiplantae; phylum Streptophyta; class Magnoliopsida; order Poales; family Poaceae; genus Digitaria; species Digitaria exilis. The sequence continues at coordinate 84,043 of JACEFO010002429.1, forward strand.
CGCTCCATGGATTCCAGCTCGTTCTCTCCCAAGGAGAATCTAGGTCGTTGCGTGCGGTTACGTGATCTAGATTCCAATGCAAGAAAATGTCGCAGCTCTCTGAGCCGCCTCTGACATTGCACAAGACCGGTACATTTGCACTTGGTAGCTAGCTTGAAGCAGTAGTGCACCGATGAGTGATGAGAGACAGAGATGAACAAGTGGCCATTTGTTTTCTATCCTTTCCCTGCTGGCTATGTGTTGACGCTTTTTGCGGTCAACACACGGCAAGCGCTTGATCGCACGGGCCGAAAACGAACCAGATCACAGTCAGCATACTGAAACCGGATGTTCCGGTTTTGAAGTCGGAAGTTCTGGTTTTGCATGGTCTCGCCGGAATCGGTCGTTCGAGAGGGTAACTACCACACTTACGTGGTGGTGAATGGCTAGGTTTACGAGCAAACCAACAAAGGATAACCAACGTGCTTACGTGGTGAAGAACGACTAGTTTACGAGCAAACTAGCAAAGGCCATCGATGCTCACGCCCGGGAGGGACCCCATCAGGGCGTGGACGTCGCCAGACGTGCCCTAGGTCGACCAGCAAGCCTAGAACGCCATCAATGGCCGTGGAGATCATGATGGACAGCAAGAGAGGTTAGAAAAACATAGGGTTTAGAGATGAAAAGTAAATGCATAATGTTTGATTCGATTGGGATTCCCTCAATCGGCCATGACCCTTTATATTTATAGGGTGGGGAGTTTGGACCTAGTAGGAGTCGACAATTATACAAATCTTGTGTCTAAATGCAACTCTTAACTCAGAATAGACTGCAAATCCCGGAACTTCTGGTTTCCCAATCCGGAAGGTCCAGTTTTACCCCGGTGCACTTAGTCCCAAGGGCATAACTCACTCGGGTCCGAAGTCCAAATCGGACGTTCAATATATGCATTTTGATCGTCTCAGCGAGGCCTACGCATTGGTGAAGTCCAATTAGCATTTGAAGAATATTATCATAACCGGAAGTTCTGGTTTTGCCAAACCGGAGGGACCGGTTTTCCTAGACTGGCAGCAAAACCTGTCCGTGCCAATTTTGGTTGTCAACATATGCCCCCCTATTTCTTGGTTAAGCTTAGCGTACCAAGAAATATTCTTTATGAACCAAAATGGCATAAGAACAATGACTAAAACTAGTACATCGATCATGTCTTGCTTTTCAAGCACGATAGCATCTATCGGCTAATACTCTGATTTTAGTTTGCTGCATGCTGCTGATATATTTTGTGTGATAAATAAATCTGAGTGTAAAATTCCTCCGTTGTAAACCCTCAAAAACTGATAATGGCTAGACTACTCTTGTACCTCACTTATTTGCGTTTGGTTTGTCTCTCAATGCATCTTGGATTATTTAGAAATTTCACAACAAGGTTTCTCTAGCTACTCACTTTAGCCTCAATAAGTTATGAAACTTCAAAACCCAAAGTAGTAGACATACCGGTCAAGCAGCCCTCAATGACGTTCAAACCGGTTCATCCAGGATACACCCTTTAATATTGCTAAACATCGGTCCTTTCTCAAGAGAATGTCTATTTGGACATCATGACTCGATGCTCATTGTTCCAAAGTGACGATCCTGAATTTTAGTGTCTTGAGCACCATCTGCAAGGCAAATCACTGAATAAAACTCATAAAGCAAATCATCAGCTTTGCTAATATCCTACCCCCCGAGCATAGGAAGCACATAAGTAGTATCTCACCAGGAGGCTTATCACTTTAGGACGATGACTAAAGGTATGCATCAGCCGTATATGTTGCCAAGGACGATATAAAACATCATCCATATGCACAACCGAAATAAAGAGTAGAAAGAGATTAATGGATAAAATCTTCTCTATGAACTAAACATTTCGGCTTCGGTAAATAATAGCAACAATTTTTGTAATTAATCAATATGCATAATAATTTGGTGAAAACCCTCCATAATGTAAAGATCCATATGGCAACCAAGGATCAAAATAAGAACATGAGGGATAACCATGCATACCATAGGATGAATTCCATGACATAGGCATATATGGCATTTGAAAATCGAATGGATGAAGCAATGATCAATAATTTTGATGATTTTGGTACAAACGTTGTATTTGAAGACCGTCTCTTGGACCTACTCTTCTCCTTCAATTATGTTGCACCTTTAGCTCTTGTCTTGAGTATGAATTTATCTTTTAGGAACCCATGCCATGCCCTTCTTTCTCAATTCTTGAGCACTAAGCTTTTGTAGCTTCTTATTTTGCGAATTTGATAAATGAAGTTAGCGCACTGATTTTATTTCAGTTTTGGACAGCAGCACCTCTTTCTTGATCTTTGGCTTCTTCTAATATTTTTGTTCAGATTTGACACTTGGAGGATCAACGAAAATTTTTCCCTCTCTTTTACTTTTAGTAGCCGAAGTATTTGACATATCTATCGGCTTCTCACTAATTGAATTCAGATCTGAACACTTATCCTTGCGGCCATCCTTTTTCACCACATAAACCTGCTTAACAACCTTTTTCTTGTTTGGAACTTTAGACCGATCTTTTTGCTCAAAACGATCATTTTCAACATATGGCTGCCTTGCACATGGTGGTTCTCTTGGAGCTGCATATTCTACATGATATGGTCTTAAATATGAAGGAGTATATACCCTTGAATTCCACCCCCATGATGAATAAGGGTGCAATTGGTGGGATGTGAAGCATATAGAATTGGCATTGAGGTCCCAAAAGGAGAATATGAAGCTGCTGAATGAAAGCTTTTCCTTTGCCAATTCCTATTCCTAGATTCATGTTTAGGAGATAATCTTGATGATTTAATATTATTTGGCCGATTAGCACTCTTGGCCTCATTCTCTTTTAGATACTTAACCAGAAGTTCATCAAAACTGAGCTTCGGCTTTTGACCCTTTTACTTCTCACGGCCTTTACCTCTATGCATCCCAAGATGTTCAGAATCAACCATCTGTGGATGTTTAAGACCGGAACCAATCTGACCGGTTGGAGAAACCGATCTGGGCTGCTTAGCAAAACCGGCCTGACCTGTTTGCAAAACAAGCATAGCCTGTTTCGATGGTTCAGCAGGACTGGCTAACTTCGGTTTTAACTGAGAAGAATTCATTTGCCCCCCAGTGTATTCTAAATCTTCAGTAGGCTCATCATCTTCCAAAATATCCTCAATTTGGACAATGTCCTCAATATTACTTGAGGGCTTGGAATTTTCCTCTTTAGCAATATTTTCATCAGTACATGAATTAGCCAATGTTGGCCAATTTTGTAACTTGGTGTCATCAAGACCAATTGATTTCAACTGGTCATTCTCTAACGGATGAGCAAATTTCAATCGTCCGGAGTTAATGGCCGATTGTATAGTTTGGCGAAAGAGATTGCAACTTTGAGTATCACGATCAAATGAATTATGCCACTACAATATTCTTGCTCTTTTATGTCAAGAGATGATAGTATGACTTTGCAATCAAAAGATCTAATAAAATTATTTTTTAGCAAGATATCAAATAATTGATCACACAAAGTCAAATCAAAAGTATACTTCATTTTCTTTAAATGATGCTTTTGTGGAGAAGGCTTTAAGGCTGAGCAAACGAATGGTTCAAATTTACCATCAACCCATTCGGTTATACCTTTCTTTGCATTTTTCATAGCCGATGCTTTAGAATTAACTGCCAAATTAGCATTGGCCTTGACAATACTTTTTGTTTTTAGTTTCTTGTTTTTAATTCCAGAATGACCACAAATAAACCAAGTAGAGAAAAACTTTGACAATGATGATGTAGAAAATTTAAGTGCCAAAGTATTACTATTGTCAGCCTTTCTAATTTTCACAATGCATTGGCTAACATAATATGAAATTATTGTTTTGTTAGCAAGTAAAATATTTTTTCAATCGATCTTTTAGAATTATTTATCATAATATTGCTAATAGATGTACTAGCTGAAACCATATGATCAGATTGAGAATTAAATAAATTACATGTGTGGCATACCTTGTCAAATATATTAGAGAGGCGAGGATCCTTGATGTGAATGATGTCATATTTATTCTCTCGATAGCAACCCACATCACGCAATGCCTTCCCCTCGCTTCCAGACTTGTGATGGCCTTTACATATTCCTTGCCGATAGAGTCTTGTTTAGCTAGAAGTTGTTTTCTATTACCGACGTGATAATCACTAGACAAATGCATGACACCTTCAACTTCAGAAAAATAAAGCATAACTCCTTTCTTGTGCGTGTCATGATTTTGTATAACCAAACTAGTTTCTTTTGGTAGAACGGATCCAGATTGTTCCCTTGTTGCAATACCTGAACTGTTGTTCAAATCCGAATTATTCTCCTTTTCTTTCTTCATTCGGAACTCCAGTAGTAAAGCCTTTAAATATATTTGTGCAACCAAATGAAAATCAGAGTCATCTATTCTATCTCTTATAGATAACCTTAAACCTTTTAGGAATACATCAGCAAGATCCATATCAAAAATTGACAGATTAATGCAACGGTTTTTCATTTCATTGAATCGTCCTTTATAAGCAGAAACCGATTCATTTCCGCCTTGCTTAATATTATAGAAATCATAATCACATGATGTTTGAGAATAACTGGCCACATGACTAGAATTAGTACGGCCAATCTTCTCATTCATCAGCATTTTCGTGGTGCAATCATATATTGTGAATTTACTGCCGGTAAATAGACATATGAAACACCTTGCTGAATAGTATGAGAATTACTAGCATGTGATGCTTCATAAAAATTGGACGAATTCGCCATGTTAATTCGGCCTTCATAATCACTCACCGACTTTTGAACTTGTTGTGCAACCGATGTTTGAGGGTACATAGGTGCATGTGGTATGTTGCTAGTAATGTTGAAATTTAAGTCATACATATTATTTGACAATGGCTTTTGCATATAATATTCAGAATTATAATTTGCATGAGTAAAACTATCTGAATAATTACTAACCGATGTAATATGCCTACTTGTATCATATCTAGCAACATCAACATGAGGATTTATGGTACTAGCAAAATAATCATTAGAAACATGTGATGTATTTGCATGTTGTACCTGAGGTGTGACGTAGTAATATTGTTGTGAGGTATTCTGATATCCCGCCATGATAGGTCTCAGTGCTTCTTATCTTGTAATAAATAAATCCAGATATCCTTGATAATCCAAGCAACCAATGATCAATACTTTGCTTCACTTTTAATCTTCAATCTACAGTAGTAAGAAAAGAAGGATGCAACAGTTTGAACAAACTGATGCACACAAGAACATATGCAACAGTCTTCAAAGACCCGATGCAATATCGATGGCGAGTCAAAATAATATATTAATGAGATATTTGGCTAGGGTTGAGTAGAACGGTTATAAAAACCAGATCTTCTTCCCCAGCGGAGTCGCCAAAAGTGTGCTGACTCTTTTTGTGGTCAACACACGGCAAGCTCTTGACCGCGCGGGCCGAAAACGAACCAGATCACAGTCAGCCTACTGAAACCGGATGTTCCGGTTTTAAAGTCGGAAGTTCCGGTTTTACAGGGTCTCGTCGGAATCGGTCGTTCGAGAGGGTAATTACCAAACTTACGTGTTGGTGAACGGCTAGGTTTACGAGCAAACCAACAAAGGATAACCAACGCACTTACGTGGCGAAGAACAACTAGTTTACGAGCAAACTAGCAAAGGCCGTCGATGCTCACGCCCGGGAGGGACCCCGTCAGGGCGTGGACGTCGCCGGACGTGGCCTAGGTCGACCAACAAGCCTAGAACGCCATCAATGGCCGTGGAGATCACGATAGACATCAAGAGAGGTTGGAAAAGCTTAGGCTTTAGAGATGAAAAGTAAATGCATAATGTTTGATTCGATTGGGATTCCCTCAATCGGCCATGACCCTTTATATTTATAGGGTGGGGAGGTCTAGACCTAGTAGGAGTCGACAATTATACAAATCTCGTGTCTAAATACAATTCTTAACTCGGAATAGACTGCAAATCCTGGAACTTCTGGTTTCCCAATCCGGAAGGTCTGGTTTTACCCGGGTGCAGTTAGTCCCAAGAGCATAACTCTCTCGTCCGAAGTCCAAATCGGACGTTCAATATATGCATTTTGATCGTCTCGGCGAGGCCTACGCATTGGTAAAGTCTAATCAGCATTTGGAGAATATTATCATAACCGAGTTCCGGTTTTGCCAAACCGGAGGGACCGGTTTTCCTGGACTGGCAGCAAAAACCTGTCCGTGCAATTTTGGTTGTCAAGGCTATGGCATGCTGGCCGCCAACGTCCGACGGGCGTGTCCTCCGATCCCCACTTTTATCAGACGACCGTGAGCGAGTCTGACGACTGCGTGGATGGCCGGAGACGACAACAGGTCGGAAGGATCAATCAGGCCACGTGAAGGCCTCATGCATCGTGGCCATCTGTTCCCTCTGGGGATGCGTGCTCCCACGAAGACGAGCTATGTCCATTGCATGCGTGCGAATTGCCGATCGAGCTCGCAAAGTCGCAACCATAATATACTAATACGTCCGATCGGTCGAGGGTCTAGGATAGAATAGGCCGACGATCTTATCGCCTCGGCGACGACGACATCAGTGGTTATCAAAGCCGGCCATGTGGTGGATCGAGGAGAGCATGCCAGGCGAGTAGTGAGCCAGGTCAGCTCCACGTCAACAGGTGCCGGTATATGCGCCCGGCCGTCGTCAATGATAATTGCCGAGTGCGAGTGGTGGACGAGGGAGTACACTCGCTGGAACAAAACTGCGCGCGAGACAGGTGCACGGTCATCCGGCCGTGTTCCAAAGTTAGCGCGCATGCATGCCGCACAGTGCATCCGCAAGGTCGGCCGGGAACAATGCCGCCGCTCTAGCTGCTCCGCGCACAGCGGCCTGCGCGCTCCGAGCGCACGTACGTACACGTGCACATGCACATGCACGCCCTCGCCGGCTGGCTGTGTGGCCGGTTGCTCCTGCATGCGCTCGCTCACACAGGCGTGGGGCCTATCGCCCCCCAACCGGCCACGCAGACGCGGCGTACGAGACAATCGATGCCGCCGGAGCCGGCCGGAGAGCCGTCGGGCGTCGGCCGTACGTTCCGGCGGTCTGCTGACTACTGGCCGGGTCAAGAGGGGGCCGTCCACCGAGCTGATCAGTCTCGCGCGCTACACGCGTAAACGCAGCCCATCAGTCACCAGTTTGACGACGATGCGTCACGTCGATCCGGTCCCCCTCTCGCGTGCTCGCGCTCGCAGCCAGGAGCACGCACGCTCTGGACGTTCCAGATTGACGTGAAACGACATACGTGCGACGAGCTGAGCGCCATCGTGGCGAGGTAGCTTCTGGGGCTTTAGTGGCCGGCCGGCGTGGGCGGTGGCCAGACTGCGATTTGCTTGTGGGCTTGCTTGGTCGAGCACGTCTCATGAGGCATACAGCCGAAGCACACAGCTGAGATCCAGCATGAGACACGGGTGCTGCGACGACATGCAAGTCCGTCCCGGCCTCCGGCCGGCCTATGCATTGCACAAGGGCAGCAGACCGAGACCGGTGTGATGGCCGGTAGCGGGAGAGACAGGTGTGTGACTCCATCTTTAGTCAAGCTAGCCCGACGACCATACTGTTACCAGACACCAGTGCAAAAAGCTAGCCAGTAGCAGTTGGACACCGGTCATCATGGCGACATGCATGGTCGCACATAGGTGGTGGCTGTACGAGTTAGTTATTCGTTAGCTAGCACCTCAGTGAGTACGTACACGTCAAGAACCGGCCGGCTCGGAGGTTGCGTACGCGTACGTGGCCACACGTTGGTGCCATCCCGAGCCACATCGATCGATCGATCACCTCGTGAAGCCAATCTCGAAATGTGCACACCACCACCACTTCTAATCTCCCCAAAAACTAACCGATGGCTCACAATTAATGAGTGTACTTGAAGAAGCACCGAACAAAACGAAGCATCTACGGTGCGTCACGTCTATATATGATCACTACTCACGGCTACCAGGATCAAAAGAACGGTGCGTGTACGTCATACCCCCGGCCGAGCCATCGCTCTCGAGAGTAGCAATGGCTTATCCCAAAGCAGCATCAGCAGCAGCTAGGACGAAATATATGGAATAATGGAACCATGCCTCGCCACGTCATCGTCGATCGTACGTCATCCCGGTAGCGTAGCATCATCACCCGGCGGCCGTTCCTCAATGCACAATCTACTGTATTATTGGTCTCAGCATATACTCTCTGTATAATCCATGCCCTACGTACGTGTAGGACCAGCGCAGTAGCTTAGGTAGTGACGAGATGCTACTACGTTGGAGTACAAGCAGCGCCGATTCTAGAGCAGCAGGGTGCATGCATTTGCATGCCATGCGCGCACGCACGGATCGAGTAATGGCAACGGCAGGAGGCCGGAGGAGAGGCAGCGCAAGGCACGTCAGGGATGGACGGACGTCTGCCACGGACGGCCATGGGTTGGCCGAGAGCCGCGCAGGGCCGGAACGCACCCGCACGTGGCCGCGTCAAGTGGAGGCATGGCGCCTCGTGTTCTCGTGCAGACTTAGGTCAAAGCTCTTGTACCAGTGCACCACTACCATGCTACCACGTCCGGAGTACGTGTGGCCTGCAGGTTGGCCGGCCGGATCATATCGGGCGGCGTACACCATGCCCATGGCTAGACGTGCAAGCGGCGTGGATATTTTGCTCAGCTCTCGGCCGCTCAAAACCATCCGAAGAGGGGGTGGGATGTGGATTTCGAAATCCCTGAATATTTTCTCGGATATTTTGATTGAATAGCTCGAACAGTTCAACTGGATATATAGAAAATTTGGATAGCTGTTTCGAATATCTGGTGAGCTTGTAGCTAGCCTTGTAGGCCTTAAGGCCCAATACAAGTCTCAGCCAAAGAGGGAAAATGAAATAGTTTTTTATAAAAATATTATTATAAGTTAGAAACAATGTTTAATTTGTACATTTCACTAAAATATTTTAGGATCTTTTAGCAGAAAAATATATTTTTGGAAATTTAAAAATATCTAAAAAGGATGTTTTTATTATTGATGCTAATGTGCTACCGTTTGTGGATTCAGATAAACTTCAGAAATGCTCTAATAGAAAAGCAGGTACACGGCATCAACGCCACGATGGACATTTTCTACTACACAACTATACAATCGAATTGATTTTTTTTAAAAAAAAAAACTGTAACAATCGAATTGACTATGACATTCATACCATTAGAGTTTGTCACATCAACTACTACATTATGGTACGAGTTAATCCCCAAATCCATGCATGTACAGATGATTACTCTACACATCAATTACCATTGGGCCGTTTGGATCCTAGGAATCAAATTCATTTTAATAACCTTGGTGTAGACATAAATTAAGTAAGCTAATGTAATTGTACATGGAATATATTTGTATATTATTGTTAGCCATACGAGGAGATACTTATGTGTTATAATTTACTATATAGGAGTGAGCCGATGAGCGTGCTATAAATTGTATAGTAGAGAAAAGCATGGTGATTTACATAATCAATTTCCATCTCCCACACTATGAATTTGAGATAAGCTTATATGGGAACTTTGGAAAGTTGTGGAATGCAAATTCCAAGCCAAATAACCTAATGCATGAAAAACAGCCCCTTAGAGATCTCAAAAGCCATTTCAATACAAATAATTACTCTACACACATGGCAGTATTTGCATGTATTCACTCTCAAGTAAGTGAACAACATCTGCGTTACGTTTCTCAACTCGGCTGGCCTGATTGTGAAGTCATTAGGGTGCAAACATATGCCGTGTACTATTCTGTCCGTTCCAAAGTTGGCAAGTTGCACGTTGAAACTTCGGAGGAAATGCATATCATACTGCGCAGTCGGCACTAGCTAGTGCTTCCATTTTCAATTCCATCAGTACTATACCCCGAAAGGAAAATGGAATAAGCATCTGCACTTGTTTTGTCTTGGAACTCACGAGTGCTGTGCGGTTGCAGTAGTCCCTGCTCCCTGCAGGGCAGAGATTCTCAATTTGCAGCACGAAATAAGGATGTACAGGGCCCAGCGCGAAATGAGAACGGTGGCTGTGTTTAGTTTAATAAGGTAAAGAAAAAGTTTTTCTGAAAAATGTGTTATGTGAGGGAGATGAATAGGAGAGTTGGAAAACGAATTTTCTAGAAAACGTGTTTTGTGAGGGGGATGAATAGAAAAATTAAAAAATTACTTTTTCACGTAACACTATAGTCGTCTGAGTCTGATATACCAGTCTTTGGGCAGACCTTACCCAAAGCACATATACCGTGCATCGTCTAGGTCTATTCCAGGGCATTTCTTGACATATTTCCTTAGCCCATGTTTCACATGTCTCCATCTGAAGTAATGGCTAAGTTATTAGCGTCTCCCCAAGTTAAAACCTATCAACACTTGGGGATCGGAGAATCCAATGGGCCTTTTTCTGGCGAGTTAAAACGTTAAAACATCATGTCATCGTGCAAACAAAAATGTATGTATATGGACAATATAAGCTCTTTTGTGTGTCACATTAAACCTCAAGAAAATTTCTTATGACTCATCTTGCTCTTTCTAATTCTCTTTCTTATTGACATAATGTGATAATAATGAATCATCAACTTGTGCATATTGTCGGGAACTGCATGCATGTACTTTTTGCTTAAAAGATCAGCTAGAAAACAAGCATCTTGTTGAGAAGCTCGATCGAACCTGGTTTTACGAGATCAGTCGCATGTTTTGGAGCTGCCCCTGTTTTGGCATGAACAGAGATCGATGATTGGGTGATTTTATATGCACAGGGTTGTTAAAAAAATGAACTAGGCAGACAAAAGCAAGAGGCTAATAACTGACCAACAAAACATCATAGAATGGGAGGGCTCAGGTGACTAAATTGTTTCTTAATTTGGTGGGGACCTTAGTGATCACTCTAATACAATGGACAATTAAGCTAGCATAGCTAGCGTGTTCGTCGATCATGTGACTTCCTTGTTTTAGAATTCTACGATGTGCATGCATTGCGAATTTGATGTCGGACCATGGTATAGAATGTATATGTAATTATGTATATTATGTGAAGGGACATGGAACTTACAAAATGAACAAGGTGTGAACGCAACCAGATGTATAGGTATATTATTTCCCCCCCCCCCCCCCCCAGTAGAAGAAAAGGTTCATTTTGATGCATAGGCATCATCGTCTTTCGTTGTGTGAACTGTGAAGTATGGGAAATTGCTATAAGGCATACAAACCACACCCTTTGTTTCTGTCTAAAGCTAGATGCAACAATGATACTGAATTGGTGCGCACATCCAAAGAGTGCAAACAAAGATTCCCACTAAAAGGGAACAGTTAAGATCTTCCAATGTACTATATATATGCAACTAATTTACATTTACAGCATTCCAAGTAAAGTAGTGTTTTCCCCTAAGTTTTTTTAACAAATTAGGGGGTGTTTGGATTCCAGGGGCTTAAAATCTTCGAATGTTTTGATACTATTTAATAGAAGTAAGCATAATTTATAATTATAAAACTAACTGCATAATAAGTCCTAGACTTTTTTCGTGAGATAAATATATTAAGTTTAATTAATCTATGATTAGCACATATTTACTATAGCATCACATGGGCTAGTAATGTACTAATTAGGTTTAATAGATTCGTCACATAAAAAAGCCTAGGGGTTATGAAATTCATTTTGTCATTGGTCTACGTTTAGCATCCAAACATTCGATGTGATAGGACTTAAAATAAGCCCAAGGGAACCAAACAACCCCCTTAATATTTTAAATCAGAGATCAGCGAAGTTACATTAGTGTGAATTTATTTTTCATAAAAAGAAAATTGCACTTATGCTTCTAATCTGGTTTCTATTTAAAAGTCGTTTGAACCAAGGTATTGCTGACAATTTGAGGTTAGAATTAGAACCATAATTCTATAGAGGAGTATGTTTTAGGTTTTACTTTTTTATTTTTATGAAAACTAAGCAATCGAAACATATTATCAACTGTTTTCAAACAAATGACATGATTGAATATATCATCACAAATGGTTGGATTTTAGGTTTTCAAAATTGTTTGTTAATTAGTCTTTAGAAATGTTAATTAAAAAAGTCTCCCACACATGATGATTTGTTAATGAAATAATATCCATCACTCAACTTGTCGATGAATGAGAGGGTTTTACATGCCTCTATGAAACTACCCTTTGCTAGCTAGCATAGGAAACTCAGGTGGCAAAGTTTGCACACATACACTATACCCTCATTTTGTGTTTTTGTTTAATGATCTTAATTTAAAACAAGAGCATTTCTTTCTAGGTTTTAGAATGCATATCGCTGTCTAAGTGTATATCAGAGGCGGCCCAAGCGCGGCGCAATAAGCTCTGTCGACACATGCATGCACTACACATGACGCACCGTCGTCCAATCGATGGAGCCCTCTAGATCCTCCGACGTGTACCATCCTCGCCACACGAATCGCCACAGACACCTCTCCAAAGCAAGTTTCACTCGCCGCTCGATTTAATTTGTTGCAAAACTAAACTCCCATTATTGCAAAGTGCATCACGTCGCGTCAGCACCTGGAGCTCTCCATCAGTGACGCAGCGGCACACGTACGTACTCGTGTCGGAGCCGGCCGGCCGTTTTCGTCGGCTATAACGCGCTCGACGGCGAAGCTCTCCTTGCCCTCTGGGCGGACATGTCGCCGTCTCGCCGTCGTCAGCAGCCACCAAAGGCGCAGAAGCCGCGAAATTTCTGCTCCCTTTCGTCGAAACACACAAACGAAGTAACATCGACTCGACAGCTAGCTAACTAAGCGTCGTCTAAGCTCTCTCTCAGTGCCCAACGAGCCAGTGCACAATCATAGTTCACGTACGCGTCCAGCTGCTAGCTAGACGAACTCCGGGGCGGACGCGCCCATGCTAGTTTGGCCGACCGACCGTACACAAGCGGGGGAAAAAACAAAAAACAAAGCAAAAAAAAGTATTGGTCGTACTTGCATGGGCCACATCAGCAACGCAAGTACGATGGTCCCACCAGTACATATATACCGTCAGAAAACGAATGTGCCAAATCACCCTGTCACCAACAATTTTAGTCAAAGATGCAGTTAGTCATACCATCGAACCAACATCGTCCAATTGGCCATAGGATTGAGGTCAATGCCAATGAGGATTGAGGAGTAAAATGAATAATGATCTGTATATATAAGAGATGGATGCGAGTCGTGGCAAGGGAGAAAACCTATTTCAGATGTCTTTTACACACAAGACGTGCACGTTCTATTTCACATTTTGTCATTGCCGGGCTATTGTGCTTTGCATTAGAAACTTTTTAAAAATCCAAACAGAAGTTATAGCTGCTCTTTAGCTTGCTCCCGTTGGCGCTCTTATTTACTGTTTTTTTTTCCAATTTTTTGGAAGAATTTTTCTCGATAAATAATCTACACCAGCCTTAAATAAAAGTTGGAGTGATTTGTTCCTTTAGGCCCGCAACACAACCACTAATCCACTATCACACACTACTAACTTAACTTTCACTCAATATTGTAGGAAAAAGGTGTAGTTTATTCCTTTTTATTCTGATCTTGGGGGGGTGGGGGGGGGGCAAGGTTCATGGTGTTTTTTTGTGAAAGATTTTCATTATATAAATGGATAATAGGAAGACAAGGTAAGTTATTTTCCTTTCAATGGATATCCATATATGTACGCTAATATTTCTAATCGGTACTTCAAATTGCATATTAGCAATGAACAATCTTTGTGCAAAATTCATTCAGAAAAAAGATTTTTTTAAAAAAAAATGAAACAGTTTTGTAATGTCCCCTTCTCTTAAGGAGATTAGGGGAAATATGGTTCATGTTTTTTCACCCTATAAAATGGGTATAATGGGAAGAGAAGGTTAGTTAATTTTCTTCGTCGGATATCCATATTTTTACACAACATTTAATATGGAGTTCAAATAGATACCAGTAATGATCAAAATCTAGTGTGACTTCATTTAAAAAATAAATAAATTTTATCATTTCTATGTCCACAATCCCCTTTTATAGTGCAAAATTTATTATACTTTTTTAATAGAAAGAGTATTATTTTTTTCCCTTTTCTGAAGTATTTTGTGGTCAACATGCTAGCTAATTTTAGGCACATGGAGTTCGAATTATATACCTGCAATAACCAAGTTTTAGTGTGTCATTTGTACTTACACAATAGCTCCTTTTTTTTGCAAAATTTAGTCTCCTTTTTTTGTAATAGAAGGAGGTGTATGTTTCCCCTTTTCTCAAGGATCTTGGGGAAACATGGTTCATGCTTTTTTCACTCTATAGATTGATATGACGAGAAGACATGGTGTTAGTTAATTTTCCTCACATGGAGTTCGAACTAGATACTGGCAATGACCAATTTTTAGTGTGACATTATTTGAAATTAAAAATAACTTGTATTCATTTCATCATTTGTATGTCCACATGCATGTTGTCTACTGTTTTTTTTTCAGAACCAGCAACAAGCACCTTTTCGTTTTGCTTCATGCCGAGACAAGTGAGCTTACATTATTGATGGCATGGCACGATCGGACGGCTGCCAAGCGTGCCACCTCATCCCCGGTGCCCCAACAGCAACCGCCGCCGGCGCCGAGATGCCGGTCGCTCTATAAGTAGCACGACACTTCGCGGCTCCATCACTTGCTCGCATCTCGCATCGCACCCAAGAAAACCGCCTCCTTCCTCTCCTCCCCGTGCGAAAAACAACCAACCCCAGCACGCAGTAGTCAACCGCACGCACGTCCTGGTGCGGCGCGGCGCGGCGCGGCGCGTGTCGTCCCGGCCCTGCGCGGTTGCGCCACAGCAGCAGCACTAGCAGCGGCGGCGGCGGCCATGGCGAACCAGGACGTGGTGCTCCCGGACATGGGCATCGTCACGGCGGCCGCGGCGGCGGCCTTGCCTTCTGGCCCCGGGCGCGCCCTCTTCCCGTGCCGCGGCGCCGCGGGCACCGTCTCGTCGCCGCTGCACTGGGCCGCGTACGCCGCCGGCGGCGAGCCGTTCCTCGGCGGCGGCGCCAGGGGCGGCGCGTCACCCGCGGCGGCGAGCGGGGCCTGCGCCACCACCAGCCAGGTCGTCGAGGTGTTCCGGGCGTCGTCGCCGACGCGCTGCCCCGCCGCCGACGAGTACGAGGCCTGGACGGTGAGTAGTACTCGCCGCGCGCGCGCGCCGTTCTTGCTTGTGTGCCCGGGCCAGCGGTTTGATTTTGATTTTCTTTGGGCATGCAGAGGAAGCACCCGTCGGCGCTGGGATGCTTCGAGAAGGTCGCGGCGGCGGCGAAGGGGAGGAGGGTCATCATGTTCGTGGACTACGACGGCACGCTCTCGCCCATCGTCACCGACCCCGACATGGCCTTCATGACCGCCGAGGTGAGTGAGTGAGTGAGTGAGTGAGTGAGTGAGTGAGTGAGTGAGTGAGTGAGTGAGTGAGTGAGTGAGTGAGTGAGTGAGTGAGTGAGTGAGTGAGTGAGTGAGTGAGTGAGTGAGTGAGTGAGTGAGTGAGTGAGTGAGTGAGTGAGTGAGTGAGTGAGTGAGTGAGTGAGTGAGTGAGTGAGTGAGTGAGATCGAATGATCGATGGCATCCCTTGTGCTCATTGATGGTGTTACCGTGTCAATTCCGATCCTCTCGTGCTGACAACGCCATGTCCGTTCGAGCAGATGAGGGCGGCGTTGCGCGACGTCGCGAAGCACTTCCCCACGGCGATCGTGACCGGCCGGTGCGTCGAGAAGGTACACACATTCCACCGTCTCAGAGCGTTATTACTACACTCGCATCGTCATCGATCAACCCAGAAGCTCTGACCTCTGAACTAACCAAACAAGTTTCCTTGTTGCTTCTCTTTGCCGTTCAGGTCCGCAGCTTCGTTGGTCTCACAGAGCTCTACTACGCCGGCAGCCACGGCATGGATATCAAAGGCCCAAGCTCCAAGGTGACCACCGGCCATCTCATGGACTCATCCCCATCTTTTTTTTTTATCACACCGACGCATCTTTCTTCAACCAATTCGCCTAATTTCATTGCTACTTCTTCCTCCGAATCCAGGACGACCAGACGGTCCTGCTGCAACCAGCTCGCGAGTTCCTGCCGGTGATCAACAAGGTGTTCCTCTAACTAGTTCATCGCTCTCGTTGTTATCACCAATCAATCAATCAATTATTACCACACCGTCAATGCTTTTGTGGACCGTGTTAAAAGTTACTTCTAGACAGTCCAGTAATTAGTTGAGCCATGTGGAACTCACCGTGTCTCACGCGCGGGTTACATGCATGCACGGGCAGGCGTTCAGGGCACTGGAGGAGAAGACCAGAGCCACGCCGGGGGCCAGGGTGGAGAACAACAAGTTCTGCCTGTCCGTGCACTTCAGATGCGTCGACGAAAAGGTGAGTGCGTGAGTTCGTGGCGTTGGGTACCACCGGCATCGCTGCTCTTCTCGTCGTCCTAGTCTTACAATATCTTTGGGGCCTTGGATGCCGACCCGTGTTCTAGTTTAATTAGTTGCAAGTCAAACAAGGAGGTTTTTAACGAATTCAAATGGCAATGAGCGAGCAATCGCCATGTCATGCATGTGCCTTTCTTGGGTTCGATGACTGGATCACGCTGCATCGATCATCGATCGTCTTCAACAACTAACTGCTGCTGCTGCTCCCCTTGTTGTCTCTGCAGAGCTGGACCCCATTGGCCGAGCAGGTCAAGGCCGTGCTCCGTGACTTCCCCGAGCTGAAGCTCACCGAGGGCAGGAAGGTCCTGGAGATCCGGCCGTCGATCATGTGGGACAAGGGCAAGGCCGTCGAGTTCTTGCTCAAGTCGCTCGGTAAGTGCCATTCATCTGGAGCTAGTAAAAAAAAAATGAAAAGTTGTGTCGGTAGCTGATGGCTTTGTCCACTGGCTGTTACCCTGTGCTTCTTAGGATTCGACGATCGCAGCGACGTACTGCCGGTGTACATCGGTGACGACCGGACAGACGAGGATGCTTTCAAGGTGTATATTTTATTATATACGATCAGTTACATGCAGCACACGGACAAAATGTAGTTTTCCATTTCATTTGCCAACGTCCTGCTGTCAGTTTCCGTGTGTGCGAAGCTGGTGATTTCAACCGTCCCGTTTGTTCCAACTTCCAACCATGGTAAAAAAAAAAAACCGAACTAATAAGATCTTAACTAACCTTGTTTTAGGTGTTGAAGAAGAGAGGTCAAGGTCTAGGGATCCTCGTCTCCAAGTGCCCCAAGGAAACAGACGCCTCCTACTCTCTCCAAGACCCCACAGAGGTACAGTACAAAACACAACACAACACAGCACAGACAGCATGGCACAGTGACTCCCTAAACTACTCATCCCATCACTCTCTAACCAAGTTGTCAATCAATTCATAACTCCCCCGGTCCTTGGTTTCCCAGGTCATGGAGTTCTTGGTCCGGCTGGTGGAGTGGAAGCGACTGCGGTCGCCGTCGGCCGCCGCGGCGCGCCCAAAGGCGCAGCGCTAGCACGGCGGCGACGACGGATCACACGCCGCAGCTCGTCGACCGCTGCGTGCTGCTGGCATATGGTAGCTCTGATCGACTGATCGCGAAGAACGAAAGCCTCCGCGTGTTTAATTAGTAGCTAGCTAATTGTTAATTGCTGCAACTCTCTAATAACCCTCCCCTACATATGCCATCGTGCATGTCCCCAGATGTGAACCGGCGAGAACCTGATTGTTTTAGCTGCATCCTGCAAGGGTTTGGGAGGCAGGCGTCCATGTGCCAAAACCTGCCTTTCATATGTCGCCCTTTAGCTGAACCCGGGACGAAGGTTCACCATCCCCTGTATGAACTTGTGATGACTATTCACTGCTAGTAGCTATGACCCTAGCCTGCTGTCTGCACTGCTCCTGTAAAATGTAATATAAGAATTTATTCTAATGGCACCTATGTACTACTTTTTCCTTTAAATTTGCGGAAGGTTGAACTCATTGCATCTGTAGATCGAGTGGAGTTTACTATGATGATTTTACATGCTGTCCGATTATGTTTATGCGTATACACTGGCTCAAATATGGCACAAGGAATTGCCAGATTCTCTCCTGGCAGTACTAATTAGTTGGCGGCGTTTCTTGAGGCAATGGCAAATTGGCAAGGCGTGAATTTCTTGGATGAACTGAAGAAAGTCTAGTACCTCCGGGGAAAGGTTTTCTTTGAGATGAAGAGGGAGAACCTTCTTTCTAAAATATATTAATTATTGAAGCGCCCTTGTATATATATTTATTCAGAGAAAAATAAGGTGCGTGGACGGTGCAAAACCACAAGTGTCTCGGCATCTTTTTTTTTTTTTACGAATGTGTGTCGACATAATTGATGACGAAAGAACTTGTTTGACTCCTCAGAGAAAAAAAATAATGAGAACTTATCTGGGACAGGCCTTACATAAGGCGCCCACTCGTTCAAAGAGTAATCTAGTTTGGACTTTCCTCCTGCGTTCAAGCAAGCATGTCTTTAACACAGTACATGACCACGACTTACTGTAGACGAAATCACGCGAGTTGTGAACACAGCAAAACTGAGAAGGCGTTCCGTTGGGAATGAAGCACAACTCCTTGTGAACGTGCTTGGCTCCAAGTAGAATACACATAAACACTCAAAATGAAGGACTCAAATGTTATTGACATCGCAGCTTGCTCTAGTCAATGAGTACCTATATTCGTATATACGATGCTTATGCCTGAATTATGATGGTGGTTTGGGCAGAAAGCATGTGCGGATTTTTCAGGTTTGGGTTATACATCGGGAGACAGACTATTAAGATGCCAATTGCCAAAGTCTGTCTACTAGTATATCAGAGCAGTGCACATGGAGCACTTTCTAATCCGTCTCACTGATTCCAACACATCATCAGTTAGCTGTGGCTTTCTCACCTCTTGCAGCCGTGGTCCCAGCTCCACAAAAAAAATATTCTAACAGAGTCGTGTGAATGGTGATGAAGTGATAGTTCTTAGTTCTTTTATAATGCAGCGCTTTGGATCAAAGTTCTTGATATGATCAGATTTTGCGAAGCAAAGGCAACATTAATCAACTGCCACACAACTAGAATTTTATCGTGTCCTTCTCCATTGCGTGCGCTGCAGCGTTTTCAGACGAAGACACGTTCACATCAACGAAATGGTAATGAATATATATCGGTGCACGCGTGATCGCGCTACGTAAACAATGTTGCTGTTGTTGCATACTTGTGTTTTAGCGGCCTTTAACTGTCCCTAACTTCTTTAGTTAGGTCGATGACGCAGCATAACACACATGTATTGGCCCTTCTTTTTCTTACAAAAGAAAAATCAAGGTTGTTCTTCGCAAGCGCGTATTGAGGAGGGAGGAGGATGAACCAGCCAATCCGTGAAATTTTACGACGCCATGAGATGCTAAGAAAAGTCAAGACCTTGTCATACTATTAATCAAGTATCATGATTTGGTCAGGTCATGTGTTTTTGCCATGAGGGAACAGCTTAATAAACAGTTGGTTTGCAACGCAAACTGACGGCACTGAATTAACAAAAAGGCATGCATATGTCTGCCTGGGACATGAGAAGATTCTTGAGCTCAAAACCAACGATCCCAGTCACGCTCATGTGAGTGTGTTTGTCAATTTCTAGGGCACCTCTCCATGTTTAGCACTGACACGCAGTGCGCCAGTGCATAGTGCTTGAAATGTTTGCTTGTCTTCACCGAAGATCATGTGCCGACGGTCGATTGTTTGGGACCAGCAACCAGCGGCCGGTATATTCTATATGAATCATCGTGCTGTTCCTGCATAAAAAGAAAGATTCCTCTGCTAGACTGTGAGGTATCTGATCCTCCCAAAGGTATCTGCGCCAATCATACACAGGAAATGCCCATCTGAACCATTTCCCCTGCAGTCTGAAGAGATCAGGTGAAAGATAGTACACAATTACACCGCGGCTTTCGCTGTGTGATTCAAGAACATATATGTACTCCACTGTTCCAAAATAAGAGTAAGGTCTTGTTTAGTTCGCCAACTTTCGTCAGCTTTTCAGTCACATCGAGTCACATCTTCTCTCACAGACACGTTTACAATGCACTATTTACACCTCCAACTTTTCCTGACTTCTTCAAGACCTAATTTGAAATCCGTGTTTGTCTTACAAATATGGTTTCTAAACTGCTTTTATTTTGATAATGAGGAAGTACGTGAATATGAGATATCTTTTCGGAATGATCTGCTTCTTAGTTTGGGCGATCGATTCAGACGTGTAGTCAGTCAGGCATGCCAAAAAGGCCAAAACAAAAAGGTTATGGCCCTGGCGCACTCTGAGCCCACACAAGAGCCCGATGTGCCAGCAGGTAAATTATTGGTCCAAACTCGTCAGCTGCCATGAACAGGGATCACCAGTTGGATATGAACTGCGGCCTGTCTCATTTAAAAAAACCATGAACTGCGGCCATTATTGGATGCAGAATCTAGTAGTGCCGACTTTGAGTTACTTCCTCGTCCCAGAATACAAGACGCGCACGTAAATCAAGATTCAAACTTTGAAAATTTTAACCTATGATTAATTTTGTATAATAAATTTTTTTTAACAACCATCGTATCATCGAATTTATATTTAAAAGTAGTTTCATATTAATATAATTTTATTAATATAAATATTATATTATAGGAGATATTAACAGTCAAATGTAATTGTTGGAGACTGTGCCAAGTTTGACCGTGCCTTATATCCTGAGACGGAGAGAGTAAATCAGGCTGCTTTACTGATCATCCTAGTGCTAATCCAGGCCCCAAGCTACTAACTTATGCTAAAAAAAAAGCTACTAACTGATGCTGGTTTGTAAGGGGTGTAGGCGTGTAGCTTATTAGGAATAGGCACTGATATGAAGCACGCGAACACGCCTATTGATGTGAATTCAGGATTTGACACGTGTTGTCACCTCAGCTCCCCATCATCACTTCACCAGTTGTCAAGGTGAGGGAGCCAGCCGTACGTTTACCTGATGTTTGATCCTGGCATCCTGCCATGGCTTGCTCCATGTGAACTGTTAGCCTACCAGCCTAGCTCTGGTGACCAAGGCCTTAAACCCCATTTGGATTGAGAAATTTTGCAAACTGAAAACTATGATCCCTCTCACATAGATGTTTCCCAAAATACTTTGCTACAGTAAAGTTTCTTCAACTTTTGCCTGGACAGCCTGCCTACATCCATTTAACCTCAATGCCTCTTGAGCTTGGATTCTTGCATGATCCAGTTCAGGCCGGTCTAAATGTAAATTTTATCCTGAATAAGTGGGAAACTGAACTTTTCCAGATTCAATAATCCATTACTAGGACCTCCCAGCAACTTCAAAACCATATCCCTCAACCGTAAAAAAAAACATAACAATAACAATAATATCCTTCTACGAGTACCTGAACTATCTGAAGCCTGTCCCCTAGGGAAAAAGAAGAACCCGTTGATCCCAACCACACATGGGAGTGTATTTGTCCATTTCTAGAGCACATTTCCACGTTTAGACGATACTAAAAAAACTCATGTGCCGCTGTTCAATTGTGTTGGAATCAACAAAAAAAAATAAAGATTCCTCTGAATGAGTGTAAATTTGAGAACATGACATGGTGTGAGTGAGGTACCAGCTGATACCTTGAAAGGTATCGGCACCAATCACATACAAAAATTGGCGTCTGGTCCATTTCCATGGGCTTCATGATTGAAAGGAATACCAGACTACCAGTTCAGTGTTCATAATCTAGGGAGCACTGACTGCATTATTGTTCATTTCGCAATATTATGCGTTGATCCAAAAGTCTCCGATGAACACTACTACTGCACTAATAATTATCAACAATTTGCGTCTTAACAAACATTGGTTAAGAGGCCTGCGACCAACTCAACGAGAAGCCTAGCCAATCATCCACACTCCTGCCAGCTCTTGCTGGTCACAACTCGAAACATCCATTGACTTTGTATCGTACTGTTTTACTTTTTTATCAGGGTTGAAACTGAATAAGCCAAGGGCATGTTCGGTTTTCAGCAAAACCAGGTGGAACGAGGTTTTATCTTAATCAAGTCATTTAGGATTCGATCCCTTCCATTCCACCCGGTTTTGATGAAAACCAATCAGACCATAAGTGAATATCATTGTTCTTTCTTCGGAAGGATCAAACTAAAACTTGAGTTCTAGCAAATATTATTAGCCCCCATTATTGAGGAAAGATCTTAAGAGGATATGTTTAGAGTTTAGATGATTTTTTACTAGCCCCCGCGCACCACGGAATGGATATTTATGGACTGGATGTGGGCTGGATGTCAGAGGGGCTGGGTCTTCACAAAACCGCAAGAGAAATAATTAATGAAAACATTAATTAATTTCTTAGTTTTCTTTAAGAGATTTTTGACAAAAAAATAAAGGAGCTTAGTGCCGCAGGTTCTCTTTCTAAATACACACGGACTAGAAACATGTGAACACAGGATCTGCATGCACACTGCATATGGATGGGTTGTACACTTGTACCGCTGGAGTGGTACATGAGTTGAGGATGTGCCAAGTGTTGTCACATCAGCTCCTTTTCTCCATAGTTTACTATTTCTTTAGTCTTTTGTTCCATTGAAAACCATGATTTCTCTCACAAACTTTTGATATAGTGAATTGCCCTCAACTTCAAACAACTAAACAATTATCATCTTGTAAAGGTGAGGGAACCAATAACGTCTATCTAGCTGATGTGATATATTTGGTCCTTGCTGGCATATATAGCTAGTCTCGCTTGATATTACCAATAAGACAGTGTTCACTACTGGAGAAACCCAGTCCCCGTGCACTAAGTACTGGTACTAAATGCTGCATTCCTCTAGCCTATTTAGTACCGGCTGGAGCCGCTAGCTGATACTAACCGAGCGTTATAAGCACCAGAAATATGGTATCGGTTGCATAACCGGTACTGAATGAGGATTCCAACACTCCAATAGTGTGGTTTCTATGCAATTATGCATGGCCTTGGTCTACCCATGAGTTCGATCATAGGAGTAAGCGCAAGTCAGATCGTTAGCATCGTTGTCAGTGGTTACCGAGGTGCAGGGTGCTGAGCGCTTCACATGCACCCGGTCAAGCACGGGCCGCACGGCACCACCCATAATGCCATGTGTGTAGGGGCTGGCCCGACCTTGCCAACTGACACGCGTCGTGATCATCGCCAATAGAATATGTGAGGTTCGAGCCTACGACCATTGTTGGAGTTGCAAACACACTCTCCATTGTTGTTATAATTTGATGAGGATCACCCCCAAATGCATACAGGGTTTTGCATAAAATTGTTTACCCAGAAATTTCAATCTACATCTTTCCACCCCTCAGATACTATGTGACTTTCATTAATTGTAAAGTTTCTTCCTTAGATTTTCTTGTAGATATAAACATATAAAATAAGTTCCATTTTAAGAGAAAGAAAACAGAACTTTCCCAACAAATTGGATTTTTACACTGTCACAGGTCTTACCATATAGATTTTGCATTGGGCAGCAAAGAGTTAATTGCACCCACCATATAACAACTTGTCGCGTGCGTGCAAATAGGTCCACCAACTTGTAAAATGCTCAATTTAGTGCAACAACTTACTATGTAGGTGCGAATTGGTCCAATAACTTGTAAAATACCCAATTTAGTGCAACAACTTGGCAAAATAGTGCATGCAGAGTCCAAATGTTACGTTGACTTATTTGGCCACGACAAATAACAAATTCATGGTATATTTGCATCGAAACAAAAAATTGACCATAGCATGGTCATTATTGACGTTACAGTTAGGATATATTTATCCAAGACAAGAACCTTTATTGTAAATTAGAAAATATATTCATGTTATAAAATAAGAGATATTTTGTTTTGTCCATATAAACTTATTTTCTTCTAATTCTGACAGACGATTTCTAAAAAACAATATAAGCTTAATTTGTGCCTATTTATGTGCTTTAAGTTTACATAAAGATATTTCCTTCAATTTGAACTATAGTTTTTAATAAATAAAAGCTATTGGTCAATTCACTAAGGCTATATTTATATCATGTACATGAATAGTCAGTTATAAGTAGATTTATATGAATCATTTGATGTTTTATTAATATTTTAAAAAGAAATAATTCCATCGCGGTAAGATTATAAAATATGGTAGTGTGAAAAATATAATAACATTTAGACTGTATATGCACCAATTAGCCAAGTTTTTGCACTAACTAGAACATTTCACAAGTTGATGGACCAATGTGCACCCACCTGCCAAGGTGTCGCACTAAACTGAGCATTTTACAACTTGTTGGACCAATCTGCACCCACCTGATAAGTTGTTGTATGGTGGGTGCAATTTACTCGGCAGCAAACGAGAGGAACTTCATGCATGGATAGGGCTAGGGCAGCAGGGTGCCAGGGTGTGATACAAATTCCGGATGTGACAAGTGTTGTCACCTCAGCTCTCCAGGTAGATGACCTTGCTCGTAAAGGCAATGTAGAGGGCCATCAAGCCATACATGCGAGGCATGGACACGCTAGTCAAATCGATGCCACATTATGTGGTCATCGCGGTCGGGTCAACCAAAGCCTTTCACATGGTCATGCACGGGAGCATGCACATGCACATCGCCAATGTAGGGGCCGGCCGGCCGTGCGCGGAGATGTCACATGTCAAGGTTTCTCATTTAGCCGTGTCCCTCTGCCCCTGGGGCACACAATCATCGATCACAGTCGTCTGAGGTCTGATGATGGGAATGTATTTGCACTGTCCATTTCCAGAGCACATTTCCACGTTTAATTAGAACTGAGAGGCGGTGCTTATTCAAATGCCCGTCAGAAATAATGTGCCACACGCTGGTTGATCGTTTTGGGACCAGCGATATATTGGAACCCCGAATATTCTATGGATCGTGCATCATGCTGCTCATGCATGCATAAAAAGAAAGATCCCTCTGGCTCTGGGTTAGTTTGTGGGTGAGTCAGTGAAGTACTACTACCTGATTCTCTGAAAGGAATCGGCGCCGATCGCAGTTTGTTCTTGACTTAGGGAACGGTGCATTGCTTGTTTCCCACAGGGCCACAGGTATGGATTGATAGTCTGCCTGAACTTTTACAAAATGTTATTGGGAAGAATCTGCATGCACGGCACTACGGCAGCCTAGTGATTGAGTTGGCGATTTGACAGGTGTTGTCGCGTCTCATGGTCCCAGCAGCATGACAGCATCTCGCTTAACTGATTATTGGACGCGCTGGTCCACGACTCCATGTCTCCATGTGAGTTCTGCAGCAAGAGTGAAGAAAGACCCCTTGGTCATCATCTTTGCATCGAGCAAGCTACCGGACGGCCACCGATGATATGCGTGCGGCCGGCCGGCATGCCAGCTCGTAGTATAGCGTGCGTGCAAGCCAGCCGGCGGGGCGCTTACAGCAGCGGGTTTTCCGCCGAGACCAGCCGCCGTGTGCGCGGCCGCCTCTGTACATGAGGCGGAGACTGGGACCAGCACAGCAGGGGAGGCTTTCACGTGCAGTCTTGCGTGCCCAGCTACCGGCCGGCTAACCGGCGGCAGATGCGAGCTCCATGACTAAAATAGGTAGGTATACGATGCGGATCCGATCCTGCATGTCACCAGATCCACGTCCACTACCTGGCCCAGTCGTGTATTAGGCTGTATAGCTTATACTAATAACTGCATGGTTGGCTAAAAGGCAAGGTTTGTCGTATGCATCGTTCGTCGTTCATTCATATCGGATTTCTCAACTAGGATCCACACTGATCCAGTCCTTCCAGCTGTATCCTTACAAGTTACAACCTGAGTGAAAAATGATTATGCACCCCATAGTCACCTGACCATAGGGAGCATAATTCAGCAGACCTTATTATTATTTGTAGAACAAATATGTATATAATTTTTACTTGATCGCTAGGCTAAATTATATTTGGGCACGTACTTCAACACACCTATGACCACCAAAACGTCACGATAGGGTACAGCCTTGTGTTCACGCATGCATTCACAAGAACGACTTTATTTATGAAAGTGGGATGTTTTCTTAATAAAATTAATAAAAAACGTTCTATATTCCCTTATTTTGGGCCAAAATATTCCAAATATGATAAGTGGGCTATTTAGGGTTACTTTAACTTTTAGTAATGATATAATGAAATAAATTATATGTAAATTTTAAGTGGTTAGTTGATATTATTTTTTATGATGACACGGGTGGGTAATTTACAGGAAGACTATGGGTTTACTTTATATTATTGTTAATAATGGTATAGGTGGGTAATTTTCATGAATCTTAGAGTGTTATTTTAGCTTATTTTTATAATGGCATAGTTGAGGAATTTAGATACATATTTATAGTGATACTTTAGAGAATTTTCATAATGGAAGATGTAGGTAATTTATTAGAAAACATAACATATCCAAATGGTTATGTACTGGAATTGATGGCTGGGTGTATCTCATTTTTGTGAGAATTTTCGAATTTTAGGTGACTTACGTGGATGCTTCAAAATAAGGCTCTAATTATGCCCCAAAAAAGACTCTAATTAATAATAGTAAGATTTGTTCCGATAAAAGAGATAACTATACTAGAAGGAAAATTTTATGGCTTCGGTTAGAACATAAATGATTCAAGTGTGATAAAATATTGTATACTTGGGACGAATCATGCAAACTAGCATAATAAAAGAAGGATGTATATATCTAAAATGTTTTAAAATATATTACTAAACTGAGATAATATGCCTATTCAATGTGGGACAATTGTTTCTTTTTTGAGGTAGAAGTGGAACAAAAATTTATCTTTTTTTTAGACGGAACAAAAATTTATCAGCACGACCAGACCAAATAAGCAAGTCCTCACAAGCCCACTATCGTATAGGCCCAATCACCCCTGGGCTCGAGCGAAACGGGCCTGATTGCAGCCTTGCGCTCCTGTGCGCACCGCAATTTCGACCACATACGACCGTAGTAGATATTCGGCACGTAACAGATTGCGTTACCGTTCCTATCTTTGTTGTTCCAAAAGGCATATACTGTTGGTCCTTCACTAACTGAAACAAACTAGGATGGGACGCGCGCTTCGCTGCGCGCGCCAGCCATACGCGCTCGTGTTTTAATGTATCATTGTAGAATAGGACTTGCGCCGGATATGCAGTGAGACACGTATAGAGCCTGTTTAGGGGGTGTTAAATTGGGAAAGATTCCCCGAAAAAACATTATAGATCCAAAAATACACTGTAGATGAATAGTGTTTTGTTAGTGGGAGAAGTGGGATGAATAGGGAAAAGTTGGATGAATAGTGTTTTTTGGGTGGGAGTGGGTGAAACTAAACGCACCCTTAGATGGAAGATATTTCCTATTCCTCACATCACATCTATCACATCCTTTCCCATCCTTTCCTCACTATTCATTGCTACAGTGAATATCTGCTACAGAAAATCTCCAACAATCTCTACCACCTAACACCCCCATACTCCTTATGGCGTGTAGTACACCCTTATGGTGTGTCCTGACAGAATGATCAGGGAGAGCGCAGGATGGTTTGCACGCTGAAGCTAAGGGTGTGTTTAGATTGGGAAAAGATTCCCTGAAATTACACTGTTCACCAAAAATACACTGTAGATGAATAGTGTTCTGTGAGTGGAAGAGATGTGATGAATAGGAAAAAATTAGATGAATAGTGTTTTTTGAGAATATTTGGGAAACTAAACGGGGCCTAAATTTGACGAATTGAGAGCCAGAAGGGTTTTGGAGTTGAACATGTTGGAAGCACCTCTCTGAGCTGAGTTTGTGGACAGTTTAATCTTTTTAGTATTTTTTTTATGTGAAATGGTCAATGACGGATTGTCCTGAATTTTATACTAATGAACCTAATGTAAAAAAAATGTTTTAAGCTTCAATATGAATAAACTAAAGTTGCAGCAAAGCTGCCATGCAAACCCACATACATTTGCTTTTAGCGCACACAAATTTCAGCGGGGCAACTTTGCCCATTGTAAACCAGTGTTCGTCTACACGGCCGTTTATGCTGTTTACACGGCGTGTAAACACTAAACGATGGCAAGCCGTATAGGCCGATTAGCCGTGTTAACCCGTGTAATCCCGTTTCAACCGTTTAAAAAGCCGTTTAAACGGCCGTGTAGACCGAATTTTTGCTAAACGATGGGTCACCGACCATTTAGTGTTTAGGCTAACACTGTTGTAAACACACTATGCTTGATGCAGGCATCTGAATTTATGTAATGGTCCCCACACAACTTAATAGATAGAACATAAGCTGTCCGTCCTTTACTTTCATATCAAAAAAAAAAAATTATGTCCTGTTGTACTCCTTCCGTCCCAAAATAAGTATATTTCTCACTTGCCGAATTATATAAAAAAATATATTAAAAATTATGATATAATATAAACATCATTAGATAGATATTTAGATCCAGTTTTCTACAAATATTTAAAGATTTAAATGTTGCAAATATTTTCTACAAATCTATTCAAACTCACAGCAGACATCTAAAACGTAACTCTTTTTTGGGATGGATTGAGTATATCTCATACCCTATACCAACCAATTTATATTTTATTCAACCATCCCAACTACTATCTCCTCTCTCCTCACATTTTCCTTTTTTCTATCTCTTCCTATTATTTTTTCTTTTTCTTTTCTTTTTATCTTTTCTTTTTTTTCATCTCTTATTTCCTTTTATTTTTTTCTCTCTTATTTTCTTTCTATCTGTCCAGCCGTCGACCTTATCCAAGTCTCTCGATCGATCTGTTTCTCTCTCTCGCTCTCCCCTCGCAACTTCCGCCGGCGGAGCGTGCCTGCCGCTGGTGCGCACAGCCTACCGCATCTCTCTCGTCTCTCTCCCATGCCGCATCGTTCTCCCTGGTGGAAAAGACGGCGCGCGCTGGACGACATCTAGAGTTCGCCCAGCATGCTCTGTGTAGGTCAACCTCCTCCACGCGGAAACCATGGTGGCGACTAGGCTGTCGGCCGTGGGATTGGGCCTGCTGCTGGACTTGGGCGACGTCGCCTGATGTGGCGCGGATCGAGGCCTCCTCGGATGGAGCTCTTGTGCGCCCGCGCGCCGCGCGAGGACCCCAGGTCAGGACTATTGTCTCCCGCTCGTGCTCGAGGTCGCCTGCGCCGCCACCTCCCGCTCAGGCTTCGGCGACTCCGTCCCCGCTCGTATTGTCCTGCTGCAGCTCTTAGTGGAGAAGCAAGAACTGGTGTGGCGGCGGGAGGAGCAGTATCTCGCCGGAGCAGATCGAGCTACTTATTTTTTTCCTTGGATTTGGGTATTTTTTTTCTTTGATTCGATTTGATTTGGATGATTTGGCGCTCGCTTTCATCTGGTTCAAGCTCGTTTTGGCTCTATTTTTTTTCTTCAATTCGTCCTCCTGCCTCGCTCCCCTCGGCATTCTTCTTCAATCTTCTCTGTTCTTGTGACTGCGGCGGATTTGTGCTCGATTTTTACCCGATTTGTGCTAGATTTGTTGTTGGTAGCTCGATCTCTCCTCAATTCATACTCATTTATTCTTGGTGGCTCGATTTTTTCCTCGCCGAGCCCTGCGGCAGCATCCCCATCCTCGCGAATTGCCGCAGCTCCTTGCTCGCAGCAGCAGCATCCCCATCCTCGCGAACTGCCGCAGCTCCTTGCTCGCAGCAGCAGCATCGCGTGGCGCATCCAATCAGCGGCGCCCTACGCTTCTCCGCGGCGGCTGCTGCTGGTTGCGCTGCTCCTTTGATCGATTTGTTTTTTATTTGGTTTCGATTTGTTCGTTTCCCCTTCCCGCTCTGTTCTCTTTCTCCGTCGCTGGCCTCTGCTCTCTTTCTCCACCGTTGGCCGGCAACGTAAATCCACCCATGGATGTTGCCTTCCGTTGGTGGGGCGAGGAGTACGACGTCGACGACGAAGCCGGAGGCGACGACCGGAAGCGGATATGCTCAGTACACACCGACGACGCATCTGCCTGGGCCCACCTAATCTTTTTTTTTACCCTTGTCCAGCAGCCGATGGCTGCCAGCTCGACGGGGACGACGCGCCTCACGTGGGGTTGCGGAGCGCCGGATGGGCGCTGTTCCTTCGAGCTATAAGAAGTACTGACTCCGTCCCAAAATGAATACAACTTTAGAATAGTACCATGTGTTAGTAGCTTAAGTTTGACTAATTATAAATTAAAAAGTATTAATACCTGTGATATAAAATAAACATCATTAGATTAATCACAAAATGTATTTTCATAATAAATTTATTTTGACTCATAACCAAGAATATTATTCCATATAAACTTGATCAAACAAGGATCACTTTAGTTGGCACGCAACCCATAGTTGCATCCTTTTTGGGACGGAGGGAGTATATACTAACTGAAACAAATGGTGTCGGTGCCTGATTTGGTCGCACTGGCACCCACAAGTGATTGCGGTGCTAAACCACGCGTTTCCCTGATGGTGAGAGTAAGAGACGGGGATTTATCCTTGTTCCGGCCACGAGGCCGTACGTCCAGCAGTGGTGCGATGCACCGATTTACGTGTTGCTCGTAGTAGGGGTTTACAAGCAAGGTGGGAGAAGGAGATGAGCTCCTAAGTCCCTGGCAGTGTGATGTGTGTTCTAGCGTGCGTGAACTTGTGTGTTCGTGCGTGCGTGAACTTGTGTGTTCGTGTCTTGCCCTTTGCATGGGCTTTCCTTCCCCTTTTATAGACCAAGGGGGCAGGATGCGTGTACATGTGTTAGTTGCTGAGTGCACTGTTCGTCCATGCCGCGCACTGTGCGGGCGGGAATCGCGCCTTCCAACTCCAGCTGACGACATGGTAGTGGCTGACGTAATGTCCTTCCTTCTGGCGACGGCTCACGGCGTCGAGGGTGGCTACTTGCGTACGGCGTCCAGTTCGAGCCTCCGTGGCTTCCTTCGAGGTTGCCTTCGAGGGTGGCAGCGCGTCCAAGGAGGGCAAAGTCAAAGGAGCGGTTGGCACAGTGCTGCTGGCAAGGTTAGGTCTGGCCGTGCAGCATGGCGCTCAGAGATCCACTGTTGCGAGTGGATTTGACCGACGTCTTCTCCGAGGCGTGGGTGATGGCGTGGAGCAGTGATCCCCTGCTTTTTGACCGCAGAGGAGCGTCATCATGACTTGGATTGACGGGTCACAGAGTCTCGGGCGTCATTTCTGATGTGGCTGACTCGAGCTTGGTCTACAGGCTCGAGCCTGGCGAACCTCGAACGAGACGGAAATTACCCGCTCGAGGGTGGAAGTCTCCCTCGAGGCCGCTGAGCCTCGAACGAGACGGAAATCCTCGCTCGAGGGTGGCCGTCCACCTCGAGCGGGATGAGTGACGAGGAGCTGTCGTGATGGCGGGCCTTTGCTGGGCCGTGGAGCCAGGCCAAAGTCGTTGTGGGCCTTATTACCAAGTATTTTTGGGCCTGAATTAGGGTACCCCTTTTATAGGTACCCGACAGTAGCCCCCGAGCCTCAGCGGGAGTGAGATTCAATCCTGCGGAGGTTGGTGCTTGTCGAGGCCTTCGTTCCTTCGTGGGTTCGGAGATTCCGCGGGGGCGCGCTAGCGCACCCGCGGGTGTAGCCCCCGAGGCCTTGGGAGAGTGGTTGGCACTCTCTCAAGGTCTTAACTTGATGTGCTGAGCATTCGCTGCTTTCTCAGGTGTGGGTTCGTCCACTACGCCTGAGGCAGGGGAGATTTCGAGCTCTCTTCGTACCTCGTGCTCCCTGTTCGAGGGGGCTGAGGAGGAGGCGACCCGTGCTTCCCTCGATGGGATCGAGCCACGGATGCCTGGTTGAGCTGGTAACGGGTGGTTCGAGCGGACGTCCATGCCCTGCTCGATAAGGGTAGGCTCGTGGTCATAGGACACGGCCGTAAAAGCTTTTCGCAAAAGTATGCTAGACGGGACTCGACCTCATTCGATAAAGGTCGAGGGCTCGACGCTTCCCCTCGAGGGGTCCCTCGATCTGGGCACTTTGCCTGGCCTCGAACATAATCGGTTGGTTTCCTCGAGCGTTCGAGCTTCGAGGGTACCGTTGATTATCCCTGACTCGGTTGATCTGGGGCCCTTGTCGAAACCCTTCGAAGGTCCAAGGTTCGAACCCCTGATCAGTAGCACGATGGCTTCTTCACTTCGAGGAGGAAGCCTCGAGCGTTGGTTCCGCTCTGCACGGAGTAACGAGGCTTTCGAGACCTCAGTCCCTCGAAGGGGCTTCCTCGATCCTTCGAGCTTCGAGGCCCTTCCTTCGAGGGTGGGCGCCTTGAATGCGCCCGTCCTTGTTCTGCGTGGGTCATGATGACCAGCAACGAAAATTTCGTGGTTTCGTGGGAGAAGTGGGCGCATCTTTTCAGGCGAGGCGTGCGGGAGCAGTTCGACACGACCGCACGTCCGTTGCGCCAGACTCCTCGAAAATTACGGCGCAATCAATCGATTGTGCGGTTGACGCGGCCCGCGCCGTTACGTCTCCCGGGGCGGGCCTGGCTGTCAGCCTAGGGGGCTGTCGTGTCAAGGCCGAAGTGCTGCCGCGCCTTGCTCCATGGGAGGAGTATAAATAGCACGGCAGCGCCCATGCCAAGGGTACGCTTCCCTTAGCATCCTAGCCTTCGCCTTCAGCCTTTTGCCCTAGCCTCTGCCTTCCAGCTCTTTGCATCATCTTCTTCCTTCGCCTAAGCTCTCCCTCACCGCCATGGCCCAATTCGTCGACCCCGCGCCGTGGAAGCCATCCAATGCCACCAAGACTTGCCTAGATAGTCTTGTGGAGGTCGGAGTGCTGCCGCCCAACGTCGACGGCGAGCCTCCTGTTTGGATCTCGCCGGGGGCCGCTACGGAGCCCGACCCGTCGGCGGGCTACGTCGTCAGCCTCGTTCGTTTCCACGAGCGGGGACTCGGCGTTCCGGTGGGGAGATTCATGCGAGCGTTGTGCTTCCACTACAAGGTGGAGCTGCACAATTTCTCGCCCAATGCGATCTCGCAGGCGGCGGTGTTCGTCGCTGTCTGCGAGGGTTACCTGGGCATCGAGGCCCACTGGGATCTTTGGCGGCACCTCTTCTTCGGCGAGCTCTTCTCGGAGGGCGTCTCCAAGGGGGTCCGTCGCCCCGCTCGCGCTGGTGGCCTTGTACTCCAAGTCCGGAGGAGCCGCAAGGATCTTTACATCCCTTGTTCCATGGTTTCCAACAACCAAGATTGGGACAGGGGGTGGTTTTATCTCTGCAACGACGGAGGACGTCTGCCGCCCTATACCGGCAAGCTGCTGACGAAGAAGCACGACTACTGGTCCTTCGGGGTGTCGCCGTCGGAGCAGAAGGACAAGCTCGCTCTGTTGGTCGAGGCGCTCCAGCGTCTTTCGAGGCACGGCCTCACCACCGGTGGGGTCATCGCCAACTTTCACCGGCGGCGGGTGCTTCCCCTCATGCAGAGGTGGCTCCCGCTGTACAAGATGACCCCCGGCGCCGACCTCACCAGCACGGCGAGGGCGGCGGAGCCATTGCCTGTCGCCACCGCCGTTCAACGGGCGCGGTGTGCCGTCGACAAGCTGCCGGACGATCCGTGGGCAGTGCCAATGCGGCCCGAGGATGGCCACTTGAGCTTCGTAAGTTACTTTTTGTTCCTCGTTTTTGCTTTTTGTTTCGTTTCCGTGTTTTTGACCTCGCGAATGGAGCTTCGCAGGGCCTGTCCCGTAGCCAATACTCCAAGCCCCCTGTCCCCGAGGACAAGGCCGTTAACCGCGCCCTCGCCGAGAAGGCGAAAGAGGCCAAGGACCGGAGGGAGGCTCGCGGAAGCGGAAAGATCGGAAGATGAAGAAGCACCTGGCGGAGAATCGCGAGCGGGAGGAGCAGGGGCTCCCACCGCTCCCGACGCCGGAGTCTTCTCCAGATCCCGATGGATCCGAAGAAGACGGCGGGGCGAGGAGCCCATCTCCTATCGAGCTTCCCATCTCGTCGCGGGCTTGCTCCGGTGGGGCCGCACCTGCTGCAGCGTCTGGGGGCGGTGGCGGAGAGATCGTCGACCTCGGGACTCCGCCGTCGACCGTGGTGCCTGCTTCTGGGGGCCCGTCGGGGGTAGCGGTGGCTGTTCCCAAGGGACCCCAGGATCGAGGCGAGGCACCCGTGCGGCCGGGCGCTGCCGAGGAGGCCCCACCTCAAGGTCCGGAAGTGGTGGTCTCCCAAAGCGATGCCGTCGACCCTGCGGTGGGCGAGGAGGCCTCGAGGGTGACCCCTCAAGGGGAGGTCGGCGCATCCTCGGGAGGTGAGGCCTCGAGGGTGGCTTCCCAAGGGGAGGCCGACGCCTCCACGGGAGGCGAGGCCTCGAGGGTGGCTCCTCAAGGGGAGGCCAGCGCACCCTCGGGAGGCGAGGTCCCGGGGGTGGCTCCCGTCCCAACGTCGAGGCCGAAACGGAAGCTCCCCATCGTGCGGTAAGTTTTCTTCGTTGCTCGCTGGTCGTTGATATTTCGCCTTTGTCTCTGACCAAGCTTTTTTCGTGTCGCAGTCGATCTAGGGGGCGGAGCGTGGCTTCCCTCGCGCCGACCAAGGCCCTCAAGGTCGGGCCAAGCTCGTCGCCTCACCCATCCTCGCAGCTCCTGGGCCCGACGAACGAGGTCGTGCAGGACTTCGTTACCTTCTTCGACGCTCAGGCGGAGCTGCAGGTCGAGCAGCAGCCGCGCGAGGAGGCGCCCCGGGTCCTTGAGGAGCCAAGGCCGGCTCAACTCCTCGAGGGCGCTGTCGAGCCCCACGCCGAGGCTGCTCGGCCCGAGGAGGCCACCCCCGCGCCTGGGGGGCTCTTCGCATCGAGGAACCATCTGCGGCGCCCGTGGAGGCGGACGCCGCGGTGGCCCCCCCGCATGAGCGGGGAAAGGGACGAACCCTTGGCGGTGGGTTTCCCCATCTGAAGGAGCTGGCAGAGGCTCTGGGGGTGGGAGCCCCCGTGACGCAGGGGCGCGAGAGCGGCGGGGCCGCGCCATCGACTCCCATCGTGGCTCCGCCGGGGCCAGCGTCGGCCTGGTCCTACGGGGCGCATGCCCGTGGATCGGCTGAGATGTGGCAATCCCGCCGCGAGCTTCCCGAGCGATTTGTTGATGAAGCCGTGGCGGAGGAGCGCCTGTGGGAGGTTCTATCGTCGCACGGCCAGGATGTTCGCAGGGCGCTGCGAGACATCCTCCGCCTTCACGATGAGGCCGGCAAGATCCACCAGGTGCATTTCGGTGCAGCTAGTATTTTCGCCGTACTTTGTTCTTCAAAAGAGACTTAGCTTGTCTTTCGCAGGAACTCCGTCATCAGGCGTTCGCGAAGAACGACCAGATTGCAGAGCTGTTGTTGGAGCTCCGCCGCTTGTCGGGGGCGCTCGAGGCTCGAGACCACCAGCTGGCCGACCTTCGAGGCGCTCGGGACCGGGTCGTCGCCGAGTGTCGGGAAAAGGGCAAAGTCATCGCTCGCCTCGATGGCTCGGTCAGCGCCCTGCGGGAGCAGCTCGCGAACAGCAGCGCCTGGCTGGACAACGAGCGGGCTGCGCGCAGTGCGGCGGAGTCGGCGGTCGAGGAGGAGCGGAGTCTCGTGGTCGAGACTCGGGACCAGCTCGAGCTGGAGCAAGCGGCTCGGGCTACGGCGGAACGGTAGGCTCGAGAGGCGGAGAAGGCCCTCGAGGCTGCTCAGGGTCAAGTCGAGGGTAAGCCGATCTCGCTCGAGCCTTGACCCTTTTGTTTTGTTGCTTTTTTGTTTCTAACTGACTTGTTGGTGCAGCGTTGAAGCAGGCGCTTCAGGCCGAGACAGAGTCGAAGGAGGCTGTGCTGGTGGCACATTCGGCGACCCTGCGCGAGCTCGATAAGCTGGTGCAGGCAGCTTCGGCGGCCTGCAACGAGATTGCTGGCGCTGACGTGCAGTCCGGCAGCTCCCTCGCCAGTCGCCGTCGAGCGCTTGGGGGGCACTTCACCTCGCGTGTGAAGGAGGCCCTTCTGCTCGGGGTTCGGAAGGCGCTTGGAGTGGTCACGACCCACTACCAAACGGACCTCTCGAAGCTCGCCGCCGGGTACGTCGTCGCCGACGACCTTAACGACGAGGAGGCGGTGGCGGCGATGGAGGAAGCCGATACTGCCGCTGATGGAACGGCGCGAGTGCTCGCTGGCCATTTCGAGGGTGTCCTCTTTCCTGGCGAGGACGGCGGCGGCTGGGACGACCTTGGCGGCGGGGGCGATCCCTGAAAGTCTCGGGCCATCGAGCCCGAGTGTGTAAAGTAGTTTAGATTTAGACTTTTTTATGTAAGAACGATTCGCTTATATCTTACTGAACATCGTTTATTTTGCTTTAAACGCGATGTTATTTTGATGCGGCGTCTTCGCAACGTGCATTGTGTCCGATGCTTGTGCCTCGAGAGAAAAACGTCACTAGGATCGATCGTACGTGAATGACTTAGGCGGAGGGAAGTGAGGTGTTGCCGTAGCCTCGAGTCTTAAGCGAACACTCGGCTCAGGCGACCCTGCCCTTGTCCGTTTCACGCCTAGTGTGTTTTCTTCGAGGTTTCGCTAAGGATTTTTGAAAAAAGTGACGGTTTTTTCAGGGGTTACCCCCATTTAGCCCCCGAGGGAGGGATGGCTCTACCGAGGGTAGAGCCAAACCTTCCTTGAAGCGCGAATGGAATAAAAGTTCGTTATATTTACTTCCAAACTGTGGGGGTAAAACGTCGACACTTGATTCAAAAGACTTGTACAAATCTAGAGTATGTACAAAGATTTCGAGGGCCACGAGCCACTCTAGGGATAGAATCGACGTAGCATTTGGATGTTCCAGGCGTTTGTGAGGATCTGCCCGTCCTCGTCAGCTAGCTTGTATGTCCCGGGCTTGAGGACTTCGGCGACGACGTACGGCCCCTCCCACGGGGGTGAAAGCTTGTGCCGCCCTCGGTTGTCCTGTCGAAGCCTTAACACGAGGTCTCCTTTGCAGAGATCTCGATGCCGGACCCTTCGAGCCTGTTGTCACCGCAGGCTTTGCTAGTACCTTGCCGAGTGGAGTAGGGCCACGTCTCGAGCTTCGTCGACCTGGTCGAGCGAGTCCTCTCGAGCCTGGCAGTTTTGCTGCTCTTGGTACGCTCGGAGCCTAGGGGACCCATATTCCAAATCCGTGGGGAGGATGGCCTCTGCCCCGTAGACGAGGAAGTACGGGGAGAACCCTGTCGCTCTGCTTGGGGTCGTTCTCAGACTCCAAATCACGATGGTAGCTCTTGTACCTACTTGTGCCCAAACTTCTTCAGCCTGTTGTGAATTCTAGGCTTTAGGCCTTGTAAAATCATGCCATTGGCACGTTCTACTTGACCGTTTGTTTGCGGGTGGGCCACTGCCGACCAATCCACTCGGATGTGGAAATCATCGCAGAACTTTAAGAACTTCTTTCCCGTGAATTGAGTGCCATTGTCGGTGATGATGGAGTTGGGAACCCCAAAGCGATGGATTATGTCGGTGAAGAAAAGCACCGCCTGCTCAGACTTGATTCTACTGATGGGTCGAGCTTCGATCCACTTGGAGAACTTGTCGATCGCCACCAATAGGTGCGTGAAGCCCCCGGGCGCCTTTGCCATTGGCCCAACAAGGTGGAGACCCCATACGGCAAAAGGCCACGTAATGGGGATGGTCTGCAGGGCCTGAGCAGGTAGGTGCGTCTTGCGTGCGTAGAACTGGCACCCTTCGCAGGTTTGTACCACCTCTGTGGCGTCCGCCACGGCAGTGGGCCAGTAGAAGCCTTGTCGAAAGGCGTTGCCCACGAGCGTACGTGGGGCTGCGTGATGTCCGCACACGCCCGCGTGGATGTCGAGGATGAGTTCTTTTCCCTCGGGTATCGGGATGCAGCGTTGCAAGACCCCCGAGGTTCCTCGTCGGTACAGTCCCCCCTCGATGATGAGGAACCGTTTAGCTTTCCTCGCAACGCGCCTTGCCTCCGTTCGATCGTTAGGCAAGACGCCTTGATCGAGCCAGTCGAGGTACGGGCTCCGCCAGTCTCGAGGCGCCGGGGCCTCGTCGATTTCCATCGCCTCTGCCTCGTCCTCTTCTCTTCAGCAAGCCTCGTACCCCATGGGCTCGTCCTCATCCACCAAGAGCTCCGCGCTCGTGGGGTCGAGGGTGGAGGCTCGAGCGTCGGGTGCGGTCAAGGCCTGTGCCGAGGAGGCGAGGGTGATCGAGGGTGCGTCGATGTCCTGGCAAACACGTTCGGGGGAACGGTGGCTCGCCCCGTCGCAATCTTCGCCAATTCGTCGGCTTCCTCATTGTATCTTCGTGCGATGTGGTGGAGCTCGAGGCCGTCGAACTTGTCTTCGAGGTTACGTACCGCCTGACAATACGCCGCCATTTTTTCGTCGTGGCAGCTGGATTCCTTCATCACCTGATCAACGACCAGTTGCAAGTCACCACAGATGTCGAGGCGCTTAATGCCGAGCTCGAGCGTGATTTTCAAGCCAGCAAGGAGCGCTTCATACTCCGCCATGTTGTTGGACGCGGGAAAGTTGAGTCGCACGATGTATCGAAGGTGCTCCCCGTGGGGTGAGATGAAAAGCAGGCCGGCGCCGGCGCCGGTCTTCATCACCGACCCATCGAAGTACATTTCCCAGCAGTCGAGGCTGGACTTCGAAGGGGGGAGCTGAGTGTCGGTCCATTCGGCTACGAAGTCTGCCAAAGTCTGGGACTTGATAGCTTTCCTTGGCGCATAAGCGAGGGTCTCCCCCATCAGCTCTGTTGACCATTTCGAGATTCGCCCAGAGACCTCGCGGTTCTGGATGATCTCGCCCAGTGGAAAGGACGACACGACGGTCACCGGGTGAGCCTCGAAGTAATGTCGTAGCTTCCGTCGAGCTAACACAATGGCGAAAATCAGCTTCTGGATGTGGGGATACCTCGTCTTGGTCTCGGACAGGACCTCGCTGATGTAGTACACCGGTCGCTGGACCGGCAGGGAGTGTCCTCCCTCGGTCCTTTCCACCACTATGACCGCGCTGACGACCTGAGTGGTTGCTGCGACATAGAGGAGGAGAGGTTCGCCCTCTTTTGGTGAGGTAAGGATTGGCGTGTTCGTTAACGCTGTTTTGAGTCGATCGAGAGCTTCCTGGGCCTCCGCGGTCCAGGTGAAGTGCTCTGACTTCGTCAAAAGTCGGTACAGATGCAGCCCCTTCTCCCCGAGGCGAGAAATGAAGCGGCTCAGGGACGCCAGGCATCCCATCACCCTCTGCACACCCTTTAGGTCGCGGATCGGTTCTATCTGTTGGATGGCCGTGACCTTTTCGGGGTTGGGCTCGATGCCTCGTTCGGAGACTATAAAGCCCAGGAGCATACCTCGAGGCACACCGAAGACGCACTTCTCGGGGTTGAGTCTTACTCCGTGTGCCCTGAGGTAGCGAAACACGACCTCGAGGTCGTGTACCAGGTCGTCCGCCTTCCTGGTTTTTACGACGATGTCGTCGACATACGCTTCTACGATACGACCTATATGATCCCCGAAAACGTGGAGCATACAGCGTTGGTACGTGGCCCCGGCGTTTCGAAGGCCGAAGGGCATCGTAACGTAGAGTACATGCCAAAAGGGGTGATAAAGGAAGTCGCGAGCTGGTCGGACTCCTTCATCTTGATCTGATGGTAGCCGGAGTACGCATCAAGGAAACATAGAAGTTCACATCCCGTCGTGGAATCCACAATTTGATCTATGCGTGGTAAAAGAAATGGGACTTTTGGGCATGCTTTATTCAAGCTGGTGTAATCTACACACATTCTCCATTTCCCATTTTTCTTTTTCACTAGTACAGGATTAGCTAGCCACTCGGGGTAAAACACTTCCTTGATGAATCCGGCCTCCAAAAGCTTGCGTACCTCTTCGCCGATCGCCCGCCGTTTCACTTCGTCGAAACGGCGGAGACGCTGTTTGACCGGCTTGGAGTGGGGGCGGATATCAAGAGAGTTCTCGGCGACCTCCCTCGGAATGCCTGGCATGTCCGAGGGGCTCCACGCGAAGATGTCAGCGTGAGCGCGGAGACAGTCGACGAGCACCACTTCCTATTTGTCACTGAGGGAAGAACTGATCCTCAACACTCTGCCGTCGTGGCTGTCAGGGTCGAGGGGGACAGTCTTGGTGTCCTCAGCGGGCGCGAAGCTCCCCGTTTGCCGTTCGTTGACGTCAGGGAGCGTGTTGACGATCGCCTCCAGATCGGCTACGAGGGTCTCATCGAGGGCGAGAGCCTCCGCGAGTTCGATGCTCTCGATGTCGCACACGTAGGCGTGCTCGACCGTCGGGCCGACCGTGATGACTCCGTGAGGCCCTGGCATCTTCATCTTGAGGTAGGTGTAGTTGGGGATGGCCATGAACTTGGCGTAGCACGGCCTTCCCAAGATGGCGTGGTAGGCTCCTCTGAAGCCCACTACCTCGAAGGTGAGCACTTCCTTGCGGAAGTTTGCCGGGGTTCCGAAGCAGACGGGCAGGTCGATCTGCCCGAGGGTTTGGACGCGCTTTCCGGGTGCAACTCCATGGAAGGAGGACTTGTTGGGCCGCAACTCACTGGTGCTGATCCCCATAAGCTCCAAGGTTGGAGCGTACAGGATGTTGAGGCTGCTGCCGCCGTCCATGAGCACCTTGGAGAAACGCGTGTTGCCGATGACGGGGTCAACGACGAGGGGATACTGTCCGGGGTTCGGGATATGGTCGGGATGGTCTTCGCGACCGAACGAGATGGTCGCCGATGACCAGTCGAGATACGAGGGGGTCGCTGGCCGGACCAGCATGACCTCCCTGCGTTCCTTCCTCCGCTGTCGAGGTTTTAGGTTGGCCGCGGGGCCTTCCGTGATGAAGAACACGTGTTCCACCTTGGGGTATCCGTTGTCGTCCTTGCCGCCGCCATCCTTAGGCTGACCGCTATCCTTTCGAGGGATGCGGTTGTAGAACTTCCGCAGCATCTCACACTGCTCGAGGGTGTGAGCGACTGCGGTCTTGTGGTACGGGCACGGTTTCTTGAGGAGGTCGTCGAAAACGCCCCCGCCACGCGGGGGACCTCGAGGTCCCTTGTGGTTGGGGTCGACTGCGAGGGCTTCGTCCTCGACGTCGCCTGCTCCGCGGGGCGCCCGGAGCTTCTTTCCCTTTTTGCCGTGCTTCCGTTTCTTCGAGGGACCCTTTGCCTTGTCGTCCTCCGTGGACGCTTCCTCGGGGCGCTTCCCCTTTTTGTCGTTGAAGATGGCGATGGCCGCCTCCTCCCCCGAAGCGTACTTCGAGGCCACCTCGAATAACCGGTTCGCGTCGGGGGTAGGCTCCTCCCCAACTTGCACACTAGGCTATAGCATGTGGTGCTCTCGAGTAAGGAGTGGATGATTTGATGGTTGGTGATGTTGGGAAGCTCGGTGCAGCGCTTGGAGAAGCGCCGGATGAAGTCCCTCAAGGATTCGCCGGGTTTTTGTCTGCACCCTCGAAGGTCCCACGTGTTCCCAGGGCGCACGTAGGTGCCCTGAAAATTCCCCACGAAGGTCTCGACCAGGTCGTCCCAGTCGCGGATCCGGTTGGGGGGCAGATGCTCGAGCCATGTCCACGCGGAATCTGCCAGGTGGAGTGGCAGATTGCGGATGATCATGGCGTCATCCGTGGCCCCGCCGAGCTGACATGCTAGGCGGTAGTCGTTGAGCCATACCCTACGGTCCGTTTCCCCAGAGTATTTGGTGATGGTGGTAGGCTGTCGGAAGCGGGGGGGAATCGGAGCGGCGCGGATGTTGTGGCTAAACACCCGCGTTCCTGCTGGCTCCGGGGCCGTATCCCGGTTCCACCCAACGTCGGTGCACCCGCGTTGGTGGGTCTGGGCTCCCTCTCGCTGCCGTATTTGATTCAGGGTGTTGCGGGCGTCGCCATCGTCGACCGTGCCTCGGGTGTCCCGGAGGCGTGACCTCGCGGGCGCCTTCGCTGGAAGCGCTCCTGCCTCGGGTGCTCGTGGTTCGTTGGCGTGGCGTCGCGCCATGTCTCGGCGGGAGTCGCCCCGAGACTGTGCTCGTGCCCTGCCGTTAGGCCGGGGTGAGCGTACCGATGACTCCCCTCCTCGTTCGCCCTTCGAGGCTGAGGAGCGTCGAAGGCGGGAGGCTGAGCTCTCGGCCTGTTGTCGGGCGGCAGTCTCGACCAGCTTTTGGGCCTCGAGATGCAGCTTCCGCCCCTCGGGGGTAGCTGCTTCCGGCATGGCTCGGAGCAAAGCGGCCGCCGCGATGAGCTTTTGGCTCGTTCTGGGAGCGAGGTCGTCATCTTTGCCTTCGGCAAGGATGCGAGCCTGAGCCACTCGCCCCGCGTGCCGTGCGTCCGTGCCGTGCTCGTGGCCTTGTCTGGCCGGCTCGTGGTCGGAGCGTGCCGGTGGTGAGACGTCACCACTTCCCAAGTCGTGGGGGCGAGCAACTCGTGGCAGGTGGCGCGGATCCCGCTCGTCCTCGGAAGAAGAGTGGTCCGATGGGTCCGATGGCTGCACGCCTATTGGATCTATGCCGTCGTTGTCCCCCTGGTCATCACCCTCGCCGTCGTCGTCCGACGTCGATCCCTCGCTGACCTGCCCGTCGTTGATGACGAAACACTCCCTGGTTGGATCATACTCATCATCGGAATACCCGAAGCAGTAATCCGCCGCTGTTTGGAAGGCCATAAAGTCCTCTGGGTCGCGGAGACCCGAGTAGTCCCAACCAGGGTGTTCACGCATAAAAGCATATCCGTCTTCGGACTCCATGCGGGAATCGTCGGGCGCTGGAGCGGCGAAGTCTTGCTCCGAGACTGGGTGACAACTAGGCTGGTCGCCATATGCACTCATGGCAGTGTGAACGAACGAGGCGTACGTGACCGTAGAGCCGCGTAGCCCGTAGGGATAGGGGCGTGCCATCGTAGCACGTGGTGCAGACATGGGTCCCGGGAGGAAGGGAGTAGCCCTCTCCTGTGACCCTGACCGCGGGGCATCCCCTTCCCTTGTGGGAGGGGGAATGTTGAAGTCGGCGGCGCGCCTTGCAGCGCGCGCTCGTCGTGCATGAGGTCCGGGACGACTCCGCCGTCGCGGTGCCGCCGGTATCGGATGATGAGGCTCCGGTCGGTCGCTTGCATCCTCCTGGAGGATGCGCATGTGGTAATCATCGCCACATGTCTGGAACCGCAAGCTCCCGAACCAGATCTCCTGCCCTGCTGGGAGCAGATTGCTCTCGCCCAGCGGGGGCCGTCCTTCGCCGAAGTTTGCCATCGGGAACGAGCGTCGCGCAGCGCTGGTCCCCTACCTGGCGCGCCAACTGTCGGTGCCTGATTTGGTCGCACTGGCACCCACAAGTGATTGCGGTGCTAAACCACGCGTTTCCCTGATGGCGAGAGTAAGAGACGGGGATTTATCCTGGTTCCGGCCACGAGGCCGTACGTCCAGCAGTGGTGCGATGCACCGATTTACGTGTTGCTCGTAGTAGGGGTTTACAAGCAAGGTGGGAGAAGGAGATGAGCTCCTAAGTCCCTGGCAGTGTGATGTGTGTTCTAGCGTGCGTGAACTTGTGTGTTCTAGCGTGCGTGAACTTGTGTGTTCGTGCGTGCGTGAACTTGTGTGTTCGTGTCTTGCCCTTTGCATGGGCTTTCCTTCCCCTTTTATAGACCAAGGGGGCAGGATGCGTGTACATGTGTTAGTTGCTGAGTGCACTGTTCGTCCATGCCGCGCACTGTGCGGGCGGGAATCGCGCCTTCCAACTCCAGCTGACGACATGGTAGTGGCTGACGTAATGTCCTTCCTTCTGGCGACGGCTCACGGCGTCGAGGGTGGCTACTTGCGTACGGCGTCCAGTTCGAGCCTCCGTGGCTTCCTTCGAGGTTGCCTTCGAGGGTGGCAGCGCGTCCAAGGAGGGCAAAGTCAAAGGAGCGGTTGGCACAGTGCTGCTGGCAAGGTTAGGTCTGGCCGTGCAGCATGGCGCTCAAAGATCCACTGTTGCGAGTGGATTTGACCGACGTCTTCTCCGAGGCGTGGGTGATGGCGTGGAGCAGTGATCCCCTGCTTTTTGACCGCAGAGGAGCGTCATCATGACTTGGATTGACGGGTCACAGAGTCTCGGGCGTCATTTCTGATGTGGCTGACTCGAGCTTGGTCTACAGGCTCGAGCCTGGCGAACCTCGAACGAGACGGAAATTACCCGCTCGAGGGTGGAAGTCTCCCTCGAGGCCGCTGAGCCTCGAACGAGACGGAAATCCTCGCTCGAGGGTGGCCGTCCACCTCGAGCGGGATGAGTGACGAGGAGCTGTCGTGATGGCGGGCCTTTGCTGGGCCGTGGAGCCAGGCCAAAGTCGTTGTGGGCCTTATTGCCAAGTATTTTTGGGCCTGAATTAGGGTACCCCTTTTATAGGTACCCGTCAAATGGAATCACATGCCGTTACACTCACTAACCAAACAAATCTAGGTTTCACTCGTTCCATTTCCAGTGTGATGTGATACTGTTACCATTTACGTTAACAGTACTCTAACAAACACATCCTAAA
This sequence comes from Digitaria exilis, assembly GCA_015342445.1. Taxonomy (NCBI): domain Eukaryota; kingdom Viridiplantae; phylum Streptophyta; class Magnoliopsida; order Poales; family Poaceae; genus Digitaria; species Digitaria exilis. Next base: position 128,560 of record JACEFO010002429.1, read on the forward strand.
GGAGTTCAACCTGAGATGACGAAAGTATGCATGGACAAACTACCAAAAACTGCATGCTACAGGCCATCTCTTCACTAGCACGTGGATAGTTTAGTTTGTAGAGTGGGGATAAGTACTCTAGCAATTGTATTGAGAAGCGTGTTTTACGAGACGGAGAAATAGTAAATATCCAATAAATAGTGAATATCTGGAGGAATTATCTGGGAACTAAACTGGTTGTAAGTTATTAAGTGGAGATATGGCTCTCAAGAAATACAAAGGGTTCGGAACTGCCATAAAACAAGAAAGCATGATATGGCATATAGTAAGAAAAGCCTTATAAATAGCACGACGATTCTTATTCTCTTTCTCAAAATCACAGGACTAGACACATGACTCATCAAAATGCTAATTAACAAAAGCTGATTTAAGGCACTTTTTGTCTCCATCTTTAATGGATTTATTTTATGAAGAGATACGTTCTCCGTATATGACAGACCAATTTCCATAATAAAAAAACTGAGGAGGCCAAGCCTAAATAATAACCCCTATAGTAAAAGAGATATATTCTGTGGAGATGCAAGAACAACACATTGCTCGGGAGAGGCCGACGCCATAGAGCAGTGCGAGGACGGCGTCCGGGTTGGCGGTGGAGTGAAGACGACCGCGGGAACAAGATGATTCATCGAACGCCTTCTTAGCCATCTTGCGGGCTTGAGCTGGGGCGAGGCCGCAGGCGGCGATGAGGTAGTCCTCAAGGGAGAATGGGGCGGCCGAGGCCGAAGTGGAGTTAGAGAGGAGGCAGGCACGGTGGTAGGAAGCAGAGGGGAACGAGGAGCCCGCGCGGAGGACAGGAAAAAGGTGCCTTCGAAGGAGCAGCATGGCGGGTGGTGGCGGCGGCGGCGGCGGCGCGGCGATTCCAGATCTTCCCTGCGTAATCCAAATTGCAACGAGATGAATCCCTCATCAAACAAGCAAAATTACTGGCCATAAAAATATTGGCAGATTAAACTGGGAGTCCCGCTCAAGCTCAATCTGCCGCACCTTCGATTCCTGGGGGAAGCGCCCCGTTCCAGGAGCCCCCCGTGGTCGAGGACGGCGTGCCGGTGAAGAACGGCCTTGGGACGCCGCAGGATCTGACGCGCTTGCCGGAGAAGCTCCTGTTCGACCTCCCTCCGCAGCCGGCTACCAGCACCGCGCGACAGACTCTAGCGGCGGGGTCGCGCGAGGTGCGCCGGAGGCGGAGACGGCGGCGGCTGCACGCGGTAAGGCGACAGAGGAGGTGAGGGGAGTTGGGCCAGTGGCCAGTGCAATCCTGGCTAGCCGACCGTTTTGCCTGTGTCTGGCCTGGCTAACTGGGCTTTGGCCAGTAACCAAACAAGCCCAACCTTCAGTCTGACTGTGAAGATTGAGAATAGGCCCACTTAGCCACTTGCAACCTTTTTTCTTTATTTTCCTATCATTATTTTTCTTTCCAACCCATTTGATCCGTGGTTTCACAACGCAGTTTGAACTTTGAAACACATAACTTGAACAGAATTGTTTTGATTGATGTGGGAAAATTAAGGGTGTGTTTGGTTGGTTGAATCATTTGATTCATGTATGGAATGGTACAAAATAATAATGATTCTTTTGTTTGGTTGGGTGAATTGTACCAACTCATCTAGGATGAAGCCATCCCACTTAATACATTGTTGTACTAGCTACAGTGAAGCAAGTGGTTCAAGCAAATTGGTTGAATCATTCCATTCAGGATCATCCATTCATGCATCAAGTAGTACATGCAACCAAACACACCCTAATTGGCCCTTGGCATCAAAGATTTCAGACCAACACTAGTGTTTCAGCGAGGGCCTCAACTCTCAAGGATGTAGAAACAACAGTAGATATCAGAGTAACTGGATTCAGCTTAAAACATCAAATTAGGCAAAGCCTCATATAAAGAAGTTAACATCAGTTGATGTAATTACCTCCTGAACTTTTCAAAACCAAACAAATTACGCCTGAAGCAGTTTTGGACGATGGTTTTGCTACAGTAACATAGTTTTGTCTTTTTTTTGTTATTTTCGCTTAATCTTTGGAAAATCATAGTAGAACATGGAACAATCATAAAATGAAGAATCCAATTTTGTTGGGCTCCACATGAGTAGCCATACACAATGAATATATAATATGATATGCTTTAATACAATTCTTTTGCAGCTATGAATTAATTACAAATAAATATTGATCTAGATCTACATAAAAAAATATACTGAAGAATACCATATTATATGTTCATTGCTTAGATTTATAAGCTGCTCAAGGCAGAGGGGACCGATGATTAAATCGGCTTGTGAATCCTGTTGGAAAAGAAAACACTTTAGCAAGATCTCGTATGTATCATATGGAGTTGCTGTAAACCCAATGCTTAGTATTTCCTTCGTATAAAAAATATTTGTCGTTGTTTACTTTTTTACAAACTTTGAGCATTCCTCTTATTAAAAAATATATAAATATCATTCACTTTGCTTGTAACTTACTTTATTATCAAATGTATTTTAAACATGGCTTGTCTTTTCATATATTTACAAATAGTTTTTTTTAAATAAGATGAGTGGTCAAAGTTTATAAAAAAAAGTCAACAACAACAAATATTTTGATATGAAGAGAGTATGGCATATTCCAAGAAAAGCCTTACAAACAGAAAAGCTGTTGTAAACAACAGGCTGTAAGTGTAGAAATATTTGGGGGAGAAGTTCCTACTTTGGTACTTGGATTTAAAAACAATTGTAAACAACAGGCTGTAAGTGTAGAAATATTTGTAAACATAATGGTAATAAACAAGTTTGGGACTTGGATTTAAAAACAATTGGTTTCCTAATTTGGTGGGTTTATTTCCTTGTAGGAGAGAACAATTTCTTAATCTAAGTCGGCCAAGTCAATATGCCAGTATAAAAAGGGACATATTCTCTTTATATACATTCCATGGGAAAAAAATGCAAGAACAAAAAGTTGGTACTCTCTCATGTAGAATCTTCTCCCTTACTACTTGCCATCTATTTGAAAACATCAGTATCTCATTCACTCTCATGTAGAGTCTTCTTCCTTACCACTTTGCCATCTATTTGAAGACATTAGTATCTTATCCACTCCCTTAGACCAAGCTGAGAAACCATCTTCGGTACACAGGCATAGACCCAAGGCAACCAGAACAGTCCTTGGAAATCAAGAATATTTTGTTGGCACTTCCAACACTGGCTTTACAAAATTATTTAAGAGAGCTACTATGCAGCAATTTCGGCCACAACCGGAAAGACTATTAATGTATGATGCAAACGTCAGCAGTAGTAAACCATTCGGCTAAACATGAAAAAGGAAAGCACGAAAGAAGTATCAGTGATACAGTGACTATTGCCTAAGTATAACATCAGTTAAAATAAACACATAGTGCATGACAAGCACAGTTTAGAGAAAGGGGAAACGTAGTGAAAGTATTAATTCTTTGTTTGCATAGCACAACTAATTAGTTTAAGTAATTTGATTTTTAGTAAAATTGGTTTTCTTGGTACTCTAAAAATAGTTTTTTTTTTGGGTAAAACCTGAATTATGGGGCTTAACAAGATCAAATAAAAGTAAGCCATTCAGCTAAAAACAAGACAGGAAAGCACCAAAGAAGTATCAGGGTGAGTTAAGCAAAACATTGGTCAGAATAAAGCATACTGGAATATTACAGAATGTTAAAATTAAACTCCAAAAGGCAAAACGCCAGCACAGGCTGCACCATAAGCATTTGAAAATACCAGGAACTGAGTCCTCAAGACAATCGATGAACTTCAATTTGAAAGTTTTCTCTCCGATTTGAGCTAATGTGAAAAGGTTCATATTTCTGTTGAGCAATCCATTTGCATGTAGATCTTGAATTGTTGCCTAGCCACTTCTCTAGGCTTATGCAGAAACCATAGCTTGGGCTATGACCAGTCCAAGATCAATAGATCAGTAGTGTTTCTATCGCTGAAACCAGAACTGAGAAAGCCTACACCAGGGACTGCTGCCAATGAGTGTGTTGCAGTTACCATCCCTAAAGGCCTAAATCCAAAATGGAATTGGACATTTTAAGATATTACAAAATTAGAGTCAAGAGGGCACAACACCAGCACAAGCGGCAGCATAAACATCTGCAAGCCCAGGAACAGAGTCCTTGTGAGAGTTGATGAACTTCAATTTGAAAGCCTCCTCTCCAAGTTTAGCTAATGAGTAAAAGCTCCTACTGCATTTCAGCAATCCCTCTGCCAGCAGGACCTTCATGACACAATGCCGGGGAACTAGCCTCTTCTCCAGGCTGTATCCTAACAGTGCAGGCCTATCCACAATGTACCGTGGCTCTAATCCAACCACGTTGAGCAAGAACTGAATCTTGCAGGCAAGTTTCTCCTCAGATATTCCAAGAATACCTGGCATCTTGGACACCAGAATTGCAACTTCCTTCTCGGAACAACCAATAGTACTTTTCAGAAAATTAAGCTTGGGAGCAACCCTCTCTTTCTTGATAGAGGCGACAGCTCCCACCGCGTTCTTGAACATCCGCGAGCTGCGGTGCACCCCAAGCTCTTCCGCTCGCAGCACGAACTCCTTGATGCGCTGAGGGTTGAAAGTAAGTATCCACACGCTGCGTAAACACAGATGGGCAATTTCCCCAACACTAATGCCGTACTGACGAAGTGTGGCGATGTTAGGCTTGATTATAGTCTCAAGATCCACACATAAGATCCTGTTGTTTTTCTTCATGACCATGAGGAGCTGTTCAAATGAGCCGAAGAAGGAGACGAAGAACTCGAGGCTTGTACCGAGGTCGCGGCGGCGAAGAGCGGGTGAGCCGCAAAGGAGGAAGCGAAAGATCTGAGGAGCGGACAGACAGTAGCAGTCGCGGAGTTGGATGAGGCGGGGGCCGATGTCCTCCGCCGAGGTGCGGAGGAGCAGCGGGTCCGCCGCCACGACGGCATCGATGTCGGCGCGGGAGAGGCCGACACTTGAGAGCAGTGCGAGGACGGCGTCGGGGTTGGAGGCGGAGTTGAGGCGGGGCAAGGAGAGGTCCTTGAATGATTTCGTGTTAGAATCTTTGGATCCCCTCTTCACTGTGTCGCGGGATCGAGTTGGGGCGAGGCCGCTGGCGGCGGCGAGGTGTTCCCCGACGGAGAAAGTGGAGGGGGAGGGGGGAGGTGAAGCCGAGGCAGAGGTAGACAGCAGCGGACGGGCGCCATGATGAATTGGGGAAGGGATTGGGGAGGCCGCACCGAAGAGAGGGAGGAGTCGCCTTCGGAGGAGTAGCATGGCGACGGCGGAGGGGGCTGGGGGCGGCGGCGGCGCGGCGCTAGTCGAGAGAGAGTACAGAGCCGCAAAGAAGATGCGCCAAGCAGGCTGCTGATGGTCAGGTGTTTTGGTTTGGGCCGATTTGTTGCGATGAGAATGGGTTCGATCATTATTCAAAAAAAAAAAGAGAGAATGGACTCGAAACTCGAATGGGCCCGGTTCGATTTGGCGGTTCCTGCCATCTGGAGTGGCGACGGAGTCGGCCAAGACCATATGGTTTGGCGTCAGCTGATGAACAATGATATGCATTAAAAAAAACTGATGAACGAAAACAACCCACTGGCCTAAGCACAGCGGATGAGGCTAGTACTTTCTTTGTTGTGCTATATCTCAAGAGTCTTTTGAGAGTTGGAAACGAAATAGGCAGTTTGCGGAGTTCTTCAGCTTGTGCCAGCTGCCAGGCCGCAGGGGTAGTCACTAGTCAGCTTCGAAGTTGTTTCTAGCGTCTCCGAATTTTGACCGATCCGCCAACATATGATGATATGGAGCAGGTTAGAGACCCTGGCTACCTTAGAGCCACTAAATAACTACAAAAAAATGCTATTATGATTCATCGGAAACATAGTTTATTTGATCACCACTGTTATGCAAGCTGCAGCGACAGTACTGAAGAAACAACCTCATGTCGTCAACCAACACGGCTAACAGCTACGCACACCAGGTTTATTATCCGATCAGACCACAAGCATCAAGCGACAGCACAGCACGGGGCAGAGGCACGCGAGGGTCCATCACTCTTGCCCAAGGAGCGCGAGGAGCATGCTCTCGTAGTCGCCAGAGGTGTCCCCAGCGACGGCGCGCTCCAGGGGCACGCTGTTCCTCTTCTGGTACGCCTCCTTGATCAGCTTCAGGTCCACCTCAGCGCGGGTGGTGATGACCCGGGTCAGGGAGTTCTCGTCCGTGCCGAGCCCCGCGATGGCCTGCCTAACGACCTTCTCGAAGTACCTTTCGGGACAGGTGAAGCATCGGATGATTGCTCGCAGCGTCTTGAGGTACTCGTCCTTGGGATCAGCCTTCAGATCCTGTGGAACACGGAGTTTATTAGGAATAATGTTATTAAGGAATTTACTAGGGAAGAGGTGGTGCATCACGCCTTTTCTTTAACATGAAAATACGAGATCTGCGAATTTGGACAATGGACATGGCTACAAGTCATTTTTTAAGGAGACATGCAAATGATATGTACAACTACAGAAATGAAACTCTAAAAACAGTAAACCATCAAACTGAACCATAACACAATACGTTTACCAAATGTTCTGAATGGCATTTGAGATCTGAGTAGACTTCAAGCCTACAATCACTAAGGCCCTATTCGGTTTGAAGGGGTTTGAAGACGATTGGAGGAGGTTGGAAGGGATTAAATCCCATATACAAGTTAAAATCCCACTCAATCCCCATGAGGAGGGGATTAACCGAACAGGGTATAAAGTTGATTCTGAAATGGTAATTAGCGATACTATAATTTGTAACGAATATACCATTTTCACAGATATACATTCTAGCATCAAAACACCTGAGCTATCATGCGAATGCATTTTAGCAGAAATAAGGAAGCAGTGCCACCAATGTAAAGATCAATGTGTCTACACTCTAGATGAATATGTAATTCATCCTCTTAAAAGGGTATAGGAAATCAAAAAACATTAAATGATGGGTGTATGTAGTTCTGAACACAGATAGCTTTTCCCAGAACATGATTAAAGTTCCATACAAGAGACCAAACAGAACAAGCTGTGAATGAATATATACCAACAAAATGGTTATGTCTTAATGGGTAAAGTAACATAATGCAACTGAGCCAGACATAAGGAACACAAAAATTATCAAACTTAGGCTGTGCACTAACTATTGGATATCTGGATAAGGTTGATCCTGAAGGGCACAAGGACCAAAATGAGCAAACAGCTTGCCCAATATTACACATGTTTCTTACTTCTATAAAACAATGTAAGAACATAGCCTATCAGCAGTGCAGGGACAAGCAACATCTTATTATATTCCTTCAGAATAATAATGGGCGTTTTATATTAATGTGGGTTGTGATATGTATTAATAATAATAAGGGGCATTATGCAATAATAGATGCACAATATTCATTTGATAGCTGAAAAATCTGATTCGCTTGTAATACATTGCAGAAACACATAGGCAGAACCGCAGAACAATTGAGCATATTAAGTTAGTCACTTCATGTACGATTTTGTTGCTTTTGTTTTTAGCAAAGAACAAGTCCATGGGATATGTATGCACCTTGTTGATTGGGTGGCCAAATGTATCATTGTAATAATTGAAGGTAGCAAGCAGCTGAGCTTTGCTCCTAGTGGTGAGGATTCGAATGATCTCATCATCACTGTAAGCCTTATGATGGATCTTCTCATGAAGTATTTTGGCTTCTGAGTGTGCCAACCTTGTATTGACCTCTGGTCCATCATAGCGGTACGCAGTTACAAGTGGCACCAATAGCTGAAAGGAAGAACAAAACAAAGGTTAGATCACAGAAGTAGGCAATGAAACCTTTTCTTTGCAATATTTTCCCTTTTTGTCGAAAGCAGAGAGCTAGTAAAACTAGAATGAGGTTGCCAAAAACTAGCAAACCTGAACAAATTAAGTCTTGCACATGTAACTTTTTTTTAAGCGTGGCTAACAAAATGAGGAAATGACAAAGGTAGGGGCATCAGATTTTGGACAAACGAAGAGTGAGTTTTGATTTGACGTCTGCTTTAAGAAGGATACAAAACTGCAATTTGAGTGTTAAATTTAACAGGTCATAGCACACAGCAATGAAAAAAAAACATATATGATTTCTTTTCATAAAGAATTTATATAATGGTTATTTTACACCACAGAGTCCTACAACTACCAGTCTCCCTAATGAATAACTTAGATCCACCAACCTAGTTAACGTTTCATTAGATTGTGGCCAAAAGTCATCATCTTATAGCACTTAATGATCTTGAACTTGTCTGTCAACTTCAGAATAGAAGTGGTCAGTAATTCAGTATCACACATTCACACCCTGATAGCTACTTGATTCAGATCGACATTTGAGTACCAAAAATCAACAAATCAAGGTCCGATCCACTTCCAGTTTTCCTTCGCAAATGTTAGCAGATATCAATATTGTCCCGATCACTAGCACAATGATGTATCAGATCGAGATAACGAAGCTGACTCTGAAGCCACTACAAAAGTCAAAAGAGGTGATGAGAGAACGCATCACCTTGCGGAAGTCTCCAGTGACGTGCGCAGCGATGTCCTCCTCAAGCGAGCGCTTGAAGCGCTCGTGGTAGGCCTGCCTGGCCGCGAAGAGCTGCGCGGAGCCGCGCGTGCAGGCGATCTCGACGAGCACGCGGTTCCCGGGCTGCCACTTCCTGGCCGCCTCGTTGGCGAGCACCGCGTCGCGCTCCGCCGGGTCCAGCGTCCACAGGATCACGGCCCTCTGGGTCCCATCGCAAGCCGATCGATCAGGGAGGGATCTAGAGGGGACACAGTTGGTGGCGCGGAGGGCCCGCGCCGGTGGTGATGAGCAGTGACGGTTCGGCTTACCTCGAAGTCGCCGGAGATCTCGTCGGTGATGGAGCGGAGGAGCTCCTCGCCGTACGTGTCCGCGTAGGCGCGGCGGATGGCGCGGCGCTGCGCGGCGTCGCGGTGGCCCAGGATGGAGATGATGAGCGCCTCGTTCGTGCCCCACCCTGAGACAGACGCCAGGTCAGATCGCACGATCGCGTCACGCTCACACCGCCAGCCTCGCCGCGGTCGCGGGGACAAGGAAAATGATGCAAGGCAGCACAGCACGCCGAGAAAAATGGGCGCAGCGCAGGAGTGGGCGCGTGTGCGAGAGCGGAGGGACTGACCTTGGAACGCCTTGCGGAGCTGGTCGCAGTCGTCGGCGACGGCCGGGACGGTGGCGGGGACCTTGAGCGTCGCCATCGGCGGTGGCTGTGGGATGCGGGATCTCGAGACGGGGGGCCCCGGTGGAGGTGGGATACCGGGGGCCTGTTTAGTTCGTAAAAGTCCTTTTTACTTCCTATTCATCCCCTCACAGAACACGCATCCCCAAAAATTCCTTTTTTACCTTTCCTATTCATCTCCCTCACATAACACGCATTCCAGAAAAAAAAAATACTTTTTACCAACCTCAACTAAACACGCCCTGGATGCGCGTCCGGGCAGGGGAGGAGAGGTAGTAATAAAATGCGCGGAAAATGGAGGGGGTGTGGGTAGGTGATCAGATGATGTGGGTTTAAGGAAAGTGGTGATTGACGCGGCCGTGTAAAGCGTAATTATATTAGCATTAATCGGTGATCTGATCTGGATCGATGTTATTGTTTGCATAGAAAGCGGGGATATGCTTTCTGGAAGGATCTGTCAAGGCTGGTTGATAGCTTCTGTTTGGACCTTGGTGGTCATGCATTATCACTGTCACTCGGTACACAATTGTTTTTCTCCGGCACACAACACATTCACACACACACGTGACACACCCATGATTGTGATTTGTGAGGTATTTATTACTGGGCCCATATCGGCTCAAGACGATATAGATGGGCCGGCTTTCGGTCTAGCCCACGTGCATCGGGGTGGTGTGCGCCAAACCTCCTCTTACCTACTGTAAAAAAGGAAAAAGTCCTATTTAGGTCCCTCAACTAATGGTCAAGTTCGATTTAGGTCCCTAAACTCCAAAACCGGGTAAAACACATCCTTCAACTTTCAAAACCGTCCATATTACATCCCTAAGCGGTTTTGTAGAGTAGTTTCGCTATAGTAACGTGGTTTTGTTTTGTTCCTCCTATTTATTTCTGCTAAATATTATTTAAAAATTATGAAAAACCATAGAAAATTATAAATAATTTTATCGTACTCCAAATATGAGTAGATCTACACATTAAATATATACTATGGTATCTTTTAGTACAAAATTTTTATTTCACTTTTAGATCTATGCTTTCTATAAATAAAATAACTAAGTTATATATATGATACAATACTATGATTTTTAGTAATTAATTGAAATAATTTATAGCTGTTGTTCCTATAGTCCAATTGTGGTGAAATTTTTGTGGTAGACTAATGATTGTAGGCTTAAACAGTAATAAAATTTTTATATTCAGACGGAAAAAAACCTAGATTTGTCGTTATATAGCTTTTCTATGATTTACTATAATTTTTTAAAGATTTAGCGAAATAAATAAGTAAAAAGAAATGATAAAACCACTACTATTATAGTAAAACCGCTATCTAAAACCGCTCAGGGATGTAATATAAACGGTTTTGCAAGTTAAATGATGTGTTTTACCCGGTTTTAGAGTCTAGGGACCTAAATCGAACTTAGGCGATAGTTGAGGGACCTGACTTTTTCCTGTAAAAAACACTCTCCGCACCCGGCCCGCTGCACACGACCTCGGCCTCGCTCGCGCTGCGTGTCAGCGTGTGGCAACCGGCCGACCGCCGCGGCACGGCGGTCTCGGAAGAGCGAACCGGAACAGGAGGCCCGCCGCTTGCGCACGACACGTTCCCCGCTCGCATCCGGCCACGGCAAAAGGTCAAAAAGCAGATCGCACCCCCACCCACGGGCACAGCGCGCGAGGAGAGCTCTGTGCGCTTCCACTTCCCTCTCCACCGGTCTCTCACCCGGTCACCCCTCGAAGGCTCTCGCGGCTCGGGCGGGATCGGGGTCTTCGGAGGAGCACGGGGGATGGCGATTTGGCTCCCCTCGCCTGTCTCCCTGACCTGAGCCTTTGATTGATTCAACCAGCGGAGCGCGGGCCCGTACGTGAAGCGGAGGATGGGGTACCTGCCGGCACTGGGCGGGAAGGCGGCGCACCTGGTATCCGACCTCGCCACCGTCATCCTCAACCCGGTCTCCGAGCGGGAGCAGCAGCGCCACCACCCCTCCCACCTCCCGGTGAGCTCCATCTCTGCGCCCCCTCCTTTGATCACCCCCTCACTTTGCCCTGGAGGCCGGTTCCCGTTTCATTTCTGCGCCTGCTATTCGCGATGCGGGAATCGATAATTGGAGGTGCTGCCACTAGAGACACTGGACTCTAGCGTCGGCTTGTCTAATCGGTCAGCCGGTGCTGTTCTTTTGTTTTGGTTCTGGGGGTTTAGGGTCTCCTCGCTGTGGCTGTGGTGCTGCAAATTGGGAGCTCAGATATGCGAGGCTGACGCTAATTCATTGCGGTCTTCCTCGTGGATGACCCATGGAGTGTCCGAGTGTGATAAGATGCCCCTATGGATATAAATTTTTCAGGTAGAGCGTAAGCATAGACCCAATTGCACTAGGGTACCACCAAGCCATGAAGGTGGCACACACTTAACTCAGATTTCAGTTAGGCTATAATTTTCTTCTTCTATGTTTTGGAGATACTGGGTATAGAAGATGTTTATTTCTCAATGTTTGCCTAACTGTGTTTTTGTACTTTTAGTACAATAGCAGTTTAGGATTATTTGTTTTTAATCTTTCTGGGTAAACATTTATTTCATAGTAGTTGCTTTTAGTCTTTTTCCGAGAATACGTAGGAGAGCTGCGTATCTTTGTATTAAAAAGAATAATAATAATAAGTCTGGCGATTGCACCCCGGCCTATTACCGGGCACACACACACGGTTTACATGCTCCTGGGCGTACTAACTCGACAAGAACTTTACAACAGGAAAAAAAATAGATGAAGTACTCAGGGATCATCCTGGCTAGTTGCTTTTAGTCATTTTTTGCTTGGGACTAAAAGGCTTTGCTGTTGCTGTACGCTGCTTTTACTGATGAGCCGTTAGTCCTTTACAGTGTGTAATTTGGAGTTAAGCGAATCAAGGGCAATGACTACTGAAAAGTGGAAATTCTATTGTCTTGTGAGACATTATTACTGTTATTTGCTGTAACTGTTTACATAGATCAAAAGTTTGAATGGCACCACCATGAAAGGAAAAAAATTAGAAGCTGGAACTACTGATGGATTGCGTAATCTCTGAATCATATGCAATTGGTGTCAATCATTTCATTGATCAATCCTTGGATTTAGAAGCTTAATGTTTCTTTCTCTTATAGGAGGGCACTGAAGTAAATGGCACACTGTTTGGTGATGAAGATTTTGACAAAAATTCTGAGACTCCTGATGGTCCTGACACATCCTCCTTCAGAGCATTTTTGATGTCATTTGTGTCTTCCTCAACCTCCAGCAAGGATTCAATGGAGACCATACCTGAGCATAATCTAGATGTGGAATATCCAACTTTAACCCCTGTTGGAAAGGCAAGCAGTGGGAGAAAGGGCTTGCTCAGTAGAGGGAAGCATTCCATTGGAAGGATTATTAGCAAAGCAGGACTCAGTAATTTCAGACAGAAACCCACCCACAGCATTGATTGTGAATTCATAGGTCAAATAGAATCAGTTGCTCCCAGATTTGAGATGAAGGGATCAAAGGAATCGGCTTTGCGTGAGAAGTTGCCAGCTATGTCCGAACCTTCTGTTCTCTTGTCAGAAATGATGCGAGCTGTTCTTTATTCATCACTTCCCGTTCTTGTTCAAGGAAGGAATTGGATGCTGGTGTACAGGTAAAAAAAACTCCGGAACATAAATTTGGTGCTATTATTACCATCTTTGCAATGTAATCAATTTTCTGATTTCAATGTTCACATTTCTGCAGTACTTGGAGGCATGGAATATCGTTGTCTACTCTGTATAGAAGGAGCAGGCTTTGTGCTGGCCACTCGCTTCTGGTATGCATGAAATATTTATATCGTGTTTAACATTGCATGAAATATTGTCACTCTACTACTCTGACATGGCGTATACAAGTATTGCTGATTTTTAGTGTAATATAATGCAACATCATGTCAATGCAGTATTCTGGAATAATAGAAGCATTGTCATTCTGATCGTACAAGGTCCAACCCTGTGATATCATCTCATGTCACCAGATATTTTCATATATCAATATAATTTTTTCCTTATAAAATGGAGATATTAGGTTTTAATTGAAGACTTTAATGTTACAGGTTTCTTAGTATAACATTTCATCTACAAACAGATGGTTCAAATTTTGCACTTATATATACAGAAAGTTTAGTGTTGGATCTGGAACTATGGCCCAGCTCTGGGATTTTTGTATTGTTGTACCTTCTATATATCCATATAAAACAGGTTCTGTTCATTGTGCAATTCCATTCTTCAGTTGGTGTGCTGAATGGAAAGTTTTCCAAAAGAAACTTATATCCCTCAGCAGTACCTTCAATTTCCATACTCATATCATCCAAACATTATTCTGTTCAGAATTGCGCCACTGGATTTGATCCTAGATATAGTGCTAGGTTTATTAGATACAAATTTTGATTACATGGTGTGGCACCATTGATGCATGAGGCCTTAGTTTGTTGTATAATCTAGTTACTGATATCCACATGATAATATGTGCTGCACTACTGCCACAGATAGTTGGGGATCGAAGAGGAGCAGTTTTTGGTGGTTTGGTTGAGGCTCCACTGCAGCCTATCATAAAGAGGAAATACCAGGTTCGATACACACACTGCGGCTGATTTTTGGGTGCATATTTACATTACACTGATTGTACTTGCATATAATCTTCAGGGGACTAATGACTGCTTCGTGTTCACCAACGTAGAAGGCCGTTCTGTTATATGCCGTCCAACAGGTAATTCATGTTTTCTATGCATGATTTTGTGATAACCTGAAAAACAGGAAGTATACATTTTGGTGTGCAATTAACTCCTACACTTTTAGAGTTATGGTCTACTGGCTATGCTGAAATTATGTGACTCCCCGCCATTATCCTTATATGTCTACATGCTTATCCCAAACGCCTAGTTCTGGGATAATGACATCTTTAACTAAAGTGCTCATTTATCCATGATAATCAGTGTTGCCTAGTTCTGGGATGCTGGCATCTTTAACCAAAGTGTTCATGTATTCATCAGACCACAATAATCAGTGTTGCATTAAAGACAGTGCTGATACCTTAGCTTTATGTTATGAAACATCATGTTTTTAAAAGTGAATTTCATGGATTTTTCCTCATTTCTTTCCTTAGTATCTCTTTTAAATTTGAACTGCAGGTGCTAACAACTATTTTACATTTTGCTCAACCGACTATTTGGCAATGGGAGGTGGTGGTCACTTTGCCCTTTACCTTGATGGAGACCTGTAATCTCTGTCCTTCCCTTGCATAATGTGACATAAAATCCATAGTTTCCATGTTCTTGTTCACATGCTGATGGAAAATTCCTGAAAATGTTAAGGAGAATTTGCCACCCAAGCATTTTTCATGCTTTTTTCATCTTTATTCTCAAAAGTCTCACATAGTTCTGCTTTTGTGCTCTGGATCTCTGCAGTCTCAACGGTTCTAGTTCCACATCAGAGACTTTTAACAACCCATGCTTATCCCATACCCCGGAATTCAAAATCAAAGATGTTGAGGTACGGGACTATAGAGCTATGTGTTCTGCATATGATTCATCATTTGCCATGATGAAACGTGATAACAAATTAGCAACAACTTATCTGATGCAGCTGTGGGGCTTCGTCAATGCTTCAAACTATGAAGAGATGCTCACGATTTGCCGCACTGAGAAGCAAGGAATTTGGAATCTGTGACCATGCGGAGGTCACCGTGCTGTTGATGGTTGGTGCCAACCTATCCCCTGGTGTGGATTGTACAGTTTTGCATTGTAGTATAAAACGTCTGTAGAGCATGTAGAGGAGAGTTTCGTATGGAAATCGGGATACGAAGAGCTTGGCGTTCATGTTTGTTAATATTAGCAGTAGAAAATGCTAGCGTGTAGTACTATAGATAAAAGAATTCTATCTTCATCTGTATTAGAAACTTGTAGTACTTAAGTGAACAATCAACTTTCATCTGCATTAATAAGAATATAAGACTGCCGTACATGGAGCTTTCGTGATTGTTCAAGAAACCGACTTCGAGACGCGTTCAAGAATTCTGGTGATCTTTCCTGACGATGAGAATCAGGAGTGTAATGGCTGCACATGAGGAGGGAGCAGTGGCTGCACAGCGTCCGGTCTTCTTTCTTGGCGATCAACACATGCAGAGTGCCTTCGCCACACACGGCCATCCCACCGGGAACACCGCGCTTCCTGAACGCCCAGATCTCGACCACATCATTCTCCTCGAGGTACCCACGCCCTCTGATGACCACGGCGCCGGACCGCCGCCGCAGGAGCCGCGCGTCCACGGCGCCGATGCAGTGGCTCACCAGCGTCACGTCCAGGCCACAATTATATTCCCACGCCGTCTTCATCCTCTTCGCCCTCCCCTGCCCCGCCGCCTCGACAATGCCTGGTTGTGGTGGGTCGTCCTCGTGGTGGAACGGGTCGAACGAGCTGAGCTCCTCGTGGATCAGTATCTCGCGGAGTCGTCGCGCCACGCTGCCGTCCTCGTCCCCGAGGTAGATCCGGTTCTGGCGCGGATCGACGTCGCCGAGCTTGATGGACTTCTCGCTGATGAAGTGCGCTGGCAGGTTGGTAGGCAGGTTCAGCATCGGGAGGATGTGGTCGCGTAGGCACGGCGGCGGTTCTTCTCTGGCGCCGGCCAGCGTCACCTGGGGCGGCCCCGCTACGGCGTTACGACTTGCGACCTCGGCTTCGACGGCCGCGAGCAGAGACGACATGGCTCTGCCGCTGGCCGAGGGGCTTCCCGGCTCGGCGCCCGGCTGATCAGAAACAACCATGGCAAGCGCCCCGCCGCCGCTGGAACGAGGTTGCGCCGCACGTAGGCTCGATGCAATCATGCAAAGCAGCAAATGGCCTCTTTACTGGAACGTGGTTAGGGTTAATGATGCGCTTCTGATCATGACGTTCTGTTCACCGAAAGAATTTCCATTTTCTAGAATTTTATTAATTCTCCTCACGAGGACCATTAGCAGGCCCAATGGCTTCCCAACACAGCATCCGAAACGAAAAGCCCGCCGGACCGGCGGTTATCACTATCACCACCTTCCTCGCCGGCTCGCCGCGTTGAGCGGAGGCATTCCGTTGCGGCGGCGTGACTCCCGAAGTTGGTCGGCCAGGCCAGGGGTTCCGCGGAGCAGCTCTGGTGGGGTGTGCGGAGAAGAGGTAACCTGAGATGAAGGCGAACAGGGGATGCAGCCATAGAGGGCGGAAGCTAGGCCCAACTGGGCAGGCTCAGGAGACGGCGGCCGCCGGCGGGCCTGGATGGATGGCGAGCTCTCCTTACCAGCCGCAACCACTGCGCTCTCCAGGCCTTCCACCCGCCGGTCCCTCCTAGTTCGCGTTGTGGTACCTGCATTCGTGATCTTGGTAAATGGTAATTTGTTCGATTCGTTTCGGATTCGTGGGGTAAATTAGTTTCATTCTATAACCGATGAAAGTAATTAATCTCGTGGGGATCCCGGATCCCCCCTCCCGGTGACCATTAAAAAAAAGTAATTTATCTCACGTGAACTGTCCCTACTGTTAGTTTTAGGTCTTTGAAATCTCAATGAAGCTGATATATATTATTGAACCTATATTCATTTGTCTTATCAGTGACATAGGAAACTCGATGCCCTATCCAACGTTCATCCTAAACTGTACGCCTTTTAATGCTAAGCATGCAGATTTTTTTTTTTCTACTTGTGATGTCAATTCTTGGAGGAAAAGGGGTCGACTCTTACCTGCTCATATGAAAGCGTGTCATTTGGGTTTGGTTTTTATGTAAATAGTTTCACATATAGGATGCTTATGTAAAACAAGGACATGAAGACAATGTGTGAAGACAAAACACTAGTAGTCAGTGACATAAGTTGATTGATTTATGATCAGTACAATTAAATATTATCGGTGAGTGACAACAGCTTGTGTTTTTAGCTGTTTGGGTTCTTTCTACATTTCCTACCTGTTTTCCTGTTGGTTCACATAGCAGTTGAAACTTCGTGTCAATCCTCTAAGTCTCTGACTGGCAAATTTCTTCTCCATGCTGTATTATTCTTGTGCATCAGCACAATGTCTACAATATTTTGTTTATTGCGTACCATCAAACTGTATTTCTTCAAAAATGAGTTTAGAACTTCAACCTGCATTCTGCATAAAGTGCAAGTTTTTTTGCACATTATCTGTCTGCACTCAACATCTTGACATTATATCAAAGCGGTATATTTCTGTCACTCAGGAGAATCAGGACTTGACTAAGGTGGTTTAACAGAAAGGAAAGGAAAAAAGCAAGGTAAGCCAAAGCACTTGTGAATTTTTAGGAGTAACTTTTACATGTACTTTATATACAACATATAGAAATATATAGGTCTAGACTCTTGCATTGAATTCTTTATGAACCAACAAATGCACGCATCAATTTAAGGAAAAAAGAAATATGTGCCAAATGGTGCAAGCTAGAGATAGCGTACAACTGAAGCTTAGGAATTCACTCAAATTCTTTCATGAGTTCTTCATCAAGAAGAATTTCTGACCAACTAGGTGATAGTGTATTGTTGGCACCACATTTTGAGGTGTTGACAGCACTGCAATGGTTGGAGGCCGACATGTCCGTGAGTGGTGGCAGTGAGTTCTGAGATAGCAACATGCTTTTCCTGCTCTCTCCCTCAATATGGCACCTTTCACTGCTTCTCACATTGTTGTCTGAGCTCAGATTGATATTGATAACTGATTGGTCAATGAAAGTGCTTGACAATTGGTTGTGACGCACTTGTCTGGCTAAGTCTTCGTCGCCAGTACTCTCAAGAAGGGTTTGAGAAAGCATATGCTGAGGGTTAAGGAGGCTGATCTGCTCTATGTCAGCGTTGAGACTGTTGAAGCTACTAATTGCTGTGTGGTTGGGTGCTATGGATGCTGCAGACTGCAGCTTGGTCTGCGCATACTGGTGATTGGCAGCTTGGACTTCATCATTCTGTGACATGGTAGTGTGACCGTCCCGATGTTGCTGTTCAATGAGCTGGTGGAGATTGACAAGCGCGATTAGTTGTGGGAGCGCTGTGAAGAAGTCTGTTCTTGGGCGGTGGGTCATTGGGTCGATACCCATCTGAATGAGCTTCTTCCTGAGGTGGGTGTTCCAGAAGTTCTTGATTTCGTTGTCTGTCCGTCCAGGGAGATTCTTTGCAATAGCTGACCACCTGGGTTTGATATTATGTTAGCAAAAACACAGATATGAGAAGCATGCAATGGTAGGTGCAGTTAGTACTTATTGCCAAGGATGGAATGGAGGTGGAGGATGGTTTGCTCTTCGTCCTTGGAGAACTTTCCTCTCTTGATGTCTGGCCTGAGGTAGTTTGTCCATCTTAGCCTACAGCTCTTGCCGCATCTGTTCAGGCCTGCAAAAAAAAATTCTGAAATATACTTTCTTTCCTTTTTTTGTGTGAAAGTTAAGTGTACGAGACACAGAAATGTATAACACAGTGGAAGTACTAGACTACCAGCAAGTTCAGGTAGCGCCCTCCAACTTCCATGGCCATGCTTTTGGATATAGTTCATAAGCTTATGATCTTCCTCAGGGGTCCAGGGTCCTTTCTTGAGGCCCTTCTCATCGCAACAAGGAGGCCTCCCCATTGATGGATAATAACAGGATAGAACAAATGCCAGAAGGTGGTGTAAGAGAATCTGCCTCCTCTCGATGTGTGGGCTTGTTGTATTTCATATGGCTGGGAGCCTAGGGTACTAGAGCATAGCTTACCTATATATAAAGGCTTCTTTCCAGTGAGGAACAATGGCAGGCTGAACCAAACATACTTGAGCAGGGAACTCTGATGCTCTGATATGCCCTTTGCAGCAGGTGAAAACTACATGTGCAATGGTCTTGGGAAAGGGACAAGGGTCTTGCCTCTTGACTGTGCTCATATTAAAACATGTGGCCCTTGATTCTATTGACTTCGTAAGAGAACTTCAGAATGCTGATTATTTAGGTGAGCGAGGTATGACCATGCTATGATGTGACATAAACCTCACCTGCTTCTTTTATCATACTTGTCTTATATTTCTAGTTTTTTTTTCTGGTTTGTAATGTTGTGCTTGACTCTTTTGAAAATCAGATAGCTAACAACAGTATCAGAGGAAGGTTTTCTTTAGAAAAGTTTGCATTCTTAATTTTGCTATGCTTCCTCTATGTTTCTTTTTCTGATAGTTTTGTGCATGGCAAATGAGAAAAGATGAAAGAAAGAACCAAGTGCAGGATCCATGTTATTAGCAGTAGAAGTAATTGTATTCCTGCTTATTAACATTTGCATGTTGCAGGATAGCGAATTTGATAAATAGCAGACAAATTTGCTGAACCACATCAAGTTTTGAATTTGAATCATGGTGAGGCACTGATCATGTCAGATATTTAGTTGAGTTCAAAGAACCGCACGAGATTACGAGAGCAATCACAGAACTGCGCAACATGAGTTTAAACAAGAACGGGCAGTAGAAGATAGATAAATATTGGTTTCCCCCTCCAAAGACCAAAGCAACAGACGGAAAAGCAAATTTCTGAATCATTAAACTGTATTTACTTGCCTCATCATCAGCTCCAAGCCCAGGTACTATATAGTGGCTTAAAGTATCATGCAGTACCCATCATTCCACATTTCCACGTGCTTTGGGAGTGCTGGTTCATCTATCTCATTTCTGAATGCCATCTATGCACACAACATGATAAGAAAACACAAAGCAGACCAAGCCTTTTCGTCACATTGTCTGCATTCCTCCAGCTTATTTTACTATTATGTGTTCTAGACCCTTCTTAAACTTTATAGAGCTGGGTGAAGCGCTGAAGAATTTTTGGGGTTTTGTTCGCATATGTATTTTTGGAGAAGCCTATGGACTTTGGACCCCAAACATGGCCTTTGAATAAAGTTGAGCATTGGAAGTTGCAACTGTACCCTTAGGATTGGTATCATCAAATAAAATTATTTATGTTGCTAGGTCTTATTTGGTTGTCTCTTGCATGTTCAATTAGGAGGTCCGACTGTTCTAGTTAAAATTGATTGATCCTATTGTGTTTGCCGATCTCATTCCATCGAATAATCTGATTAATTTAATACATGAATCACAATATACAATATAAGATAGTATACACCTTTTGCACATAGATCGATTTATTGGGATTTAATATAGAACACATTGTACTCCTTTATCGTCATCTTGATTTAACATAACCACAACATATTCCAAGGTCATCATGTGTAACTGACAAATCATGAACTTAGCTTACAGCAGAAGATAGAGATTTGTTTTGGTCACCGGCGGCTTCGAACTATCACCAACTACTTTTCTTACAGGTTCCACTTATACTATTCTATAATCTGCCGAGACTACCTGACAAATACAAAATCATTTGAGACTTCGTGGTGATAGAAAACTAGAGAAGCAAAAGGACAAAATTGTGTTTGATATAGTCTTGTAATACTGTCCCGAAGACCTCACTGTACGGTTCAGGTATGATACAGGTATGTATATCAGTATAATAGGTGACTCATGAGTTACATATATCAGTATTCAGTGGCTCAGTGCCAAGACCTTGTCC
The DNA here is from genome assembly GCA_015342445.1 of Digitaria exilis. Taxonomy (NCBI): domain Eukaryota; kingdom Viridiplantae; phylum Streptophyta; class Magnoliopsida; order Poales; family Poaceae; genus Digitaria; species Digitaria exilis. The sequence continues at coordinate 149,369 of JACEFO010002429.1, forward strand.
ATTGTTCAATGCACATGGTCCAGGTAGGATGGTGGATTTATGATATAATGTAGAACACATTGGACAAGTGTGTAAGAATAATGTTTTAAAGTAATCATGGATGTATGATAGCACCCGATTAAATTGTTGTGCATACCATTCTGCAGTGCACATCATGTTTCAAGTGATGGTTCAGAAAACTCATGCATATCCTACCCTACACGGCTGCATAAGTCTAGGATGTCATATGATCTGTAGCAATGTGGAAAAAGAGTTGAAGTACAGCTCAAATTATAGACCAAGACAAGATGATCGCATCTATGACACCAGATTTGACTGGTGTGATTGGAGGGTTAGGTTCAGGTAAGTAGGAGACACCCAATTAGTTTGTTTACTTCCAGTCAGAAACATTATTCATCACTGATGAACTTTGCCCATTTTTACAATCTTACAGGATGCCTCCATCGGTGGAACAACCGAGACAAGCCAGATGCCTGTGGGCTGTGGCAGCCATGCTTATTTGAGGGTATATGTTAGACAAGTTGGTGTAGCCTAGCCAAGATTGACACCATCTGGTTCCACATCTTTTTCTTGACTAAAATTTGGGCTTTTATTTTCTTCATGAGCACACGCATACACTCTTTTTTTAGGAAAAAAAACAACGGCCATTCAGGAATGAAATTCCATGACAAATGAAACCAAGTTTAGCTTCATTCCGTAGTCACATTTCGCCAATGAAGTTTCTTGGCACTGGTTCTTCCTAACCGTCATACCGTACTCTGTAGAAACAAATGATGCTGCCATATCATTATTCACGCTTTCATGTGTCATGTAATATAGCAGAATTAGTCCTCTCCTGATAGCAAGTGCTACTTGGCACTGGAAAGTGCCAAGAAAAGACCTAACAGTTGAACCGAATCCCGTAGCACATTGGAAATGGACATATATGTTTTCTTAATAGAAAAATTTGCCTACATGCTGTTATTTGCAAGCTCATGTTATTTTAGTGTAATACCGTTTCGACACGCATTATTGCATTAATACATCTGAAAGCGAAGGATAACTTGTCATGGCAGGGAAAGAAAGTTAGTGCCTACTGCTTAAGCTTGTTTTACCTGCACCGATGTCAAAGATGGATAATCTCAGAGCATCTCTGGTGACGCTGGGGCTTACAGTGTGCTAGTAATCATGGGAGTGTGTGATACCGGCGCACACACGCCATATAAGCTTTGCTTCACACATTTCGTAAAATTTTAATGTACCTGAAATTTTGAAGATAACAATTCGTCCTTCAGTTTTTTCTTTAATGCATTTTTTCCATCAGTCGACGCCAACTATGATGATGCTCTGGGCCGACTCCGCCGCCACTCCAGATGATCTGGGCCAGGAGTCACTCCAAATCAAACCGGGCCCATTCGACTTTTGAACCCTTCCACCATCGCAAAACCAAATCAGCCCAAACCAAAACCCCAAACCGTCAACAGCCTGCTTGGCGCATCTCCTGTCTGCTCTGTGTCGGCTCTGTCCTCTCTCTCGACCGGCGCCGCGCCCCCCCCCCCCCCGCCGTCGCCATGCTACTCCTCCGAAGGCGCCTCCTCCCTCTCTTCCCCGCGGCCTCCACGATCCCTTCCCCAATCCACCACGGTGCCCTTTTCCCGCTCTCCACCTCTGCCTCGGCTTCCCCTCCCTCCTCACCATCCCCTTTCTCTGATGGGGACCACCTCGTCGCTTCCAACAGCACGGTGAAGAAGGGTTGAGGGTGTGTTTAGATCACCCAACTTTAAAAAAAACACTATTTATTTAATTTTTTCTATTCATCCCATCCTTCTTCCTCACAGAACACGCTCTCAGCACGACGTATAGTGTTTTTTTATCTACGTTCCTAAACTAAACTCGCCCGAAAGTATTCCCCAACTCAACTCTGCCTCCAGCTCCAACCCCGACGCCGTCGTCGCACTGCTCTCAAGCTTCGGCCTCTCCCGCGCGGACATCGATGCCGTCATTGCGGCGGACCCGCTGCTCCTCAGCTCCTCGGCGGAGGACATCGGCCCCCACCTCGTCCAACTCCGTGACCGATACGGTCTGTCCGCCACTCAGATCTTTCGCTTCCTCCTTTGCGGCTCACCCGCTCTTCGCCGCGGCGACCTTGATCCAAGGCTCGAATTCTTGGTCTCCTTCTTCGGCTCATTTGAACGGCTCCTCGTGATCATGAAGAAAAACAACATTATTCTACATATGGATATTGAGACTGTGATCAAGCCTAACATCGCCACACTTTGTCAGCGCGGCCTTGGTGTTCGAGATGTTTTTTCTCGAATACGCAGGAGAGTTGCACATCTTTATATTAATAAAGAGAGAAACGGTTCCGTACAAACTTCACCTCCTCACTTCGGACCAACTGTGAGGGGCTGAATTACAAATAAAGGCTGAGGCTTTTAAAAGAAACTAAGCAAGAGCTAGGCCTGACCACAACCACATTGCCCACCATCCCGGAGCGCGTCAAGGAGTTCGTGCTGCGTGTGGAAGAGCTTGGGGTGCGCTGCAGCAACTCGGGGAAGTTCAGGAACGCGATGCGAGTAGTCGCAGGTATCAAGAAAGAGAGGGTTGCTCTCAAGCTTAACTTTCTCACAAGTACTCTTGGTTGCTCCGAAAAGGAAGTTGCAATTGCAGTGTCCAAGGTGCCAAGTATTCTTGGACTATCTGAGGAGAAACTTGTCAACAAGATTCAGTTCTTGCTCAACGTGGTTGGATTAGAGCTACAATACATTGTGGATAGGCCTGTACTGTTAGCATACGACCTAGAGAAGAGGCTAGTGGCCGTGGAAGAGGAAAATAAGAAAAAAAACAGATAAGAGATCTTGCATCTAAGGTGCTAGCAGAGAGGCCGCGATGGAGAGTGGGGAGAGCGTTGGGCGACGGCGTCCTGCCCCACGCCGACTGACGCTGGCGCCGGTGACCGGGATTGGGGACGTCGGGCAAACATGTAGGTTCGGCGGCCGGTTCTGGGCGCTCGCGGAAGAGCTAGGCTCCTCTGACGAAGAGGATGAGCCGGTGAAACGAGTGCCATCGGGTCTGCTGGCGAGGTGCCCGACGAAGGTCGCCGGCACTGAGCTGACGCCGGCGGATGGTTCTGGGCGCTCAGCGAACCAAGGGCGTTCGGGACTGAAGCCGGCGAACCCGACGATGGAGGCTGGCACGGTGCTGTCGCCGCACGGCGAGCTAGTCTCGGTAAAGGCAAAGGTTAGTCCTCTGCCTATGGGTGCAGGTTTTGGGAAGAGGCCTATTTATTGTGACATTTGTGATGCGCACGATGACCATTTGAATCATCGCTGCCCTGTGTTGAAGATGCCGAAGCCAATTGCGCATGATGTAGTCCATGCTGTATCGGGGCTGGGGTTCTTTCATATCCCACACCCGCCCCTGTCAAAAAAGAAGGACGCTAAGACGACCCTTATCAAGGTGGTGGGTGGTTCTTTGACAGCGGACCAAGTTACCTTGCAGCTTCAAAAGGTAATGCCGGCTAAATGGAAGTGGGAACCGGAGGCTCAAAATGATGGTTCTTTTGTTGTGGAATTTCCATCCAAGGGCGAACTCAAAAGGTCGATGCTTTATGGGAGCATGGACATCCGAGAGAATGGTGTCTCTACAGGGGTTCGTTTGGAGTTCGAGGAATGGCATGGCAAGGATGAGGGATTCCTCCTCCCCAAGGTATGGGTGCGGATTACTGGTATCCGCAAGAGGCTTAGGGAATATCTCAACCTTTGGGCCATTGGTTCCTTACTTGGGGCAACACAAGTGGTGGATATGAAGACAACACACAAGAATGATTTTGGGAGGATTAACGTGGCAGTCTTGGATCCAAAGCTATTACCTGCTCAACTTGATGTGGTAATTGGAGATCGTTACTTCGAGTTGAAGTTTGAGATAGAGAAGGTGGGGGTTAATGAGAACGGTGAAGAAGCTGAATGGGACTTTTTTTGTGGGAATGGAGATGGCAATAAGGAGATGGAGGACTCTGGTGGGCAAGATAAGCCTATGGATAGAGAGCCTAAGCGCTCCCGGAATAATGATGTGCACATGGAGGATGACACTAATTCATACAATCAGGGGCCTCATGATAATCAAGAACCCCCTAATTTGGAGGTTGGGAGAAATCACAAGCCAATGATTGTTGTGACAAGGTGCTAGAGGAGAATGATGTTTCTTTGATAAAAGGCAGGGGGAGAGGAGGTGCATTCGGTTGGTGATGAGTTGTGTGTAGATGTTGAAGAGGGGCACTGGGAGGATGTGAGGGATGGCCGGTATCCGGAGGTGGTGGATGCGGTGCTGCGCTACATCGCTGCGGCAGTTCGCTGCAGGGAGTTGTCGCTTGAGGCAAGGCAAGTTCAGCTACCGGATGTGTTGCAGGTCCTTGACATGAGCGGTGGGCTGGACGGGGTGGTGCAGTCAAGCCTGGGCGGTGCTGCCTTAGTCAATAGTGGGCCGTGCGAGGAGGCGGGATGGAAGACAGGCGTGCTGGCCGACGGGACTGACCAAGGTCTAGGGCCTGTGGCGCCTAATGGTGGCATGGTCGCTGGTGGTTTGCATGATGGGGCGCCTATGGTGGTGGATAATACGGTGGAGCTGGATGCCAGGACCGGGCACAAGGGTAGGCGTCCTACCGAAGATGTCGCCGTTGACCGACGCCTGGCTGTCTCTGCGCCACCAGGTGCGAGGTCTGCGATGCTGCTGCTGCATGATCATGGGGATGTTGTACCTGGGAAGTTGGTGGCTGCAGCTGCTATCAAGGAGGTGGTGATGTCACCCACTCGATCAAGTCCTAGGCTTGCTGGTGTTTCGGATCAACTCATCTTGGAGAGGGCCAAGATACGGGCGGCTTGGAAGAACCTCGACCGCGAAGGTAACGCCACCCTCCCTAGCCCTATTTTTTAATGTACTATTCGTTCAAAGGATAATAATTTAGGTGTAGCCCTTGGTTGCAATCCTAAACAAATTTCAGATTCTGTATCTTTTTTATCTAGACAAGATCTAAATTGTGCTCTTCTACCTAGTGGTGCTAGATTGAATATGCTTAGTTTGGAACATGAATTATTGGATAATAATGAGGAGGAGAATTACGAATTTGAGAACCTCACACTTGGCCACTTATGTGGTGATTTCGTGGAGGAGGTTATGGATGAAGACAGTGATCACCTAAGCTGTGAGTTCCACACTGTCTTTAAGAAAAAACAAATCAAGATGCTCCTCAAGAAAGAAAGGCAGTGCCAAGATTAGAGTGCTTAAGAAACATAAAAGTAGTTTAAAATGAAAGGAATTTTTTGGAGTAGTTTAAAATGAAAGGAATTTTTTGGAATAGCAGAGGTCTTGGAGACTTGGCTAAATTTAGGTTCCTATCCAATTCTAGTAAAGAAGTGAAGCTAGACTTCATTGCTTTACTCGAAACCGGGAAAAATGATTTTCACAAAGCACGCTTAATAACATTTGTGCTGGTCGAAACTTCTTATGGCACTGGTCGGAACCTCATGGTAGATCCGGAGGCATCCTACTAGGTGTCGATCTTGATGTGTTCGACATTGGGAGTATTGATGAAGGTGACTTTTACGTGAAGTTTCACCTACGGAACAAAGATGACGGTTTCAGTTGGGTTCTAGTGGCAGTTTATGGGGCTGCTCAAATAGAAATTCAAGGAAACCTTTCTAACTGAACTTGTTCAAACTTGTGCCAAAGAAACTTTGCCTCTCCTTGTTGGTGGTGATTTTAACATCATCTGGAACCCACAGGAGAAAAATAATGACAACTACAATGACAGGTGGCCTTTCCTGTTCAATGTTGTCATAGATAGCTTGGATCTTCGGGAATTGGAGCTATCAAATCGAAAATACACATGGGCAAACTCTAGGAGTGAACCTACGTTCGAGACCTTGGATCGTATTCTGGTTATGACTGAATGGGAAGCTAAGTTCCCTTTGTCTACGGTCCAAGCCTTGACTAGGGAAATTTCGGATCATACCCCATTGCTTTTGAACACTGGGAATGGTACCCACTCAAATAGATAGCCACTTTTCAAATTTGAGCTTGGCTGGTGTTTGAGGGAAGGCTTCTCAGACATGGTGGCTCAAGTCTGGAAAAATGAGAATGCAGGCCGGACACCATTACAAAAGTGGCAATGCAAAATCCAAAAACTTCGTCAATTCCTAAGGGGTTGGGCGAAGAACACTAGTGGTGCCTACAAAAAAGAAAAAGAGAAAATAATCATGAAAGCGGACGAGCTCGACAAAAAGGATGAATCTGAAACACTTACCGCCCAAGAACTAGATTTAAAGCAGTGTCTTAAACAACGCCTAGTGCAACTACTAAGGGAGGAAGAGATCAAATGGTACCAAAGAGCCAAAACAACTAAGTTGTTGCATGGCGATTGTAATACCAAGTACTTCCAGTTGGTTGCAAACGGGAAGCATAGGAAAACAAGGATTTTTCGGCTGGAACAAGAGGACCGTGTGATTGAGGGTGAGGAAAACCTTAAAAGGTTCATTACCAACTACTATAAAGGTCTCTTCGGGCCACCGGAACCAAACAACTTCTCAATGATTGAATCAGTCAGGGATGATATTCCACAAGTCACAGACATAGAAAATGAAATTCTTACCTCACCGTTTACGATAGATGAGGTAAAGAAGGCGATTTTCGAGATGGAACACAATAAGGCACCGGGACCAGATGGTTTTCCGGCAGAATTTTATCAGGTATTCTGGGATATCATCAAAGAGGATCTAATGCTCCTCTTTCAAGAATTCCATAAAGGAGACCTGCCCCTTTTCAGCCTCAATTTTGGCATCATCACCTTACTTCCCAAGCAAAGAGAGGCCAAATAAATTCAACAATTTAGACCTATTTGCTTACTCTATGTAAGCTTTAAGATTTTTACCAAGGTAATGACAAATCGAGTAGCTTTAGTAGCACAAAAAGTCATTAGACCTTCTCAGACGGCTTTCATGTCAAGAAAGAATATTATGGAAGGAGTTGTCATTTTGCATGAAACGATACATGAGTTACATAGGAAGAAGCTTGATGGCGTCATCCTGAAACTCGATTTTGAAAAGGCTTATGATAAGGTCAATTGGTCTTTCCTACAACAGGCCCTACGAATGAAAGGTTTCTCACCCTATTGGTGCAATTGGATTAGCCAAATTGTGAAGGGTGGTAGTGTCGGGACCAAAGTAAATGATGATATCGGTCATTATTTCCAAACTAAGAAAGGACTTAGACAAGGTGATCCTTTGTCCCCGATCTTGTTTAATATCGTCGTTGATATGTTAGCTATTCTTATTGAGAGAGCAAAGGATAATGGGGATTTTGCTGGTATAGTCCCTCATCTAGTGGATGGGGGTCTCTCCGTCTTACAATATGCTGATGATACAATTCTCTTTATGGAACATGACCTCGATAGCGCAAAAAACCTTAAACTAGTGTTAAGTACTTTTGAGCAGTTATCAGGACTCAAGATTAACTTCCACAAAAGTGAACTAAATTGTTATGGGAGGGCAAAGGATTTTGAACAGGTGTATGCAGGCCTTTTTGGCTGCAAAACTGGTTGTGCCCCGTTCAAGTATCTGGGGATCCCCATGCACCATAGGAAACTCTCAAATAGTGATTGGAAAGTAATTGAGGAAAAATTCCAGAAAAAGCTCAGTAGTTGGAAAGGTAAATTGTTATCTGTGGGAGGTAGGCTAGTACTCATTAACTCAGTGCTCACTAGCCTAGAGATGTACATGTTATCCTTTTTTGAAATTCCGAAAGGTGTCCTCAAGAAACTTGACTACTATCGTTCGCGCTTTTACTGGCAATGCGATGGACACAAGAAGAAATACATGCTCACTAAGTGGAGCATCTTATGTAGACCTAAGGATTGTGGTGGACTTAGCATCCTGAATCTTGAAACCCAAAACAAATGCTTATTAAGTAAATGGTTGTTCAAGCTAATTAATGAGGATGACATTTGGCAGAACCTCCTAAGGAGGAAATACCTGTCAAATAAAAACCTCGCCCAAGCTCAAAAACAGCCAGGCGATTCCTATTTTTGGTCTGGGCTTATGAAGGTGAAAGACACTTTTCTACAATGTGGTCGTTTCAAAGTTCATAATGGAATGGAAACTAGATTTTGGGAGGACAATTGGGTGGGGGAGAAACCTCTTAAAACCGTTTATGCTAACCTCTATCAGATTGTGCGAAAGAAATCCACAACAGTGGCCGACGTGCTAAGCACTACACCGCTGAATGTATCCTTCAGAAGGGCGCTAACTGGCCGAAACCTAGAGTCTTGGTATAATTTAATGACAAAGGTTCTAAATACTAGACTTACAAATGGTATGGCCAAAACCTAGAGTCTTGGTATAATTTAATGACAAAGGTTCTAAATACTAGACTTACAAATGGTAAGGACGTGTTCATCTGGAACCTACACACAAGCAGGATGTTCTCCACTCGTTCTTTCTACATGGCTCTGATCAGTGAAGGAATTATCCCCCGCAGTGCCCGATATGGAAGATCAAGATCCCTCTTAAGATTAAAATCTTTTTATGGTATATCAAAAATAGAGTCACACTCACTAAAGATAATCTGGCAAAGAGGAATTGGAAAGGGAACTTAAATTGTTGCTCTTGTAATGCTCTTGAGACCATAGAACATCTTTTCATTCATTGCCACTTTGCGCATTTCATTTGGAATACTATTTATATCACCTTTGGAATTCAACCTCCCTCTAGCATTTCCAATATGTTTGGGTCTTGGCTTGCATGTTTTCTGCCTGCACTTAGAAACCAGATATGCGTAGGACTCTCTACTATTTGCTGGGCTATATGGTTGAATAGAAATGATATGGTGTTTAATCGCGCTAAAACTAACACATTCATGCAGGTCATTTTCAGGGCGACCTTTTGGACACGAACTTGGTCGTTGCTGTCTAAGGACGTGGAGGCAAGGGAGAACCTGAAGACTGCATGCCGTTTATTGGAGACGGTCGTCATGGAGGTGTTTGCAAAATATGGTTGGAAGTTCTCGAATAGAATAGCGGCGTAGTCGTCTTCCTGTTCATGAAACTTTCTGTATCTTTGTCCGCTCCTTGGGGAGTGGTTGGTGGGCCTGAGTGCCCTATGGTTGTAAATTTAATGTTGTGTACGCTACTGGCATAGAGGCCGGGACTCTTGTTCCATTATCTAGAAAAAAAGAGAAGAGGCTAGTTCCCCGGCATCGTGCCATGCAGGTCCTGCTGGCGAAGGGATTGCTGAAATGCTGTAGGAGCTTTTACACATTACTTCCACCTGGAGAGGAGGTTTTCAAGTTGAAGTTCATCGACTGTCACCAGGACTCTGTTCCTGGGCTTGCAGATGTTTATGCTGCCGCTTGTGCTGGTGTTGTGCCATCTACACTCTAATTTTGTAACATCTTGAAATGTTCAATTGCATTTCGGATTTAGGTGGATGGTGACTGCAACATGCTCATTGGCAGCAGTCCATGGTTTAGGCTTTCTCAGTTCTGGTTTCTGCAATAGAAACCACTAATGATCTTGGACTGCTCATAACTCAAGTTTAAGTTATGGTTTCTGCACACAAGCCTGGAGAAGTGGCTTGTATAGTTGTATTGTATCATGATGATCCTGCTGGCAAAGGGATTGCTCGATAGAAATATGAATCTTTTCACATTAGCTCAAATCGGAGAGGAAGCTTCAAAACTGATGTTTATTGATTGCCAACGGGACTTTGTTCCTGGTATTGCTAATGCTTATGGTGCAGCCTGGCGTTTTGCCTTCTGGAGTATAATTTTAACATCCTGTAATATGTCCAGTACGCTTTATTTCAACCAATGTTTTGCTTAACTCACTAGTCCCTGATACTTCTTTGGTGCTTTCGTGTCTTGTTTTTAGCTGAATGGCTTACTTTCGTTTATACTGATGCTCACATTGTACATTACTTTACTGAGGCTGAAGTAGTACTTTCAAGTAGTTGCTGCAGTTGCTACTAAGAAGAGACTCTATGAAACAATTTGTGTAAAGCCAGTGTTATATGTTGGGCTATTCTCTTTCCAACCATGTACTCCGTAGGGGTTTTCTTAGGAATAGGGATTATTTGATTTTGATATCTTAATCCCCATAATTCAGATTTTATCCAAAAAATAATTTTACTTAAATCAAATTACTTAAACTAATTAAGTGTGCTGTCTAAACAAAGATCTATTCCCTCCGTCCCAAAATTATAGTCTTTCTCACTTCCCGAGAAAATATTACGGCCAATTATATATAAAAATATAATAAATTTTATGGTACACTGCAGATATCATTAGATAGATATTAAGGTCTAGTTTTTTATAAAAAAATGTTTGAAGATCTAAATATTGCATATATTTTCTATAAATCTAGTCAAACTCGTGGCACGAACACCCAAAACAACTATAATTTTGGGACGGAGGGAGTAGATATACGGCTGAAGAAAAGTGGTTTCCATAAAAGAAGCCATCCAAACAACCCTGTAGGACTTCAAACTTTGACTAAGTTTTCCCTTTCTCTAACTGTGCTTGCAATGTACTCCCTCCCCGAAAAAAGAATGCAATAACCTGGTTTCTGAGAAGTCAAATGATTTTTAGTTTGACTAAATTTATGCAAATAATCGTAAAATTTTAACTCGAAAAATGTGGAGTTCTAAGGATCAGCGTGGAGTTCCAAATGTTAAGATATCAAGGACGTTTTTCAATTGACGATAACTTCAAGAGAGTCTTAAAAAATCAGGCCTCGTCATCTCAATCCTTTAGAGCAAGACTGATAATACAGCCTGTTGCTAGCTGTATATATTTATGTAGCCCACCTTTCAGCTCACTTATATAATGGTTAAACCTTCATAATAATTATATGACCTACATGTGTGTCTCACAAGTTATCTTGGTTCTTATGCCTGAGCGGGCTGCAAGCATACAACCCCCTCTCCTCCCTCACCTTTCTCTCTCATTCACCTCAGCATTCAGCCTTCTCACATCCCACTGTTATACCTCCCTCGGCATTCCAGATTTCGACTCCCGGCATCCGCCCGCACGCCTCCCACGATCCCACTCACGCACCCCCGCATCTATCCCACCTTCCCTCCCGCCGTCGCAACTCCGTCGCCCCCGGCCCTGCCGTCTCGCGCCGTTGCCCTCCCCCATGCCAAGGAGGAGATGACGGCGGCTCCTCGCGGGTGGCCACCGCTGGCCGCCATTGGTGACCGCGGGCACCGCTCGCCGTTGTGGCCTCGGCAGGGCGCTGGCCGTCGCGGGTGGCCACGGGCACCGCTCGCCGTTGTCACTGCCGGCCCGCCGTTGTGCACTTGGCGTTGGCCGGTACGGATGACCGCGGGCATGACCGTCGCGGGACGGATCCTGCGCCGCTGAGCAGGCAGCACATACCGCTCCGACGAGGATGGGGAAGCATCGGGGATGACACTGCATCGGTTCGGATCGACCAATTGTTCAGATCAGACTAGAAGGTGATCCAATATATGTTTAAGGATTGCTTGATGCCTTGATGTGATTCATCTAAGAACTACCAGGGGCAACGCCCTCGACCGCCATGGCGTTGTCACCGTCAGCGGGTCTCGTGACCTGCACGGCAAGGACGGGACGAACACATCCGTGTCGTGCTCGTCGTCCATGGCCACGCGACGCATGCCGTCGGTGTCACCGGCGAACTTAGCCTCGACAAATTTGACGCCTGGCCCAGGGAGGAGGAGATGACATTAAGGGAGAAGTCGATGACGACTTCACCGGAGTCTGGGCGGAAGGCTGCTGCAGGCAGCAGGGAACGATTCCGTGGCGGCAGCGAGCAGTACAGCGATGGCGATTTCCCGTCGGATTGATAAAGCAAAAGAAAATTGTTTAGGGTGTGTTTGGATTATAGAAAAAAATACTGTAGGTTTAGAAAAAACACTTTAGTTCAGTCTTGGGAAGCGTGTTTTCTGAGACGGAGGAATAGTTGAAAAGTAAAAAGTTAAAATGAATAGTGATTAGTTTGAAATATGAACAGGGCCTTCAAGACATTTGCCTAGTCTAATGGAATGCAACGTAATATGAAGAGACAATCCTAGTTAAATGAGAAGCTAAATGAGAATATAGAGAATGAGATTTAACTAGCCTTTTGGAGTTGCCCAAACCAAGAAAAACCTCTGTTTTTTTTTGGCAGGTACGCGTATAAAAGGAAGAGGATCATGGATAGGTCAGCTGTACACATCAACTTGCCAGGTTAGTTTGAGTAAGTGAGATGCAAAAACGGAAGAGCAATTTGCTAAAAACCATCCTGGCGTGCATTGGAATATAGTAAATGTCAGCACTACAGGAAAAGCATCTGTCATTTGTCATTAATTGAGTTGTGGGAGCATACGTTTATATCTGAATCATTTTCTTGATTTCTTCCTCCAACGCATTCGCCTTTTCTCTCTACTCTATATAAGGAAGCAAAGAGAATGTCAAGTAATTGGCACTATGCAAGGGACGGCACATAGGTCACGATGATTCAGAGTTATAGGTAACGCTGGTTTGTAGCGTACCATTTTTGCGTCACCCATAACAAGATATAGATGATGCGAAAAATCAGCGTCACCCATAGTGAGATATATAGGTGACGTGTATAACCCGCGTCTCCTGAGACCTTGAATCCGCGACACCCATAATATCATGGAGAGCGAGGGAACAATCCCTGGAGATATGTAAGGCTTGAACTTCAAGTGATATAACCTTTCATTGGTATCTTTATCCTTCATTGATATCATGCATTGTATTTCATATAAGCTATCTCCGTACATAATATAGATTAAACTCCTTATCTTGCCATAATTTACTAGTTGTGCATATGTCTTATTTTTCTATCATATGTATGCACACATTTAAAGGGATCTTGGTCTATGTTATGTGAGTTTCATGTTCATGACATTGTTTGATAAAGGGGGAGCATTTCATGTCTTCCATGTTCAAAAGGTTCATGTTTTATGTAACTCTCCCTTGTGCATCTGATGTCTTCCTTTTCGGTGTTTGATTCCAAAGAGGGGGAATTCTAGTGACCAAAGCAAGTACACCTTAAGGGGAGCCGACCTTAAGGGGGAGGTTGCAAGAAAGCAAGAACATCAGTGCAGGGGAGATAATAGATTTCAAGCTTGGGGGAGATTGCAAGAAATTTTGTCCAAGAAAATGAGAAAAATGGAATTGGAGTAAGGGGGAGCCTTATGTCCAAATTGACCACACAAGTGGGAATTTAGTCAAATTGGTAAGAGTAAGGTATGATCAACTCGAGTCTTTCAAGTATTTCAAATAATTGTTTCAATTGGTATCTTGAATGCATATGTTCTTGCTCTTGCATAGTGTCCTAGCAAGTATGTTGTCTTCAATTAATATCTTTTATCTCTTACTCTGGTTGTGTTGTCATCAATCAAAGATTGTAAGAAAAATGGCCATAGGCCATTGTTTGTGATTTTGGTATTTGATAAACAACATAACCATTGGGACTAATATGTTTATTGAGATGCTCTCTTGTAGATACTTTTCTAGATACTTCTATGTCCCAAGGATACTTTGGAAGCCATCCAAATGCCCAACGATTTCCAAGTGATCAATATTCAAATGATGGTCATCTGAATTGTTGAGACTACACATAAGTAATGTTAAATTTGTGCAACAGAAATGTTGCATCAGCAGAACCGAAATGTTGAACAAGAACACCGACCATTTCGGTGCTCCAATTGCTAAATAAGGTGGCACCATCGACTAATTCGATCTCCCTTGTGAGCACTGAAATAGTCGATGGTGTTGAAGACAGTGGGAGGTTTCTTCTTTGGAAGGCGAATTGTTGAAACTATGCAGCAAAAATGTTGAAACAGAAGAAAAGAAATGTTGAAAACAGAGGAAATGAAATGTTGAACAAGGCCATCGAATTAGTCAATGGTATTGAAGGCAGGAGGTGTGTTCTTCTCTGCAAGGCAACAATTATTTCGATGGTAATACCATGGAAACCATCGAAATAGTCGATGTTAAGAAAAATTGTTGAAACTATGCAGCAGAAATGTTGAAACTGAGGTCACAAATGTTGAATCAGTGGAACGGAAATGTTGAGCAGGACCATCGACTAATTCGATGGTACCTCTTGTGTGAGCACCGATGGTATACAGAAAGTTACAACGGCTATGTAATGGCTAGTTTCTTTGGTTGGAGCTATAAATACCCCATCCCACGACCATTTGAAGGGTGCTTGATCTGAGAAGCTATAGGCAAGTGTTCCACACATTCTTAAGTGCTCAATCCTCCAAAGTGCTAATGAGAAGATCTAGGCGATTAGCAAAGTGATTTGTGCTAGTCTAGGCCGCTTAGCGTATCTCTTAGGTGTTTAGCCTAGAGTTCAACGAGGTTTGCATACCTCTTTACTTACCGGTGCTTGCACACACCAAGTGTTGTAAACCCAGGCTTCTAGTCTTGCGAGACCCTCCAACCAAGTTTGTGGAGAGGCCGCCGGTGGTTGTGCAAGGGAGGAGAGGCCCTTGGTGTTTTAGCCAATGCTCTACCAAGTGAAGGCGGCGAGGAGCATCCGGGGAAGGACGAGCGGAGACCCACTTGCGCATGGGGAAGTCCCGTGGTCACCCACGGAGTTACTCGACCGGGGAGTTTATGCCCTTGAGCTAGCATTCCCTTTGAAGGGGCTCCAACAACGAGGATTAATGGAAAGCTCGTGAGCTTTCCGATACCTCGGTAAAAATCATCGTGCCGGGAGTTCACTCTTCTCTACCTTTACCTTCTGCATTTCATACTCGCACTACTTTCCGCATTTACCTTTCCTAGACTTGCCATGCTAGTATAGGATTGGACCTAGGGTGCAAAACTTTCTAGCGGTAGAGATAACAACACATAGAGAAAACTTAGAGCACATCTAGATAGAAATTGAAATAGGTTTTTATATGTGCTCTGGAGCCTTAGTTTTTAGAGACAACTAATTCATCCCCCTCTTAGGGTGTCACGGTCCCTTCATGTGTCCATTGTGCATGGTTTGGTGGTTAGGGGTCAAAGTTGGACAACCCAAATAGTTAAGGTGTTAAAGGTGGACTTATTCCTTCGGTATTGTGAGATGAACAAAGGCTCAGTAATCGGGCAGACTAATGTCTATTTTTGGTGAACATAATCAAGAGGTGTGTAAAACTTTGGGATAGAAATGCAGCATGTATACACTCTGTACTCTGAGGAATCAACTCCTATCTAAGAGAAAAAAAAAATGTGCAAGTTGTAAACTACTGCTTGAGACATGCATACACCAAAACACAAGCAAAGTCTTCCAATATTTTTTATTTTAATTTATTTTTATCACCTCAAAAGCGCAAAGGCAAATTGTGTTCACCTTGGGTGATCTGTAGGAGGATCAAACTATGGATTGGTGGGTATGCTATGGATTCAATAGTAACCGTACTACCGTGGGAAAAATTCCAAAGTCATTATTTCTAGCGAATCCAGCCCAAGCATAAAGGAGGGACTCTTCTTCCATCAGGGCACCACCAGTGTAGTCGAAAATCGAACAGAGGGCCATCGAAACCGAACTTTACCCACTGTGAAGGTCCAACGTTGGTTGTCAGACGTAGAAATCGAACTCCAAACTCTGTTCAACGCCAGTGAATAAAATAATCACCCAAACGCTTCCCGTGCTTTCTCCCCCACGGTGACAGACAAGGCCACGGGCAAAGATTCTCAGCGATACTTTATTTTTATATGAAGGGTGGGTCTTGCCAAATTGAACCAAACACTAAAGCAACCGAACATTACTTCCGTTCGATTTTCGTGGCTGCAGAAATTGAACCGGCACTGGAGCTGCCCTCCCTCCTCCCTCCTCTTGATTTCTCTTTCTTCCTTCCCAAAAAATGGAATGAGAACTGATCCGATGCACCTTTTCTAAAAATAGCACAAATCAAGCATGAGTATTTTAATTAAGGAAAAAGTCCAAATCACTCCCTCTCAACTATAAACAAAGTCTACATAACCCCTAAACTTTTTTTGTTTATTTTACCCCTAAACTATGTCATTTAGCCTATTTTACCCCATAATACAATTTATCTTTTTTATTTTTTCAAGTACAACTGTCATATTACATTCAAACTTTGCGTGATGATAGTAGGCATCATAACGCATGATAGAAAAATAAAAAAATATGTTTTGTCATTATTTTGATAGGGTAAGATATTTAATAATTAATTAATCCTTAGGATACAACATTATACAAAAACTAATAACAAAAATTTCATAATATATTTTTTTACATACATTGTGATGTTCACTACAACCATACAAAATCTGAAATTAAAATTCAACTTGTGCATGGAGAAATGAAAAAATACAAATTGTATTAAGGGTAGAATAGAGCAAATAACATAATTTAGAGGGTAAAATGAACCAAAAGATAGTTTAGGGGGTTATGTAGACTTTGCTTATAGTTTCATCGATTATGTTAGGATCCTGCCCCCTCAGTACAGTCCAGCCCAATTTCGCATGATTGGATTGGATTGGATCTGAAACCCACTTCTGGTGGCAAGGAGGTGCCCTGGCCACCACATCTGTTCTCTGAATTCATCATCTCTTTGATCGTGCGTGCATTCATCTGCCCTAAGGCCAGTCTCAGTGGGGGTTTCATAGACACAGTTACCTAGACTGGAAACTATGTAACTGTGCCACAGGGGTTTCATGGTGATGAAACTCCCCTCACATCCCATGAAACTTCTCCTCTTAATTACCCTGCCATGTCAGCAAAACTGCTGATGTGGTAGTGTATTTAATGCCCATAAAATTTCTATGAAACCCCTCATTGAGACTGGCCTAAGCCTACCTGAACTGAAGAGTCACCGGGGGCAGCCGTGTCCACTGTGGCCAGGTGATGGATAATGGAGAACTATATGTAGCCGGTTGACGGCACGATCGAGCACACATGCATATATGGCCTCTCAAAGGGTGGCAGCTTTTACACGAAGAACTAGGATTGTGCAGCGACTGCATTGGTGGTCAGCGACGGGCGACTGCGCCCACCTCACTCCTAATACAGAAAGGGAATACGTTGTCTGCAACATCCTGACGGCATCTTGGGCGACAATTAAGTCGCGTATGGGCCACACTGGGCAGAAACGAGCTAGGGTTTATAGGCGCTTTAAGATTAGTGCTGCCGTTTTAGAAGAGGTGCACCAGAGCAATTTCCCAAATGTGGGGGTGGTGGGGGGGGGGCTGAAGCCCCCTACAACCCCTCCTGTCTCCGCCAACTGGCTTGGTAAAGAACACAATTAACACCATCTCTGTTATTGATTCGTATGCAATCTTTCTTTTTTGTTTAGGAGCATGCATTGCGTTCTAGTACATGCTCCACAATGGTTGCCGTTTATAATTTTTTTACAATTTTTTCCTGCTCTGACACTGAGTTTTAATACTCCCCTTATTCCCAATTATAAGTTGTTTTGCCTTAAATACAGACAATCTTCACCCCTGAGAAAATAAACCGGTTGAATTGCTTACGGTCATGACAAACTAGCAGGTTGCTGGTTCAGTATGTTCCTTGCAAGAAAAAAAAGAATTTTACGCTGTTAGTATTGTTTGTGCTGCATTACAGTGGGGGTTCTGCATCCTGAACTCTCTGTTTTCAGAAAGTGCAATAATGCATCAAGTGTGAGGCAAATTCTTTCTCTGATCAAAATACGGTTTCAGTTTTGACTTTTAGTGCCAATGGTTGGTAGATCAGTGGCTGGTTTTTGTATAAATTTAGTAAACTTAAAATTATTTGACTTCTTGGGAAGTGATAGCTGCATTTTTTTTTGGGACAGATGGAGTATTTATTAAATACAACTCCCAAACTTGTTTTATTACCATTGTGTTTGTTCTGCAATTTGAAGTAGGAACTTCGCCCCAAAATAGGTTTCTCTGATGTTTAGAACAGCTCTTTTGTTTGTAAGGCTGTCATACTAAGGCATTGGGTTTACAAGAGCTCACATGATAGATACGAGATCTTGCTGAAGTGTTTTCTTTTCCAGGAGGAATCGCGAGCCCTTGTAACCACTGGTTCCCGCTGTGACCAATAGTTCCAAGAGCTGCTTATATGAATAGGCCTCTGTAGAACTCGTTTGCTGATGATTGGTTGGCAGTGTCATCTTCCCGCATTTGTCTAAACATACATATGTTTGTTCAGCCTATTTTTACCTGAACTGATGTTTAGCAAGTTAGTCAGTGAAAGTGATACTAATGTATATGAGGCTTTGCCTGTTTTGAGTTTTTTTAGCTGAATCCGGTTACTATGATACCTATTGCTGTTTCTGAACCCCTGCAGGCTGCAGAGACAGAACTCCTTTGAGAGTTTAGACCCTCGCTAAAACCTTAGTGTGTCATGCTTTCTCGGAAATTCTTTTATTCCAAGAGCCAATTAATTTTCACAACTCGCTCTATGTATATGGCTTTGATCACCGGTGGTATTGTTCCCCATAAGTGTCCAATATGGAAACTTAAGGTTCCACTTAAGATTAAAATCTTCTTGTGGTACATTAAAAATGGAGTTACCCTTACTAAAGATAATCTTGCAAAGAGGAATTGGAAAGGCAATTTAAGTTGCTGCTCATGTAGCTCGCTGGAGACTATTGAACATCTTTTCATAGATTGCCACTTTGCTCGTTTTATTTGGAGTACTATCTATATAACCTTTGGAATTCAACCACCATCTAGTACTTCACATATGTTCGGCTCTTGGCTTAATGGCATTCGGCCAGAGCTTAGAGACCAGATCTGTGTAGAATTAACGGCTATATGTTGGGCTATTTGGTTGAATAGAAATGATATGGTTTTTAACCGAGCTACTTCTAACACCTTCATGCAGGTAATCTTCAGGGCTACGTACTGGGCACGCACTTGGTCGCTGCTACTTAAGGACATGGAAGCAAGGACAAATCTGAAGAATGCTTGCCGCCTCCTTGAGACGGTCATCATGGAGGTGTTTGCTAAGTTTGGATGGAAGTTTTCAAATAGGATTACATCTTAGATGCCTTTCTTTTTTGAGAACTCCCTTTGTTGTTTTTTTTTATACTCTACGGAGTAATTCGTGAGTCTAAGTGCTCCTTATCTGTACTTGAACTGCTGTGTACACTATCTTTGATAGTGTAGAGGCTGGAACCTCTTATGTTCCATTATCTAAAAAAATTAATTTTCCCACATCAATCCATATAACTTTGTTCAAATTTTGTGTTTCAAAGTTTAAAGTGCATTGTAAAACTCCACTGGTCAGATAGGTTTAAAAAGAAAATAATGATAGGAAAAAAAATGAGAAAGGTTGCAAGTGACCAAGTGGGCTTATAGGTAGCCAGACGAGCCGCACGACACAGCACCAGCCCACAGCCCAATGTGCCTGTGCGCACAGCTGCTATTGAGCCGTGTCTAGCACTAAGGGTGGAAAAAATGCTCGTGAGCTCGGCTCGGGCTTGCGTAGCTCGGCTCAGCTTGATTCCCAAACGAGCCGAGCCCAGCTGGCTCGCTAGCTAAAAAAGCTCGAGTGGTAGGCCATTAGTAGCCCAATTTAAACAGCCCAACACAAGTAAAACCCTATTGCTATTTATTATTTTTTTTGTTATTGTAATATTATTATTGTACGACCATATTTTAAGACTTTAAAGTAGCAGGACTTACTTTTTTAACCTACTTTTGATTGTATTATAAATTATAATGTCTATCATATTTTTTTGTCAGCTCGTAAGCCGGCTCGAGCGGGCTCGAGCTTGTCAACGAGCCGAGCCGAGCCTCAAGTTTGGCTCGTTTAGGCTAGCAAGCCGAGCCGAGCTAGCCTTCTTTCTTCCAAGCTTTCACGAGCTGAGCCGAGCGGCTCGTTTCCACCCCTACCTACCTAGCACGGTTCCCTCTATCTTAGCAGCTTATGAAATTTAGGCCTATGTAGAACTCGTTTGCTGATGATTGGTTGGTAAATATCGTATCCCTGTATTGTCTAACTGTATGTTTGTTCAGCATATTTTTATCTCAACTGATGTTAACTTTTATATATGGCTTTGCCTATTTTGATCTTTTTAGCTGAATCCCGTTACTCTGATAGATAGTGTTGTTTCTATTCTAGATCCTTGAGACCCTCATGGAAACCCTAGTGTTGCTTTGAAATATTTTATTCAAGGGCCAGTTAATTTTTCCACATCAATCCAAATAATTCTGTTCAAGTTATGTGTTTCAAAGCTCAAACTGCGTTGTGAAACCACTGATCAAATGGGTTGAAATAATGATAGGCAAATAAAGAAAAAGGTTGCAAGTGGCTAAGAATGTTTTTTTTTTTTTTTTTTGCAAGTGGCTAAGTGGGCTTACTCTCAGTCTTCAGTCAGACTGAAGGTTGGGCTTGTTTGGTTACTGGCTAAAGCCCAGTTAGCCAGGCCAGACACATGCGAAAGGGTCCACTAGCCAATATTGCACTGTCCACTGGCCCCACTCCCCTCAGTCCCTCACCTCCTCTATCGCCTTACCGCGTGCAGCCGCCGCCGCCGTCTCCGCCTCCGGCGCACCTCGCGCGACCGCGCCGCTCGAGTCTGTCGCAGTGCTGGTAGCCGGTTGCGGGGGGAGGTCGAAGAGGAGCTTCTCCAGCAAGTGCGTCAGATCCTGCGGCGTCCCAAGGCCGTTCTTCACCGGCACGCCATCCTCGACCACGGGGGGTTGCTGGAACGGGGCGCTTCCCCCAGGAATCGAAGGTGCAGCAGATTGAGCTTGAGCGGGACTCCAAGTTTAATCTGCCAATATTTTTATGGCGAGTAATTTTGCTTGTTTGACGAGGGATTCGTCTCGTTGCAATTTGGACTACGCAGGGAAGACCTGGAATCGCCGCGCCGCCGCCGCCACCCGCCATGTTGCTCCTTCAAAGGCACCTCCTTCCTCTCCTTCGCGCGGCCTCCTTGTTCCCCTCCCCAGCCTACCACCGCGCCTGCCTCCTCTCCAACTCCACTTTGGCCTCCGCCACCCCATTCTCCCTTGAGGACTACCTCGTCGCCGCCTGCGGCCTCGCCCCAGCTCAAGCCCGCAAGACGGCTAAGAAGGCGTTGGATGAATCATCTTGTTCCCGCGGCCGCCTTCACTCCGCCTCCAACCCGGACGCCATCATCGCCCTGCTCTCTGGCGTCGGCCTCTCCCGCGACGACATCGCCGCCGTCGTCGTCGCGGACCCGCTGCTCCTCCGCTCTTCGCCCAAGAACATCGGCCCACGCCTTCAAGCTCTCCGCGACCGCCACGGTCTGTCCGCTCCCCAAATCGTTCGCTTCCTCCTGGTCGGCTCACGCGTTCTCCGCAACTGCGACATCGGTCGAATACTCGAGTTCTTCATCCCCCTTTTAAGCTCTTTCGAACAGGTCCTTCTGCTCATGAAGAGCAACAGCAGGTTCCTACGGTCGGATCTTGAAGGGGTCAAGCATAACATCGCACTGCTTCGTCAGTGCGGTCTAAGTGCTCGAGTTATTGCCCACCTGTGTTCGCGCCACCTGTGGATACTTAATTTCGAACCAGGGCGTCTCAATGAGATCGTGCTGCGCGCAGAAGAGCTTGGGGTGCCTCGCAGCTCACCAATGTTCAGTCAGGCTGTGTTTGTTGCCGCATCTAACAGCAAAGAGACGGTTGCTGCCAAGCTTGAATTTTTGAAGAGGACTCTTGGTGTCTGCGAGAGTGAAGTTTCCACTGCAGTGTCCAAGATGCCAACCATTCTAGGACTATCTGAGGAGTGCCTTCTCCCCAAGATTCAATTCTTGATCAAAGAAGTTGGATTCGAGCCTCAGAACATTGTTGACAGGCCTATCCTATTAGGGTTCAGCCTAGAGAAGCGTCTAATGCCCCGGCATCGTGTCATGAAGGCCCTGCAGGCAAAGGGGTTGCTGTCTAGCAATATGAGCTTTTGCTCACTTCTTAGCTATGGAGAGCAGGATTTCAAATTGAGGTACATTGACTGTCACAAGGACTCTGTTCCTGGCTTGCGGATGCTTATGCCATAGCTCCTGCTGGTGCTTGGCCCTCTAGAATGTAGTTTCAACATCTTGAATGTTTCGATCCATTTTGTATTCTAGGCAGATTGTGTAACTACAACTCAGGCTCATTAGCTGCAGTATAAGTTCTAGTGCTCTCTGACTGCTCATAGTCCAGGTTTAAGTTATGATTATCTGTTATTCTGTGACTGGTTGCTTATTTTGTACCCTTACTGCACATGTTTGTTTATCGCATCTTCATTCTAGTACATGGCTGAAGATTATCCTTAAATTAGTTTGTTCTTCTGCGGATAGGCCCTTGTTGCACTTAATCTTGTTGGAATTTAACAGCACTGAGCACTGGTTTTTCCTTTTCCTGTAACCGTGTTTGCTCAGTATGTTCTGGTGACATTACTTAGCTCAGACTAGTCAATTATACTTTTTGGGGCTTGCCTAATTCGTTTTGGAATGGATCATTGATGTTTCTACTGATGCAGCTAAACCAGTACTTTAAAGTAGTCGCCAAGATTGCTACTGAGAAGAAACTCTCTGCCCATGTACTCAAGATGGTTTTATGTGGTCATAAAAGACGAGAGACTAACTGCTTAAAATAGATGGCAAGTAGCAAGGGAGAAAACTTCACATGAGTAATGTGTTGTTCTTGCATTTCCACAGAATATATCTCTTTTACTATATGGGTTATTATCTTGACTTGGCCACCTCAGTTTTTCTGATTATGGAAAATTGGAAACTGTTCTGTCACATATAGAAAATGTATCTCTTCTGAAAATTATCAGCAATATATATTGGTCAATAGAAAATCATGAGCTGCTCAGGAACCAATACTTGTATATATCGATCGCATATATGTACAGAAAAAAGACATAATATATTACACAAAAAAAAACTAAATGGTAGCATTTTTTTGCCACACCTAGGACATTACACAATAAATATAACGACAAATCGATCCGATCATCATCCTTCCCCAAAAAAACAGCAAGCATAAGCAAGCTAAACAGAGACGGCAAGATCGATCATGCACATCCACGCCATCATTCAGATCGCGGCGCGCATGAAAGCGAATGCTCGTCGACCTCGATCGTCGAAGCTACTCGAGAACTCCTCCCTACGCCATGCGTCGTCGTCTCATGGATGACGGCGGCGGCGGCGAGCGAGAGGCGTTCTTGTTGCTTGCCGCCATGGACGCCACTGCCTTGGCCCACGCCACGAGCTCCCTCTTCATCCGCTTCTCGTCGCCCCAGATCGTCGGATCCACCGGCGCCCGGTCCTTCTCCGCCGCCAGGAACACCGCCTTCGCCGCCCAATCCGAGCCGATCTCCTCGTCACCGCTCGCCGCCGGCAACGGCCGCCGCGCCATCTCCGCTCCCAGAGCCATACCAATGATCCGATCCGATCCTCCCGCCGATCGACACGATCGATCGAGCAGCTACCTCCGTCTTGTGATCTTGTCGCTTCCGCGCGCGCTTTGGCTCTGCTCGCTTCTGAGTGATGGTGAGCTTGTGAGGAGGGGGCGAGGATGGCTGGCACGAGGAACTCGCCGCGGCGTCTAGTTGCCTTTATACCCGGGCGGGCGCGCCGCAAGGGCGCGGGAATCGGGGATCTCGGGTAATATCTGGCGCGCATATTCCTGGCGCGTCGGATCGGAGATCGGGTGACGCAGAGCGGGCCGCGTCTGCTCGTAGGGGCGCTGTGGATCTTGTTGGGGAACGTCGCGGTCAGGCACGCGCGCGCGGAGTGGGATGGGCACCATGGCATATTGGCAATTGGCATGGTCTCGGCCCTGTTCGCGAGCTAGCGGCCACGCCTACAGTGCTACACGCACGTTTCGGGCGAGGCATGATCGAAAAGGTATAGCAAACGTGCCGGGGACAAGGATCACGGATAGCCCGGCGTATATAGTAGATACACGTCGTGCTTTGTCGGGTCACGGGATTAGTGGACGCGATAGGAGAGAGTATATAACATGCGTGGTGTGGGCGACGTCGTGTGTGTGTGCACTGTGCAGTATATGTGCATGTGTCCTGTGTGAGCTCTCAGCGCTGCTAGCTACGGCTACGCTGACATCTTTCGCGGACTTGTCGTGCGCGCGCGGTGCACGCAATGTGCGTTGCGTAATGGCCCCGCGCGCGGCGCGGAAGGGAACGAAGTCCAGCTCGACACGATGGCCACATGCGGCGCGCACTGGTGAGCAGACCGGGAGACCAAGGAGATCCACAGGAGCATGGAGTCGTGGACCTTCACGGGGTCTTCCCTTTCAGCGTGCACAGTGGTTCATGTCGTGTGGTGTGGGTATGGACTGATGGTGATGGGATGGATTATATCATGAGCGGTGAAAGGGTAGACGTATTTTTTTCGCGACCGTGCCATTTGACACGTTTTTCATTAAGAGGAAGAAGAATAAAAGATACACCGCTCAGGATTGGTCATAGGTAATGACAAGTAGTAAGGGTTAGTGGTTTTTGTTATAGTTTATTACATGCCCATAATTTCACGACTAGTACTAAACTCAAAAGACTGAACAAAGACGTCTAAAGACCCGCAACAGCTAGTTTGGTGTTGGTCTGCCGCTGGTAGTGGCTAGGCTAGGCCACTAGGGGGTCATCACATTTTCACGTCATGGTGCTGTATGCTGAAAATTGGAGATCTGAGATGGAGATCAGTGCACGTATGGTGGTGACAAAATATCCTTTTCTCCTCCATTCATCAGCTGTCTTCTGAAGATGCACGATGTAACACCTCGGCCCAAAGCTTAATAGGTAGGATTGATAAGGGCAACTTTTTTTCTGAAAGCTCATCCTGAAAGAACTCCGAGGTTAAGCGTGCTTGGCCCGGAGCAATATCAGGATGGGTGACCGACCGGAAAGTCCTTTCTAAGTGCGCATGAGTGAGGATAAAGTGCGCAAAAAAGACATGTGTTGGTCTATGAGGGTATTCTTAGGATCCTAGAGAGCTGCCAGGGTAGACGGGCCCGGCCCGAAGTGGCGGGACGTTACAGTTGGTATCAGAGCCGACCCTCACGGTTTCTGTATGGCGCAAAAAAGACATGTGTTGGTCTGTGAGGGTATTCTTGGGATCCTAGAGAGCTGCCAGGGTAGACGGGCCCGGCCCGAAGTGGCGGGACGTTACAATTGGTATCAGAGCTGACCCTCAGGGTTTCTGTATGGCACATGCGTCGGCACTGGACGCACAGACGTGGCCGGAGGGGACGTTCCTGGCTTGGGGTTGACCGACGAGGACGTCGGTCTCTTAAGAGGGGTGAGTGTAACACCCCGGCCCAAGGCTTAATAGGTAGGATTGATAAGGATACTCATACCAACAAGTTGCAATTTTTTTTTCGGAAGCTCATCCCGAAATATTTCCGAGGTTAAACGTGCTTGGCCGGAGCAATATCAGGATGGGTGACCGATCAGGAAGTTCTTCCCGGGTGCGCACGAGTGAGGACAAAATGCGCAGAAAAGACATGTGTTGTTATGTGAGGACATTCTTGAGATCCTAGAGAGCTGCCAGGGTAGACGGGTCCGGCCCGGAATGACGGGACGTTACACACGACGCATGCCCCCATCTCGTCACAGTATCGTTTTCATTTTCTCCTACGCCAGATACACCCCCTGGGGGCCGGGGATCGATCTGCAAGATAGTATCAATTTGCGAACTGAGCTGTAGCTCAGCTGGCAAGGTTTTTTTTGGAACCAGCCCACCAGGGTTCGAGTCCTCGACTCGGCACTGGTGCTCGCATTTTCCTGGATTTATTTTAGGATTTAACCGGCGCTATTCTTTCAGTGGTAGGCAACGTGCCGTCAATAGCGAGGCGCCTGTGGTGACTTCGTCAGTTTGGAGGATTTATCGGCCCAGTCTTTCAGAGGTGCTCATAGAGGTAGGGTTGTGTGCGTATGTTTGTAGGGGCAAGTGTGCGTGCCTGTATATGAGCGTCTGCGTCTGTACTGTACTATGTGATTCGAAAAAAAAAAGATAGTATCAATTTGTTTTCTTTGTCGCCTTCGCTTCTTCTGCTTACCGTTATGCTCTTCTAAGGGCCAGCTAATCCTGGGGCCCGGCCTTTCGTTATCGTCTTCCTAAACCACCAGTATCACAGAAAGGTTACCATCACCTAATCTCGGCATTCAACATAACCAAAGGTGGCACAAAGTAAACGTGAGAGATTCGTATATTCGATGAATTTGATACCACTGCCGACATGACACCTACATACTCGTAAGTAAGATTCATTTCAAAACCCTAGACCAATAGCTAATTGTAAAAATTATTTAAATTATTCACTCCATCTCATTTGTTAATTATAATATTTGTTAAATATTCTAAAATTATTTAAATTATTCCTTCCTATATACTCATAAGTAAAATTCATTTAAAAAAAGAAAATGGCTAATAATTAATTCACTCCCTGTCATTTGTACATACTAGCCTATCAACCTGTCCTACATAGGGTCAAGCTAATTATAGTTAATATAAAAATAAGGCTTTGTAGCTAATAATTACAATTATCTATATATCTTAGCATATCTTAACGCAATACCCTAAAGGCACCGTATCAGATGCAAACTAACCATTCCATGCAAACTATGCAAACTTCAATTTGGACCTCAAGATGGTTTGCACCTGATACGTTGCCTAAAAGATACTCCCTCGGTCCCAAAATAGATGTCATTCTCGCTTCCCAATAAAAACAGCATCTTTGAGCATTAGCCAATTATATATAAAATAATATTAATATTTATAGTACATCATTAGTACCATTAGATAGATATTTGAATCTAGTTTTTTAACAAATTTATTAGAGATATAAATATTACATATATTTTTCTACAAATTGAGTCAAAGTTGAGAAAGTAACACGTGCACGCATCCCATAGCGTTATCCTTTTAGGGACGGAGGGAGTACATATTTATCATTATTTGGTCGTAATAGTTTAGTTAGCAATAATTTTTTGTCTTGTGTCACACCTTCACATGTGTTTGATATGTATTTAATTGAACCCTTTGTTTGAGATATGTAAACAATATGCAAAATTATGTTTTTATCTTTTCTGTCATACAGAATAAATGGTGACACACATCAATGGTAGTATTCTGTACAAAAAATAATATAAATAATATATTAATAAGAATAGAAATAGTGAAGGATAGAAATGGGACGTGCACCATGGCAATGGCATGGGCTCGCCCTGTTCGAGCTAGCGGCCATACCTACAGTTCTACACGCACGTTTCGGATATGATCCTCGCGGCGAGGCACGATCGAAAAGCTATAGCAAATTAAACGTGCCGGCACAAGGATAATCACAGATAGCCCGTAGTATATAGATACCCGTCGTGCTTTTGTTGAGTCACGGGATTAGTGGAGCGATCGGAGAGTAGTGTCATGCGTGGTGGGCGACGCGTGTGTGCGCAGTGCACTGTGCAGTACGTGCTTGTGTCTTGTGTGAAATCAGCGCAGCTACGGCCTACGGCTACGCTGACATCTCCGTCGTCGTCTTCGGGGAGTTGTCGTGCGCGCGCGGTGCACGCAACGTGCGCGTTGCCGAATGGCCTCGCGCGCGGCGCGGAAGGGACCGAAAGTCGAGCTCAACGATGGCCACAGCGTGGTGAGTAGCGTGGTGAGTGTGTCGATATCCCAATCCGAATGACCAGAGTTGTATGTTATGGTTTTATGGATAAGTTGGCTCGTGTCGATGACCCAATTCGACCGCACTGAGTTGTAAGTTTGTCTTAAGCTGGCAAATGTCGATGTTCTAATCTGATATGGCAAAATTGTAAATTGTTTAGTTGGCTCATGTCGATGATCCAATCTGACTTGACCGGGCTGCACGGTCGATGGATCGAAATTGTACGATCTTTGGACCAGAGTTGTTTGGGTTTTTTCATGATTTTCATTATAAACAGGATCACTTCTTTTACTTCTAAAAAAATTCAAAAAACCTTAAACTTTCGCCCTCCGTTAAAAAAACAATGGCCACAGCCCACGTGCTGACATGCACATCGATCACCACATGCCGCGCGCACTGGTGAAGTGGTGAGCAGAGAGAATATTCGAGCAGAGACGGGAGACCAAGCAGATCCACAGGAGCATGGAGTCGTGGACCTTCA
Organism: Digitaria exilis; assembly: GCA_015342445.1. Classification (NCBI taxonomy): domain Eukaryota; kingdom Viridiplantae; phylum Streptophyta; class Magnoliopsida; order Poales; family Poaceae; genus Digitaria; species Digitaria exilis. The sequence goes on from JACEFO010002429.1 coordinate 177,468, forward strand.
CGGGGTCTTCGGGCTGTGTTCAGATTAGATTGGAAATAAAAAATACTTTTTTAATGAATAGTGCACTATGAAGCGTGTTCTGTGAGTGAAATGAATAGGAAAAACTTGTTTGAGAAGTACTTTTTTCTGAATATGAACACAGCGTGCAGTGATTCCTATCGTGTGGGTGATGGACTGATGGTGATGGCCTGATGGGGATGGATTAAGCAGAAAGGGCAAGGGTAGTCTAGCCGTATATTCCCTCCTAATTATAGTCGTTTTGGGTGTTCGTGCCACGAGTTTAACTAGGTTTATAGAAAATACGTGCAATATTTCAATCTTTAAATATTTTTTTATTAAAAATTAGACCTTAATATCTATCTAGTGATATCTATAGTGTACCATAAAATTTATTAAATTCTTTTATATAATTGGCCATAGCATTTTTTCGAGAAGTGAGAAAAACTATAATTTTAGAACAGAATGAGTAGGCAAATAGCTAGTTTGGTGTTGGTCCGTCGCTGGTCCACTAATAGGGTGTCAATGGTCATCACATTTTCACATCACGGTCCTGCAATGCTGAAAATTAGAGACCTGAGAATGAGATGGAGATCAGTGCACGTATGGTGGTGACAAAATATTACAGCAACACTCGTAGCTTCCTTCGAGGAGACGCATGCATCTCTTCGTGTTATATGTCTTATATTGTCGAGCTCGGGCATGAGCATTGAGTTCGAGCATGGTGGTAGTGTCCCGAACGAGATTATGGCATCAAAGTGCTGGATGTAAATAAAATAGCATGTGGCCGGCGCTGTGGCTGGTCAAAACAATCAAAATTGCTAGACAGACGTGAATGTTTATGGCCGTGATTTCCATCATATTCGTTCCATGTCACGATATGTGGTTTCACTGAGCCGCCATTGATCAGACGTCTTCTGAATATGCACGTCGCATGCCCCATCCCGTCACGGTATCGTTTTCTTTTCTCTCCTACACCAGATACAGCCCCTGGGAGGGGATCTGCAAGATATCAATTTGTTTGCCGCCTCTTCTGCTCACCGTTAGGCTCTTCTTCGGGCCAGCTAATCCTGGGGCCCGGCCTTTCGTTATCCTCTTCCTAAACCACCAGTATCATCAAAGGTTACCATCACCTAATCTCGGCATTCAACGTGACCAAAGGCGGCGCTAAGTAACCGTAAGAGATCCGTATATTCGAGGAATTTGATACATACACTGCCGACGTGACACCTACATACTCCTAAGTAAATTCATTACAAGCGACTCGAGGACAAATTAAAATATTTAAATTATTTACTCACTCTCATCTGTTAAATATTCTAAAACAAGCGGCTCAATCGTTTTTTAATGCTGCATTAATTGAAACTGTTGCCGGATGTCTGCAACTGCTATAGCAGATGTTGTGGTGGGATTTTAGTTAGAAATTATATCTTATACATTTCATCTAGATCCATAGTTTTTTTTCACATTGCATGATATCTCTATATGAGTGTGACTATATGTGTATAACATGTGGGTATGTGTAGTTGAATTCTTAGTTAAAGACATATATTTAAAACAAGAATTAGTGTTCTCATCACTTTCCTGTATACATTAGTCCACATGGTACACGATGCATTTATTCATTAAGTTAGTATAATATAATATCAATGGAATAAACAAATAATGTATAAATATATGATATATTTATGCATATGGGCTTTACAAGCATAATTTTTTAGAGGATTACACTAGATTATTTTTATAATGATATAAGTGGAAATATATAGATAAAGACTAGAGTATGTATCGCCATTTAGATTATTTTCTACTATAATAGTAAAAGATGGGTAGTTTCTAAGTTTTTTTAGCGCATCACGAGGATCAACCTAGTAGTAACAGTAAAACATACTAACAGTAAGGTAATAAGTTATTAAGGTAATAAGTTATGAAGAGCCGCTAGTAAGATATTTTTTTGTGTACGTATGAGCAAATATCTCTGTCGCGTTTGAGCTGAAGCTCGTCTTCCAAAATTTAATTCAACAATATACTTTAGCCAATGGCTTCCCCAGCAACGGCGCCAGAAATGCTTGTTGTCACTTCTTAACGTCACTGGAATTGTGCCGTTAGAAAGCCAGTGGGAAACTCTTGCCCTATAGAATAAAATATTCTGCAAGCGCACAGAATGACCGTGTAGCATTTCACCTTGGAGTATTCCAGGGTATCGTAAATTTCCACGGGAAAGCTCTTTGGTTAAAGTGATATTGAGAAATTATACCAGGAACACATTCTAGAAATATACACCAACTATCTTAGGGAAGATAACTGGGGCGCAAAGATATGATAGGTGGCTGCCCTAAATGACTTAGCTTATCTAAAAGGTAAGCTAGATAGAAGGTCAAAATGACCAGCGACACAGGAGACTTCTACACTTAGAGATAGAAAAGAAGCTGGGAGAGCAACGAGCGAGAAAGGATTTCTAAGACACTTCTAAACTTATCAGAAAGCCTCTGAAGATCTAGACTAGAACTCTACCTAGCTGTCAGGAAAAAGAGCTTACTTCGGCGGCTGGAAGAGGAAAGGTCCAGACGGGATAGAAGGGGGACCTAACGGCAACCTGCAACTACTGCTATGAAAACACCCGAACGTTGTGGTCGCACAAAGGACGGACAAGGCTGTCACCACTTGCCGCCTACCACTCTCTTTCCGTGGGGTGGAACACAATTCTAGCTAACACCTAACCAAACACCACGTCTGGGTTCGATGCTAGGATTTCTTGTGAGGCCTTCACAAGAAACCCCCCTCTACCTAGGAGACGGCTAAATCTCCTAGTCCGGGCGAGAAACCCGTAAGGTAAAAACCTGACAAACTAACTAGACTCTAACTGAATCTAAAGGTTATGAAATGAAAGGATCACACTACTTTCCTAGATAAACTAAGGAAAGCAGGAAAGGAAAGCTTAACCGATAAAGTAAAGAAGATAACTATATTGATAAAGGAAATATTCGAAGTATAAAGAAAAGATACAAGAACTTTACCCGATCTCCGAGAGACTCCGGAACCTCGAGGCAAGCTCGACTCAACTCTAACTCCCAACTCTAATCTACTCTAGAAAATATAAAAAGTAGAGGAGCTCCTTCTTGGTGTGTGTTGAGAAATGAAGTGGAGGCCTCCTTGTATAGCTTGAGCAGGTCGGTTGAGCATCTTGGTGGTTAAGTTAGCTCAGCATGCAACCGTCCTCAGAAGAGCGCCTTGAACGGAGTCGGTGGTCGGCCGTTCGGCCGGTTCCTGGCCGATTGGCCAGGGTTCGTCGCCATCTGGCAGCGCCTTTTGCAGCAACGCTCTAGATTGCCTCATGGTGTCGGTAGTTATGACGGTTATTAACTGCCTGGCAGTTAAGGCATGCAAGTAGGCCCTCTAATCCATGTGATGTGCCTTTTGGGCCCTTTGATCAAACCGTCATTGGATGAATGGCTTGGATGCTTTGCATGTGTGCTAGTTTGCTCCTGGATCAGTGACTTGTCATTTGGCCGAGATGCCTGACCGGCCGGTCAGGACTTGGTCGGTCGGCCAAGCTTTTTACCTATTTTTGTCCTATTTTCTGCCACGTGTCCCTGCATCGGCGCTCGTACACGTCGACGGGGCTGGTGCAGCGTGCTCGTTCGTTGGCGCGAGAGCAGAAGACCAGCCCACGGCCCAGGCGAGCAGCGCACGAGCCAGCGCACGGGGAGGGCAGCTGGTTCGCTCGCTCGAGCAGGCTCACGGCCCACGCGACGGCATCTGCAGCAGGCACACCTGAAGCCAAGGTCCAGCTCGTGCACGCGGCCCAAACAGAGGCAAACCTGAAGCCACGTGCAGGCACAAACAGTCCATCGGTGAGTGCAGGTGAATTGTGCAGCTCTGGTTATTTATTTGTGAAACGTTGCTATCTAGCTACAGTGTCTGATCATTAGACAATCTTTACAAGGTGAAATAGTTTAATCCTTTGTATGATTAGCTAGTTGGTGGCTTGGTTTATAGTTTAATCATCTTGTGATATGTCCTCTGCAGTTTGATTTTGTCGGTGTGCTATCTCGATTAGCTTGGTTACTAAAATACTTTGAGCACTTGTGTTTGATCAGTAGCTAATTTGCCAAGCAAATTCGATAGCTCTTCTTATGCATTTTGTTATTTTGTTTTCTCGGTGAGCACATGATTTATTTATTTGAGCAAGTTTAGTTAGTGCAAGAGCTTAGCCGAATGCTTTGTGAGGGGCTTTCTTTTATCCAATTGGTTTGCTTCCGCATTGTTTCGAGAAGTCGCTCTGTCATATGATTTTCTAGTCGTTCCTAGAGTGAGCTTGTCACTAGTTGACTAGTGTCATCTTGACGATTAGAAGAGAGGTGTGTTTGGGGTAGCGATCAGGACATAGGCATTATTCTTCATCGGAAGAAATTTTTGAGGGCTCTCATTCACCTCCCTCTGGTCGCCTAGTTCGGTCCCACGTTATCACCTCACGACACCAAAACTACAACGACTTCCTCAATGTGCAAAAATTGTAAAAGACAGGCAGAATCGCTGCGGCCGATCGGCGTCGATCAGCCCAGATTTCAGCCGTCAGTGTCGCAATTTGCGCTGTGACAGCTCCGGCGAGCAGCGACGGCGACAGATCGGGCCATGGTCCGAATGTAGATGGTTCTGTGTTGAAGCGCATGTGCCATGCAGTGCTCTAGGGTGAGGAGTGTTCCTGTTGCGGCGGCGATCGCTGGCTCACTCAATGGCGTGCAAGCCAATTGGGCGGCTAATGGAGGCGGATCTAGCCGTGGCATGGTTCCTATCAAATTCTTTTATGGGGATATGGTGGTCACTGGTGACTTTTCCTTTTTGTTTTTTCCTTTTTCCCCTTTATGTAGCCACCTCCAAATGTGGTTGCTAGCTAATGTTGTCACTTGTCAGATGTCTTGCAAATTGAAGATTTATTTTCTTAATATTTTTTGAAAAAGACCACAAGAAGAAATTTATGTAGCGCTTATTGAGGTGTTACAATCACCCTCTTCAATTCATAGACCAAGAATTCATGAGTTATTGCGATGAAAGGTATTTTTTTTTCCTTTCTTCCGTTAATGAAGCGACACGTCATATACATCGTGTTCCAGAATATACAGATTCTGAGGCTACCCTGTGCATTTCATACTATTCACACAGCATTGTCTGTAAAGATATGCTAATTGATTGCAAAAGGTTAGTTTCGACGTATGTCTCTCCAATGTCACTCAGTGGTTCTAGCAGTATACTATAAAGTACAATTACACAGTTGCTTGGGTGAAAAATTACACTGTACATATGACACGTTCAAATGATCGTCCTGTAAGTACAGTACACTAGTACATGAAGAACTCCTTTCCACCAAGAATCAGCAAGAAAATACGATGCTAGTGCTAGAGCTGCTATATACACATCTTCCATTCTCCTGAAGCAGTTTTCTCTTGAGACAGTACCCGATCTCCAGAGTGAAGAAATACCGAACCGAAAATTAGTGGAGATCTCATTAATCGATCTATGTACAAGCTCGATTACCAGAAAGATGATCCATCAAGCAAGGAACTGCACGTCGCGCACTATCCCCTACCTGCGTCTCACGGTCGGCCACGACGACGACGGCATGGAGGCGGATGAGGAGGTGCTCTGCTTGGCAGCCGCCATGGACGCCACGGCCTTGGCCCACGCCACGAGCTCCAGCTTCATCCGCTTCTCGTCGCTCCATATCTCCGGGTCCACCGGCCGGTCCCTCTCCGTGGCGAGGAACGCCGGCGCCGGCCTTCCCGCGACCTCCCCGGCGCCGCCGCCCCCGGCCTGGAACGGCCGCGGACCCATCGCCTCAGCCTCCATAGCCATCGCTTGATTCACTACGGACGCTTCTGTGATCACCCGTTCACCACAGCGTGTTCTGACTTCTGAGCTCTGAGCTCCCCTGCAGCACGATCGCAGTCTCTTTTATACAAGAAAGAGGCGAGATGGGTGCGTGTGTGTCGTGTGTGAGAGAGGATCAGAGGAAGGATAATTGCCACGAGGAACTCGCCGCGCCATGGCGTCGCATTTATAAGCGGGTGGGATGACCATGGGGATCCCTTGCGCCGCGCCGGGCGGGGCGGGGGTTGCGTGCGACGCGGAGCGCGCCGCGTGCGCTCTGCCCGCCTCCCAGTTGGTTGCGGCGTCGCGGTCGGGGCCTCCGGCGAAAGGCGACGTGGGGCATGGCCGCTTCTGTTCAGACAGCGAACAGCGTCGATCGCGCTGGGCGTTCCATCACGGAGGACACGATTCCCGCGAGGGGCTGGAACGAAAGCGAGCGTGCCGGAATACCGGTATGGCCGTATGGGACAGTAGTAGGACACTTTGGTCGCCGTATGGGACAGTAGGACACGACAGTTTTTTAAGCTAAAAGGTTATCGTCGGTATGGAGCATCAGTACGTATCATGGGAGGCAAGATACGCGGAGCATGTGGGTATATCCGTATCCGTGTACATGTCCACACATGATCCCATCAATCCAGAGCACGCCAGGAAGCAGGAAGCTTCCAATGTCCCGCCCCCACCTTTTCCTCTCTCTGTTACTTTTGAAAACAACATAGTTTCTTTCAGACAATTTTACCGCGAGTTTTTTAAAGAGCTTCTAAGTTTCATGTTTTCCGTATAATTTCGGTGTAGCAGAGCTTTCTGTATAAGTTAGGGGCGATGACGAAGGGATGGTTGGGAGTGTACTACCAAGTGGCAAGGTTCACATGACTCTGCTGCTGCTTAAAGACCCTGAGATGCTGATCAGTTCGTTGGTAACGTGATCTTGGTCTCTTTTCGTTTCTGCACATGTAAAACAGATTCCTGATTTTTTTTAAAAAAAAACATGTAAAACAGATTCCTAGTATCTAGGACTCATGCACCATGTGAGGTGTTGCTTTAATTTTGAGCTTTAACACGTATTAATTAGGCAGCAAGTGTCATGCATAACTGATGGTATCATAAGTATTGCAAGCAGGCACGAATGAATGTCAAGGTGACGATACACATCTCATTGCAAAAACAGGACCAAAATATATAATTACTACTGTAATTTCGTTTACTTCTAAATATTAATTTTTACATGACTCTGGTTTTCACTGAACCATTGGATCAACTCTCTTCTATTAACGCGCGTCCCATCCTGTCATATTGGCATCGTTTACTTTCTTTTCTACACCACACATACACCCAGATTTGCAAGATATCAATTGGTTTATCGCCTCTTCTGCTAGCCGTAGGATGTCCTTTGGGCAAGTTAATCTTGGGCCCGGCCTCTCCTTATCATCTCCTAAACCATTGCTTCGATTGGAGTACGATCAATCGCAGGTTAGCATCACCTAATCTTAGCATTGAATGCGATGAAGGATCAAGGACGATGACGGCGCTAAGTACGTACCACATCAGTATACGTCGAGGAATTCGGTTCCACTGATGTGACACCTATATAATATCTCCAAGTCTGACTACATTGTTGAATACTATATTATATGATGGATTGAATTAAACTAATTTGATGATTTAGAAGTTTCCAGTCACTCGAAAGTGTTTGTAGCTAGGTAGGGTAAAGTTAGAGACATGTTTATACATACTTTTTAAAGGTAGTTTTGTATGGTTGTCGGCGTGCTAATTATAGAGGTAAGTGTGTACGTGAGTGTGCGCATCTGTCCCGGTATTGTGTTTCACCAATAAAAAGATATTAGTATCCCTACTACCTATATCTAACTAGGAAAAATATCTGTCTCGCCCTGCATCCACCGATCCACGGATCATGACCAAGAGTTAGCTAGGAACCCCAAATTATGTAAAAGATGGCGACGTCCATAAATAAGAACAACCGCTTTGCAACTTGTTTTGTGACAGCGGCGGTGTCGATCGAGTTGTGGAGCTCTGGTGCAGGTGGAGGAATAATGAAATATGTCATTACATAGTTTATTATAGTTTGTTTGTTAGACTTTTTTTTACCCTAAATTTAACTGCTTATCTTATTTAAAATAATTTGTATAAGTATAGTTAAATTTAAGTCATTCATGAAGAAATTGTTATTAATAAAGCAAGACATCAAAAATAATATTTTACATAGTTTTTTAATAGTTATATTGTCAAATTTAGGGTAAAAAAAGTCGAACGTCTATAATTTGAAACGAAAAGAGCAGCAATGGGTATCCCTAATACCCCTAACCATGGATACCCACCTAATAACCCCCCTCCCCCCCCCCCACACACAGAGAGAGAGAGAGTAAATAGTAAATTCCTAGCTTTGCCCCTGCTGGTGGTGGAAGAAGGCACGTAGTTGTATGCTTTCGCTCAAATTCTTTCAGTTACTGATAGCCACGGGGAGATTACGACCGTCTCTCTTTTTGCTCAACATTTACACATATGCATTTATTCACACATGTACGCATACCCACAGTAGATAAGTCGTTGTTGATCATCACATATGTCCTATCTTTAAAACAAAATGGCATGTTAACCTATGTTGATCTCCCAAACTACTACTTAGTTCTTTTATGTAAGCCTTGGCATAGTATGCAAAGAGCAACAATCGCTTGTCACTAGTGTAGTAATGTGTGAATTAAAGAGGAAGAAGAATGGAACAGAGTATACACTGCTCCATAATTGGAAAAAAAAAAGGATAAGAGGATCTCGTTAAGATATAAAAATAGCGATCCACCGCGGGTGGATGCTCTTTTGGCGCCGGGGGAAGAAAAGTCGGTTGAAGAGTGTGTTCCAGTTTTCTGATATTTGACCTAGGGCGTGTTCTCTTCTGTTCTACTCCATCCACTTCATATTATAAGTCTATAACCTTTTTACCCTAATTTTGACCGCTCGTCTTGTTTGAAAGATTTATGTAAACATAGCTACAATTAAGTCATTTTTCAAGAATGTTTAAAAAAAGCAATCAATAACAAAAAAATGTTTGATGTTTTGCATAATGCTTTGAATAAGACGAGAATAAAGCCAAACGACTACTAATAGGGGTGCAAACGGATCGTATACGGACGGATACCTTCGGAAATGAACGGATATCACTATTCATTTCTCGGAAACGGATATCTCGGATAAGATATGGGTTTACATCAACATCATATATATCTGATTTTAAGTTTCCGGATATGGATACGGTGCGGATATTGAATGCCCGGATTCGGATACGGACGGATGTAGTGCCCCCTAAACGAATTCGAAATCGGATACGGACGGATAATATCCGCACCGTTTGCACCCGTAACTACTAATTTGAAACGGTAGCTTTGTTGCTGTAATTGCTGGTTTTGAGTCCTTGTAACTCAAAAAGTAGCTATCTTTCGGCCCACAAATGTTACGGGCCAATCAATCTTTTGGCCCATATTCTATAGCGCTCTGCATTGTGTCTGGGCCTTTAGCCCCTGGGCCCGAATGGAACAGCCGAATATTTTATGAAAAAGTCCTTTTTACCTCCCTAGACAATAGGCTGAGTTTAAATTTTTCTCCTCAGACTACAAAACTGTCTAACCAGCCTCCTTGAACTTTGAAACCGTATATTTCACCTCCCCGAGCTGGATATAAGCGGTTTTGAAGGCGGTTTTCTATTTTTCTTTTTTTTATTTATTTTGGCTGGAACTTTAAAAAATCATAATAAATCAAAGAAAAATCATAAAATAAAAAATTCAATTTTTTTGGACTCCATATAAGTATATAAACACATAAAATATATAAAATAATATACTCTAGTATAAAGTTTTTTATTATAGATTTAGATCTATTTTTTACTATAGTTAAATATAATAATTCATAACTGCATTTTTTATGGTCCAATCATGGTACAATATTTATGGTGAGATAATTATTGTGTACTTCAATAGTATTAAGAATTTATACTCATTAGATCATGTATAACTTATTTAAAGATTTATTTAGGGCAAAATATACTCTAAATAAATCTAAAACTAAGTTATAAATGTTCTAGTGAGTATAAAATTTTTTAATATAGTTGAAGCATACAATAACTAGGCTACCATAAAAATTTTACCATGATTGGACCATAAAAAATGCATTTATGAATTATTATATTTAACTATAGTAAAAAATAGATCTAAATCTATAGTAAAAAACTTTATACTAAAGTATATTATATTATATATTTTATGTGTTTATATACTTATATGGAGTCCAACAAAATTGAATTTTTGATTTTATGATTTTTCTTTGATTTATTCTGATTTTTCAAAGTTTCAGCCAAAATAAATAAAAAAAAGAAAAATAGAAAACCGCCTTCAAACCCGCTTATATTCAGCTCGAGGAGGTGAAATATACAGCTTCAAAAGTTCAAGGAGGCTGGTTAGACGGTTTTGTGGTCTGGGGAGAAAATTTAAACTCAACCTACTGTTCAGCGAGGTGAAAAGGATTTTTTCCAACATTTTATTTGCCAAACTTCTTCCTCTAAAAAAAGTAATTCGAACTTTCCTTTCTACGTTCTGCGAGACAAGAGTAGCGAGGAAGTACACAAGATAATATAAACTTTATAACTAGTTACTTTATTTACAGGACTGAGGGCTTAATTTTCTCTTTGTTTGGTGTATTGTAGTGATAGCTGTAGGCCTGCAGCTAGCAGCCCAGGCCTCCGGGACACACGTACAGCATGGTCACTTCGCTGGTTTTGCTAGGCTGTGTGATTCAGGAAAAAGTACTTCTTCAACAAGTTTTTTTTATTCATCCCACTCACAGAACACGCTTCTCGGTGCACTATTCATCTAGAAAAAGTAATTTTTACTTCCAATCTGAACACACTGTCCGCCTATCCCCGAAAGGAAAGCTTGACACTGCCAAATACTCGTTTAGCCGTGTAAAATGTAAGCGATGCTAGCAATAATGCCCCCACCAGTATGGTCATCAGATCAAAGAACGCCTAGCATGTTGGTGTTTCAATGGGAGCGGGACGTGTAATTCTTGGTGATCTAAAACACCCTGTCGCCGAGCTTCTCGATACTGCCACCAGATAGCATCACCTGCTCACAGTCCAGATTGCGTCCGCAAAGAAAGGGAAACTTAACGGAAATGATCGTAGGGTAGCACAACAAAGACAGTCAAAGGGGTTGCATTTCTTTTTAGTTTTTCTAAGACAGATATGAGACATATGATATCCATAGCTAAGCAAAGTTGATCGGTATGTGTCATTGACAGGTGGGACGATCGATGTAGACACATTTCAAGAACTAGCACGCATCTTACAAATTTACAATACAAGTTGCGACTTGAGAGGGTGGGATCGGCCAATTACAGTTGAGGTTCTACTCATACATACTACCTTCATCCATAAGTATATATAACGTGTTTAGGATACTTATCTACGTGTTGCTCCCTAGATAAGAACAAGGTTAACGAGTTGATCGTTACAGTTCAACGAGTCCATTCCGTGCCGGAAAGGATGCAGCACCACTATTTTTCCATGAGTTGATAAAGTTGCATTATATTTAAGGATGTGGTGGTTACGCAAAATCCAAATGCTCAGCTTCTGAACTAAGGTATCATGATAAGAATATAATATTCATTCTTTCCTAGCAGTTGCCAGCTACTAACACTCACCAATGTAGCCTAAGCATTGGATTTGTTATCGTGTCCGTACGTGCTTCAACAAGATTGACGAAGGGGGCTATTTTCAATGAATCAATATGCTCAAAACTAATCGGTACTTTCCATGGATTTCACCATCTTGTTTGCCTTGTTCCTGAAGTAAACGATTGTTTTAATGTATATATCAACCTAGTTTGACACTAAACTTGTTACGGTTCGTAAACAGTGAGACATTGCCGTGTTTTGATCACACAGTTCTTTTGGACTTTACTATTCACCCCTCCCAGAAAACACGCTTCCCATAAAAGTTCCTCTCGAATTCCTTTTAACTTTTCTATTCATCTCTCTCACAGAACACGTTTCCCAGAAAAAGTTTTTTTCTACCCTCCCAAACATAACATCATCAATCTCGAGATTGTAAGTCTCTCGAAAGTGCTTATAGGGGTAGATTGTGTGTTTTCATATATGTGTGAGAGAGAGAGTCTGTGTGTGTACGTAAGTACGTGAGCAAATGTATTTGTAATGTATTTAAAAAACAAATCAGTTGAGTAATGAGTTAACTTTTAGTACATGTGATTTGAGTTTTGTTTTTAGGAAAAAAATCGTACACATGTAAAACCAAAATTACTCAACCACCATTACTTGTCAAAGGATATGTCTCATCAAGGGTAGTGAGGGTTAGGGATCAATTATAGGTTTACGGAAGCCCTCCCCTGGAGGTAGAGGAAAAAATGCCGAAGTGAACAGGAATGAACTTTAGAGAAGAACATCAAAGAGTGAGAGATTTGGTTAATAATTAAAGGTAGGCTTGTGATTGTGGGTGCCAATGTAGCTGAGGATGAAAAATGGAGCATCGAAGAGAGTGGCAATATATAAGAGGTAGAACAACAACTAGGTGCCAAAGTCACTGATATCAACATTAGCTATTTCTAGTGTAAATCCGTGTCCTGTTGAATGTAACAAATAAAATGTTTGACAACTAATAGAGCAAGTTAGCAATATATGCTCAACAGTTAGCATTCGGTGTAATGTAACGGTTGTGTCTATGGAGTAATGGAGATGCATCATGCATGGTTGATAGAAGCCTAAGAAACATTATACAGGTGGGTGGGTTGATGAAACATAGAATGAGAAAGTGTGGGAGAGTTTGGAGAAGAAGAGAGTAGACGGATGAATTAATAAGGGAGGTGATTATGCGAGAATGACGTTGAGAGTGGAACATGAGGGGTAGACAGTATGCAGCTTTTTTATTATTAGATTGGGTAATTTATTTTTCCCATGATGAAATTTTGTAAATAATACTTTCATGAGTTCACCATACGTACGTACAAGATTCAACGGCTAGAAGGCCTACTAGCTGCTACAATAAATCATGAGTTGTTTCCAGTGAAATTATGAGTTTGCAATCACTAAAGAGTAACGAGCAATGTCTGCAAACCGCTAAAGGGAGCGTTTGGAATGTGTTAAACGCCAGTTGTGGTTGTGGCTGCGGCTGCAGGTGATGCTGTGCTTATGATGACCTGGCTTTGCCACTGTTTATTTTCGGTTACACTTGCACCAAAATTACAAGCGGGCGGACCGGTCATCAATTTTCGCTCGATATAGCTATTTTTTTTTTTGGTAAATGTGGCTATTTTTTTTAAAATGAGCTTAAAGTTATGTTGATTCTCTAAAATAGGCATAAAAACAAAAGAGTTCATAAAAAAATGAAAACGCTTTAAAAGACTGCCCAAATGTCATATAGAATTCTCAAAAACTACTACCAAAACACATGAGGAAACACAAAGGGAAGAAAAGAGAAAGGGAGGCAAAGAAACGGCATAAAAGGGCCAGCAGCATTGCTGTCATCCCCATCCAAACCGTCCCCTCCAGCGCAAAACCCCCTGCAACCTGTCTGTCTGTCGTCTCTCTCTTCCCCCTCCCCAACCCCCAACCCACCTGATCATCAGATTCCCTCTTCTCCAACGATCATTAAGCCACCTCGATCACAGCGAGGTTTTATATGGTAGCAGCAGACTCGTCCGTCCGCTTCCAAAAACCAGTCACGCACAGATAGCGTCCGAGAGCACGGCGGCGTGCCGCGGCGCAACCTCATCAGTAGCGCTCTCTGCTGCTCGCGAGACCACCACCGCGGCCGTTCGCTCCGACTCCGAGCGGCGCGCGCGTGATGGCGGCGGCGCCGTCGTCGTCGTCTTCGGCGTCTGCGTCGCCGGCGAACGCCGGCGGTGGGCCGCGGCCGTACCGGTCGCGGTTCGGCGACACGACGCTGACGAAGGTGTTCGTGGGCGGTCTGGCGTGGGAGACGCCCTCGGAGGGTCTCCGGCAACACTTCGAGCCGTACGGCGACATCCTGGAGGCCGTCGTCATCACCGACCGCCTCACCGGCCGCTCCAAAGGCTACGGATTCGTAAGCCGCCGCCATCTGCCCATCTCGTTCATCTCCTTGTTCCCGTGTGTGTGTGTGTGTTTGTTCTGAGAAGGTGGCCGCGCGTGTCGTGTCTATACGCACGCGTATACGTCGTGCAGGTGACGTTCCGGGAGCCGGAGGCGGCGCGGCGCGCGGTGCAGGACCCGAACCCGACGATCGCCGGGCGGCGCGCCAACTGCAACATTGCCTCGCTGGGGCCGCCGCGCCCCGCTCAGCAGCCTCGAGGTGAGCGACAATCACAAAGGAAACTCCTCTTATCTATCCGCACGCGCATTGTTGATCTCGATCGTTTGCTCCTCCCGACCCGACACGCGACACCCCCATCCCCATCCCCCCTTTCTCGCGCCACCAACACGACGACTACCGTACCCCCAGCGCCTCGCCATTGCCACCGGACAAGCCTTTTTACTCTACATGTCTGTCGGGAGGTAGACGACGGACGGGCAGGCATGCAGCCGAGGCTGACGGGCGGGCCCGTCGCGAGTAAAGCGACGCCCTGCGTGCCAGCACACGGCGCTAGCAGTAGCGAGCTCGGAAGTCATATGGGTGAGCTTGCCCAGGCTGGCCTGTCAGTTCAATTGGGTTCGTGCCTCCCGGAGCCCCACTACGCGTGGGCACGCGGACGGCCGGCCGTATCATCCTTCGAGTCCTCTCCTCGCCCGCCGCCGGATGGATCGATTGCCATTTTTTTTATCGGCGCAGACCAACTGGCAGTTGGAACGGCAGTTATGGGCGCGCTGCATCCACAGCTCCCACTCGATTTCTTTTGCATTTCTTTTGGCTTTCCGCCGGGTAGTTTAATCTGCGGGGAGGATTCTCGCTTTGACCGGACGTGTGTTGGTGGCGAGGTCGGTTGCGGTTGCGGCCAGTTCACTTCACCCCATAGGGGGTGCCATGCCAGCGGGAGCGAGGTGTAAAGGCCATGGGCGGCAGGGAAGGGACGGTGGCCACTGACCACCACCACCACCATCACCAGCAGGCCGTCTAGTGGAGGGGGGAATCGGGAACAAGATCCCCTAGTGAACAACGCCCCCATGGCCATAGAAAAAAAAAAGAGGTTAGAATACTCTGCCACGTAGTATATCCTCTTCTTTGACCGGAGACCGGACTGTTTGTGCCGGCTTGGCGCGTTTGGAAGCCAACGACGCAAATCCAAGATCGGATTCGCTGCGGGGCACAGTCCCTGACCAACTAACTCCCCCTGTTCCTCCGTGGTACCGCCGCGCATTGCTCATGTCGCTCAAGCGGCATGAAGACGTACGCGCACGCCTTGATGGCAAGGGTCGATGCTCCTGTGGCCGTGTAGGCTGTAGCGCTAGTTTTTACTGCACCTTTTAGTGCCGTTGTAGTGTAGTGATAGGCTTTGTATTTGTAACGTAGCGTCTGCGTAGTGGTCCGTCAAAAAAACTGAAATGGCACGAGCGCGAAACCAGCAGCAGGCAACGACGACGAGCCCAGTCAAAGCGTGCGAGACTGCGAGCGTGTGTAGCGTAGCGTAGCGGGCGCACATGGCCGCGGGCCTGCACGAGCAGGTGGAAGCCACAGCGCTGTCGGTTTTTACCCACCACCAACGGTTGCTAGGCTTTTGCGCGCGCTCGCGGCCTGAACTCTCACTCACACTCTGCTCTCTGCATCGCGGCTCATTTATCGTGTGGTGTTGTTGCTTTCGCTTTCTCTGTATAACTATCTCTCGCTCCCTGCCCGTCTGCAGCCAATTAACATGGCAGGTAATTGTTCTTACAGGCAGGTCGCCCTACCTCGGCGGGCCCCACTTGCAGGTCCCACAGCCAGGGGCCCACCAGGGCCCGCACTTCATCCCCAGGGCGCCGGCCTCTCCTCCACAGATGGTGCCCCAGCACGGCGCTGGCCCGGCTGCGATCTACCCGCCTCAATTCGGGTGAGTGTGCCATGTCAGTCTGTGCCTGTCTATCCATTTCTTTGCTCGCCAAATCTCACACTGCTCCAACTCACAAAGGTACAGAATGAATGGATTATGGATGATGCTGATGATAGTACATTGGCAGTATATATGAGATTTTGCTAGCTGAGCTTTCGAAGAATTGTAGTTTTCAAAATCCGTACAAACTCAGATGGCTTCTTGCTGTTAAACTGGTAATCGAGCTCTGGTCGTCGTCCTAGAGAGCCCATGGGGGCGACACGGCAGCATCTAGGCATTCAACTCTGAATCCCTGGAAAAGGAGCTCGGTCCCCCACACGTCAATTGCTTTGTAGTAGATCTCTTTCACCGGATGCAGTCCTGCCAACAAAACTCTCCCGCACTTGTTGGTGGTGTGGTGCAGGGTTTAATGACAATCCTGTATAAGCGCCATTAACACCATTTGGGCCCTTTTTCACAATTGTTCTATGGCACTATGGCAGTACAGCACCCTGATATTTGTTTGGATTGGGACATCGAAAATGTGGTACCTCATGCTTGCATTTGTTTTATTCAGTCCATCCTCTATCATTGCCTTAATTGTAAGAGAAACGGAAAAAAAAAAGGAGTACCAGTTTTGTTAGAAAACAAAGAATTTAGTACCTTTTTCTCATTATATAGTTCTAGTATTTTTCTGGAAAAGAATATTGTCCTAGTCCTGGATAGGAATGTAGGTCAATAAGCTAGATTCTGGCCTTTACAGCCTTTGCATGTACTGTTGTTGGTAGTGGATAAGTTGGGCCAGATGTAGGCACTAAATTCTTTTTTTCCTGTCTAAAATCAGCCACTGAAGAAGCTGCAAAATCTTTTGCAGGTACTGGTACCCACCTGACTTTCAATATCAACAGGTAAGCATGCTCCCCCATGCCTTTTGTTTTTACCTTTTCTCACATGCAAATTTGCCAGTGCCATTTGCCGTGCACATGCCTAGCTAGGGATCACCGGATCACTCCACCCTTGCTGTGTGTTGTGATAAATGTCGCTGTTACTGATCCTGTCATCCACATTTGCATAATTGCATTGCTTTCTGAAGAACAGGAACTGCAACAATTTTGCTATCGCTTCACTCTGTTGTAATCAACCCACTCGAGGCTAATCTGGCATGTTTGATCATTGATGAACAATTAAGCAGGCCTTCACCAATCCGCAAGTGCTGCAGAACTACTACGCTCAGTTGTATGGCCTGGCCTCACCGACGGCGTCACCCTACCACCATTACGTCGGGTACATGGCGCCTCAGGCACCGACGCCGAGGGCACTGCTCCCGCCGCCGTCGCCAGCACAGCAGGTCGCCGTGCAACCGCTGGTGCAGCATCCGCCGGCGGCACAGCAGATCACACTGCAACCGTTGCTGCAGCATCCGACGCCGCAGATTCAGGGCCCTTTCTTTCCCGCTCCTTCGCTTCCGCCCAGCTTCAGGCTGCAGCTGCCGCCGCCTCAAGCTTTGTCAGTATCGCCTCCCATCACAACAGGTATGCACGTTTGTTTCTATGGTGTTCTTAAGACAAATTTCATACAAAGTTTTACTGCAAGGTACTAGGTAGTAACTGATGTTTTTTTGCTACTGAAATGTGGCAGAATCGCAACCAGCTGATCAGGTCGCTGCCTCTGCAGCTCGAGCCACCAATGCGAGCAGCACTCCTCCGGGTGCCTGATGTCTCTAAGGCCAGCTGAAGATAGACATTGGGTTCAACAAACATTCAGAGATCAACCGACGTTTTGGGGGTGAAGAAAAAAAAAGACTCCATTGATCTGCTGCAGACGAAGTTATTGATGGTCTGTAACAGTCTCTCAGGATGTTGACTCCAAAAAAACAAACAACAACATTTCTTTTTTCTTCTCATTGTTTTCCCATTCTTTTATGAGTTCGGCAAAGCTGTTCCTTGGTGAATCCATTGTAAAGCCAAACTGGGTTTCGAATCAACATCTCAGGATTTTATTAAGGCAAGTCTGGGATATATTACAATGTTACTGGTTCATCGGCTCCAGTCAGTGTAACAAGTTTTGTCACTATTTTTTTATTTACCCATTTGTCTTTCTTTTCATTTTAGCGAGTTTTCATCCAGGATTTGTAAGGGAAGACGTGAAGAAAAAAAGGGAGGGAGAGAGCAAATGATTTTGACAAGCCCACCCACCCAGCAGTCCAGTTTCGAGCGAACCCATGTGGTACAGCCCAGCCCAGCCACTGATGAGGAAGGAAGGAGGGGCCACCATAGATACGGCCCAAACATTCTCCAGGCCCTTGGGCACGTCCGGCTCCGGCAAGGCACGCGTCCATAATTCATTTTGGCGCATGTGCTCAATTGCTCAACCAAACAAACAACCTCGATCTTGATCTGGACATTCCCTTTGGATGGTTGATGACTCGCCTACCGAGAAGAGGTCAAAGTTCGGCCGGTGTGGTCGAGGTGTAAAAACTTCCTTTCCCTCTTTTTTTTTCTAAAAAAATAACTATTAGGCAGACCTTTGCCTTTCCGGATTTTTCTATTCGATCAATTTCACCACCCGATTGTATGCCAAAACGGATACGTACGAGATTCGCGCTCCGGTAGGCGACACGGTCCTCCTCCCTCCTCCAGACGACGGTAGTGGCGACAGGTAAAGAGCATTAGGTGAAAAAAAAAAAGGAAAACCCGAGCAAGTAAAAAGGCCTGGAACATTCAGCCAAAGGGGCAAGTGAAATCGAGCAAGTGAAAAGGCTACACCGATGATCGTACCCAACCATGGCCCTGTTCGGCTGAGCTAAAATGGCTAGGCTGGTAACCAACCAGCCAGCCCACCCAAGCCACTGTCAGGTGGGCTAAGGTTGGCCCAACTAAACACTGCAAGGTGGACCAACCAGCCCCAGTCAGCCTCCAGCCCAGCAAGCGAACAGTCCGCATAAACCGAAGCCCCTCGTAGAATACGGACAAGCCTCGAATCACAGGCGTGGTGCACCTAACCTGCGCAGAGTATCCGGACATGCGCCGAACCAAATCTTAAAAAGGCGAAGCTTGTCCGCAAGGGGCAGTTGTGGCATGTCATTTTTTTTTTTTGAGAAATAAGCAATCTGCCTGCCGTCTTTTTGTAAACATTCTTTGGACAAAAGATTGGAAAAGAAAGGCTCCCAAATGTCCGCTGGAAACATCTCGAACCGGAGTGACGCAACGCAACAGGCGTGTTCAGCGAGTTCTGATGCAGGCTTAGATCCTGCAGGCACAGTGTGGACGCCAAAAGAAAGAGTTCATGTCCGTGTCATAAACTCCTTCCTACTATCAGGCTACGTGATCTGGCCACTTACTCCATTCCACTTCCACGCCAGCAACTCCGACCCACCATGTATTAGACTGACACATTTATCATATGCTTTGATGATGCGAGCGTCATTTGTATACTTACGATGTTGCAGAATATGGCTTTCTGTTAGCCTCAAAGGACACCTAACGCAATCATGATGAGGAACGCCAATGGAGCAAGATCCGAGCTAGTAGAGAGATCAGCATAATGGGATACCGGAAACCTCATGTTTTGCACGTACTGTCAGGGTTGTTTTTCTAATGTGGGGCCAAAAGCCTAGAGGGCATTCTGCAATGGCCATTTTGGGACCAGAACTTTGCCATGGGAACAAATAAAGTTGTCCTTTTTTGTGGGATCAAATATGGCAGCTTGCTCTAACAAGGCAGCTGACGGGATCGGACCATCTATATGGCACGGCTGGAATGTTCCATGACGTGTACTCGTGTTGGTCCAAAAACTGGAAATAAAAAACGAAATGCCCCCAACATATTTGCCGTGCTAGCTAGCTTTTTGCGCTCAGCATAATGGCTTCCGTTGCTTCCAAGGGGCAGACAAGGGTTTAGGAGTATCTTAGCAACGCTGCCCAATGGCGGGTGTTCTCGTGGAGCTCATCATCTGCTCATATACGTATCATCATGTGGCCAAAAAAAAAAAAAGCACCGGCGACGGCCGGAGTTTGCTGCCGCAGCCGCCGCGCAGCGGCCTTCATGCCGTCAGCTCCAGAGCCGGCGCCACTTCAAAAGGATTGCGAAGCTCAGCGGACAGCCGGGCATGCATCGCCATCAAAATGTGCTCATGTATATAGCTGTGTTCAGATGGGAGAAAGTAAAAGTACTTTTTTTTTGCTAGGATACGTGTTATATGAGGGTGATGAATATGAAAGGTGAAATTTTTTTTTGAGGGATACATATTCTGTGAGGAGGATGGATAGAAAATGAAAAATATTTTTGGAACCTGAAGACAGCCTATATGTGCTTACTCCTCCCTCCGTGACGGTAGCACAAAGCGATCTTTCGGGGAGTCAAAAAGGCTCAAGGGAAAAGCCACCGAATATCGCTCCCTAGCTGCCCGGCCACAGGCGCCATCTCCATCGCGAGTGACGGCGCGCTTTGAATCCTCCACTGGCATGTCCCGGCACGATTCGCAGCCGTGTGCAAATAGACCAGCAGACACAAGCACACATCTTTGACCTCGACTCGAGTGGCTTTTATATATCCTCCCTAGCATCAGGAACGCGGTACGAGTACGACCCGTTTCCTCCAAGGTAGACGAGCCCGGCCGGCCGGCACAACAACTTGGCCATCGGTAGTTAGCGGATATGCGTCGACGAGCATCCATCCGGTGACTTTTCCACGACGACGCTCTGGAGCTCCGCTCTCGAGCGCCTTTGTCTACACTTTACTGCTCCATCGATCGAGATCTCTACTGTCCCTCTTCCCGTCCTCAGTCACACACACGTACGCCCGATCGCGCAGTCAGTCTTGTACAACGACAATCCACTGACCACGGCGTATCTTTGCCATCGATCCTTCACACTTCAGCACGCAGCAGGGACTGTAGACCAGGAAAGGGACGCGTATATGATTGCGTATCCATCGATCGGCAAGATACGATTAGCTGTATGCTGCTGCTACTACTATACGACGACGTACGCATGCCGTCCCGGAAGCGACCAAACGCCTCCGATCCGGCCAAGATCCGCACGGGATCGTGCCCCGAGCCTCCACTCCAGGGCTTAAAAAAGGAAACCCGGAGGGGGGGCGGCCTTCCCCGGCGAGCCGTCCCATTCCATCCGCCGCCCGGAACGGACAAGCGCTCCGGGTCAAGTCGTATAGGAGCGAGAGGAGCCAACGTTACGCTACGGCGCTACTACGCCAATCCTCGGCGCGGTCAGCGTCGTCTCGTCTCGTCCGCGGCTGGCATTGGCATGGCATCCCTGCCCCGAGATCTTCCGCCTGCCGTGCACTGATGCGGCAGCCAAAAAAACAAATCGTTTGCCCACGCGCGGACGGGACGCAGCGGACCCCGGAACGGCCCGTCGGTCGGCGGCCGGATCCGGCGAATCTTTGGCGACGGAGAAACGGGGCGAGGGAAACGTTTGTTATTCCGGCCGGGGAGATCTCAGGTGAGGTCACGCCTGGATAGCCCTGGCCTGACCGTGTGACCGTGGCCGGGTCAGACCATCACGTGTCCACGCCCACGCGCGACTACTCGCAAAGCTCAAGGTCGATCGAGCTCGCAGCTTGCCCCCAATTGCCCGATGGTCGCACGCTTTATTTGGTCACGTGTGGCGCGCGAGCACAGAGAGATTTTGTGCGAGAGATACGATTCCGAGCGACACGATCTTGTCTAGTAGACCGTGAATATATCGATCGTGACGACCAAATCTACTCCCAGGGCCCATCCCTCGCAGATATATCCGCTTCATTATCCGCGGCGGCCACGACGGCGACCGCGCGCAACCCCGAAGGCCTAGCGCGCGCGCCCTTTGCCCCCCTTGGCCTATTTAGGTCCTCCAGTCAGTCCCCGGCCCCGCTCATTTCACCACTAGTTGTGCGCGGGTACCATACGAGCGAGCGAAGGAACCGTGCGCGCCTCGTCGAATCGCCATGGAGAGGAGGGCGCACGCGATGCTGTTCCCGTTCCCGTGCTCGGGCCACATCAACCCGACGCTGAAGCTTGCCGAGCTCCTGCACTCGCGCGGGGTGTACGTGACCTTCGTCAACACGGAGCACAACCACGAGCGGCTGCTGCGGACGGCGGGCGCCCTGCGTGGCCGCGAGGGGTTCCGCTTCGAGGCGGTCCCCGACGGCCTCTCGGAGGAGGATCGCCGGAGCCCCGACCGGACGGTGAAGCTCTACCTCTCCCTGCGGAGGAGCTGCGGCGCGCCGTTGGCGTCGCTGGCGAGGTCGCTCGGCGACCGCGGCGACGGCGTGCCGCCCGTCACCTGCCTCGTCATCAGCGGCCTCGTCAGCTTCGCGCTCGACGCCGCGGAGGACGTCGGCGTCCCGGCGTTCGTGCTCTGGGGTACCAGCGCCTGTGGCTTCGTCTGCACGCTACGGCTTCGCCAGCTCCGGCAACTCGGCTACACGCCTCTCAAAGGTCAGTGTCGATCGAGCTCCCATGATTGCATGTCTGTGTTTTTTTGTCCTGGAATGATCACGATGATCCTAATTCGTATCGCATGATGGCAATGGCAGACGAGAGCTACCTAACGAACGGGTACCTGGACACGCCGATCGACTGGATCGCGGGGATCCCACCAGTGCGGCTCGGCGACGTCTCGAGCTTCGTCCGGACGCTGGACCCGCAATGTTTCGCGCTGCGGGTGGAGGAAGACGAGGCCAACAGCTGTGCCAGGGCGAGTGGGCTCATCCTCAACACGTTCGAGGACCTGGAGCCCGACGTGCTCGACGCGCTCCGGCTCGAGTTCCCGCGGGTGTACACCATCGGGCCCCTCGCCGCCGCCATGCACGGCCGCTCACAAGAACACGACGGCAACGGCAGCGCCGCCGGGCTGAGCCTGTGGGAGGAGGACGCCAAATGCATGGCGTGGCTGGACGCGCAGGCGCCGGCGTCGGTGCTCTACATCAGCTTCGGGTCCCTGGCCGTGCTGTCGCTGGAACAGCTGGAGGAGCTCGCGTGGGGGCTCGCCGGAAGCAACCGGCCGTTCCTCTGGGCAGTCCGGCCGGGGCTCGTCGCCGGCGACCGCGGCGCCGACGCGCTGCCGGAGGAGTTCCTCGCGGCGACGAGGGGCAGGTGCTTCATCGCCGAGTGGTGCGCGCAGGAGGAGGTGCTCCGGCACCGCGCCGTTGGCGGGTTCCTGACGCACAGCGGGTGGAACTCGACGACGGAGAGTATCCTGTCGGGGGTTCCCATGGTGTGCTGGCCGGGGTTCGCCGACCAGTACATCAACTCGCGGTTCACGTGCGCCGAGTGGGGCGTCGGGCTCCGGCTCGACGAGGCGCTGCGGCGTGAGCAGGTGGCGGCGCACGTCGAGGAGGTGATGGGTGGGGTCACTGACAGGGCACGGGAGATGAGGCGCAACGCGGCCGTGTGGAAGGCCAAGGCCGAGGCCGCCACGGCGCCCGGCGGGTCGTCGTACGAGAGCCTCGGCAAGCTGGTCGAGGACCTGTGGCTCGGCGACGACGCGGATGCCGCGGCCACGCACGACGGCCGGTGACCCCGTACATGACGCATAGTATGCGCCGTCTGTCAGCCTCCACTGCTGCCGTGGCCGCATGCGCACCCAGGTTTGGACGCCGCCTCAGCTCTCGTCGTTGACCGGTCGTCAGCTCCTTATCTGGTCGCTGAATAAGAGCCCGGTGACGGAAGCCGCAGTAGCTGGGTTTCGTACGCGCGCACATGTTTCGTTTCAGCTCTGCCAAAAACAAATTCTAGCATTTGTACCTGTAGTAGATGACTGCACGTCTCGATGTCAACATTTTTTTAGTGGACGGCTTTGTCACTCTTGCCATCTTACGTGCGCTCGTTCCAAAACCGTGCCCCCGGCCAGCGGGGCAGCATTTATTGTGCTTGCGTTATTGCCCGATCAAACTGGTCGGGAACTGATCACAAGTGACGCCCGGCTTCACACAATCGCACGTGCGATATCACGAAAACTCGCGCGTCAGCAGAGAGATCCAAACACCAAACGCCTCCCTAAACCTCCAACCTGCAAGCCTGCTTGAGCTTGGCAGCTTGGTCGGGTTGTTGAACGTCCTAGTCAGTGGTATACTGGCATGTACTTCCCCGGGCAAAAGCAACGGCGAGTGCGAAACGAGACAAAAACAAAAACAGCAGGGAGCAAGGACTTGTCACGGAACAGTCCACTACATTGCTTCGAGCTAAACAATCATAAAATTATAAAGCTCCTCTGACCCACGAATTCCAGGTCGACGGGCAACGATCAATCATAGGCTGGAGGCCAAACCTAATGCTTAGAATATGTCGGGAGCTCCGACCCGACACGCCCCCGCCCGTCGCCGCCGACCGTGTCCCCACGCGTCGCGCGCGTCACGGCGGCGGCCCGTCGGCTCCGATGGCTGGCCTGGCCGGTAGCGAAAGCGACCGGCATGCTTCTTTAACTGAAACGTGGGTTGTGACCGAAGCGAAAGGCAAAAGGCGTCGGCCGCCGCCTCGCGACGGAGGTGGCCAGGTGGGAGTCCACGGCCACGGCGCACCGCCATGTCGAAGCGGGGCTCGTCTACGTGGCTGGCGGCGGCCGTGCACCGGCCGGACCCCCGACACGCGTCGCGGCAACACGGAGGACAGGCGACTGGCTCTGGCCGCAGCGTCCAAGTGGCGCGCGTCGCCCGCTCGGCAAGTCAAGAAACTTCGCGAGTGGCATACGATGGTGGACAGGCGACATCCCGGCCCACTGCCGCCGACGTGTGTGGGCCGGGCGGCCGGCACTCCCGAGGGATACAATCCCCGCGGGTTGCGTTGTCGTCGTCGTTTGGTCAGCGCAAGCGGGGGCGGGGGGGTTCCAGCAGCGCCTTGTTGTTGGGTTTGGGGCGCGGCCCATGGGAATGCTCGAATAATCCTTGTTGGGCTAGTTCAACCGTATGGTCCGTATCAAAATACCGGCCTTTTTATATGTTCCCAATAGTTTTTACCCTGACTGAGTGACTGATGATGACGACAATGAATTTTATGCAAAGATTAGAAAAACTATGAAAAGATAAATTGTCGACACAGAATGAAATAAAATTTTACAAACTGTGACAGAATCATCGATGAACATCGTCACAAGTAAATCTAGAAAACACCGTATATTGTACTACCTCCGTTTTTAAATATATGACACCATTGACTTTTTTCTTCAACTTTGACCAATGATATTTTATTAGTTACTTTGTTAAATAGCATAAAATGGGTACCACTACATCTATTATTGATAATATTTTGGATTTAACTAGTAGACTTCTCTAATTGCATAAATATTTATAGAAAAGACGAATAGTCAAACGAAGAAAGTCAATGGTGTCATATATTAAAAAATGGAGGTAGTACTGTTTTGTATTTAGTGGAGTACCCCCAGTGATCGATATTTTTTCAACATGAACTTCTCGGTTCTCATTACTACTAGTCTATTAGCACAGTATACACCCTCCGTATTCGCTATATACAACTTCAGAAAACACTGCTCGCGACGTGCGTGCGTTCTACACCAACGTGGAGCAAGCGGACGTCGCCGGGTCGTAAACGGCGGGGAGCAAATACTTCCGCCCATTGGCGCGAACGGCGTTGTAGCTGCCACCACCGGTGGTCTCGTTCAAGAGCACCTTCCCAGGGTTACCCGGGTGTCGTGAGTTATGCTGACTACGTTCTCGAGAGGATGCCCCGAGAGAAGGGTTTGAGGAGAAGTCGTCGAGGATCTAGAGTCGAAGGTGACAAGAAGCGATTTAGACAAGTTCAGGTCGCAATATGCGTAATACCCTACGTCCTGTATGGTCTGTCTTGTATAGATGAGATGCTTCGAATGGGGTCCCTATCTCCCCTTATATATGCCGGAGGATAGGGTTACATGGAAACTGTATAAGGTTAGGAAACTTTTACAAGTTTATCTCTAATTTCCTAATACAGCTTATCCTAACCAGCTAGGACTAATCCTTGTCTTGTACGTCAAGTCTTGTACTTGGGCCGGCCCATAAGATGAGCCGCCAGGGTTGTTTAGTCCATTATTACTCTACACCCACAAGCCCCCGAGCACCTTATCTACTGAAGAACAACACTGTTGAAAATACAGAGTTCTTTGAGACCCGCCAGAGTTGTTTGAAGCCCGTAGGGTTCTTTGCTTTTGGAAGTTGCAACCATGCTGTTCAATAGGTAATAAAGTGCTCATAAATCTTCTTGAAGCTCGGATTGGTGTGCACCGATTAGGTGCGCCCAATTGGGCAGCCCCCGAGCCTCGTTTATCTTTGAAGAACAAATTCGAGGCTCTTTCGAAGTCCGAACCCGAAGAGAATCAATTTCCGAAGAAGTCCGAATTCTTTTAGAACTCATTTTGAATTTATCAATTGAAACCAAAAAATTTCAGAAATATATTTCCTGAAAATATTCCCGCAGCCCCCGAACCTAAATTTGAACGAATTCAAATATAGGATCAAGGAAGAACCAAAACTGAAAAGTACCGAAGTAATGATTCGAAAATTCAATATAAACCGTTCGCCTCCCTTGTATCCGCACGCCTTTATCGAAACAGATTTAGGGTTAGCGACAGTTGCTCTGTTAGCAATCCGAAAACTGCGCAAACACTTCCGCAACCTCCTCGACCCTAATCCCATCCACGCCAAGCCTCAAGAAACCGTAATGGCCGGTGGAGAAGGAACCAGCCGAAGCAAGAGCGCGAAGAAAAGAGCAGAAGCCATGAAAGAAGTCGTGGCGACTGATGAAGCAGCGCCCGTTGGAGACATGCCGTGCGTGGAAGATCCAATTAGTGACTGGCCAACCAGTACACTAAAGGATAAATACATCAAGAATCTGGAAGCAGATGCTTTCCTCGCAGCCCAAGAGATAGTCGGTGGAGGAGTGCTCACGGTCATGAGTACCCCACTGAAGAAACCGAGGAGCTCACGGTATGGAAGGCATTTTACGAAGTTGGTTTTGGTTTGCCGACCTGTGACTTCTTCCGCCGAGTATTGCAATTTTATGGGATTGAGTTGTGTCACTTGAATCCCAACTCCATTCTGAATCTGTCTATATACATCCACCTGTGTGAGGCGTTCCTCGGAATAGACCCACACTTTGCCTTGTTCCGCCATCTATTCAGAGTGAAAACATCAAGCGGACCATCACAAGTGGTTGGGAAAGTAGTAATCTAGTTCCGTCAAGGCATGAAGCTAGTTTACCTGGATTATTCCACCAAGGAGAGCCTTAAGGATTGGCAGAAGAAGTGGTTTTATGCATGGAACCATCAACCACAACTGCCCAGCCGCTCAGGAAATCCTCCAGTGATGAAACCATTCCGGAGCGAAACTGTTGGAATAAATCAAGCCATGTAGATTCCAGAACTGCTCAATATGATCAGAGATATGAAGGCGTAAGGATTGATCGGAGCCATTGTATACATGTCATTTCTGTTGAGGAGGATCCAGCCGTGCAAACAACGCTGTAATGCAGGGTACTCGTATTTTGGAGAAGCTGATCCCTCACGGAATGCTATCGGTGAATTGTCTGAAAAGAGGGTCATTCAACTGTTGAAGAAATATCTGGTCATCAGTGATGAAAAGTTTCCAGAGATAATGGAAATTTCTGCAGTCACCATGACACCCGAGGTATGAACCATATCTGAAAATCAATACTTTGTCTTTGTCACTATAGTGTGGTATTAACTAATTCCTTGTCCATAACAGTATAAAGCCCGACGATCACTATATGTGAGTTTGCCTCCCCTGGATCCAACCAATGCCGAAGAAGCAAACTTATTAGCCCGCTGTGTGGATCCAGGGGTAAGGGATCAGGTTCGTAAACACAAGCCATGTATTGATAAGGCATCTGAAGAATCTGACGAGCCACATGCCCATAAAGAACATCAGGTTGCTGAAGAACCCCGTGCCAAGGCAGGGGCAACCTCCAAGAGAGGTAAAGGGTTAAAGAGGGCTGCAGCGTCAGAACTAAATGCGCCTGTGCCTAAGAGAGCACGGACCCTACCCAAGCCTCGGGTAAGGGTCACCCCAGAGGAGAAGGAGAAGATATCCCCACAACCAAAGATACCATCATCTGTGGGGATAGCAAAGGAGAAATTGGGACCAGCCGGTCGCAACAAGGCAGCACTGCCCGGCAGCCGCTTTCAGAAGAAGAAATCATCCACAATATCTACAACCCTGTCTCAGCGCCATTTTCGAGTTCAATACCAGTGGTAGAAGAACACTGCCCAGCTGGTCCATCGGCGTTGGAGCAGGAGCCTGAAGAGGAGTTCACACTGGGAGAGCCGGAAATCCCGATGCGGCCTTCCATCATGTAAGCAGGGTTAACCAAACCGCTGTATGGCCGGTTTCTAAAATCGAAAAAACCGGACCGGTTTACCGGTGAAACCGGCCGGCTAACCGGTGGGAGCGGTTTTATAGTGTCGGTTTGGGGGCGGTTACCGACCGGTTTTGCAACCGGACCGGAGCGGTACGACCGGTTACCGCGAAAACCGTACCGGTTTGAACGGTTTTGTTAACCCTGCATGTAAGTACTCTGTAGATCCTGACATAAGTTACAAATTTTATATTCGTAATAATCCAATCCATGCTGACTGTGAAGTTATTAATGCAGAGTTGAAGAAACTCCATCAGCAGCCAGGGAGGCGCCAGGGGCCACAGTGCCAGGGGAACCCAGGGAAGAGCTGCAAACAACTCTTCCAGAGGTCCAGCCATCCGCGCCATCAACAAACCCGCCAGTACCAACAGAAGCGCAGGTTGAACAAACAATTGCTGAGGTGCTGGCGGATATTGAGCAACTGGTCACGCAGGCGGTGATAGAAGAAACCGAGGTTGAGCGCCGTGACCAGAACAATGCTGAGCCCCCGAGTAACATAGATACATCTCAAGTTAGGGGGGCGGAAACTGTTCTCGAAGCAGAGTGCTCGAGGGGTAAACAAGTCGAACAATCAACTCAAGAGCAAGTAATCGAGGAGGTCCCCCGAGTACCCAAGATGACTGGAGCTGGAGAGGAGATCGGCAGCTTCCGCATCGGAAGTTACGATCCAATGCTGAATTCAAATCCGCAGACCTTCGAATATATCTTGGACGCGGAGGAGGATGAAGAACACATTGACAGGGGTCTGTACCATGCCGAGAGGGCAGTGGCATATTTCAAGGTATGGAAAACAACCCTGTACTTATTGTCATTGTAAGTATATATCTGATAACTATATTCTGTAGGCCGTCGGTGAAGCATCAAGGTAGAAGACACAGTATATCCACAACATCTCGTTGATGCACGCCAAGACGGAACGCCTCCAAAAGGAATTGGAGCGCGAATGGGAAGACCACAAAGTCCAAGAGGCGGAAGATGCAAATATGATCCGCACTTTGCACCTGCGCACTAAAGAGCTGGCCGTAGAGAAAGACGACTTGAAGAAGAAGCTCACCACAGCCAAATCAGAGCTCAAAGGTACCCTGACGCTGCTAAAGTCTTGCAATTAAATATCCATTTCATGTTTGGAATAACAACTCTGTCATGAACTTGTGGAGCAGGGGTTCAACAACAGTTGACAATAGCCTAGAGCAAAATGACAGATTGGTCAAACTTGGCCAATCGTCATGAAGAAGCATTGAAGACTCTCTCTGCAGAGCATGATATCATCAAAGAACAGCTCAGAGTTGCAGTCCAACAACGCAAGGATGCTGACGTGCAGCTGATTCAGGTCATTGAGCAGCAAAAGAAGGCTGCCAAGGACCTTGAAGACGCGCACGAAGAAAAGAAACAGTTATTCGAAGAACTCATCCAGCTGCGGAAGAATCTCGCTGACAAGAAGACGCTGGATGAGAAGCTTGAACAGACGACCAAGAGAATGTCGGAGCTTGAAGAAGCCATGCAGTAGATGAAGAAGTCGGATGAAGACCTGACCGAAGCCCTGAAGCGGATTGCGCTGCTGGAGAAGGCGGCGAATCCGGTGGTGAAGGCCTTGGTCCCTGAAGACCCTGCAACTCCGCAATCCTTCCTGGAGCGTCTGAAGGCCATGCCTCGACAGTTGAAGGCTTACATCAAGAGATCATCTAAAGCCTGTCTTGTGCATGTCCTAGCTATAGTAAAATTCAGGTACCCTAAAGTAGATATAGGCACGCTCGTAGAAGGCGCAGTGCCAAATTGTACAGAGGCCGTCTTCAGGGACCTGAAACAGCAGGCCGAGCCAGTTGCCAAGGCAATTGCGCGGAGCCTGAAATTGTAATTTGAACTAGTGATTATGTAATATAAGTTTGATGCAATTGAATGTTGACATTTCCGCATGTGAAGAACAAACCAAGAATTTCTAAGAACCCTTGGGTGTCTTTGTGTCGATGACCAGGACTTAGTCAAAACATACGTGTAATGCGTAAATTTGAACTGTCGAAAAACAACCCTGTTAAGGACCCGAGGGAACTCAGGGAGATTTCTATAGTAGGCTATCTTTGAAATAAATGTACCCCAAAGGGATACTTTGGGAACAAACTGTATGTGACTCACTATACAATAACCCAGTAAGACCCACGGAGCGACAGCTTTAAACTGAAAAATATCACAATGTAGCGAAAACGTAGGAACAAATCCGTTAACGGGCCCGAAGGAACCCGGACAGACCTCATGCAATTGCCCCGAGTGCGTAAAAAAACAAACTTTCCGAGTCCCAAAAAAGAACACGGAGAAGATTCGAACGATGTCATAAAGACAAAGTAATATTGAACATAAACAACCCAGTAAAGGGAGATTTATTGAATTATATCTCGTTGCCGAAACAACGGTACAAAAGAAATTTCGATGCCGAAGCAATCGGTACATGTGTTGCCGAAGCAATAATACAATGAAGAAGCTACGCGTAGAATTTGCGTAAATGTTCTATATTCCAGGGATTTGGTAAATCAGTACCATCCTCTGTTTGAAGTCTGTATGTGCCTGGCTTGAGGACTTTGGATACAATGAATGGACCACCCCAAGGCGAAGTGAGCTTTGTGTGACGAGCTGTATTCTGGATCCGTCGTAACACCAATTCTCCAATCTGGAACGACCTCGTCTTCACATTTTTCTCAAAAAATTGGCGAATACTCTGAAGGTATGCAGCATTGTGTAACAAAGCTGCCAGTCGTGCTTCTTCAGCTGTATCAACCTCAATCGTCCGTTGTTCATCCGCCATGGCTTCTTGGAATTCCTCCACGCGAGGAGCGCCATGCATGACATCAACAGGTAGGACTGCTTCAGATCCATATACTAAGAAGAAGGGAGATTGCCCTGTAGCTTTGCTGGGTTGAGATCGTAGGCCCCAAACAACCGGGTAGAGTTCTTTCATCCACCGGCCTTCAGCTTTCTTCAAGGTTCGTTCCATCCGAGCTTTAAGTCCATCGAGTAACATGCCGTTGGCTCTTTCGACTTGACCATTGGCGTGAGGATGAGCGACAGAGGCATAGCACACCTCGATGCTACGATCTTCACAGTAATCCCAGAACTTGCTGCCTAATAAGGTAGTACCTAACTCTGTAATGATTTGATGTGGTATCCCAAAGCGAAGAATCAACTCTTAAAGGAATTGGATTGCTTTCTCAGATGTTGGTTTGACAACTGGGAAGACTTCTATCCACTTTGAGAATTTATCAATTGCGACAAAGCAATATTCAAAGCCACCAGGTGCTCTGGGTAGTTTCCCGATCATATCAAGCCCCCAGCATGCGAATGGCCATGATGGAGGTATCAATTTAATCTTGTGCGCAGGCTGATGTGAATGATGAGCGAAATACTAACAACCCTTGCAGTGACGAACAATTTCCTCTACATCGTGTAAAGCCGAAGGCCAATAGAATCCGGCGCGGAAGGCTTTGCCCACGATGGTACGGGAAGCCGCGTGATTACCACATTCGCCTGCGTGGATTTCCTCTAGGATGTTGATTTCTTTTTGCTGTGAGACACATTTCATCAATGCACCAGAGCGTGCGCCACGTCGGTACAATGTATCCCCAATTATCATGTAGGACTTGCTGCGACGAACAACCTGCTGGGCTTCTGCTTTCTCCTTAGGAAGTTTGTCGTGCAACATATAATCTATAATTGGTGCACTCCAGGTTGCGTCGATGAGCATAACCTCAGGAGCCGAGGTTGTAGTGGCGGGAAGTGTTGCTGCAAGAATAGACGGCTTAGAGAGCTCATTAACGAACACACCACTGGGTACCTCTGCTCGGGAAGAACCCAGTTTGGATAGGACATCTGCAGCAATATTGTAATCTCTCTCGACATGATGAAATGCAATGCCGAGGAAGTGCTTTTTCAACTTGCGAACTTCTTCACAGTACGCATCCATATTCTCATGGTTCCGATTCCAATCCTTATTGACTTGTTTGATGACCAGCATTGAATCCCCATATACCAGTAGGCGCTTAATACTGAGGGTGATAGCCATCTTTAGCCCGTGAAGAAGAGCTTCGTATTCTGCAGCGTTATTGGAGACGACGAATTGAATCTGTAGAACGTACTTAAGTTGATCTCCTCGAGGTGAAATCAACAGAACTCCAGTGCCGCCACCTTCCAACTTGAGAGAACCATCAAAATACATAAGCCAGTGCTCAGGCTTGATGGTGGCGACGGGAAGGTTGTGCTCAGTCCATTCCGATATGAAATCAGTGAGGACCTGAGACTTCATAGCCGTGCGAGATTGGAACTCAATGGTGTAGGTTGCAAGCTCAACAGCCCACTTGGCGATACGGCCTGTAGCATCTTGGTTATGGAGAATTACACCAATAGGATATCCAGTAACCACAATGATCTTGTAGGAGTTGAAGTAGTGCCACAATTTCCTGGATGTCATTAAGACGGCGTATAGAATTTTTTGAACTTGAGGGTACCTTGATTTGGAGTCCGAGAGGACTTCGCTCACAAAGTACACAGGCTGTTGAATCTTCTGGAGATGACCTTCCTCATCGCGTTCAACAACAATAGCAGCGCTAACGACGTTGGTGGTTGCTGAGATATAGAGCAAGAGGTCTTCGCCCGGGAGTGGCGCAGTGAGCACAGGTGGTGTGGTCAGGAACAGTTTGAGCTTGTCGAAGGCATCCTGAGCCTCCTGTGTCCACTGGAATTTGTCTTGCTTCTTGAGGAGCTTGAAGAACTCAGTCCCGCGTTCTCCGAGCTTGGAGATGAAGCTGTTGAGTGCAGCCATGCAGCCCGTAAGCTTCATGACATCCTTGACGGTGCGTGGCGGCTCCATATCCATGATTGTCACTATCTTCTCTGGATTAGCCTCGATGCCGCGTTCGCTGACAATGAACCCGAGGAGCTTTCCTGCGAAAACACACTTGGCGGGATTAAGCTTCCAACGTCATTTGCGTAAGTTGTCGAATGTCTTGGTGAGATCGGCGATTAGATCTTCGGGATTTCTTGTCTTGATGACCACATTGTCAACGTATGCCTCGACGTTTCTGTGAAGTTGGTCTTGGAGACAACCCTGTATCGCCCGCTGATATGTGACACCTGCATTTTTTAAACCAAAAGGCATGGTTGTATAACAATACGCGCCGTATGGCATGATAAATGAGGTTTTAATCTGATCCTCTTCTTTTAGAGATATCTGATGATATCCTGAGTAACAATTGAGGAAACAAAGAAGGGTGCACCCGGCGGTGCTATCGATGACTTGATCGATGCGAGGAAACCCGAAGGGATCCTTTTTGCAATGTTTGTTGAGATCAGTATAATCAACACACATTCTCCATTCAGTAGAATTCTTTTTTCTTACAAGAACCGGATTGGCTAACCAATCCGGATAAAAGACTTCTTTAATGAAGACGGCTGCTAATAACTTAGCTAGCTCTTTCTTGATAGCTTCCCGACGCTCGGTGGCAAATCTTCGGAGGCGCTGCTTTTTAGGCTTCGCGCTCTCATTGAGGTCCAGCTTGTGCTCGATCAACTCTCTGGGAACTCCAGGCATGTCAGAAGGCTTGGTGGCAAAGATGTCAGCCTGGGCCCGTAGGAAGTTGACGAGCGCGCTTTCCTATGCTGGAGTAAGGGTGGAGCCAATCACCGCCGTCTTCGTTGGATCTCCTGACTGCAGATCAACTGTCTTCGTGGCAACTTTGTCCGCAGGCTTGATGGCTCGCGTCTTCTTCTGCGTCGGGGCATCTCCGTCTTCACCAATAACGGTAGCTGCCAGGGGGTGGAGCTCTTGACGATCGATGGTGGATGCGGCCCTGACAGCGTACTCTACTGCCTCTTTGTCGCAGACATAAGAGCGCTTGATGTCACCGCGAAGGGAGATAACACCATGGGGTCCTGGCATCTTCAGTACCAGGTATTTGTAATGAGGGATGGCCATGAATTGGGCCAGCGCCGGACGCCCAAGGATGGCGTGGTACGATGTTTCGAAGTCCGTAACTTTGAACTTGATGAACTCGGTACGGTAGTTGGATGCAGTACCGTATGTGACGGGCAAGGTGATTTGCCCAAGAGGGATCGCTGCCTTCCCGGGTACAATGCCGTAGAAGGGGGAATCGGCTGGCTGCAGCTTGCTTGTGTCGAGCCCCATATACTTCAGAGTCTTGGCGAATATGAGGTTGAGCCCGCTGCCTCCATCAATCAGGACCTTGGTGAGCTTGCTGTTCGCCATCACGGTTTCTAGGACGAGAGGATATCGCCCGGGGCAGGTGATCTCCGCCCATTGATCTTCTTTGGACCATGTGATGGGGGTGTCGGACCACCGCAGGGGTGTGGCTACCGCTGGTTCTACTGCATAAGCCTCGTGTCGTGCGTTTTTGCGATTGCGCGAGGTATCGCTGACTGCCATGCCTCCGAAGATGACATTGACAGTGTTGGTGATGTCTGGGAAACCACCATCTTCCTTGTCCTGCTTGTCTTCTCCATCGCCATCCGTCTTCTTTTTCTTGGTGGGCTTGCTGAAGGTTTCCAATAGGAGCTAGCATTCGCCCATGGTGTGCTTGCTATCTGGATGGTATGGGCAACGCTTCTTGAGGAGTCTGTTGAATTCCTCCCTTCTTTGTTGCGCGGACTGAGCGGCGCGGACGGTCTGGACGGTTGCGACCGTGTTGTTTGGTCGCTTCCTTGGGTTGTTGTCATTGCGCTTGAAGGAATCGCGCGGTTGGTCCTTGTTGTCTTCCTGATGTCCTCGCCCAGTATTGACGGGGCGTTTGCCGTAGCGCTCCCGTTCTTGATCGTCGGTGTCCATCCATTTGGCCACCATTGCACGCAATTCTTCGAGGTCATGGGGATGATTGTGATCGAAATCACGAAAAAGGCTGCGATCAGTCATTCCCTCTTGAAAGTAGTCGATGACTTCCGAGTCGGGGATGGGGACGCAGGATGCTTTTATGGCGAAGAATCGCCGGTTGTAGTCGCGCAGGGACTCGTCTGGCTTCTGCTTGCACGCTCGGAGTTCAAAGAACCCTGGTAATTGGAGACGAAAGCCTTCTTGAGCGCGTGACAGTTGTCGATGGAGTCTGGGCAAAGGGATTCGAGCCAGGTGAGTGGGCCTTGCTCCATCGCGACAGGGAAGTACAACATCTTGGAGATGTCATCGCCTCCCGCTGTCTCAATTGCCGAAGAATATCTGCGCAGCCAGATGTTGGGGTCTTGCCTTCCGTCGAAGTTGGTGATGCCTGACGGCTTGAACTTTCGAGGAAAGGAGCTGACGCGGATGGCGCGTGTATAGCATAGCAGGGCATCGGGATTAGGGATGTCATACCCCCCCCCCCCCGCAGAATCCGCGACATGAGATGTGGCCCTCTCCTCCTGGATCCGAATGATCTCATTGCGGGCATCGTTATGGGTGATGTGAGAACGGGCTGGACGGGGTTCTTCACGACATCTGGGAGGTTCTCCGCGAGACCTGGGGGGTTCCTCGCATGGCCTGGGGGGTTCCTCGCGAGGCCTAGTCGTATCCTTTGTTTTTGCGGCGGAGCTACCGTAATGGCTGCTCTGACGCCTTGCTGACGGTGTTCGGTGGTGCGAAGAACTCTTGCTTCTAGAGGTGGAGCGGCCTCCGTCCAGGCGATCAACCATGACTGCTGCGGCTTCGAGGCGAGATTTGACGAGGTTGATATCAGGAGTAGCTTGGAACCCCTCGAATACACTAACCGCGAACATGATGTTAGCCACAGGCGATTTGAATATGCCTTCTTTGTCGAACTCCCCGTTGAGATTTTTCATCCAAACGTGGCGACGCCTGAGGGCACGGTTGCGGTTTTGCTTGATACGGAGCTCTCGGTCTCCGTCTGTTTCTCCATCGATGGTTGGGGCGTCATCGGAGACAACTTCATCGTCGCTGTTGTCGTTAAGGATGACACATGACTAGCGGCCGGGGTTGTTAGACCTGGTTCGTTTGTTATCCGAGATAACGGGAAGTTTCTTCCTTCCTGGAAGGGAAGCAGAGAGAGAATATCCCGTACTGTGGAGGGAACGTTTGCTTCGTGGAGAGCAACGACAGGATCACTGTCAGGCAAATGGACGATAACCCCCGAGGGAGTTGTGGTCATGACAAGATCTGAGTTGGCCTGACGAAGTTGTTGAGGCTTCTTCGTCAGATGCTTCTGGTAGATCACAGCTGAATTTGTCAACCCGAAGGGGAACTGAGGCGCGCGCGATCTACGCGGTGAAGTCTTCGTCCCACGAGAACTGGAATTGGGGTTCCTGGGTGCCCGTGGAGTTGTCGTCACGGTCCTGGTCGTTGAACCCTGGTGGAAGTCAGAGGTGATCTGGAGTCCACCATGGAGTCGTGGACACGTGGGTCGATCCTGCCACTTGACAGGGCCGGGTCGACGTGGTTGGCCCGAGCTTGAATCTGCTTCGGGCGCCATGTACTCCTCCGAGTAGGATACGATCCGAAGATCGTGTCGGAATTGGGAGTTTTCCGCGATCCTCGCGGCGTGATCTGCGTGGGTGGCGGAGCTGACGCGGCCGTCTCGTCGCGCAGTTCATGCTGAAGGTTGCCGTCCTGGTTTGCGATGCACAGCCAGGAACCGAAGATGAATGTAGCGCCTGCTTCGAACTTGGTGACGATGGAGGCGCTGAAGGATGCCATCGACTCTTTAACGAGTTCTCGACGAGTGGGATCCCACGGACGGCGCCAAAGTGTCGGCGAATTATGTTGACTAGGTTCTCGAGGGGATGCCCCCAGAGAAGGGTTCGAGGAGAAGTCGTCGATAATCTAGAATCGAAGGTGGCAAGAGACGATTTAGACAGGTTCGGGCCGCAATATGTGTAATACCCTACGTCCTGTATGGTGTATCTGGTATAGATGAGATGCCTCGAATAGGATCCCTATCTCCCCTTATATATGCCGGAGGATAGGGTTACATGGAAACCGTAAAAGGTTAGGAAACTTTTACAAGTTTATCTCTAATTTCCTAATACAGCTTATCCTAACCGACTAGGACTAATTCTTGTCTTGTACGTCAAGTCTTGTACTTGGACTGACCCATAGGATGGCTCGTCAGGGTTGTTTAGTCCATTAGGACTCTACACCCACAGAAACTGTATAAGGTTAGGAAACTTTTACAAGTTTATCTCTAATCTCCTAATACAGCTTATCCTAACCGGCTAGGACTAATCCTTGTCTTGTACGTCAAGTCTTGTATTTGGGCCGGCCCATAAGATGACTCACCAAAGTTGTTTAGTCCATTAGCACTCTAACCCACACCGGGGTACGCGCCGCTCCCGAACATACCAGCAAACGCCGTGCACGCCTCCAGCGCGTCGTCCCTGTCGGCCTCGTAGTACCCGTCGCCCATCGGGTTGGTCACCGCGCCGGCCACCATGGTGGCGAGCGTCACCACCATGCCGTCCACCCCGACGTTGCCGTTGGGTGGCACGAGCGGTGGCTGGCCACGCGGCCCGTACGCTGGCTCCGCGAACGGCCACGCGCATTGCCCCGGGCACTGCCTCTCGGCGTTGCCCACCCACGCGTAGGCGTACCCGGCGTCGGAGTCGGAGCCGTGGAGGCCGCAGCGCGCGGTGCAGAAGCTCTCGACGACCACGTCGGGGTCGGTGAGCACGAGCACGAGCGCGGCGTCGCTTTTGGCTTTGGGGACGACCAGACCAGCCGCGAGCTGGGAGAGCTCGGCAAGTTTCAGTGACTTGCCGAGCGAGTAGTGCTCGTCGGTGACCTGGCCGGCGACGACGACGCGCGTCACGTTGTTCGAGGTGGCGGTGGAGTTGGATAGGTATAGGCAGTGTCGATGGTGCCCCACCACTGCGCCGCGGAGGGCGTCGCGTTGATGGGGATGGACGTGAGGGAGAGGAGGAAGTCGACGACGATGGCCTTCTGCGACGGCTTGAAAACTGCCCGTACCAGAGGATGGACACGGGGATGTTGCCGCGGAGCACGGCGCCGCCGTGGTACGAGATCCCGTCGCGGAGCGGGGTCTCCGACAGATGATCCGGAAGCCTTTGCGCGGCCAGTGAGAAGCTGGGCAGGCTTGTTAGGAGGAGCAGTGCCACAGTCAGTAGCGTCGTCCTTGTATCGAACAGGTTGCAAGAAGCCATTCGATGCAACTAGAAAAGAGTTGATCACTGATCGCTACTCAGCACTAGCAACGATTTGGGGACAGGTGACCTGAGTGAGATTATATAGCTACTGCTGTATTGCTGCGTGATGGACAACTAATTTATAGATCATTGCAATGCAAGGTTTCAGACGACACTACATGTGACGTTTCCTTCTCCGTAGAGCAAGCTCTTGCTCTGATCTTTGCGACGCATGCATGTTCAGTTGCCTGCCTGCGACGCTAAAAATATTCATGAAACGAAGCTGATTCATCAGGTGAAGTCGACGACGCTTGCAGCAAAGCGCAGTGCGGTACATTATTGTTTGGCAGTTGGCACGTACAATCTCTACCGTGAGGTCGTCGAGACTTGTGCAGTCAACGCCGACGAATGGAGTCCCGGCTTTATCACGTAAATCGACAAGACTGTCACGTACTCATTCTATATCCTTCATGGTGGGGAACCGACATGACAATCCAAGCCTGCAATTACCACAATCTTCCCCTGTGCCCGCTGCGCATCCTCCGTGAAAATTTTGGGCAGAATGTTCTTCGCGTCCCGAAGTCCGAACCGAGGACAGGCGGGTAAGCCCACCGCGCCTCCCGTGAAGTGCATCCCCGTCAACAGCAACGGGTTTGTTGAGATCGCTTGGTCACGCACCGGCCGACCCGCGTGCGCTCCCCCGAATCGTGCCGTGAGGTCGAGCCGATTTGGGTCCTCTACGGACGATGCGGCTCCCTGCAACCAGACCTTGGGGCGGTGTCGAGGGGCGCGGTCGGCGCTGTGCTCCCCCGATCCTAGCACGCCATCGCCATGTTCCGGCCGGTGTGCCCGACTGCCCGGCCGTCACGCCCACCCCTGGCACGTATCGGTGTATGGAAAATCACGCGACGCGACGACCTGAGCAGCAGGTATTCCCTCCGTCTATAAAAGAATGTAATTCTCATATCACGAAAAGTCAATCTATCTTAACTTTGATCAAATATATACAACAAAATAATACTATTTGTGACACCAAATAATCCTAATTAAGTTTATTAATTTTCATCACATGTTTTTAATATTGTAAAAGTTAATAATATTTTTTATAATATTAATCAAATTTAAGAAAGTTTGACTCAGCCTAATACTCATCTTAAAATTGCATTTTTTCCGGGACAAAGAGAGTAGCTAGTTGGCCTACTGGCCAGGAGTGGTACTCCGCGTGCCGGCCTTGTATCAGGTGATCATCCGATGTGCGTTGATGAAAGCGGCATCATCCGCAGGATTTGCAGTTAGGTAACTGGCTCTTATGCTCATCGATCTCCGTTTGAAGTCGCGACATCAGAACACAACCCTATGAACTCTGGTTGTAGTTTTTGTAGTCTATTGTGACATACTCCTTCAGTTCCATAAAATTAGTCATTCTAGTAATTTTAGGACATATTAAAAGGATAAAATATTTATATTATCTCTATTTGTTAGCTATATTTGACACTAATACATGGTATGATGACTTGTTTAATGGGAGAAAAATATGTCAGTACCATACTGTGTGGAAGCTCACAGGATAGAAGAAGGTGAAATATTTGATATGGATGACATAAGGTACAATTGGGCCTAATGAGGACGTGCATGGGAAAATGTATGGTTTGATACAATTTGTTACAGAGAAAGCCTTGTTCCAGCTACACCAAAGGCGATCGAGTTCATGGGCCTTATAATGTGCATGTCTTCTTAATTAGTCTTGTCTTGCTCTTGCCCTAGAGGGTATAATTCTATGGACCTTCAGCGGTCATGCAGTGTTTCTATATCAGTCAAAGCATAAAGTAGAAGAACGACAGGTCGAAGAAACAATTGTGTGTATTATTTACACCATCGGTGCATCAGACGTTGAGTCAAATAGGTCACCGTTTCTGCGCTCTACACCAAAGTAGAGCACCCAGGCTTCGCCATGTCGTAGACGGCGGGGAGCAGGTACTTGTGGCCACCGGCACCAACAGCATTGTAGCTTCCTCCCGTTGCCTTGTCCACGA
The DNA here is from genome assembly GCA_015342445.1 of Digitaria exilis. Lineage (NCBI taxonomy): Eukaryota > Viridiplantae > Streptophyta > Magnoliopsida > Poales > Poaceae > Digitaria > Digitaria exilis. The sequence continues at coordinate 217,846 of JACEFO010002429.1, forward strand.
GCACGTCGCCGGCGTACCCAGGGTACGATCCGCTCCCGTACACCCCGGCGCACGCCGTGCAGGCCTCCAGCGCGGCGTCCTTCTCGCCCTGGTAGAACGCGTCGCGGAACGGGTTGGTCACCGCCCCGGCCACCATGCTGGCGAGCGTCACCATCATGCCGTCGACGCCGACGTCGCCGTTGGGCGCGGCGAGCGGCTTGCTGTCCTGCGGACCGTACGCCGGCTTCGCGAACGGCCACGCGCACTGCCCGGGGCACTGCCTCTCGGCGTCTCCGGCCCACGCGTAGGCGTAGGCGTAGCCGACGCCACCGGCGTCGGCGCCGTGGAGGCCGCACCGCACGCTGCCGAATCCTTCGACCACGACGTCGGGGTCCGTGAGGACCAGCACGAGGGAACCTTTCTTGGGCGCCGTGCTCGACGCGAGCTGGGACACCTTGTCTAGCGTCAGGGATTTGCCGAGGGAGTACTGCTCGTCGGTGACCTGGCTGGCGAGCTGGACGCGCGTCTCGCCACCGCCGGTGGTGGAGGTGACGTTGGAGAGGTAGAACTTGTAGATGGTGTTCCACCAATCGGCGACGGAGGGCGTCGCGGAGGGGGGTTTGGACGTTAAAGACTCGATGAAGTCGACGACGATGGCTTTCTGCTCGGAGGAGAACTTGCCGTACCAGACGATGGTGACGGAGATGTCGCCGCTGAGGACGGCGCCCCCGTGGTAGGTCAGCTGCTGGTCGCTGGGCGGGGTGTCCACCAGATCAAGCTCCCGTCGCTGGCACAGAGAAAGCCGTGCCAGGCTCAGGACGATCAGCGTCGCTGTTACTATTTGTACCAACTTGGAAGAGAACGAGCTGCATGATGAAGCCATTATTGCGAGAATTAGTCCACAACCACGATCGAGCTAAGAGATCGGGGCAAGGTGAGAGAAACGCAGCGGCTTGCTGATTGCGAGAAGAGGTGGCTCCGTTGACAAGGGATTTATAGGGGTTCAAATGTGTGATATACCTTCCTGCTCCGTGGAGCAAGCTGCATGATCTCATCTTGGAATGCATCATGTTGGAATAAGCTTCATGTCACGCGAAGCCTACCTTTCGGGCATCAAAGATTTGTTTGTTATTTGAACGGTGGTCAGGGATGGTGGTCGGCCGGCGTAGATTCCACGGTGCAACCGTGCGACGCATTGGTGAAGTGAGACGTCAAGGTGCTCCCTGCTCGTGACAGTACCGTAGGCACCGGGACTTTGACTACCGGGGTTTGCAACGTCACGTAAGCGAGTACTTTCGTACAGTACTAGGCAGCTGTAGCAGAGTCGAAGGTATAATACACGAAAGCGACGAAATAAACTCGTAATCCCAGCAACCATCCACCGAAGATGCATTGGTGCCCCTAGCAGTCTAGCACAAATCGTTAGGGACACGCGGAATAATTTGCGGTTTTTTGGCCGGCTTTGGGTAAAAGCTCGTTTCCTGGTACGCTCCGACTAGGCCCCGGATGGTTCTGATTCTGGGACGGAAACTGCCAGTACTAGAGCATGAGGAATTGAGGATCAACCGTCCTTCAGAAAATGCTTGATGCCGAAACCTGGTGCTTGAGACTTCGGAATGCGGGAATGGTCGCGTGGTATTCGCCGTGGTGCCTCGGAATGAAACTTCGTACTTCTGCTAGGCTGCTAGCCGTTGACCTCAGCCCTCATGAGCTGGCTGGCAAGTTGAAGTTTCGGGTTTCTTCAACCGCGCGCACAGAAAGAGAATCTGCAACGACGCAGAGACGACAGCCAACATGTCGAACAATTGAACGAAGCAAAAGGTCCGAATTCAAACTTGGGTATGCTGTATTAGGCCGGGCTTATCTCATCGGAGTAGAAACAGTTTGGCCCGGTCTGGAATATGAACATGCATCAGTACAAAAGGGCCCATACCAACTACCCAACTAAAGTTCACTCATCTTAAGTTAAGGCCCTGTTTGGACCACTCAACTAAAGTTTATAGTCAGTTGAAGATTAGAAACTTTATTTTAGCTAGCTAAATTTTATCTAGCTATACTTAAGCTAAGGGTATTTAGATCCTCTAGCTAAATACTACTACCTCCGTCCCAAATTGTAAGTCGTTTGACTTTTTTGACCCCAACTTTGATCACTCGTCTTATTCAAAAAATTTGTGCAAATGTAGTCAAATTTAAGTCATTCTTGAAATTCTTTTATTACTAAAGCTAGCCATAACAAAAAATATGATATTTTGTAAAAAAAAAATTAAATAAAACGAGTGGTCAAAGTTGAGGACAAAAAAGTCAAACGACTTACAATTTAGAACGGAGAGAGTAGTTGAAAAGGAGTTTATCTATCCTAACTCTCACCCCCTCTTCAAATACCTTTCTCAATGAAGGTAAAGGGTAATTGGCTCTTTAATCACTTTAGGTGAGTTCAACTAGTTTTTTTTAGAGTAGGGTTCAACTAGTTAAAAGATCTTTAGCCAGCTAAAATTTAGCTAGTAATGTTTGGATCCATAACACCTAAATTTAGGTAGCTAAGTTTAGCTAATGGATCCAAACAGAGTTCCTAATCAACTGATGTGTTCCTATATATGCACGAAGCATGTTCCCAGTTTAAAAGATGACGTCACGATGAGCCCAAGTGCTTCATGAAACAGAGTACTAGTACTTCACATTTTATACAGTGTATACACCCTGTTTGTTCAGATTTCATAAACATTCCGACCATCGCAAACTACTTACTATACACACCCTGAGTCCCTGACGGCTGATGCACGAGCAAAACCACACCAACGATGCATCGTCATCCACTTCTGACGGATGCCAAGCCACACCGCCGCCGGCGCTTCGCTCACAGTCACACCAAGGTGGCGCAGTCACCCGTGTCGGGGTCGTACAACGCCGGGAGCAGGAACTTCCTCCCGCGCGCCCCGTTGGCGTTGTAGCTGGCGCCCGTCGCCTTGTCCACGAGCAGCTCCCCGGCGTACCCAGGGTATGCTCCCCTGCCGTACACCCCGGCGCACGCCGTGGCGGCCTCCAGCGGCGCGCCACGGTCGCCCTGGTAGAACCCGTCCCCGAACGGGTTGGTCACGGCGCCGGCCACCATGCTCGCCAAACTGATCACCGCGCCGTCCATCCCCACGTCCCCGTTCGGCGGCAACAGCGGCGGCGACTGCGGCCCGTACACCGGCTGGTGGAACGGCCACGCGCACTGCCCTGGGCACTGCGTCGCCGGGTTCCCCACCCACGCGTACGCCGCGGCCGCGCCGGAGCCGCCGTACGAGCCGTGGTGCCCGCACCGGCTCGAGCAGAATCCCTCCACGGCCACGTCCTGCGCGGTGAGCACGAGCGCGATGCCGTTCGTCGCGGGGCGCCGTGTCGCCTTGGCAGCAAGCGTGGGGAGATGGGACATCTTCAGGCTCTTCCCCAGCGAGAAACCCTCGTCGGAGACCTGGCCGGCGAGCACCACGCGCGAGCTCCTGGCCGCCGCGCCGCCGCCGTTCTTGCGGACGGCCACTGGTTTGGAGAGGTAGAGCCGGTTGATGTTGCTCCACCACTTGGCGACGGACGGGTTGGGGGACGCTTGTGGCGCGGCGGAGAGGGAGAGGAGGAAGTCGGTGACGATGGCCTTCTGGGCGGGAGTGAAGCGGCCGTACCAGAGGATGGAGACGGGGATGTCGCCGCTCAGCACGGCGCCGTCGTGGTACCTTAACATGTCGCTGGCTGGTGGCTTGTACAGCGCCATGAGCTTCCTGCTGGTGCTGGGGCTGGAGACTCCCGTGGCCACGGAGTGGCGTGCAGAGCTCAGGAGCGCCAGCGCCATGAACAAGAGCAGCGCGTGGCCTCTGCGACGGAAGCTACTGGAAGGTGCTGAGGCCATGGCCTCGACTAGCTAGGAAGGAGAATAAACTACCAAGTGGAGCACTATGGAGTGCACTAGTCTACTAGTGTTGACCAGAAGGCAGTGGTGCTGTGCTGTTGGTGGTGGTGTGCTTCCGAAATGGCGAGGAGCTGGCCTTTTATAGGCCTTTCTGTGATGCCCCCATTGTTTAGTGACCATTGTTCAGGAATTCAGGATCAGATCAGCCTGATGGGCAGGAGTAGCTGCGTGTACGCGTCTGCGGTCCGCTGGGCTGCACACTTGTCCGAGGCGTTCAACTCTCGATGGCCGGAGATCAACTGCAACTTGGGGACAGCTGGATTAGCATGAGCAGCGCGTGTGTGCGACTCTTCTGGCCATGAACGGGCGAGCGAGGCTTCCCGCGGGGTTCGCTCGCTCCCCGGCCTCCACCAGTAGACATCTATCTACACACCCTCCGTTTTGGCTGGATCTTTGTGCGCCACTACACACAACTATTCCCAAATAATTGCTCAACTGTAGTATAGCAGACTAGCGGCGCTGCCTGCCTCGGGTGATCAAAGTGTTGGCGGTACGGCGTTGATTAAACATTAAGTTGACCTAATCCAAGAGAATCTTAGATCCGTGATGTGATGTGCGAGGCGTTCGTGCAGGGCAAGGACACAAAAATGATTGGCGTGTTTTAAAGAGGAAAGCTGACCCGGTTGTTGGCTTGGTCCTATCTCAGGGGAGAGGTGGCACGGTCATCGGATCATTGGAGTGAACAGTGGAATCCGGCAGAGACTCTGATGATGAAAAGCTGCCGTCGGGATCGAGCACGAGTTGAACGCTCGGACATCTTGTCTACTAATCAATCGAATCATAGCAGTGAGACGATCGAGGCTTGAATGCTTGATCCGTCCAGTACCCGTCGAATGCGGTGGCTCCGATCACTCGCGAATTCATGTACCCTAAGTATGGGCATTGACAACGGGCTTGCACTTACTCCGGGAGCTAGGAGGAGTCTCTACGGGGGTAGTTTGCGTGCCGGTCGCATGCGTCGCTTCTCTCTGCAAAGCTATTAGAGTGTACGTTGATCATTGAGTAGGTTTTCCCTCGTTGAAGCATCAAGTTAGACTGTTAGAGGTGTGATCGATCAGCCAGTGTTTTAAAAAGCATCGACTGTGCTGCTTCGTTCTGCTGAAAACAAAGCAATTCTACCGTTGAACTAACCATGCTGATCACAATTCACATAAGCCAGTTTCAACTTTCAAGGATAGATGGATGGGCACCACTGCTGTACTCGGACACAGTCACTCACCGCACCTTATCGGCATATCCCAGTACTCCTGCCTACCGGCCTACGAGCCCGTCACTGTTGAGCCTCTGCCTTCTGGCAATGATTGTATGGCCCCGCTAATTCCTAGACAGAGTTGAGTACCACGGGCAGCCGGGACCGCCCGGCTGCAACCGTACCCGTTGTAACAGTCCACTATTTTGAAAAAGAAAAATTTTTAAAACTTTTGTTGTGCTTGAAAAACTAGGCTTACTCTTAAGGATGTTTTCAATTCTTTCCCTAAAAATTCCTAGAAAAAGATAATTTATCGTCTAAGGACTATTTAAATACTCGAGTGGCATTTGGAATTTCTTTGGAATTTTATTTGGATCTTTGTGTGGGGTTTGAATTTGAATTTAAATTCAAATTCTAAACCTAAAACTAACTTGGCCTTAACCCACCTAACTTTCCAGCCCGGCCCACCTCTCTCTCTTCTCTCCCTCTCCCCGCGCGCCAGCCCAGCAGGCCAACGGCCCGCCAGCCCATGCGCGCGCTCTCTCTCTCCCGCGCCGTGCTCTCGCGCCCTCTCGCTGACAGGTGGGACTCACCTGTCGACGCCTCCCTCTCACCCGCTCCCCTCTCTTTCTCACCGACAGCCCAGCCCCACCTGTCGGTGCGCTCGTCCCAGCCGCGCGCCGCGCCCCCCTCCCTCTCACCCACTGACGAGCCGGGCCCGCTCATCAGCTTTACCCCCTTCCTCTCGACAGGGGTCATGCGAATCGCATGACCCTGTAGCCGGCCGCCCATCCCGCGCTCTCCCAGTCGCGCCGCTGGAGCCTTCTAGAGGCCGTGCTCGCGCGATTGCCCACTCCCCGCAAGCCCCACAGTCACCATCCCACGCAAACCCTAGCCAAAGCCCCGCGGATGCACGCCGTGTGTCCGCCAGCGCGGACGCCAAGGATCCTCGCCGCTCGCCCTACCAACCACCACACGAACCCGCTCTAACCCTAGCCTCTGCCCTATTTAAGCCCTAGCCGCCTCCAATTGCTGCCCTAGCGCACCAATTGGGGTTTTCCCCTTTCCACCCGCCGCCACCGGAGGAGAAGGAGGAGAAGGGAGAAAAGGAGAGGAGGAAGAAGAAGGCCGCGGCAAGGAGGAGCCTTGCCGCTGCCTGGAGCTAAGAAGGCGCTCGTGGAGGAGGGACGACGCACGCAGCCGAGCCGCACCTCGACGACGACCTCGCCATGGCGGAGCTCCGCCAAGAACGACCGCGAGCCACACGCCTGCCTCACGCCTGCCTGCATCGACTCGCCACTATGTCGCCGCTCTTCCCGCATCGCCAAGCCGGCCTTTTTCAAACCCAAGGTGAGCTTTTGACCTCACCGCGCCTTGCTCTGCTCCGGCGAGCTCGCTGTGAGCCGCAGCCATAGCGCCACCGCCGTTAAGAGCCCAACCTCCCTCTGTCCGGCCTTCGTGCCGCTTGCAGGAGCCCCAAGGTGCCAGCTTTTGGCTCAAGACGTGGCCGCGGGCGCACGTAGCCGCTACCCCGTGAGCTCGATGTCACGGCGAGCCGTTCCGGCCGCCGTACCGTGTCGCGGTGCCTAGCCACGCTCGCGCACGCACAAACGCGCAAGGCACGGCGAGCCGCACGGGAGCGCTGCGAACACCGCTCGCCGGCGTTCGGTCGCGTTTGCGGCATTCCGTCGAACGCCTGGCGAGCAGCGCACGCGAGTGCACGCCGCTCACGCGCACGGCGACCCGCACGGGCGCTGGCCGCACGGGATCGCCGCGCTGCCGCAGCGGAACCCGGGCCGCGCCCCGTGCTGGGCCGTGGCCGGCCTGGGCCGAGCCCAAGGCCCACGTGGCTGAGCCGAGCCCGCCAAGCCGCACTGACCGCGGGGGCCCACCTGGCGGTGACCAGCCCCCACTGACCGCTGGGACCCACGCGCTGACGTGTGGGGCCCACTGACCTTTGACCTTGACCGTTGACCAGTCAACGATGACGTCACCAGGGCCCACTACTGACGGCATCACCCGGTGGACCCTGTGCTGACGTCATCATGATGTCATGATGATGTCAGCAGGCCACGTGTCGCGCTGTGGTTTTTTCGGATTTCCCTTTTTCCAAAATATGTTTAATAATTTCATAAAATGATTTAAACTTAGAAAATTCATAACTAATTCAATTTAACTCAGAAAAATGTGAAATCAATTTCTATAATTTTCTAAAATCATGAATAATACTTTAAAATTGCAATCGAAGTTATTTGGGTCTTTTTTGGTGTTCCATTTGGTTCTTATTTGCAAATAGGCCCCTAGACTTATACTGAATTCGAACAGGAGCCGGCGTCGGAGGAGCACTGACTGAGGAGGACCACTTCACCGAGCAGGACGACTACCCCACTCGCTCAGGTTCACGCCCGACTGCTTCTTTGGATTCCCATAGGCATTGCTTACTAGATACGCTATGCTTGCATGTGTTGCTTGAGCTGTGAACCTTGCATAGCCTGTTTTATTTATCGTACGCCTTGTTACCTACTGCTTATCATATCGTACCTTGCTATATGATGATGATGAGATGATATGCTTGCTTGTGTGCGGGATATGTGGTAGATATTCTTGGCGTGAGTGTGGGGATAAAACTGGGAAGGTGTATGGTGATTTTGGCCCTATTGGGTCTTTGCCGGTGCGGGTAATAACAACCCGATCTTATATCGGGGTAGGGTGACTTCTGGGTCACCTGGTGGACTCTAGGGGAGATGGCCCCCTAGGGTACCCTAGGGGGGGTTGGACCCCCTAGTGGTTTTATGACTTGGAGCCAGGTTTAGGAGGTTATTTGAGAGGGTGAGGAATGAAGACTGCCTCCCGTACCGGCACTTAAACCATGCTGTTGACTGCTTCGTATTCACTGTACCGTACACGCCAACTTGCCTGAGATGTGACCGGTAACGACTAGCATAGTTAAGGTGGCACCCGAATGTAGGAGATCACAGTTTGTGTATGTGTGAGGGGTGAGTGCCCGTGCCTTACACCCCCGATGGGCAGCTCTGGTGGTATGCTTTCACATTCCCTTGGGGCCGACGACTGCGGGCGAAGGCAACCAGACCCGGGAGACCAGGAGGGTGCCATTCTTACTAGGAGGTTTATTAGTTGTGGGCTGCGTCTTGACTGGTTGATCCCCAGTCGCAGCCCGGGTTGGGTACAGGTGTACAACCTCTGCAGAGTGTCATGATCTATACGTATAGCCGTGGTTTCGGTCACGGATACCGCAGTGCCTTAATGCCAGTCGGCCATTGTTTTGGGATCCGCTTCTCTTCCCCTGTAGGTGAGAGTGTGAGGACGTAGGGGAGCCGGGGAGAGGTAGGTTGTGCTCCGCCTACCTTGAGATCCGGTTATCCCTCTTGAGATGCCAGGATAGAAGCTGTGCATCGTCGAGAGTCGGAGGTGTGTGTTGAGGTGAATGCCGCCGGGAACCCGTCATGTGATGGGACTCGCTCGGGGACAGTTTGGTGGGTTTTGGATGGGATGAAGTTACTTGTATACTTATATTGCCGCTTGCATAGGAAAACTCTAAGCCTACTTCCTTGCCTTTGACATTATTGTTACACCATTAGTATGTTAGTCCACTTATAGTTGCATTCAGTCGGTGACGTGAGCCTGTTCCATTTCTTGGGAACAGAGAGTGAGTATCCTGGAGATGAGGCGGAGTTCGACTCCAACTTCGACTACTGGTACGACTAGGCGACGGTCTACGCTCAAACCAGCCTGTGGAGGAGACGCGAAGATGGTGATCTGCCGACGAGCTTTCTAGCGCTAGATATCTTTGCTTTGCATGCTTAGCCCTACGTGGCGAATAATTTGAACCCTGTTTCAGGATTATAATAACTTAATAACTCTGTGATGCTTTATCGATGGTTTGGAACTGTTATTCGACTGTTTCGAGTCCTGAACGTGGTAGCGACTGATCCAGGGACTACCACAAAGTTACAGGGAGTCGGGTTTTTAGATCGGAAATTCCGGGTCGTTACACCCGTACGTGAAGCTGCAATTCCCACGACGAGCGCTACGCGCCGGAACGCCGAGTGAACGCACGCAGCTACCTGCCGAGACCTGTGGCGGCAAGACCGGCGGTGGCCCAGCAAGCTCGGCCCCGGCATAATGATGATGAGGCCGACGACCTTTGACGCGGCGCTGGCCGTTTGCGTCCGGCCACAGCACACGTGACCCATGCGCGGCCGTCGACGGCCGCCCGACCCGGCGCGGGCTCGTCGGCAGGTTGCAGCCGGCCGGGTCCCCCAGCCCGTCCCCGGCCGTCGCCGTCCGCTCGCCGACGAGCTGTTGGTAATAGACCGCTCACCTTCCGAGAGCCGAGCGCGACGGGTGTCCCGTGTCCGTGCCATCGATGCGTCGCAGGGCTTCGTAGCGTACGCGACGACTGCCTTCATCTGCTCGGCGCTCGCCGTGCATTTGCTGTATCCAACCAACAGTGCTCGATGGAACAGTCAGGGACGACGCTGCTGATGGCCGAGAGGAGAAAGGAATTATTCCCGGCGGATTCCTCGCCGTGTGCGTACGTGCGCGGCGGCGGCGGCCGGCTGTCGCCTCGACGCGTGACTGCCTGCCTGATCGCCAGACTGCACATGCGGCGCACGAATTCAATGGCTACAGACGCCTGCGTCCTTTCAGAGAACAGGTCCACGGCGGCGCCGCTGCCTGCTGCCTCCATTATTGCCGCCCGGAAGTGCAGCTGCCGCCTGCCGGATTGCCGGCCGGCTGGCTCCTCCTCCTACCTGCTGCAGGTGTCCGGCGGCGACACGTCTCCGCGCGCGTTCGAGTGCATGGGCGCCAGCTGCACCGGGGTTACAAAGCATGCTATGATGGCTTCTCGAGTTTACAAGGCACTAAGAGCTTGCTTTGCCGGTAATCCTTTTGGGCGACCGATGATGTGCCTTTGGTTAGGTTGGTCACTCATGGAGCGGCGCATGGTGCTAGTATACTACACCTACAAACCTTTTTTTTGCATTGGTGACTTATCGTAGAGGATGGGCTTGACTTAATTGGTCTTTAAGCAATAAATGCAGTTATACTACCCACCCATATACATTGCAGGAGTAGTCTTTAGAGCAATGATTGCCACCCATAGCCATATGGGCTGCCCACAAGGAATTAAATACATTACTTTTTCGGTCACTGTTACACAGGAATAAAAAAATAGCAGCTCTCAACCGTCGTCTGCCCAAAAAAATAGCAGCTCTCAACTGCCGTCCGCTGGCTGCTAGTCGTCCGCCCTGCTACTGCTAGTAGCCGTTGGCTCCAAATAGCCGTTGGCTTTGCTGGCTCCTACAAAACAAACACAGAGCTCACTTTAGAATACACAACTTGTCATTTTACCAAGCACTCTCCAAACGATGGATCCATCCAACAGAAACTTCACAAGCCCCATGAACCATGACCCTCCAAACTACTCAGATAATGCAGGGCAACACTCCCCACCTCTACAAATCCCCAACAACTTTGCCCAATCCCACTTTCCCCAAAGTTTAAACCCAGCTTTTCTTCAGAATTTCTTCCCTTTTGGCGCTCCAGGAAGCTACCAGCCATATGGTAGTTCTCCAAGCATTCAAGGTATTCGGCAACAAGGGAACTGGGTGCATCCTAATCCAGCTAGCTATCAAGGTTTTCAGCTACAAGAGAATTTGGTGCACTCACCAAATCAGGTGTTTGGAGCAGCAAGCATGAGACCAACCTTTGTGGCACAACATAGCCCCTTGGTTGGAGGTGCAGGTAATTCTTCCCATGGGTCAGAGTCATCTGTTCCCTGTCCTGCAATTCAGCAAGAAAAGAAGGCAGTTAATATTGAAGATTCAAGTGATAGCAGCGAAGAGGGGGTGAAGAGAGCAGGGCACATCAATTGGACTGAAGAGGAAAACCTACGACTAACCAGTTCATGGTTGAACAACTCTGTTGATTCTGTACATGGAAATGACAAGAAATCAGAGTATTATTGGAAGGATGTTGCTATGGAGTTTAACAATAATGGACCTAACAATAGGCCCAAAAGGACAGTCAAGCAATTGAAGACACATTGGGGTGGTGTTAAGAGGGATATTGCAAAGTTCTGTGGAGTTTATTCTCGAGCTAGAAGTACATTTACTAGTGGCTACTCTGAAGACATGATCATGGATACCACCCTTGCATGGTACAAGGGTGAAAATGGTGAGAAACCTTTCACCTTGGTTTATATGTGGAAAGAACTCAGGGATCAGACCAAATGGCGTAGAATCCTACTGGAAGGACAGAACAAAAGGACAAAGATATCTAAATCAGGAGCTTATACTTCATCCTCCAACCAAGACACAGAAGAAGAATCAGCAAGTAAAGAGAAACGTCCTGAGGGACAAAAGAAGGCGAAAGAGAGATTAAAGAGGAAAGGTAAAGCTACTACACCTTCTCCTTTGGGGAGCCAGCCATCTCAAAACATGATCTTGTACAATGAAGCTATCAAGATTAGAGCTGAGGCATTATTAAAAACAGCAGAAGCAAAAGCAAAATCAGCACAAACAAGGATGGAAAAGTGGCAAACATACATAAAGCTGGAAGACAAAGACACTTCAAATTTCAGTGAAGCAAAATTGAAGAGGCATGAAGCTATGTTGAACAAGTTGGCTAAAGAACTCGAAGATTAATTAATGTTAGGTCTCATATGGTTGTTTTATCTTGAAAATTATGTAATGTGGTTGTTTTATCTTTATCGGTTGTAGTAGTTGCACTCAAGAATGTTTAATGTAATGGCTGTAGTTGTTTTACTAAGAATGTTAATTGTAATATCAGAGCTCTATCCGGCAAAATATAGCTGTTGCAATGTTCAGAACCCTGTCAGAAAAAATATAGTTGTTGCAATGTTCAGAACCCTGTAGAAAAAATATAGTTGTTGCAATGTTCAGAACCCTGTCAGAAAAATATAGCTATTAGAATGCTGACAAGAAATATAGCTGTTGGAATGCTGACAAGAAATATAGCTGTTGGAATGTATCCTACAAATATGAGATGCTTCAGGCAGACAACCCTCACAATCCATTCAGTTCCAAGCCCAACAGCTAGAGCTATACTTCCCACCCCATTCACCTTCACCCCAACTAAAATGTCTACCGAGTCCCAGGATCAATCTACACAATTAGATGATTCTATCAGTGGTGACAAGCTTGAAGAGCTGATGTGGGAAGAAATCAATGATCCTATGGAGGCTGAAATTGAAGCTCAGGTTGAAGCAGAGCTACAAGCAGAGCTAGCTGGTACCTCTACTCATCGACGAGGCAACAAACGGAGGTACATCAATAGGAACCATGAAGAGGACCATGACAGATTATTTGCTAAATATTTTTGCGAAAATCCATTGTACAATGATGATCAATTTCATAGGAGATTTCGTATGAGAAAGCATCTATTTTTGCGCATTGTTGAAGCTCTTGGTGTTTGGTCTCCTTATTTTCGCCTAAGGCGAGATGCATTTAGCAAGGTGGGTTTATCACCACTACAAAAATGCACAGCTGCCATCAGAATGTTGGCATATGCCACACCTGCTGACGTGATGGATGAAACATTTGGTGTAGCAGAAAGTACAGCAATGGAATGTATGATCCATTTTGTTCAAGGTGTGAGGCAGATATTTGGTCAGCAATACCTTCGGAAGCCCACTCAAGAAGATATTCAACGTTTACTTCAATTTGGAGAGGCACATGGGTTCCTTGGAATGTTGGGTAGTCTTGATTGCATGCATTGGGAGTGGCAAAATTGTCCGGTTGCATGGAAAGGTCAATTCACACGTGGTGATTATGGAGTACCAACTGTCATGCTTGAGGCAGTTGCCTCTGCTGACATATGGATTTGGCATGCCTTCTTTGGTGCTGCTGGTTCAAACAATGATATCAATGTTTTGGACCCGTCACCATTGTTCACTGAGGTACTACAAGGAAGAGCACCTTCTGTTCAGTATACAATCAATGGTAGAGATTACAATATGGGATATTATCTAGCTGATGGCATATATCCAGAGTGGGCAGCATTTGTCAAATCAATCAATAGACCTCAAACTGATAGGGACAAATTATTTGCACGACGCCAAGAAGCAGCAAGAAAAGATGTGGAACGAGCTTTTGGGGTCTTGCAGAAACGTTGGGCCATCATACGTTATCCAGCACGTCTTTGGGAAAGGGAAGAACTGGCTGATATCATGTATGCTTGCATAATTTTGCATAACATGATAGTTGAGGATGAGAGAGGCTCCTATGCCATACCAGATGAGAACACATATGAACAAGGGCCAGTTTCTGCTCATATGGCACCTCCTGCTCATGGGCCAATCTATGGATTTGCTTATGTTCTAGAAAAAAACATGGAGATTCGTGATCGAGCAACCCATCGTCTTCTCAAGCAAGATTTAATAGAGCACATATGGCAAACATTTGGTGGCCAGGAAGACTAGTTTTTTTTATTTGTCTTCACCTTGTAATTTACTAGTTTGTTTTCAGGCATCAATTTTATATTTAAATCTTTGTTTCAATCGTGAACACAACTTTAGCTTTATGGATCTGCACATACGCTCAATCACAAGATGCACAAGAGTTGCCTCGAGCTAACAAATCATGATTTCAGCTAACTCTAATGCCAACCGAATAGTTAAAATCAGCTAGAGATGGGGACGATTAAATTACCTGCTAGCTCAACGCTATGAACGAGAAACAAATTGTCGCCGTTGTAGTACAGATCCACGCAGGCCATCGGGCTTGTGGCCATCCGGCCAAGCCCCATCCGGCCGCCTATCGCACGCTCGCAGGCCTCGGTGACGGCGGTTGTCCGTGGCCGACCGCCTCCGGCAACCTCGCAAGCCTGGTGCCGACGACCGTCCGCCTGGTGCACGCGTCCTGCAAGCTCGCAAGCCTGCTGCCAACGGCCGTCCGCCAGCGCCAAGCGATCACCTCGTCGTCCGTCCGCTCGGCACGAGCGCCGCCTCGCTGTCCATCCGCCCGGCGCCGCCTTGCCTGGCGGCTCCATCCAGGCAGTGGCGGCGGCGGCCCGGTGAAGGGATAAGGTTTCGCGGGAGGATTGGTGGGTCGGAAGGTTCCGCGCGCCAAGAGTCACGGGAAGGATTCTCGACTGCCGAATATTTTTTTGGCCGTGGAGCCTGCTCTTATTTCCTACACGTCGTTAAACATTGTGCAGTTTACCATAGTTATATGGACTACTTGTGGGGCCCACCTATATGGACCAAGCAGTCCTTTAACGTTGCTCATGCCCTAAGATAAGCTAACACAAGTACTCCAGCTACTAGTCTTGAGCGGCGGCAGCAGGTCCAAGTGCCGCTGTTTGGTGGCATGCCTCTAGGATAATCTATACAAAGCTTCTGGTCTTATATATCAAGTTATCTATACACTATCTGTTTGTTATATGCATTGTCATCTAAAAAAGTGTCACCGGATCTGAAAAATTAATCCATGGCAGGTCACCGATGCAATAGACAACAAAATTAATCCTACAAAACCGCTAGAAAAAAAAAGAAGAGGTAGCAAAATTGAACGTGAATGGAAACAAGCAAACACCAGAGCAGGTGGCCAACTATCAGCCTCAATAAATCAAAACTGATCATTTCCAACAAAAAAAGAAAAATAAATCAAGACTGTATTCCTAGAAATAGCCTACTGGTCATTGCCAAATGGATGCATGGAACATATATATTCCTTGACCAAATAAAAAAGAAACGAGTAGGAAAAGGAAAATAGATAGAGGCATCCAGCTGGAGGCGGGATGGGACGATCGAGCAGACCGTGATGACTGCTCATGCGTGCATGCATGTACATACGAAATGATGAGGGGATATCTCGTGTCAACTTTTTCTTGGGGGTCCGAACGTTCCAAAGGGGCTCCCATCCCGGAAGGCATCATCGTCATGGGGTCCTCCAATTATATGTGGTCCGATCAATGCTACGATCGTTTGACCTCCACGTACGAGGCGCATGATTGGGATCTGGGGTCACTTGGCGTCCTAATCCTCCAGGACACCAGCATTATGTTCTCGCTTCACTAAACGTAACCGCACACTCGGCCTCTTCTTATTCAGAGTATCATCGTATTTTATTTCAATAGTGATACGTATATTTCGATTTAGTGCCTTGAGTTTTATAAAAAGGTGATGTGGTTCGTATTTCATCCACAGTTGAGTTTGCTGTGAATTTGATAGCTAATTTGCTACATAGTACTAGTCTAACTTAATATGTTATCAACTTATCATAGAAAAAAAATTAGAATCAGAGCCCGCAATTGGGATTTTAATGTCGGCTGGATCAAAATTGAACTGACCAACGTCAGAGATAGGGGTTGGATGGAAATAGTGCAAGAGGACTGTCTGATTTTCCTCCTCAACTCATCCTTTTAGCTTTTGAGCAAACTGTTTGGGGGTAAATGTTTAGAATCGCAGATTTGAGGTCTGTTGTATTAATTGAATGAATATATTATGTATTTATATCCACTCAAAGGGTAGGGATGGTGTCAGTTCGGACCTTTTCGGTGCACATACATATCTCGTCGTTAGTAACTGCTAATAAAAGGAGGGTTAACTACTAATCCACGTGTTGATCATGTGTTATACTAATTGAGCACGCTAATTATTTCTAACAGTGAACATCCCTTTGAGTTAATAACTGTTATAAGAGCATCTCCAGCCGTCCCCTTTTCCTAATCCAACTACCATATTGAGAGAGGTTAAGGGAAAACAAGAGATTATTGGGAGACTGCAAAAACCTATCTCCGAATAATCTGTCGAAATAGTATTGGGACATCCCAATAACATCTTATCGGGAAATAATTTTTGGGAGATTGCTGGAGATGCTCTAAGTCCCCAAATGCCAAAACACCATAAAGAATTAGAGAGTAATTGTGTTTAGGACTTGACTGGTTGGCGCCATGAGGGCCGTAAGCACGTAAGTTAACGGTAGGTGAGACTCATTTCGCATGCTTATCTACATGGATACACTTGGATCAGTCGCGTGCCCCGTGTGGGACGCCTCGATCTATATAAGCAGTTCTCGCTTTGGCTTTGCTCCCCACACACACTCCACGACTTCACTTCCCAAACTACCAAACCGAGGCACCGAGGCACCGAGCTAGGGGAGCAGATTTTTCTTCCAAAATTCCAGACACTCTCAATAGCCCTGTCCCAACAATGGCCAAGCACGGTAGTGCCTCCCTCCTCCTACTGGTGGTGCTCGCCACAGCCATGGCCGCGCCGTCAGCGGCGTTCCTCGTCCAGCCGCAGCCGAACCTCCTCACGTACCACAACGGCGCCGTGCTAAGCGGCGACATCCCCGTCTCCATCCTCTGGTACGGCCGCTTCACCGCCGCGCAGAAGGCCATCGTCTCCGACTTCCTCCTCTCCCTCTCCTCGTCGCCGCAGGCGTCGTCATCCACCGCCCCGTCCGTCGCCCAGTGGTGGAGCAGCATCAACAAGCTCTACCTCTCCAAAGCATCGGCCGCCGTCAGCAAGAACGCCGGCGGCGCGGCCATCAGAAACGCGCGAGTGATCCTCGCCGGTCAAGTCTCCGACGAACGGTGCTCGCTGGGGAAGAGCCTGAAGCTCTCCCAGCTCCCGGCGCTTGCTGCCATGGCGCGCCCCGCGACGAACGCCGGCGGTGTCGCGCTGGTGCTCACGGCGCATGACGTGGCGGTGGAGGGCTTCTGCATGAGCCGGTGCGGGCACCACGGTTCGTACGGCGGCTCCCGCGCGGCCGCGGCGTACGCGTGGGTGGGGAACCCGGCGACGCAGTGCCCCGGCCAGTGCGCGTGGCCGTTCCACCAGCCAGCGTACGGGCCGCAGTCGCCGCCGCTGGCGTCGCCGAACGGGGACGTGGGGATGGACGGCGTGGTGATCAACTTGGCGGCCATGGTGGCCGGGGCCGTGACGAACCCGTTCGGGGACGGGTTCTACCAGGGCGACCGTGGCGCGCCGCTGGAGGCCGCCACGGCGTGCGCCGGGGTGTACGGCAGGGGAGCATACCCTGGGTACGCCGGGGAGCTGCTCGTGGACGAGGCGACGGGCGCCAGCTACAACGCGCACGGCGCGCGCGGGAGGAAGTACCTGCTCCCGGCGCTGTTCGACCCCGACACGTCGGCGTGCTCCACGCTGGTGTAGATAGTATAAACCGCCGTGCGTGTGGGTCGATCGTTGATCGGAAGTGACGACGGATGAAAAGGTTTTTTTTTGGAGTGTTTGTATGTGTGTAAATACTGAGTAGTACAGCGTCGTGCTAAACGTGTCGTGCAGTGCTAAATAAAAAGGGCCTGTGAAGTTTGTAGCATCGTGTGCCACGTCGTCGTTCACGTGTTCCGAGAGGCATGGTGGCGCGTACGTGTAGCAGGTGGATCTAGACTCTATGCTCACTATCTCAGGACAGGAAGCTTATCGGCTGCGAGGCCTGCGGGTTGGGTTTGCGACGAGGACGCCACGACGAGGGGGAGATCCAGTCCATGCTGCCGAATTGGGAGCTTGGGACACCAAAGGCGTGTGCGCATCATAGAATGACACGTAAGGTGATTCGATGGTGACGCATGTCGCACGTGCAATGTGTGTCGGTGTCTCAATGACCCAGTGTCGCCAGCCCTGAATTGGCGACGGGCCACTAGCCAGTAATACTAATGGGCTCACATATATGTTCTGGCCCAAAATATATATTTTTTCCGTCCACATTACGGCCCGTCTCGGCCGCGCCGTCGACCGGGCGTTGCAGATGGACGGGGTTGACAAAAAAAAAAATGGATGGACGGGGTTGACAAAGCGCACTGCCAGCGTTTTTTTTACGATTACTGGCCTTCTTGTTTTGTTTTGGTATGGAATGGTATGGAATAGGCTTCAAACTACATGGAATATCTTGCTATAGAATCAATCCCAATCTACCTAAAATGTTTGTTCGGTTAGGCATAGAAGGGTTTGAAACCCAGCATGGTTTGGTCCCGTTCCATGCCAAAAAGGCCCATTTCATTCCATGAGTATGACCTCATGGAACCAAACCTCATGGTTTGAGTGACGTATATGGAACCACTCAAACCGTGCATGGAACCATTTCAGCTCGGGAGCAATTCCTAGGTTGCCGAACAAGGAAAAAAAAACAGCTGATCGGTTTCATCAAGAGCATTCGGCACCTATATGTTTATGAATCCGACTTCCGACTCTCATCCCTGCTCCCTCGTCGGAAATCATCCCCCTAGGAGCAACATTGAACCACATTATACACGTAGGAAACGAGTCGGGCTCGGACTCGTTTCATGCCCTTGCTAGTTCGTGTGCGTGGATGCAAAGCAACAAATGCCACACGATCCTCTGTTCGTTTCAGACTCGGAACGCCCCGGCCAACCACATTATAAGGCGAATCGCGCAGGAGCCGCCAGTTCCATCTACGACCGCGCCAATCTCCCACCTCTCCTCAGCCGCTCCGGCACGCGCCGCCGGCGTTCTAGCGCAGGGCGAGAAGTTCGCTCGCGGAGGCAGGGCGATCAGCGCGGCGAGGAACATGCCTGGTCTCGTGGCCCAGGCGCCGGCGGCGGCGAGGAAGCGCGGGGTGGTGTCGCGCGCGGCATGGCTGACCGCCGCCATGTCGCCGGCGATGGGCTCATCAGCGCGAACACGAAGATGACGACGGCCGAGATTTCCGTCAAAGATCCGAAGCTGATCCTCAAAAAGAGGCTACGCGCGGAGATGGAGGTGCTCCACGGCCTCCTCAGGAAGGCGGAGCTCCTGTCCGGCGTCAAGAAGGCCGTCGCCAAGAGCGGCGCTCCACCTCGCTGCGGCAAGGACGGCCTGTTCATGGCTGCCAAAGAAGACAAGCCAGAGACTATGGAGGCGGAGAGGACGACGACATGTGCCAAGAGGAGGAAGACGATGCCAGTCGACGCAGTCGTGACAGAGGAGGAATGCGGCAGCGCCTTCCCTGTCATAGCGACGGAGAAGTCCGACGACACCGTGGACGAGGACGACAGCCAAAGCTGTAGCCTGTAGCAGCTCACGCCATGAACAGACCAAGGCGCCGCCGGTGGCACCCGATCAGGGCGCGTTTCGTTGTCTCATCGCCAAGGCCTGTCAGAGGAAGCGCAGGATGTGCAATCCGGAGAGGCAGCGAGAGCTGGAAGAGATGGAGGTGGACGCGGCGCGGATCAGCGGCTGGATAGACCCGATGGACCTGACACAGCTGGGGATCACCCCAGTGGAGTACGCCGAGGCATCTGAGTGGAGTGTTCGTTGTCGTGGCTGCCCGGTGCAGAGGCTACTTGGGTTCTTGAAGAAAGCAGAGTAGCAAGACCATGGTGGAGAGGAAGATGTGAAAGGGAGCAAGACAAGTTTTACTGAAGACATAGCATGATGTGTTGTCACTCATGTAATAACTCTAGTGAACTTCCTGACTTCCTGTTGGACAGGATTATGCGCTCGTGATGTTTTATGTTGTTCAGAGCCTAGGAAAGCTTATTGTCCGGTGTTGATCAGTCTAGTGAACCTGAGGTATCATGTATGTGGAAAAGATGTGTTATATACTTCTTGTGGTGGTGTTATATGCAGAGAAAAAAAACTGTTAGTGGCAAAATATGAAGGAGTATATCATCCTCTAAAGTGACTACATATTTGGGGGGCAATGCCAATGCCCGTCTACTGAGTTTACTCAATTTTCAGTAATGCCTATATGAGCATGGCAGTCTTTGAGGCCGTGTTCCCATTCGCTGCCTCCGTACCATCGCTGCCTCCGTACCATCTAATTTCAGGCCGTGTTGAGATGGAGTTGAGGAAAAGTATTTTTTTTAGAAAAAGTCTATATCACTCCCTCACCTATGGAGGGTGGGTTACATAACCCCCTGACCTATGAAACAGTCTAAATCATACCTGAACTTCTCAAAACTAATCAAATTACCCCATAAACCAATTTTGAAAAATCATACTAATCACAAAAAAATTATAAAATGGAAAATCAAATTGTGTTGGACTCTAAATGAGTAGATATACACAATGAACATATAATATGGTATGCTTTAATATATTTTTTATAACTATAGAGAAAAGCATAGATCTAAAGCTATAGTGAAAAAATATACTAAAACATACCATATTACATGTTCAATGTGTATATCTACTCATTTAGAGTCCAACACAATTGGATTTTATATTTTATGATTTTTCTGTGATTTACTATGATTTTTTAAAAACTGCTTTATGGGGTAATTTGATCGGTTTTGAGAAGTTTGGGGGGGCGATATAGACTGTTTCATAGGTTGGGGGATTATGCAGTCCAACCTACATAGGTTGGGGGATTATGCAGTCCAACCTACATAGGTTGAGGGGTGATATAAACTTTTTCCTATTTTTTCTGGGATGCGTGTTATATGAGGGAGATGAATAGGAAAGGTGAAAAGAGAATTTTTAGGAATGCGTGTTCTGTGAGGAGATGAATAGGAAGTAAAAAGTAATTTTTGGAACTTAACACGGCCTCAATGGCGCTTGTGATGGCTGCTGTTGCTGCTGCACATCAGCTGTTGTAGCTGCAGCCACAGCCATCACATAAAAACCTGAAGCAGGCACCAGGCAGGATGTCTCGTCCTGAAAAGTAGCAACGTCTGATTTGGACACTTACATTGCAATAAAACATCTAGCATTCACGGACCGACCAAACCAAAAATTTGAAGCAGTTGAAAAGTAGCATCACCCTTTAAAATATACAGCAAGAAGGCAGATTATTTCAAATCGAATAAATAAAGCATCCACCCCAAGGCAAAACCAGCAGCTCCAAATGCTGGCAACACAAAACACACGCCGGAAACATCAGTCAACCACTTGAACGCTGAGAAACAAAGCAAAAATCTGTTCAACCAGACGTTGCTCTTGATCCAAAACACCAATAAACAAATGCGCAGCACAGCACAATACCGCGGCGTTCAAACTTACAGCCATGAAAAATTGTTGCCGCCACGTTCTTCCGTTCCACCACAAGTGGCTGCAGGCGAACACGGGCGAACGGCGACTTCGTCAATTCGTCTCGGCATCGTCCGTTCCCTGTTTCGAATCACGTACTCACGTTACTAGATCTATGATAGTAGTATGATCCGCCCGGAAATCCAAATCCGCGGAGCTGATGCACGCGCGCGCCATGCGCCTCTTAACTCCACGGCGCGCTCGGCACACCTCCCTCACGTCGTCGCCTTTACGCCCACACGCTCCAGCAACCAGCTATATAAACCCGCCGCGACACGACGAGCTAGTCCCAAGTCACAACCAACCCTCAAAGGCTCAAGTTGCCGAACTCCTCACGTACACCGCCACTACGTGCACACCCGTTTGGACAAACGCGTAGCTCGTTCACCACCTCATTGATCTTGACCATGGCCGGCCGCCGCACGAAGCCACTGGCGTTCCTGCCGATGTCGATCCGCTTCGTCCTCGCCGTCTTCGTCATGCTGAGCCAGCAGGGTGGGGCGCCACGGTGCGCGGCGTTCAACCCGCGCATGCTGTTCCTGGTGAAGCCCGACCCGATCGTGCTGCAAGACCACGGCGGCGCGCTGCTCACGGGGAACCTCACCGTCAACCTCCTCTTCTACGGCCGCTTCTCCCCATCGCAGCGCGCGATCCTCGCCGACTTCGTCTGCTCCCTCTCGTCCCCACCTCCCCGCCACCACCCGACCACCACCGCCCCATCCGTGGCGTCGTGGTGGCGGACCACCTCGCTCTACCGCGGCGGCGGCGCGCGGCTGGCGCTCGGCCGGGTGACGACCCTCGACGACGAGCACATGTCGCTCGGCCATGGCGGCCCGCTCTCGATGAGCAACGTGACGGCGCTGGCGCGCGCCGCGGGGCACCACCGGGGCGCCATCACGGCCGTGCTCACGGCGGCCGACGTCGCCGTGGCGCCATTGTTCTGCGTGTCGCGGTGCGGCGTCCACGGCCGCGACCTCGGCGGCGCGCACGGGAAGTCGCGGTACACCTACGTGTGGGTAGGGAATCCGGCGCAGCAGTGCCCGGGACAGTGCGCGTGGCCGTTCCACCAGCCGTTGTACGGGCCCCAGACCCCACCGCTCGTGCCGCCCAACGGCGATGTCGGTGTCGACGGGATGGTCATCAGCCTCGCCGCGCTCCTCGCCGGAACGGCCACCAATCCCTACGGGGACGGGTACTACCAGGGCGACGCCGGCGGGCTCGAGGCCGCCACGGCGTGCGCCGGGATCTTTGGGAGCGGGGCCTACCCTGGGTACCCCGGGAAGCTTCTCACGGACCGGGTCACCGGCGCGAGCTACAACGCCGTGGGGGTGAACGGGAGGAAGTACCTGCTTCCGGCGTTGTGGGACCCGACGACATCGCATTGCAAGACACTCGTCTAGACGTGGTGGCAGTGCACGCGCCCGTAGCGCGTGCGTCGACGCGGCCAAATGCTTTGCATGAGGGAGGAACAATAAATGCCTCGTTTATTTCCACTAGCAAAACGCACGTGCGACACGCACGTAATATAAAAGGGTATAACTGGCAACAACTCACAATTTTTATGGGTCTACGGTATGCCTTCTCTCTCAATTGGTGGTTACAAATGGATTTAGCATGACTGACACCCATGCATTGCTATCGACCAACAACATACTCTTTCTCGTACCTTCGCGGCCTCCGTTGTGGCAAATATATATTGAGGCCTTCGCTCGTGACGAGTGGTCATGCTTACTCCGCCGGCCGGGTAACCACGACATCGCTACGAGCCCCAGACTGCCGAACGTCATCACCGGTGAATTGTAGTCATCGGCGGAAGTGCCAGAGGCACTCCTTGCAAGATCGCTACTTCGCTACGGCGGCGGCAATCCGTTGCCGCGTCCGTGTGCACGGAGGTTCCTTGGCGTGGCTGCACTGTTTGGTGCTGCTGGTCTAGTGGCCTGCTGCAAGCAACGTGGTGGGCTCTGTTCTGAATCGGAGGAGATGGGCCACCCTGGCTGTTGGGCCGTAATAGATCAATTTTATTTCCATTGAACAAGAGCTCGATCGAAATTACGGGGAGACAAGAGGCAGATGGACAGGTGGGGTTATCAGGCGGGTAAAGACGATCTAGGTGCGAAAATAATTATATTTTTGGCAGAAACATTTTCTAAATATCAGTTTTGGTGGGGTTGACCTCTTTCGCACCTCCGTTGACCCTTACATATGGGTCCAGCGTGAGGGGTAGGGTGGACCCAAATTAGGTGAGAAACGTTTTCAATTCTACTCGTTCTTTTATAGATAGATTCCTTCTGTTCACTTGTTGCATATGTACTTGTTGTTGGCTCTCTAAGCATCTGTATGACGAATTTGTGGGGTTTGTGTTAATGCATTTTGTGTTTAAGAGTCTTTTTAGATGGTGAAATTTGTTGAATTTTTTTTACACTGGTAAGCATGCTTTGCGTGAGGGGGTACACTTCTCACTGTGAAAAATTTTGGTGAAATCTCACCATCTAAATACGGCCTAAGTTTAATTGTTCATGGCATAAAAACACGAATTGCAGGCAACAGTTGTATCGTGATATGTAAACTCTTTATTTTGCTTGCTTTGTTTTAATATAATATATACTCAATAGGGGAAACCCCTCTTATTTGTTTTTGTAATAAAACATGTTATATTTGGTCTGAAAAATTAAGTGTTATGTGCTGCTTCTCGGACCCCTCGACGGCTTGCTAGAAGAGGCCACAATGCGCCACATCAAAGAAACAAATTTGTGAATTGTAATTGTGTAAAAGCTGAAAAGGCCTGAGCACCATTTTCTTTTTAAGGTCAGGAATGAGTACCAACTGTCATTGCCACTCCCAATAAGAGGCAGTTGGGAAGGATCATGACCACAATTCTTTCGGGCTACCACACTAACCTTCAGATATGAAAACGTATTGGATCAGAGCGGATAATGATATTTTCATATCCTAACCCGCTTTCTTTAATTGGATTCAGGGCAGAGTGGATATGGATGAGGGTTTCATGGCAGCATATCAGGTGGACACCAATCTGGGTCACACAATGTTGATCCAAGGGGAGGTTGGGAGGGTGATTTGCAAAGGGTGATTAGAGGCGCTTTTATAAATCACCCTCCCACCCCCTGAGCGCCCCCTTTGGATCACCCCTGAGCGCCCCCTTTGGATCAACATCGTGTGATCAGATTGAAGTTTTCATAGTTTCTACGAAAAGGTTGGTTTCCACCTGATACGTTGTCTTCATCCAATGTAGGAGATGGTGCAAAGTCGGATCGGACACGAACTTGAATAGTCGGATAGTACACACTTCAATATGATACTTTTAAACGGCTTGATAATTTTAAAAAAAAAGCTCTATAATTTATGGTTATTAGCATCCGAAAGAATCACAAAAGAAAATTTAAAACATAGTTATAAGTTACAGACTGGCAACTTAGAAGCTCAATGCAAATATAATATGGTAGTCGCAAAGCACAACTAAGTGGGAAAAAGATCTCACAGCTAGTACTCAATAAGCGCAAGTAGCAAATTAAACCATCAAAATCTTGACGATTAATGGTATATTTCAAATATCCAAAAGTTGTTCACTGTGTTTCATACTAGCAAAATATCTTTAAGATTCGTTTAGAAGAAACATATCTTCAAGATAGTGTTCCATGCTCATCCGAAGCATATCTTCAAGATAAAACTCCATCTCTTGATGGCAGTTACACATAGCTCCTGCAGCCCAAATCTTCAAGATGCTGAGATAGATGACTGACGTGAGCAAAATTAAGCTCTATATAGCTTCGCTGACCATGTGAAAACTTGCATCGCCGTCCACTCGATCGACAAAACAGTCACTATGGAGATGAAGCCAGCTATCACGACTTCAGCCACACCGCCGTACGCCGCGGCAGCGACGGCTTCCTGCATTTGCAGAGCGTCCACACCAACCTCGATGGCGTCAACTCCTCGGTGCCCAACGACGCCACCTCGCACCCCGACATGTACGCCCCGTGGTCGTCACTGTCGGCACCGGCCACGCGCAGCAGAACTACCTCTTCAAGGTCGACCCCTCGAGCAACTTCATATGGATGCGGTGCGCAGGATGCGACCCGCATTCCCCTCAGCGCCACCCTCTCTTCAACACGGCTGCCTCGCCGACCTTCCACAACGTGCTGGGCTCGGACCCATACTGCCGACCGCCTTTCCGGTCCGTGCTTTTTGGGCAAGCCTGCGAATTCAAAGTCACCGGCCCGGGCTCCATGTCGGTCGAGGGCTACCTTTGTCATGACCAGTTGATCTACGATGGGACGGTACATCAAACCGTACCCTTCGGCTGCGCGCACAAGGCCGCCCATTTCCGGAACGACGGCTTGTTCACCGGCGTCATTGGCCCGGCGGGCATGGCTGGTGGGCTGACACAGTTCTCGTACTGCTTGTTCGGTGGAGGCGAAGCGAGTCGCCGAGGGTTCCTCCGCTTCGGCGCCGACGTCCCGCGCAACCCAGGTTACATGACCACCAAGATCCTACCGGCGCTCGATGCCGACGAGTCAGGGCATTACGTGAGCCTCGTCGGTGTCAGCGTGGGCGCGCGCAAGCTTGAAGGGATCCAACCGGAGACGTTCGCTCGTGGCGAGGACAAGCATGGAGGGTGCCTGATCGACCTCGGCACGCCACTGACGGTGATGGCCCAAGAGGCGTACGACGCTGTTGAGGAGGCCATATGGTCGGATCTCCGGCGCCAGGGAGCATTGCGAGTGAAGCGGCCTGGCTACGGCCTTTGCGTCCGTGCCTCTGAGGTAGTAATGGGGCGCCGCCTCCCGTCGCTGTCATTTCACTTCGCGGAGGAGGAGGCTGTCCTGGCAGTCTCGCCAGAGCAGCTGTTCTTGATGATGGACGAAGAACATGGGCGAGTTGCATGCCTTGCCGTGATGCCGGGACGTCGAACCATCATCGGCGCATTGCAGCAAGTGGATACACGGTTCGTCTTTGACATTAAGGACTCCAAACTTTCCTTCGCGCCGGAGTCATGCATTCGGGATAGCGTCGAGGTCGCTTAGATGATCAGTCCATGTACATTCTTCTTGAATGAAAATAAAGGAACTGCCTCAATGTATGCCCGTGAAATAAAAGTGGTTTGTTAGAGTATCTCGAGTCAGATCTTTACTCAAGCCCCTACTTAAAAAAAGTAGGGGATATGGGCAAAAAAGCCAGCTCCACCAAGGCCTCTATTTGGGCCCTTACTCTAGGGAAGCTTAGAGCTCATTCTCTCACGGGTGTGTAGGGGCCGCCCCTACTTTTTCTCAATACCTTCTTCCCACGCGCTGGCCACTGTTCATTTTTTTTTCCGCCCGAGCACGCCACGACCAAGCTCCCTGCGCGTCTAGTCGCACCACACGCCGCCCCACCCTGCGTGCCAAGGCATTCGAAGCATATCTTCAAGATAAACTCCATCTCCTGATGGCAGTTACACATAGCTCATGCAGCCCAAATCTTCAAGATGCTGAGATAGATACATGAACTGAGGATAATCTCTATATAGCTTCGCTGACCATGCGAAGAACTTGCCGTCGACACTCGATCAACAAAACCGTCACTATGGAGATGAAGCCGGCTATCAGTGTTGTTGCTATCATGGTCATCGCACAACTCGCGCATAACCTCTCTCACACAGTGGCCACCATTTCTCACCCCACAACAACGACAACGCCCAATGCCAGCCTAGCTGGTTTTAGCCTCGAGTTGGTCGCCTGTTGCTGCTTTATATCGTGAACAAATAACAATTCAAGCATTCTACCCAAGGTACATCAGGTTTTTCTCGTCAGCACCAACAAATTAACAAACCAGCTAGAGAAAATTATCTACTCCTATATCAGTTTCGTTCTCTATAAGTAAATTCGTAAATTTTGATCATGATTCATGACTCGCCGACCTTCCACAATGTGCTTGGCTTCTTTTCCAAAAGTTCTATACATCGCGATCTTCTGTCGATTTACGTTGTGGAACATCAGCGAGGCTGTGTCGTATTCTACAGCCCCGCCAGATTTTTTTATGGTACTTCCCTACTAATATATCTTCAAGATAGTGTTGCATGCTAGGCATCCGAAGCATACCTTCAAGATAGAACTCGATGGCAGTTATAGCAGCTTCTGCAGCCCAAATCTTCAAGGTGCTGAGAGATAGACAATAACTGACGTGAGGCTAAGCTCTACGTACTCTATATAGCTTCCCTACCGATGTGAATCGACAAAACCATCACCATGGAGATGAAGCCGGCTATCAGTTTTGCTATCGTCGGCGCCGTACTACTCACTGCCACCATTGCCCACCCCACAAAGGCCACAACAACGCCCAACGCTACCCTGACCGGTTTTAGCATCCAGTTGGCCGCCGACCCTGAGGCCCTCGGCCACGCCGTCGTCCGCCGTGGCAGCGACGGCTTCCTACATCTGCAGAGCTTCCGCACCAACCTCGATCGCGCCAACTCCTCGGCAGCAAATGCCGCCGCCATCGCCACCCCACGACCCGACATGATGCTCAACCGGCCACTCCTGTCCGCGTACATCACTGTCGGCACCGGCAGAGGTACGCAGGTCTACCTCTTCAAGGTCGACCCCTCGAGCACCATGACATGGATGCAGTGCAAGGGATGCAACCCTCACTCCCCGCAGGAAGGACCTCTCTTCGACACGGCTGCCTCGCCGACCTTCCACAACGTGCTTGGCTCGGACCCGTACTGCCAACCGCCTTTCCGGTCCGTGCTTTCCGGGCAAGCCTGTGCTTTCCAAGTCACCGGCCCAGGGTCCATGTCGGTCGAGGGCTACCTCGGCCACGACCAGTTGATCCATGACGGGAACGTCCATCAACTCGTCCACTTCGGCTGCGCCCACAAGGCCATTCATTTCCAGAACATTAACAGATTTGCTGGTGTCATCGGCGTGGCGAACCTGGCTCGTGGGCTGACACGGTTCTCGTACTGCCTCTTCGCCGACGGCGAAGCTACCCGCCAGGGCTTCCTCCGCTTCGGCACCGACGTCCCACCCAACCTGCACTACAGGTCCACCAGGATCCTGCCGGTGCACGGCGCCCATGAGTCGGGGCACTACGTGAGCCTCGTCGGCGTCAGCGTGGGCGTGCGCAGGCTCGGCGAGATCCGACCGGAGACGTTCGCCCACCATGAGGATGGACAGGGCGGGTGCGTGATCGATCTTGACACGCCGCTGATGGTGTTGGCCCAGGAGGCGTACGATGTCGTCGAGGAGGCCGTGTGGTCGGACCTCCGTCGCCACGGAGCAGAGCGGGTGAAGCGTCCCGGCTATGGCCTCTGCGTCCGTGCCTCTGAGGTGGTAATGAGGCGCCACCTCCCGTCGATGTCGCTTCACTTCGCCGAGGAGGAGGCTGTGCTGGTCGTCTCGCCGGAGCAGCTGTTTTTCATGGTGGATGACGAGCAGGTGCGGGTTGCGTGCCTTGCCGTGATGCCGGGGCGTCGAACCGTGATTGGCGCGTTACAGCAGGTGGATACGAGGTTCATCTTTGACCTCAAGGATTCCAAGCTTTCCTTCGCGCCGGAGTCGTGCATCCAGGATAGTGTCGAGGCAGCTTAAGTGATCAATTCAAGAATCACTAGTTCTCGATGAAAATAAAAGTGGTTTCTATGGGGTACTCGAAAAGAACTAATGGTTCTTCCTAATCGAGATATCGTGAGGTGTTAATATGAAACTTTATTGTGAATAAATAATAATTCAAACAATCAGATTTCTCCTCAGCACAAACAAACAAGCTTGAGAAAAATATCTTGGAAACATAAACTTGTATTATTTGTCTAGTTAAAAATTCTATATAAATATAGCAACTTATGTTCTACACCACATAATCTATATTTCAAGTAGCACAAAACAATATCAACTTGTTGGCATTAGAGCATCTCCAAGAGACTAGGTATAGTATCAGTTAAATTTAGAAGATTTACCCTCTTTGTAAAAATACAAAACATCCTAAAACTATAGGGTAATCCAACAGACTAGATAAAACTTCACTCTCTGTGGGTGTAGAGTCCTAATGGACTAAACAACTCTGTCGGGCCTTCCTATGGGCCGGCCCAAGTACAAGACTTGACGTACAAGACAAGGATTAGTCCTAATCGGTTAGGATAAGCTGTATTAGGAAATTAGACATAAACTTGTAAAAGTTTCCTAACCTTATACGGTTTCCATATAACCCTATCCTCCGGCATATATAAGGGGAGATAGGGACCACATTCATCGCATCTCATCTATACAAGATACATCATACATGACGTAGGGTATTACACACATTGCGGCCTGAACATGTCTAAAATCGCCTCTTGTCACCTTCGATTCTAGATTCTCGATGACTTCTCCTTAAACTCTTCTCTCGGGGCATCCCCTCGAGAACCTAGTCAGCATAAATCGCCGATACTTTGGCGCCGTCCGTGGGATCTACTCGTCGAGAACTCATTAAAGAGTCGATGGCATCGTTCAGCGCCTCCATTGTCACCAAGTTCGAAGCAGGCGCTACGTTCATCTTCGGTTCCTGGTTTTGCATCGCAAACCAGGACGGCAAGCTCCAACATGAACTGCGCGACGAGGCGGTTGCGTCAGCTTCGCCACCCGCGCAGATCACGCCGCGAGGATCACGGAAAACTCCAAATTCCGACACGATCTTCGGATCGTATCCTACTCGGAGGAGTACATGGCGCCCGAAGCAGATTCAAGCTCTGGCCAACCACGTCGACCCAGCCCCTGTCAAGCGGCAGGATCGACCCACGTGTCCATGACTCCCTAGTGGACTCCGATCACCTCTGACTTCCACCAGGGTTCAACGACCAGGACCGTGACAACAACCCCACGGGCACCCAGGAACCCCAATCCCAGTTCCCGTGGGACGAAGACTTCACCCCGTAGATCACGCGCGCCTCAGTTCCCCTTCGGGTTGACAAATTCAGTCGCGGCCTACTAGACTCATCTGACGAGGAAGCTTCACCGACCTCGCCAGGCCAACTCAGATCTTGTCATGACCATAACTTCTTCGGGGGTTATCGTCCATTGGCCTGACATGGATCCTGTTGTTGCTCTCCACGAAGCAAACGTACCCTCCACGGTACGGGATATTCTCCCTCTGCTTCCCTTCCAGGAAGGCAGAAAACTTTCTGTTATCGCAGATAACAGACAAACCGGGCCTAACAACCCCGGCCGCCAGTTCTGTGTCATCCTCAACGACCACAGCGACGACGAAGTTATCTCCGACGACGCCCCGACCGTCGATGGGGAAACAGACGGAGACCGAGAGCTCCGTATCGAGCAAAACCGCAACCGTGCCCTTAGACGTCGCCACGTTTGGATGAAAAATCTCAACGGGGAGTTCGACAAAGAAGGCATATTCAAATCGCCTGCGGCTAACATCATGTTCGTGGTTAGCGTCTTCGAGGGGTTCCAAGCTACTCCTGATATCAACCTCGCCAAGGCTCGCCTCGAAGCCGCAGCAGTCATGGTTGATCGCCTGGACGGAGGCCGCTCCGCCTCCAGAAGCAAGAGTTCTTCGCACCACCGAACACCGTCAGCAAAGCGTCAGAGCAGCCATTACGATAGCTCCGCCGCAAGGACAAAGGATACGACCAGGCCTCACGAAGAACCCCCCCAGGTCCCGTGGGGAACCTCCCAAACGTCACGAAGAACCCCGTCCGGCCCGATCTCACGACGCCCCTAATGACGCCCGCAATGAGATCAACCGGCTCCGGGAGGGGAGGGCCACATCACATGTCGCGGATTCTGCAGGGGGGTACGACATCTCCAATCCCGACGCCCTGCCATGCTATACACGCGCCATCCGCGTCAGCTCCTTTCCTCGAAAGTTCAAGCCGTCAGGCGTCACCAATTTCGACGGAAAGCAAGACCCCAACATCTGGCTGCGCAGATACTCTTCGGCAATTGAGCAGCAGGAGGCGATGACATCTCCAAGATGTTGTACTTCCCTGTCGTGATGGAGCAAGGTCCACTCACCTGGCTCAAATCCCTTCGCCCAGATTCCATCGACAGCTGGCATGCGCTCAAGAAAGCTTTCGTCTCCAACTACCAGGGTTCTTTCGAGCGCCCTGGCAGTAAATATGAACTCCGAGCGTGCAAGAAGAAGCTAGACGAGTCCCTGCGCGACTACAACTGGCGATTCTTCGCCATAAAAGCATCCTGCGTCCCCATCCCCGACTCGGAAGTCATCGACTACTTTCAAGAGGGGATGACCGACCGCAGCCTTTTTGTGACTTCGGTCACAATCGTCCTCACGACCTAGAGGAATTTCGTGCGATGGTGGCCAACTGGATGGACACCGATGATCAAGAACGGGAGCGTTACGGCAAACGCCCCGTCAACACTGGGCGAGGGCATCAGGAAGACAACAAGGATCAGCCGCGCGACTCCTTCAAGCGCAACGGCAACAACCCACGGAAGCGACCAAAAAACACGGTCGCAACCGTCCAGACTGTTCGCGCCGCTCAGTCCGCGCAATAGAGAAAGGAGGAATTCAACAAACTCCTCAAGAAGCGCTATCCGTACCACCCAGATAGCAAGCACACCATGGGCGATTGCTGGCTCCTACTAAAAACCTTCAGCAAGCCCACAAAGAAAAAGAAGACGGATGGATACGGAGAAGACAAGCACGACAAGGGAGATGACGGTTTCCCAAACGTCACCAACACTGTCAATGTCATCTTCGGAGGCATGGCAGTCAGCGACACCTCGCGCAATCGCAAAAATGCACGACGCGAGGCCTATGCAGCAGAGCCACCAGTGGTCACACCTCTGCGGTGGTCAGACACCCCCATCACTTGGTCCAGAGAACATCAATGGACGGAGATCACCTGTCCCAGGCGATATCCTCTCGTCCTAAAAACCGTGGTGACGAATAGCAAGCTCACCAAGGTCCTGATTGATGGAGGCAGCGGGCTCAACCTTATCTTCGCCAAGACTCTGAAGCATATGGGGCTCGACACAAGCAAGCTGCAGCCAGCCGATACCCCCTTCCACGGCATTGTACCCGGGAAGGCCGCGATCCCCCTTGGGCAAATCACCTTGCCCGTCACGTACGGTACTGCATCAAACTACCGTACCGAGTTCATCAAGTTCGAAGTTGCAGACTTCGAAACATCATACCACGCCATCCTTGGGCTTCCAGCGCTGGCCAAATTCATGGTCATCCCTCACTACACGTACCTGGTGTTGAAGATACCAGGACCTCACGGCGTTCTTTCCCTTCGCGGTGACATCAAGCGCTCCTACGTCTGCGACAAGGAGGCAGTGGAGTGCGCTGTCAAGGCTGCATCCACCATCAATCATCAAGAGCTCCACCCCCTGGCAGCTACCGTTATTGATGAAGACGGAGATGCCCCGATGCAAAAGAAGACGCGAGCCATAAAGCCTGTGGATAAAGTTGCCACGAAGACAGTTGATCTCCAGACAGGAGATCCAACGAAGACGGCGGTGATTGGCTCCACCCTTACTCTAGCATAGGAAAGCGCGCTCGTCAACTTCCTGCGAGCCCAGGCCGACATCTTTGCTACAAAGCCTTCTGACATGCCTGGAGTCCCCAGAGAGTTGATCGAGTACAAGCTGGACCTCAACGAGAGCGCAAAGCCTAAAAAGCAGCGCCTCCGAAGATTCGCCACCGAGCGTCGGGAAGCCATCAAGAAAGAGCTAGCTAAGTTATTTGCAGCCGGCTTCATTAAAGAAGTCTTTATCCGGATTGGTTAGGCAACCCGGTTCTTGTAAGAAAAAAGAATTCTAATGAATGGAGAATGTGTGTTGATTATACTGATCTCAACAAACATTGCAAAAAGGATCCCTTCGGGCTTCCTCGCATCGATCAAGTCATCGATAGCACCGCCGGGTGCACCCTTCTCCGTTTCCTCGATTGTTACTCAGGATATCATCAGATATCTCTGAAAGAAGAGGATCAGATTAAAACCTCATTTATCACGCCATATGGCGCGTATTCTTACACAACCATGCCTTTTGGTTTGAAAAATGCAGGTGCCACATATCAGCGGGCGATACAGGGTTGTCTCCAAGACCAACTCCACAGAAACGTCGAGGCGTGCGTTGATGATGTGGTCATCAAGACAAGAAATCCCGAGGATCTAATCGCCGATCTCACCGAGACGTTCGACAACTTACGCAAATGGCGTTGGAAGCTTAATCCCGCCAAATGTGTTTTCGGCGTTTCGTCAGGCAAGCTCCTCGGGTTCATTGTCAGTGAACGCGGCATCGAGGCTAATCCAGAGAAGATAGCAACAATCATGGATATGGAGCCGCCGCGCACCGTCAAGGACGTCATGAAGCTTACGGGTTGCATGGCTGCACTCAACCGCTTCATCTCCAAACTCGGAGAACGCGGGACTGAGTTCTTTAAGCTCCTCAAGAAGCAAGACAGATTCCAGTGGACACAGGAGGCTCAGGATGCCTTCGACAAGCTCAAACTGTTCCTGACCACACCACCTGTGCTCACTGTGTCACTCCCGGGCGAAGACCTCTTTCTCTATATCTCAGCAACCAACAACATCGTTAGCGCTGCTATTGTTGTTGAACGCGATGAAGAAGGTCATCTCCAGAAGATCCAACGGCCCGTGTACTTTGTGAGCGAAGTCCTTTCGGACTCCAAATCAAGGTATCCTTAAGTTCAAAAAATTCTATACGCAGTCCTAATGACATCCAGGAAATTACGGCACTACTTCGACTCCTACAAGATCATCGTGGTTACTGGATATCCTATTGGCGAAATTCTCCATAACCAAGATGCTACAGGCCATATCGCCAAGTGGGCTGTTGAGCTCGGAACCTAGAGCATTGAGTTACGTTCTCGCACGGCCATGATGTCTCAAGTCCTTACTGATTTCATATCGGAATGGACCGAGCACAATCTCCCCGTCGTCACGATCAAGCCTGAGCACTGGATTATGTACTTCGACGGTTCTCTCAAGTTGGAAGGTGGCAGCGCTGGAGTTCTGTTGATTTCACCTCGAGGAGATCAACTCAAGTACGTTCTGCAGATTCGGTTCGCCGTCTCCAACAACGCTGCAGAATACGAAGCACTTCTTCATGGGCTGAAGACGGCTATCACCCTCAGTATCAAGCGCCTACTGGTATATGGGGATTTAATGCTGGTCATCAAACAAGTCAACAAGGATTGGAATCGGAACCATGAGAATATGGATGCGTACTGTGAAGAAGTTCGCAAGTTGGAGAAGCACTTTCTCGGCATTGAATTTCATCATGTCGAGAGAGATTACAATGTTGTTGCAGACGTCCTATCTAAACTGGGTTCTTTTAGAGCAGAAGTACCCAGTGGTGTGTTCGTTAATAAGCTCTCCAAGCCATCTATTCCTGCAGCAGCACTTCCCGACGCTACAACCTCAACTCTTGAGGTTATGCTCATCGACGCTACCTGGAGTGCACCAATTATAGATTACATCTTGCACGACAAACTTCCTACCGAGAAGGCAGAAGCTCAGTAAATTGTTCGTTGCAGCAAGTCCTATATGATAATTGGAGACACACTATACCGGCGTGGCGCACGCTCTGGCGCATTGATGAAGTGCGTCTCATAGCAAGAGGGAGTCAGTATCCTAGAGGAAATCCACGCGGGAGAATGTGACAATCACGCAGCTTCCCGTACCATCGTGGGCAAAGCCTTCCGCGCCGGGTTCTATTGGCCTACGGCTTTGCACGATACAGAAGAAATTGTTCGTCACTGCAAAGGTTGTCAGTATTTCGCTCATCATTCACATCAGCCTGCGCATAAGATCAAATTGATACCTCCGTCATGGCCCTTTGCATGCTGGGGGCTCGATATGATTGGAAAATTACCCAGGGCACCTGGTGGCTTTGAGTATTGCTTTGTTGCGATCGACAAATTCTCGAAGTGGATAGAAGTCTTCCCGGTTGTCAAACCAACCTCTGAGAAAGCAGTCCAATTCATTTAAGAGTTGATTCTTCGCTTTGGAATACCGCATCAAATTATTACAGATTTGGGTACTACCTTCACAGGCAGCAAGTTCTGGGATTACTGTGAAGATCGCAGCATCGAGGTGTGCTATGCCTCTGTCGCTCATCCTCGTGCCAATGGTCAAGTAGAAAGAGCCAACGGCATGTTACTTGATGGACTTAAAGCTCGCATGTAACGAACCTTGAAGAAAGCTGAAGGCCAGTGGATGAAAGAACTCTACCCGGTTGTCTGGGGCCTCCGATCTCAACCCAGCAAAGCTACAGGGCAATCTCCCTTCTTCTTGGTATACGGATCAGACATCGTCCTACCTGTTGATGTCATGCATGGTGCTCCTCACATTGAGGAATTCCAAGAAGCAATGGCGGATGAACAACGGACGATTGAGGTTGATACGGCTGAAGAAGCACGACTGTCAGCTTTGTTACACAATGTTGCGTATCTTCAGGGCATTCACCGATTTCATGACAAAAATGTGAAGACGTGGTCGTTCCAGATTGGAGAATTGGTGCTACGACGGATCCAGAATACAGCTGGTCACACGAAGCTCACTTCGCCTTGGGATGGTCCATTCATCATATCCAAAGTCCTCAAGCCAGGCACATACAGACTTCAAACAGAGGATGGTACTGACTTACCAAATCCCTGGAATATAGAACATTTACGCAAATTCTACGCGTAGCGCCTTCATTGTAACATTGCTTCGGCAACACATGTACTGATTGCTTCGGCAACACATGTACTGATTGCTTCGGCATCATGAGTTCTTTCATACCGTTGTTTCGGCAACGAGATATAATTCAATAAATTTCCCTTTACTGGGTTGTTTATATTACTTCGTCTTTGTGACATCGTTCGAAACTTCTCTGTGTTCTTTTTTAGACTCGGAAAGTTTTCTTTTCATGCATTCGGTGTAACTATACGAGGTCTGTCCGGGTTCCTTCGGGGATTTGTTCCTACATTTTCGCTACTTCGCGATAGTTTTCAGCTTAAAGCTGCCGCTCCGTGGGTCTTACTGGGTTCTTGTAATATGAACCACAGATAGTTTGTTCCCAAGTATTCTTCCAGGGTACATTTATATTAAAGATAGCCTATGCTATAAGAAATCTCCCTGGGTTCCCTCGGGTCCTTAATAGGGTTGTTTTTTGACAGTTAAAATTTACGCAACATACGTATATTTTGACTAAGTCCTAGTAATCGACACAGAGACACCCAAGGATTCTTAGAAATTCTTGGATTGTTCTTCACACATGGAAATATTAACATTCAACTGCATAAAACTTATATTACAAGAATGCTTGTTCAAATTACAACCTAAGGCTCTGCGCAATTGCCTCGGCAACTGGCTCGACCTCTTGTTTCAGGTCCCTGAAGGCGACTTCAGTACAATTTGCCTCTGCGCCTTCTATAAGCTTGCCTATGTCTACTTCAGGGTACCTAGATTTTATTACAGCAAGGACATGCACAAGGCAGGCTTTAGATGGTCTCTTGATATAAGCCTTCAATTGCCGAGGCATGGCCTTCAGGCGCTCCAGGAATGATTGAGGAGATGCAGGGTCTTCAGGGACCAAGGCCTTCACCACCGGATTCGCAGCCTTCTCCAGCAACGAAATCCGCTTCAGGGCTTCGGCTAGGTCCTCATCCGACTTCCTCATTTGTTGCATAGCTTCCTCAAGCTCCGGCATCCTCTTGGTCGCCTGTTCAAGCTTCTCGTCCAGCCTCTGCTTGTCAGCGAGATTCTTCCGCAGCTGGACGAGTTCTTCAGATAACTGCTTTTTCTATTCGCGAGCGTCTTCAAGATCCTTGGCAGCCTTCTTTTGCTTCTCAATGACCTGAATCAACTGCAAGTCAGCATCCTTGCGTTGTTGGACTGCAACTCTGAGCTGCTCCTTGATGGTATTGTGCTCTGCCGAGAGAGTCTCCAACGCTTCCTCATGGCGGTTGGCCAAGTTCGACCAATCCGTCATCTTGCTCTGGGCTGTTGTCAACTGTTGTTGAACCCCTGCTCACACAAGACCATAACAGAGTTGTTATACCAAAATGAAAGGGATACTACATTACAAGCCTTTTACAAAGTCAGGGTACCTTTGAGCTCTATCTTCGCTGCGCTGAGCTTCTTCTTCAAGTCCTCCTTCTCTGCGGCCAACTCCTTGGTCCGCAGGTGCAAGGTACGGATCATGTTGGCATCTTCCGCCTCCTGGAGTTTGCGGTCTTCGCGTTCGCGCTCCAGCTCCTTCTGAAAGCGGTCTGCCTTAGTGAGATGTTGTGGATGTATTCAGTTTTCTTCCTTGATGCTTCGCCGACGGCCTGCAGAACACAGTTATGATATATCTCCGTACAATAACAGCATTTACAGGGTTGTTTTCCGTACCTTGAAGTATGCCACTGTCCTCTCAGCATGATATAGACCCCTGTCAATATGCTCTTCATCCTCCTCCGCGTCCAAGATGTACTCGAAGGTCTGCGGATTCGGATTCAGCATGGGAGCGTAGCTTCCGATGCGGAAGCTGCCGATTTCCTCTTCAGTTCCAGTATCCTTGGGCACTGGGGATCTCCTCAATTGTTTGCTCTTGGGTTGATGCTTTGACCCGTTTACCCCTCGAGCATTCAGCCTCTGGAACAGCTTCCGCCCCCCTTACTTGTGGTGTATCCATGACGCTCGGGGGCTCAACAGTGTTCTCGTCATAGCGTTCAGCTTCAGATTCTTCAATTACCGCCTGCGTGACTAGTCGTTCGATATCCGCCAGCACCTCAGCAATTGTTTCTTCAACTTGTGCTGGCGGACTTGAAGACGCGGTTGGTTGAACCTCTGACAGGGTTGTTTCTGGCACTTCCTTGGGTTCTTCGGGCACTATGGCCTCTGGTTCTGCAGCTGCATGATCGATTGCTGGCTCTTCCCTGGCTGTTGATGGAGTTTCTTCAACCCTGCATCAATAACTTCATAAGTCACCACGGAGTGTTATGCATGTACAATTTGTAACCTATGCCAAGATTTTCAGAGTACTTACATGATGGAAGGTCACATCGGGATTTCCGGCTCTCCCAAGGTGAATTCCTCTTCAGCTTCCTGCTCCGGCGCCGATGGACTAGTTGGGCAGGGTTCTTCCACCACTGGTATCAAACTTGAAAATGGTGCGGAGACAGGGTTGTAGATATTGTGAATGATTTCTTCTTCTGATAGAGGTTGCCGGGCAGTGCCGCTTTTTTGTGATCGGCTGGTTCCGATTTCACCGATGGCTATCCCCATAGCAGATGATGTCTTTGGCTGTGGGGATATCTTCTCCCTCTCTTCTGAGATGACCTTTACCCGAGGCTTGGGTAAGGTCCGTGCTCTTTTGGGCACAGGCGCATTCAATTCTGATGATGCAACCCTCTTTGATCCTTCACCTCTCTTGGAGGTTGTCCCTGCCTTGGTACGGGGTTCTTCGGATACCTGCTGTTCAGCTTGTGCTTGTGGCTCGTCAGGCTCTTCAGAAGCAGGTGCCTTCTCAGTATGGAGCTTGTGTTGGCGTACCTGATCCCTTACCCCTGGATCTACACAGCGAGCCAACAGGGTTGCTTCCTCAGCATTAGTTGGATCCAGGGGAGGCAGACTCACATACAGTGATCGTGGGGGTTCATACTGTTATGAACAAGGAATTAGTTACTATTATTCATGCCAGGAATCCATCTGTCTCCAGATTCTTGATGTATTTTTCCTTCAGTATACTGGTTGGCCAGTCACCGATCGAATCTTCCAAGCAGGGAATGTCTGCACCAGGCGCTGCTTCCTCGGTTGCTGCGACTTCCTTCATGGCTTCCGCTTTCCTCTTCGTGCTCTTGCTTCGGCTGGATCCTTCATCACCGGCCATTGCAGTCTCTAGAGGCTTGGCGTGGATGGGATTAGGGCTCGAGTAGGTTGTGGAAGTGTTTGCGCAGTCTTAGGATTGCAAACAAAGCAATTGTCGTAAAATCTAGATCTGTTTCGCAAAAGGCGTGCGGATACAAGGGAGCCGAACGGTTTATATTGACTCTTCGAATCGTTACTTCGGTACTTTTCAATTTTGGTCCTTCCTTGATCCTATATTTGAATTCGTTCAAATTTAGGCTCGGGGGCTGCGGGAATATTTTCAGAAAATATATTTCTGAAATTTTTTGGCTTCAATTGATAAATTCATAAGGAGTTCTAAAAGAACTCAGATTTCTTCGGAAATTGATTCTCTTTTGGTTCGGACTTCGAAAGAGCCTCGAATTTCTTCTCCAAAGATAAATGAGGCTCGGGGGCTGCCCAATTGGGCGCACCTAGTCGGTGCGCACCAATCCGAACTTCAAGGAAATTTATGAGCACTTCATTACCTATTGAACAGCGTGGTTGCAACTTCCAAAAGTAAAGAACCCTGTGGGCTTCAAACAACCCTGGAGGATCTCAAAGAACTCTGTATTTTCAACAGTGTTGTTCTTCAGGAGATAAGATGCTCGGGGGCTTGTGGGTGTAGAGTCCTAATGGACTAAAAAACCCTGGTGGGCCTTCCTATGGACCTGCCCAAGTACAAGACTTGACGTACAAGACAAGGATTAGTTCTAGTCGGTTAGGATAAGCTGTATTAGGAAATTAGAGATAAACTTGTAAAAGTTTCCTAACCTTATACGGTTTCCATGTAACCCTATCCTCCGACATATATAAGGGGAGATAGGGACTCCATTCATCGCATCTCATCTCTACAAGATACATCATATAGGACGTAGGGTATTACGCACATTGCAGCCTGAACCTGTCTAAAATCGCCTCTTGTCACCTTCGATTCTAGATTCTCGACAACTTATTCTTAAACTCTTCTATCGGGGCATCTCCTCAAGAACCTAGTCAGCATAAATCGCCGACCCTCTATGTGTTCAAACAACCTCCACGTCGTCCTTGATTTTCCGGTCAATTATAGTTTTTCGACACCATCGATGTCTGGAACGGCTTCAGTTCCGCCGTCGACGCCTGTATGCGAATCTCAGTTCGTCAGGCTCATGTTGCGGCCAGGAACAGAACAACGATTCTCCATTCACA
The DNA here is from genome assembly GCA_015342445.1 of Digitaria exilis. Taxonomy (NCBI): domain Eukaryota; kingdom Viridiplantae; phylum Streptophyta; class Magnoliopsida; order Poales; family Poaceae; genus Digitaria; species Digitaria exilis. The sequence goes on from JACEFO010002429.1 coordinate 257,966, forward strand.
AGAAGGCTATACCAATAATCAAGCATTAATTTATCTCATCTCCCCTAGCCATGACCATGCGATGTTGCAGAAGGGACCCGCCGCAGCCGACCAGAGATTGATAATGGATTGCTCCTGCTGTCCTATCCAGACAACCGCGATCACAATCCTCGCGAGCTGCGGTCGTGGGCGCGCACGGTGTTCTTCTTCGCGGACCCCAACTCGTCCTTCTCCGTCGCCGCGCTGTATAGGCCCGCAACCTCCGCCTCCGTTGTTCCCTGCTGCGTCGCACCGCTCGCCGTGGCTGCCGTCGGGATGGGGCCCTGCCTCAGAAACGAAGGACGACGACAACCTCGATCCCGTGCCGCCGCTCGACCTCTACCTGGATCGAAGGCGGTGTGAGGAGGTGCGCGGCGCCGCCGGAGCTGCGTCGCACGGAGTCGGAGGCCAAGCGGAAGGCGGAGGCGAGGAGAAAGGAGGAGAGGGACGTGGAGCTGAGAAATCGACGCGGGAAGTGGGGCACGGGAGCGGGCAAGCCTGGATGCCGAGCGCCATGCGCTAGGCAAAGATGCCTAGTGGAGGGGGAAGGATAGCTACGGAGATACAGTAGCGATTATTTTGCCTAGTCTGTTGGAAGACATTTTTTTCTTCGTTTTCTTTCTTTTAGGTAGCCCACACCAGATACAGAGGCTGTCGGAGATGCTCTTAATTTATGTAAAGAGCGAATGACAACTTTAAGGCTGTTATGACTTTTGAAGGTTTATCTAGGAACAAAGCACCACTTTATGTAGAGATAATTTAGCAACTTATGTAGATATTTTATACATATCACACTTTCATAAAGAAGATATGTTAGTAGCAATCTTTGTATATGTTTGTGATGTGTTTACACATAAGTTGGCACACATTTAATATAAAATTGGCGCCTACATTTCATCATAAATTGCTAGAGTATAAAAATTATGTCGAAGCATATCCATTATGGTCTAGTTTTGTATATTTGTTGCAACGAATATAAGGCAAAATTTCATTTTTTACCGTCGAACTATCGGGTTTGGTTTTGATTATCAAACTCTAAAATCATAAATCTTTGACCATTCAACTCATAAAATCATTCATATTTAGCCGTCCCTCGATTTTGATAGATGATTTTGCTGACAAAGATGCCACGATTAAAATAAAATATGGATAGTCGAAATGAAAATTATCGTATTTTAATGGATGAAACAAATTAACAAGATCAATGGCCCATCCATTTGGCCCAAATGCCTCCCTCTAGAGGCCCATCCAACCCAACCATTTCGGCAACTTCGCGACTCCTCTTCGCCGACCAAACACCCCCAGACGCCCAGACCCAGGGAACTGCCCCTCCGATCCCGCACGCCACCGCCGCCGCCGCCGCCGACGCTGCATCGCCGCCGACGCTGCATCGCCACACGGTAGCCATGTCCAACCCCGGCTCGTCCCCCACCTCCGCCTCAGCTAACCAAGACCACCAGCACACCCCTCTCTGCCGCTCCTGCGGCGCGGCCACCACGGCGCCGACGCCGGCACCCTGGTCGGGGACATCCGACTCCCCGCCGCCGGCGTACCGCCCGATCCGCCTCCCGGCCATCAACGCGCCGACCAACACCGCCGCCATCGTCCTCTCCCCAGTCCCGCAGCCTCTGCCGGTGCCTCTCGCCGCGCCGCCCCACGCCTTCCAGGTCCCCGCCAAGCGGATCACCTCCCCAGACGACATCGCCCGCTTCCACGCCTCCGTCCACGGCCGCCACTTCCTCGGCTTCGTCGCCGCGCTATCTGCCTCCGTCCATGGCCGTAAGCTCTCGGACCCGCTCCCGGCTCCGCCATCCCCCGCCGTCTCCTCGCTCCTCGATCTGATTTCAGCTCTCGCGGCATTCGTCGCCTCCACCCCGCCGCTCCCGCACAACTCCCGCTACGGGAACCCGGCCTTCCGCCTCTGGCATGAGAAGCTCTCTGACTCCGCCGGTGACTTGATCGCGCGGATCATTTCCACCGCCGCGTCCCCAGCGGACCTCGCCGGCGCAGAGGTCGAACTCGCGCCGTACCTACTCGACTCCTTCGGCAACGCCACCCGCATCGACTACGGGACAGGGCACGAGACCAACTTCGCCGCCTTCCTCTATTGCCTCGCCAGGCTCGGGCTCATCGCCGAGTCCGACTACCCTGCCGTCGTGCTGCGCGTCTTCGCGGCCTACCTCAACCTCATGCGTACGCTGCAGGACACGTACCAGCTGGAGCCTGCGGGCTCACATGGCGTGTGGGGCCTTGATGATTTCCACTTCCTGCCCTTCATATTTGGGGCTGCGCAGCTTATCGATCACAAGTACATGAAGCCCAAGTCGATTCACAACCCAGATATCTTGGAGAACTTCTCCAATGAGTATATGTACTTGGCATGTGTCGCATATGTGAAGAAGATAAAGAAGGGGCCCTTTGCAGAGCATTCACCGATGTTGGATGATATCAGTGGTGTGCCCAATTGGAAGAAGGTGAATAGTGGGCTGCTCAAGATGTACAAGGCCGAGGTTCTTGAGAAAGTGCCGATCATGCAACATTTCCTCTTTGGCTCGCTAATCAAATGGTACGACTAATTTTTTTTTCTTGTGATGTATTTGGTTTTGGTGCCCATGAATTGATCTTGTTAGTTCCAACATGCAACAAGTCTTTCTAGAGTAGGGAATGGCTGACAAACCTGCTGAATTGAGCAGTAAGTAATTCTTCAAGAATGTGATTTTATCAATTAGGTTCACTGGATATAGTCAATTAGTCATACAGAAATTAGCGAAGTTGTTATTACAATGCAGATTGCTTGTTTTCTTTGCATTTATTTGGCATTGCATTGTTGGAATTGGGAATTAGGGAAAATTCTGCGGTGATCCAGTAGCCTGTTTTTCCTGGTAGTCTAACTCTAAAGATTTGCAGATCCATGGCCTGAGAGAGATGGCCAAAATGGTTGCTTACTTGCTTTTATCTTAACCTCCAAACCCTTCTCTTTCCAATTTCTGTGGTATCTCTTACTATTGTTGTATAGCCCCTATGTTGGATATACATCCAAAATTAATGTGATTGATAACCAATTGGGCTGTGTTAAGGGCCAGTTAAAAGAGTAGAACTGTTCAGACCCAAGTAAGGTTATGGACTGAAGCATATCATTTGGTTATGGCCAAAATGTCCTTTTTATCATATCTTGGTTATATTTTGCATATCATTTGGTTCAGATGCTTAGAATAGTCATGTTTGCTGTGGGTCGTTCCTTGAATGCATAAGGTAATGCTTGAGCTGATAGGAATCTGTCTAGCATGTTTTCTTGATGGCAATGTGCTGCATTTTCCCTTCATATTGTTTCTGAAACATGAATTAAAAATATTAGCATGTAGCTAGTCCTTTTAATGCAATTATTTTATTTACTCTATGTGCTCTTTGCTTTCTAGTTTCTACTTTCTAGGATTCTATTGTCTTTATCAATTGTATGAGTTTGTCACATTTTGGTTCACAGAATGGAATAAGGTACCACTGCCCCATTCTGCATGGCTCAGCTTTGTTTGGTTGCCGATTGAAAGCCACAGGGTACACGAATCTAGTTTGACAAGTTTCACGTCTAACACAGTAATACTCTTTACCCAATTTTCCATGAAGTATGTTGTATTTCCCACATCACAGAGCCATCATAAGTATCGTTGTTTCTCACAAAGCCATCATAAGTTTCGTTGTTTTAGCTACGGTATGTGCTTTATTTCAGGACAAAAACACAATTGCATAGGTAAGCCAAGATCAGCACTGCCAAAACTTTTCCCCTGGTTTTTAAACTGCTCCAGCTGAGAAGAGGAGTTCTGGAGATCTAGCTCAAATTTTGAACTAAATCCAAAAAAAAATTTCTATCAGACAAAACACAATAGTTTGTTGATAGAGATGTTATTTTACGATTGATAAATATCTTGGGTGTGTGTTGATAGCTGGCAGTACAAATTAACTGTTACTAATATAACTATTGTATAGTGATGACTGATGTAGACCATTGTTTTCTTACTCTTGCATTTATGGTCAGGAGACTTGCTGATGAACATTTGTTTTATGTGTTCCATTTTTCAGGGAGGAGTAATACCATCTAAAGAAACTCACCATGGTCTGTGAGAGCTGTGATGTCAGGACTAGTTGTACAGTGATGCTGCTCAGAGTCTGTAGAAAAAAGACCTGTAGAAGGTCATTTTCCATCTAGAGGGAATGAGCTTTCTGTATGTTTGCGTGGCGGGCCATCACACTCTTCAAATTCTGGGGACTTTCACCTCCTGCTCAGCTTACATTACCTGGACTCCTGGAGTAGTAGCAGAATAAACTCCTTGGGTGGAGGCTTTTGTTGTAGACGACGAGAGCAGTGGAGCAGTTTTTCATTTTCTTTTTTCTTTTTGGTTAAGAATCAGTATTGCTGTATTGTATGGAAGTCCAAAGGTGTGAATTTGCACAGTTAGAGTCTCTAACTGGCTATGTTTAGATTGAGGTAAAAAAACACTGAAGAAAAAACTGTATCACTTACTGGGAAGCGTGTTTTGTGAGGGCGGTGAGGAGTGAAGAGTTGAAATAAATAGTGTTTTTTTAGGGAAACCGAAACGATGCCATTTTCAGAAATAGCTCGTCAAATGCCATGGAAACGGTTATATTGAACTACTAGCAATTAAGATAAAGGAAATCCAGCTTAATTTTTTTAGCATTTTAAAATGCCACGAATAGATTCAACCAATGTTGAGGACTTGAGGATCCTGAAACCTCCTCCAGCCCCGTCGTCTACCTCGGAACTGCGGCAACCTTTTCCCACGACCCCCCCACGGCCTTGCTTCCATCTCCGTGCACGGCCTCGTATCGGTAGGATGCGATAGACCCGTGGGGGTGTCACATAGCGCGCACCGCAATGACCCTTGTCAATGGACCAAAATCCGCCGCCGCGTTCTTCTCCTCCCTGCTCCAGAGCTGCATCAGCTCCAACTCCTTCCGGCAAGGCAAGTCCGTGCACCACCGGATCATGCTCGCGTCCCCCGACTCGCCTCCGGACCTCCACCTCAGTACCAAGCTAGTCATCTTCTACTCCCACTTCGGCGACGTCGCGTCCGCCCGCAGGGTGTTCGACGGGATGCCGCACCGGAGCGTGGTGTCCTGGACGGCCATGGTCTCCGGGTACGCCAAGAACGGCCGGCCCCGAGAGGCGCTGGAGTTGTTCGCGCTCATGCTCCGGTGCGGCGCCAGGCCGAACCAGTTCACGTTCGGGAGCGCGACGAGAGCGTGCGCGGGCGCCCAGTGCACGAGGAGCGGGGAGCAGGTGCACGCGTGTGCGGCCAAAGGGCGGTTCGCGGGGGACATGTTCGTGCAGAGCGCACTCATGGACATGCACCTGCGGTGCGGGTCAGTGGAGGATGCGAGTCGGCTATTTGCGGAGATGGAGAGGAAGGACGTGGTGGCTTGGAATGCCCTGGTCAGGGGGTTTGTGGAGCGCAGGCATTACAATGATGCGCTTGGACTGTTCTCATCAATGCTGAGGGATGGTATGTTAATCATCTTCTATACACTGGCATATTGGCATGGAATATTTTGCTTATCTTATTCGCCACAAAATCACACGCCCCCTTGTACCCTTAGCATGTCGCTAGAGTAAATTATGTCTATTCTAGTGAAAAGGGAAGCAAATGCATGATAGTCTAATCCGAAAACTATGCGCTGGCAAATTGTAAATTTTCTTTTCCTATATAATAGATTAAATGGAGTCATTGATACTGCTAGTGCTAAGTGCTAAATGCAACATTTCTGTATATATGAATATTGGTAACTAGGTGTACATTGATCGTTTTCAATGACTCATCGCCAATTTCTTCAGTCTGTTTTAATTTATTTATTATGCTGTCTTCCCTTCTTATTTTTGCCCTTCAATATGCTATAAATTTCCGTTTTGTTTGGATTTCCATTGCCAATTACTCGCATCAACAATAAATTGACAGCCATGGTGCCTGACCATTTCACATTTGGAAGTGCTCTGAAGGCTTGTGGAGCAATGAGCGTGCTTTCCAATGTGGAGTTAATTCACGCTTGCGTCATCAAGCTGGGTTATTGGGATGAAAAGGTTGTTACTGCATCACTTATTGATTCTTATGCAAAATGTCGGAGCTTGAGCAGTGCAAGGGTGATATATAACTCAATCCGGTGAACCAGACCTTGTGTCATCTACTGCACTGATCAGTGGTTACTCTATGGATATAAACCATAGCGAAGATGCAATGAAGCTCTTTTGTAAGATGCATCGCGAAGGTTTAAGAATTGATGGTGTTCTATTAAGTTCTTTGCTTGCCATTTGTGCTAATATATCATCAATAAAACTTGGGACACAAGTTCATGCTTATATGTGCAAGAAGCAACCTATGGGCGATGTGGTATTGGACAATGCTCTAGTTGACATGTATGCAAAAACTGGAGAATTCTCAGATGCCAGGCGTGCTTTTGATGAAATGCCCCACCGAAATGTGATTTCTTGGACTTCACTTATTACTGCCTGTGGGAAAAATGGTTTTGGAGAAGATGCTGTGACCCTTTTTGACAGGATGGAGGAGGATGGTGTAAAGCCTAATGATGTGACATTCCTTGCTCTTCTGTCTGCATGTAGTCACTCTGGTCTTACGAACAAAGGAATAGAGTATTTTACTACCATGATGAGCAAGTACGGTATCAATCCAAGAGCAGAGCATTATAGCTCTGCTACTGACCTTCTTGCTCGTGGAGGTCAGTTGGAAGATGCATGGAAGCTTGTTCAGAAGATGAACACTGAACACAACTCATCAATGTATGGTGCAATGCTTGGAGCTTGTAAAATATATGGAAATGTGCCGCTTGGAGAAAATGCAGCCAAGAATCTTTTCAGTATGGATCCTGAGAGTTCTGTAAACTATGCTGTTCTTGCAAACATGTATGCAGAGTCATGTTTATGGGAAGATGCAAGGACGACCAGAAAATTATTGGCAGAAACATCCAGAGGAAAAGAAGTTGGTTGTAGTGCCATATGAGATGGGTATGGTTGATGGAGACAATTTCGTAGGTGTTGGTTATCTGCCTGTTATAGATGGACAAGAGGCTGAAATCTGAACCATCTTTCAACCATGGATGAGAACCCCAGGAGAACATGAGACCTTACACACATGAGCCGCCTCAACTTGCAAGATCTGAGCTTACATTGCCCTTTCAATGACACAATAGGGAATTTGCGACTTTTCAGCAGCCATCATGTTGGTCCATGGTAAGCACATCCTGTACTTCGTAGTAAAACAGCGATGCAGTTTGTTTGTTTTGCTATGCCTAATATTTAGATTCCTTTTGAATGCATATATTGTGACTACTGCTTTAGTTTGCAATTTACATTTTTGAATCTTAAATCATCTACAGTGCTACAAATTCCTTCCTTTGTTTTTCAAAGTTGTCTGTATAGGTTTGACACAAATCATCTAGTGGTCTAATATTCGTTCGGAAGAAGATGATTAGGATATGTGTTCCTTTCCTTTGTTTTTCAAGTTGTCTGCATAGGTTTGACACCTCTAGGAAATTAATACATTATTTGACCAAGAGTCATTGAGGACCTACATTCTAGATTCGTAGTCTTCTGGAGTCATCAAGATCTTTCATTTATGTGTACTGCAGATGGAAATCCAAGGTTAGAAGTGTTTGTGAATGACATGGAAATCTCTTTTTTTTTCCTGTTTACTGTTTAGGTCACAGTTTTTTGTACGATATAAATATGCAGTAAGTAAAGAGAGCTGTTAACTGCATTTGTTGTGTCATAAAATGGACTGCATGTTGCTGATCTAATTGTGCTATGAAGGGTCTGTGACGCTTCTATTCTTCTGAATGGTTTGTCATGATCATGATACCTTAAGCTTGTGAGGCGCTGTCACAACTGAGCATGTCAGTATAAGCTGGTTGAACCCTGCCCTGGGGTTGTTGTTCAGTGCTGACACCCTGGATGATATCCAGGATCTGCTGCCAGGGGATGCTCTTTTCCTGGTAAGAACGAGCAGAGCTAGTCATTATCTTGGTTTTAAGCTAGAAAGGTTAAAATGTCTAAAATATATTGGGAAACAGACGTCAATTTGGCGTTAGCTTATTCAGACCGACAATGGTGGTCAATGTTTGAATTTCCTTGGTTTACCAATGCTGCCTCATTGTTGCTTGCAGTGATGAGGATTTGTGCTGTTCAGTTAATTGATGTGGATAATTCCTCTCTGCCAGCGTGGTAATGGCGCTGGTCTGACCAGGCAGAGGAAGAGGAACCGGACGAGGACCACACTGGTGATCGGTGAAGGGAGATGGTGCCGACAATTGTCCTCCAATTTTGTTCATACGCTCACCATTCAAATTGTTTCAGTTATTCACTGAGTGATCTTTTTTTTGTGAGCGCAAAGGATCTAGTGGTCCAGCTTTATATTTGGACTACTCTGCACGAAATCAGGAACGAACTAAACTAGTTAATCTATGTTATTTATCTGATGAAAAAAATTGGTTGTGAAGAGTTGCAGACGCAGTACTACATGCCGTTGAACGAATTAAAACTATCCATCAATTAAAACAATGGTTGTCAGAGCTGCAGTATTATATTACACATCTCACTCTCCCTCTCTGAGTAAGTTAACTATTTTTTCTGTTATTTATCTAAAAAAAAATGGTTGTTGGAGCTGCAGTTTAGTAGGTAGCCTGGTGCCCTGGTCGATTGCGTTGACATAAAAAAAACCCGCTGTTGCCAGGATCAAGATTTTATAAAAATAAAAAATCGCCGTTGCCGGGGATCGAACCCGGGTCGCCCGCGTGACAGGCGGGAATACTCACCACTATACTACAACGACTTGTTGATGATCACGAGAACGTAGCATCTAATCTATCTTTTTTTACTTAACTTGCTACTCTACGTCCGCGCCCCAGGCTCATATGCTAGCATCAAATTGGACGAAATTTCGACCTGCCAACACTGTCGGTGCCATCTTCCATGAGCGCTATAATGTGCAATCTTCCGGTATGCTTTCGTGCTCCCATGTCGAACCAACAGTGTGCCTTCGTGTTCCGTCGGTTCAGTCAAACACCGACGAGTGGTTTCAAATAACAAAAGGCAGCGTCATGGACCGCATGATCACCACCGTCGATCCCTCAACAGCAAGTAGCTGCACGACACTCCACGTTCATCAAATCATCCCTGATGCGCAATAAAAATCCAGCAAAGCAAACCAGAACAAGAGCCGCAAGCCCCGCAAGGCTCCGAAGTGAACTCTGCGTGCAGGGGCTCAGGAAGAGCGAGGAAGAAGACGACGGAATCCGGTGCAGGGGAAAATAGCACTGGCGCAATAAATGGGCCAATCTCTGATGAAGCTCTTCTTCGACAATTCCTGCCAGAAAGAAGTAAAGGTAACAAACAACAAGACGCCGTGGTCGCCATTGCTTTCAAAGGGCACTGCGATTGGCTCTGATGAATCCTTTCTCGGTTCCTCCCCTTGACCTTGTGCCAATGTAGGTTGTGATGCTCGGGCTGGACGCCGCCGGCAAGACGACGATCCTTTACCGGCTGCACATCGGCGAGGTTCTGTCGACGGTGCCGACGATCGGTAGATTTTCTGCAGCTAGCCACACTGGTTATTCTAGCACAATACATACAATACGCTGTGCATTGTGCTTGTGCACCAGCATTCCAGCATTGCGAGTTGACAAATATTAGTTGCTTGTGCAGGTTTCAACGTGGAGAAAGTGGAGTACAAGAACGTGGCCTTCACGGTCTGGGACGTCGGAGGGCAGGACAAGCTGCGGCCCCTCTGGAGGCAATACCTGAGCAATTCGGATGCCTTGGTATGGTATCCCAAATATCTCCCCATCTGATCCATCATTCTTTGGACTCAGCTGGACTCTGAATTCAGAGCCTGCCTGGCAATGCTGCTTTGTGAACTCTGAAGACTTCTCAATTTGTCATGATGAGTGAGTGAGATTGTTATCCCCCAACTGGGTTGCAGATATACGTGGTTGATTCGATGGACAGAGACCGGATTGGGGTTGCCAGGGAGGAGTTCCAGGCCATCCTCAAGGACCCGCTCATGCTCAACAGCGTCATCCTGGTGCTTGCCAACAAGCAGGACACGGTAACCAACCAACCTAAAGGCACAGGACACGTAGATATCCTGCTGACCATCTCATCTCTGCATAATTTTGTTTGCTGCGTGCAGAAAGGGGCGATGAAACCACCCGAAGTGGCGCAGCGCCTGGGCCTGTACGACCTCAAGAACCGAACGTCGCGCGTGGTGGGAGCCTGCGCGCTCACCGGCGAGGGCCTGCACGAGGGGCTCGGCTGGCTGGCGGCCACGCTCAAGGACGCGCACGCGTGGGGGAGCTCCGTCCGCTTCTAGCTTTAGCCGATAGCAGCGGGTGTTCAGTACACTGGATTGGGTCAAGATGCAAATAGAAATTTTGCGCATTGACCAGATAATTGGTCATTTTTATCGATGCTTGTCTGCTAGTTTTTCTTGCTTATACGTGATTTATCTATAGGAAGGGAAAAAGGGGTTAAAGACTATGTTGCTCCAGAGGTTGCAATTTTGCAAGATTGTTGTGCTACCCTGGGCGGCAACGTCAGTGAATGTGACCAGGAAAGGAGGTTGGGGTCACTCGACAAGTCCACTTTTCTTTTTTATTATTATTATTTAGATAACTCCACATTTAAGTAAACGCACAACACTTAAATGTGATAAAGAGGTGAAGAAAGAATGCATCAGCCTAAAGAAGACATTCATTCCAGGCTCAAATCCACTCAAAACAACACAGCAGTATTCTGTCGGCACAACTAGCAACCCCATAGCAATATGATCTTCAGTATAAACAAATCATAATCACTTCTGTGTAAACAAATCGTAATCGTTTTGCATAACTGTCACTGAAAGCCAACAATACAGTACAAAGCTTTAAGCATCGTCGATACAACATGTCTGAGAACATAAACCCGGAATGTTGTCAGGCTATGAAATAACAGAACGCGAGAATAAGGTACAGTTCCTCCTGGATCTGAAGCGACTATGGTTCCATGTGCCGACAACTCTATGGAGACCTGAGCTTTAAAAGTAAGGTCTGCGCGAGCGGCGGAATCTGGGGAATCTACTGCATCAACAGAAACAAACAGGGACGTTAGAAAAGGGAGTGATCGAAAATAGTCTCTTGTTTCAGATAGTACAGATGCATGATGCTGAGTACAAAGTTAACAACTCACCCATAGCCGCCGTAAGGACTATAACCATACGGCCTCATGTAGGGATGGCCATGGAATGGATTGAAACCTCGGCCTCGGGGTTGCTTCATCCCAGGAACATTAGTTCTCTTCGGTGCCACCTGATGGAGAAGTAAGGTACTAATGTCAATATGCGAATGTTAAACCAAAGAGCGTGATGGAGGGAGCAAAAATGGAATTAGACAGTTGGCTGTACTTTGTGAGAGCAAGAAATACCAAGATTCACACCTTGAGTTGGCGGCCATGCAACTCTGACTCATTCAGCTTAACAGCTTCCTGAACAGCTTCAACTTCAACAAATTCCACATAAGCAAAACCTTTAGGCTGCCCAAACTTGTCAGTCAGTATCGTCACTCTGTTTACAGTTCCACAAGAATTGAAGTGCTGCTGTACTTCTTCTGGAGTGCAGGCATAGTCAACCTGGCGTTGTCATTACACCAAAAGTTAGTGGATTTGTCTTGCCATGTATACTTCAAAAACCAATCAGCTGAAAGGACAACCATGCAACGAAAACAAGACAACTTTGAATCTAAATTTTCCAGAAACAAATGATTCATTTGAAGCACCTACAACTCACTAGTCAGCTGTTCCAAATAGCACAAGAGAAGTTGCAGCCGAACTAACTATAATTTGTCCACAAGCCACTATCATTCTTAAATACTACTCCTATAAACTGCTGCATCTAGGTCAACCTTGTAGTTCGGTGACAACAAGTCATGTTCCAGCCAGTTTGTTTGTCCCCTAAAACTGCTTAAATGGTGCACTAAGGCTTTCTCGTCTTAAATGACATAGTGGTGCTCCTGCTCATTTCAAAAATAAAATGCTCTATGGCAGCTATACAGTTGGTTAACAAAATGAATCCACATCACTGCACAATAAAGCAAATTTGCAGGCATCAAAATTATAAATTAATTTAAGGGCACAATGTGACAGTCATATGCAACTATAACTGAGGTACAGAACATCTACTTTGCATCTTCCGTTCTTCCAGCATACGGCTCAACTAAACAAATGAATACAACTTACCAGTAACACGTTATAATGCGGTATCTACACTATACCAACTATATAGATGAATGCCATGAGAATGATAAACATATAGATTTTTCATAAATAAAACAAACTAAATTACAATTCCTGCTGGCCAATACATAAACCTTTAAGTTGTAAATGTTTTAGGACATGAAATGGAGTGTCAGAAGAAATTAATGAGAAGTTCTAGGATATAACTGGCCAAAAGATGAAACCTTTGACCACATATCAAGAAAAGTTTTCATCGAGGTTGCATGACATACATCTTGACACACTGGGGTTTTAGCTTTATTAATATGATTTGGTACCCTGCTATTTTTACTGTCCAATATGCCATAGGCATAGCTACATGCCATGAAAGACAAAAGGATACAATTGGATTGTTGAGAATGGTGTTCAAAGATCACACAAAGCAAAATTGTTTGACTTCTTTTAAAAACAGATTGAGAAGTACCAAAAAGAATAATTCAGTACGAAAGAGGAGACAGATATCAAATTGCAGAAGAAAAAATCAAGAGTAAATCCCAATCCCAGCAGGAGATATATCAACAGAAACATACAGTGATTACAGTATGCACAGCATAAATGTGAGGTCAAACTTACATGTCATGCCTATGAACTGTGCCAGCAAATGGCTAATGACACCACGCCACATCAGTACCAGGAATGTGCCTGACCCGTTCTCTGCTGGCTACCTTGGGGGACAATTCCTAATCTATGATATCTTTTTTTTCTTCTATACTCTTTTTTTTTTACTTTTTTCAAATCATTTTTCTATTTTCATTTTTTCCTTTTTCTCAAGATTTTTTTTCTGGAATTTTTCTTTTTTTTTTTCTTTCCCCCATCAAGCTAACGCTAGAACTTGTGCTGGGATTCAACCAGATGCCAAAACTTTGATTGAAAGGGCTGATGACAGACTAACCTGCGACCATGCCATAGCTCAATCAATGCAACAGAGAAAAAAAGGAAATAGATAAAGATAGAGGAGAGAACTTATGTTTTGTATTATTAGCTAACAATAAAGACCATCAGTCATGTTGTTCAATGAAATCTACTTTGCAGCAGGAACTACAAAATACTACAACCCTCGCAACGAAATAAGATTTCTGATGGAGCCAAAACCAAAGAGACACAGTACATACAAGTGAAAACAAAAACCCAAAAAAAAACAATTGTTGAAATTCCCAAATTATATTTAAAATAGTCAGCACATGAGTATCAATTTTATATCTTTAATTCGAAAAAGTATATTCTGGTAACAAGGACCAGAGTATGAATCATCATACATATATGCATAGCCATAGGTCAAAAATCGAGCTGTACATATAAAACTTACATTTCCAACAAATACGGACCGAGCATCCATCTCCTCTTTGTTTTCAGATGTGGTTGCATTAGGATCTACACCTGCCGAAAAAGAATGATCGTTAGCTGTGTTTGATAACTAACAAATAATGATTATATGTACCAACAAAATGCAAATCAAACAAAGACTAAGGGTGCCTGCTTGGATAGGGGATGATTGGGATACAAATCCATAGGATTACTAAATCCTGAAAACTTAAGACCAAATGCGCATACGTTCATGTTCCAAACATGCCCTAAATGTATGGACAAACTCTAAGGTAAAGCTATAACTGAAAACTGAAGTTATTGCCACAGAACATAGAGAGGATAACAAATATGAACTCATCTTACAATTGATACCACAACGATCCTTCTAGCTTGTAAAGAGACAGGGAGACTATGATAACAGTTCACGCCGGTAACAGAGGACACAAACAGAGATGTAGGTCACAATCACCCATGCCGGACCAAGCTTATTAAGCAGAAAGCTACCCAACAAGCAATGTTACCTGGGAACATTATGTGCTGCTTAGCAACCAAAATTACCAGTCTATCCACATGGCTTCCCGTGCAACCAGCCAATTCCCAAACCCCAACTACTGAAAAGCATATGCGAGTTAATGCATCATAACGCTTCAAAGTTCTCAATCAGCCAATTGCCAACTACCGGTAAGCAGATGCAAGTTGATTTCCCAACCACCCTGCATTACTGCTATGTCGACAAATCAAAGAAGAAAAGAAGCCGTAAACATATCGCCGCCAAATTCCAATCGAACCAGCTAATTCGCGACAACTGATAAGCAGCTGCAAGCGAACGCAAATGTTTTGCGTAACAACCCTACCCTAGATGCAGATCTTGACACTTGGGTAGGGGAAAAGTAGCAGCGCAGACGTGGAGAGAGGTTCCGAACCTTGCATCTCCTTGGCGACCTTGGCCTGCATCTCGCGGAGCGCGGCGGCCTCCTCCTCCATCTCCTTGAGGCGGCGCTTCATCTCGTCGAGCTCCTGCAGCTGCGCACGCGAGCACGGGTCAGTACCGCCGCTAGGGTTTGGGCGACGAGGCGGCGACGGCCGGGGCGAAGGGGTGCGGAGCGGGACCTTGGCGGCGTCGTCGCCGGCCGCGGACATGTCGACGTCCTCGCCGTCGACGGGGATCTCCTGGCCGTACACCTCGTGCTCCTCGTCCTCCATAGCCGCGCCGCGTGCGAACCTCGCTGGCCACTCGGGTCGGCTGGTAGACGAGGACCTGATGCGGTCCGCGAATCCGCTTTGGGGGAGGGGAAGACACGGGGGTATTAGCCGATTAGGGAAACTGTGAAAGGATCCCTGGCCTCGAGGGTTATATAGGCCAGAGACCGAGGGAACGCGTCGTCGGACCAGCATGGCCCCATCAGGATCAGGAGCTTTCTCCCGTTGACCCATGAACTTTTCCTTTTTTGAGAGGCCTTGACCCATTAACTGAAAGGCCCATCTAGCATCAGATAGCGCCGTCACATTTTTTTTTTCACAGAGCCTTTGGCCCAACCAGAACAATTTAGATGTTTTGGAATTTCTATCCATCTTCATCATTGTTTGTGATCCAATAATACATACCATTTGGATGGTCAAGAATCAAGAAGTGAGGAGACGAGACAGACCAGTCATGCCGGTAGGATACCATTTGAACTAGAATAGGCGCACATATGTCGTAGTGTGGATGGAGGAGTTACTCCTATGTGGGAAGCTAAACCAATCCTGAAATTTAATATTTTTTTCTTAAACCATGCGTCTAATTTAAAATCTGATTAAACTATCGCAATTAGTAGAATTAATGCAACAAAAAAGATATAATATGTTATTTTATTTTTATTCTAATTTCGATATTTCCCTATAGTTGAATCAACATTTTTTAGTAACTAATTTAATATACACTTCTAGTCTTCATATAAAGGTGGATCTAATTGATCAAAATTGTTTAAGTAAGATTAATAAAATGTTGAATCAGGTATTTGAAAATGTTGATTGTACTAGTACAACAATACAAGGAGAAATTGTGTACCTAGCTACCAACCAGTGTAGTTAGTTTTAGCTACTTTTGGGAGTTAAATGAGCTAAAGGGTTTTAGTTAGTTTTTAGTCTCTTTGTTTGGAACTTTTGCTCCTAAACTAACTAAAGTTTAACCAGTTTTGCTTTAACCTGGTGGATCCAAACATGCCCTAGGTGCACGTTAATGTGAGGCCTACTTTTCTTCGGCATCACTCTCCCACTATGTAAGGCATAAGGATTAAGGACGGAAAAGGAGAGAACATAGGAAGGTCCGATGATGATTTATTTTGAAGACAACATCCCTTGAAACACAATATTCAGGTATGCCATAATGTCCTGCATTTCGTTGCCAAGCAGTTCCCAATGGTCTTAGTATATCAGATCGCTGCTGGCATTCCCCAAGTCAACGACCACCCAGTTGTCCTTTTATAGCATCCAAATTAAATGAGTCAAGGTTGCAACTTTACGATCACTCCAAAAACTTTGTACTACGTACACTGCACTCTAACGAACGGGAAGTCCAAATCCAACTAGCAGTATTTCGCCTCTAGCGTATAACAATATCCTTCATTTAAAAACAAAAGCCAATAACCACGCAGTGCCATCTACTTGAGCCACGGCCTTGTAAGTCTGCAACTCTGATCGTACGAGACCGATAGGTGATCAGCAGGATGAGCGGTGGCGCTGGAGGCCTGCGGCGTAGGTCCGACGAGACGGCGCCGGGGACATGGCCGGCGAGGGCCCGCATTTGGTCGGGGACAAAGGAGAGGTGGCGCCGGGCACCACCGGGCACGGTGCTCATCGCCTGCACGGTGGCGCTGGTGTTCCTCGCGCTGCTCTTCCTCGGCACGCAAGAGAACGCGTCACTGGTTTGGCAGAACGCTGGCGCCAAGCTGACCGCAATGAGTAAAGGTACATCCTTTCCAAAAAGAAGTTCATATCAATCCTGAACTGGAGCACGTGATTACTAGCACAATTTCCATGTCTCATCAGTCATGACCATCCTCCAGATTCTATGAAACCTCGTGATGATGCCAGCTCAACCGGTGGCGCAACCGCCGCCGACGAGCTCCTCGGCGGGCTGCTGGTGCCGGGCTTCGACCGCAGTTCATGCCGGAGCCGATACGAAACCTCACAGTATTTCAAGCACTCCCCTTTCGCTCCATCCTCGTACCTCCTGCGCAAGCTGCGCGCCTACGAGGCTCGGCACAAAAGGTGCGGCCCCGGCACGCCACTCTACGCCAAGTCCGTCGAGCACCTCCGGTCCGGCGGCCGCGGCGAGGTCGACGCCGCCATGGAGTGCAACTACCTCGTCTGGCTCCCCTACAACGGCCTCGGCAACCGCATGATGTCACTGGTCAGCACCTTCCTCTACGCGCTCCTCACCGACCGTGTCGTCCTCGTCTACTCACCCGCCGACTTCACCGATCTCTTCTGCGAACCCTTCCCGGACGCCACGTGGGTGCTCCCACCGGATTTCCCCATCGCCAACCTGTCCAAGCTAGGGCAGAACCCCGACCCGTCGTACAGGAACCTCCTCGACAAGGAGAAGATCATCGTGAACGAACCGTACGTGTTCCTGAACCTGGGGCACGAACGGGACATCGACAAGATGTTCTACTGCCGCGACGACCAGCTCGTGCTCGCCAAGGTGAAGTGGCTGCTTGTGTACAGTGACGTGTACTTCGTGCCGTCGCTGTACTCGATGGGGGAGTTCCATGGCGAGCTACGACGGCTGTTCCCGGCGGTGGAGAGCGTGTCCCATCTCCTCGCCAGGTACTTGCTCCACCCTACGAACTCCGTGTGGGGCTTGGTCACGAGGTACTACGACTCGTACCTAGCTAACGCCAAGCAGAGGATCGGCGTACAGATCAGGATGTTCAACTTTGCTAGAATCCCGGTCGAAGACATGTACCACCAGATCCTCGCGTGCTCCCGGCAGGAACACATACTACCGGAGATCGAGGGTGACGAGGACGATCTTGGGACGACAAAAAATGGCACGACGAACAGTGATGCCGCCGATGCTGTCTCGACGGCCGGTGGCCCCACCACGGCCATCTTGATCGCGTCCCTTTATGCCGACTACTACGAGAGGTTGAGGTCGAGGTACTACGAGCACGCGGCGAAGGGCGGCATGACGGTGAGCGTGTTCCAGCCGAGCCACGAGGAGGTGCAGGTGGAGGGGAGACGGGGGCACAACCAGAAGGCGCTCGCGGAGATCTACCTGCTCAGCTTCTCGGAGGTGTTGCTCACGTCCGGGACGTCGACGTTCGGGTACATGAGCAGCAGCCTTGCGGGGCTGCGACCGGTAATGCTTTACCCCGCGCGTGGCCACAAGATTCCCAAGCCGCCATGTGTGCGCTTAGTGACCATGGAGCCGTGCTTGCACAGGCCGGCTAGCATGGAGTGCCAGGCCAATGCTGTGGACAAGGAGGATCTGGCCCGGCACGTCATGGTCTGCGAGGATGAAGGACTAGGAATTAAGTTGTTTGGGTAAGTAATTTATACTCTCCCGTTGTTTGTTGTCACTCTAGATTGTATTAAGTTCAACATTTTCATCTTTGATAATCAATTTCTAAAAAACAAAAGCTCAGCACTAGAAGATTTTTGTTTTTAGACTCAACATGAGAAATACTTCTCGTAACATGTCCTTTGCATGTTGTTAAACTATACAGATTTTAAGTAATTGGTGGTTAAAGGTATAAATGTTTGCTAAAGGCTAAAACTAGAATAATAGCGATAGTGAAACAAAGGGAGCAGTAGTGTTGGAGAAGTGAAGATGCGGCTCCATTACATCATCTTTTACATGTTTTGGTACATAGAATTTTCATCTTGTGACAATTAATTAAGTACAATTTAAGTATGGTAGTCCTACTATTAGCGACCTCCAATGGTTGAGGTATTGCACATTTGCACTAGCTGTTAGTTTGCCACCTCATATAAGAAATAAATTACATCCCTAAGGCCAGTCCCAATTGGTTGTATAGAATGGGATTAGCCTTTGTCTCATACCATATATTGTTCAATGCATCTTGGATTCCACAACCCTCACCATGGAGGTCAATTCCTATCTATGAGTCAGCTCTTGAAGAAGATACAATATACTCTCTTTTCTTACCTTCTCTCTTCCACCTCACATAAAAGCTAGCTGAGTCATCACTGTTGGAAGAGGCCTTTTAGGGCACCCGCAGTGGCAGTCCTCGATGCCGAGCCAGAAATGTCACGTCAAAGGTAAATTGATTTTAACTTATGTATGTTGCAATGTATGTCATCGAGTGGTAGCTTCATTGCACGGATATAAAATGCATGTGTCTTCATTTGGGTGGTTTGGTCCCTACAACTAGAAGAGAGCAGTTGAGTTTGGACCACAGAATGAGTTTGAGGCACCGAGGTGTGTACAGGTGCCGTGGTTAGGGAAAAAAAAATTAGGTATAGCCACTCACAGGGTGCTAGCATCGATGATTTCACCTCTCTTTTCTAACCCAGCATCGTTTCTTTCTAACATTGCGGGTGCCCGATATAAAAAAAAACATTGCGGGTGCCCTTACAATCCACTGATGGAAACTAATAAATGAAAGCGAAAAATCCAGTTTACATTCTTGAACTATCATAAAAGTCTAATTTATAACCCACAATTATAAATTGGACATTAAATACCATCTACCTGTTGAAACCAAACAAATTTAGCTAGATGTGTGGTTTGAAATATGTTTTTTTCATTTCCTAGACATGTACCAAAATTGTTTATAAAGTTAAAATTCATAACTAATTTATTTTAAATTAAAAATATGAAATCATTGCCAAAATTATTTTTTTAAAAAAAATACAACCTATATGTTGGTACACTATTTAAAGTTGTTTGTGTTACAAGTGTTGCGCATTATTTATTTGTGTTACAAGTGTTTTATTGCTTCCTGTAAAAATACTAGGAATAGAAACAAATAAGATGCAAATATCTTCAAATGACACACCAATGGGTATACTATTTAAAGTAATTTGAGTATTTATCTTTTCAATTTAAAATGAATCAATTATAGCTTTTCTTGATTAAATTGTTTTATAATAATTTTTATAATATAAAAAATCACCTTTGAAACCATATTTGAATGGCCAAATTTGTAGTTAAGTGTCTAATTTTGTAGTTAAGTGTTGCTGTTGTTGATCTCTGAGATAAAATCTCTACTAAAATATATGCTGCATTGAATCATTAGGGTTATCGTGATAGGCACTTTTTGATGTTATAGTGGTCCTTGAGAAGCTTAAAATAACCTTGGGTTACGTCATCCAAGTCTCTACTCTCTACACACACTTAAAGTTATTTCTAGGGCTTGTTCGTTCGATTCTAAAATGGGGAGAGGATTCTGAGAGAGGGGGCGCTTCCCTTAGTAGAAAAGAGGTTAACTGAGAACAAAGCCCTCCACAATGAAGAAGCCAAGGAATCAAGGATTGAAAGATAATTTCTTACAAAATACTTCTACTAAGTTAATAAGTGCAAGTGCTGCAATTAACTTTATGAACTGAGTTCCCGGTTTGATCTGCAACTGTGCTCCTGCGGGCCTGTAGTTAGCAAAGTAGCAAAGCGAGTTGATTAGGTTGTAGTGGTTGGATCATGGGCCACTCTAGCAGGAACACTTTGAGCATTTGCCTGTGCGTGTGGTCAGGGATGCTGCTGCGGCTGCCGCCCATTCTGTCTCTCTGTTCCTGCTTGCATCTGAATTACACACTACTATACGTACTACTTGCCCGCCATGGCATTCCCAGCCATCAACCGTTGATTAATCCGAAATCGATTTGTCCATTTGTTGCGCGCATGACTCGACATGGGCCCGACTCCGTGAACCAATGCTGTGCCACTGCAGCCTATATAAGTAAGAACACAATAATGGATAACTCACACACTACTAATCTCACTCTTGCAACAAGGTAGCAGCTCGCAATTGCCACTAGCTCGTTCCTCATTAGACACGTCTCTGCCGATCGTTCGAACTCCATTGTAGCTCAAAGCAAGCTAAGCCAGCCATGGCAGGAGGCAAGCTGCAGGACAGGTTGCAGGACGAGGACGTGCGCGTGGGCATGGACCGCTTCCCGGAGCGACAGCCCATCGGCGCGACGGCGGCCGACGACCTGGGCCGCGACTACACCGAGACCCCACCGGCGCCGCTGTTCGAGGCCGCCGAGCTCACGTCCTGGTCATTCTACCGTGCCGGCATCGCCGAGTTCGTGGCCACGTTCCTCTTCCTCTACGTGACGGTCCTGACGGTGATGGGCGTGAGCAAGTCCCCCTCCAAGTGCGGCACCGTGGGCATCCAGGGCATCGCGTGGGCGTTCGGCGGCATGATCTTCGCGCTCGTCTACGCCACGGCCGGCGTGTCGGGCGGCCACATCAACCCGGCCGTCACGTTCGGGCTCCTCCTCGCACGGAAGCTGTCGCTGACGCGTGCCGTGTACTACGTGGTGATGCAGTGCCTGGGCGCCATCTGCGGCGCCGGCGTCGTGAAGGCGTTCGGGGCGACGCTGTACGAGTCCGCCGGAGGTGGCGCCAACGCGGTGAGCCCCGGGTACACCAAGGGCGACGGCCTTGGTGCCGAGATCGTGGGAACGTTCGTGCTCGTGTACACCGTCTTCTCTGCTACTGATGCAAAGCGCAACGCCAGGGACTCACACGTCCCGGTGCTCGCGCCGCTGCCCATCGGGCTCGCCGTGTTCCTCGTGCACCTCGCCACCATCCCGATCACTGGCACGGGCATCAACCCTGCCAGGAGCCTCGGCGCCGCCATCATCTACGACAGGCCGCACGGATGGCACGGACACGTAAGTTTGTGCAGCGCAACCAAGTTAAAAAAACGTAACGTGTGATGTTAGACTCTAATTAAGATCGAATCCTGATGGTTTCGATAATGATTTGTGCTGGATGCCAGTGGATCTTCTGGGTGGGGCCGTTCGCCGGAGCGGCGCTGGCGGCGGTGTACCACCAGGTCGTCATCAGGGCCATCCCTTTCAAGTCCAGCGCTCATTACTAGCAGTCTAGCATGGATCCAGGTGCTGCGTCGTGCCAACCAACGTACAGTGTGCGATCGTGCGGTGTCGTCACAACGTTCTCGTTCGATGGGATGATCGAGGAACGGGATCGAGAAACGGCGGGTGGTACATGTCCTGTGTGTTCGATGAGTGTGTAACCAATCTTGTTCTTGTGTGTTCTTAATTCTTGTTCTTGTAAATTCCTTTTCAGATGTTTGCGTCCATGCATGTAATGTGGAATTGGTTTACAGTTTGTTCAACTCTGTGGTTGTGACTTGTGACCCAATCGGAATGCTACCCAGGCCGGGTATACAACTAGAACCAGTTATATGCGTGCATGCACCATGGAATACATATATTGCGTGCGACGCCGCATAACACACAATGGGCATTTCCCTTGGCAATTGGCATGCCACCGAGTCGGAAAAAAAATCGGTGGGGACGGTTGGTCCCCAGACCCGCTACCGTGCGGACCTGTCCGGGATGTCCAACGCGTGGAGAGCTAGCGAATCCGACGGATCGAAATGAGGTCGCGTCGTCGTAGGCTCGGCTCTCTTTCGTCCCCATCGTCGGCCACCGCAGCACACTCGCTGGAGGCCCTGGTGGCTGAGAAGACCAGGAGGGTTGAGATGACCGACTGGTTCCCTTTCCATGCTTCTAGCGTCTTTGTCGTCGAGGTGAAAAGATCACACGATCCGGATATTCGTGGCCTCAACATTGGAGTGGTGGAATTTTTGCTAACTGAACCACGGGATTAGAGCCATGGGATTCAATGCTCCAATCATGAATCGATGCACCTGCCGTATCGGTGTCGTTTTCATTCGTGCTTGTTTATGTCCGCCGGATCCAAACATGAAGGGGAGAGTGGGAGAGGAGAGACAGCTGACATGCAAGCCCCACTTCATGGTGGGTAAAAATGATATTTGCCCTATCTTCTCTCTCCAAATCAAAGATATTATTATTTTAATCATTGCGGTGTGTTTCAGAAAACAACCATGATTTTGTAATGGTCTAGCAAATTTCATGGTTTGTGGTGTGTTCTGGCCAATTTGGCAAAAGAACAGCGTCCCACATCAAAAATTTCCCTTGAATTTAAATGGATGACTCAGATTCACCTGCTCTGTCCACATTCCTCGTCCTCATCCCCTCCCCTATCTTCTTCTTTCCTAAGCTCCCTAGGACAGCCCGCCACCTAGCCTTGCCGCCGATCCCCACCACCGGGCCTTCTTTTAAGGCTCACGACAACTCCGAAACCCTAACATTGCCAGATCGGAATCAAACCAGAGTTAGAGAAGAAAGGGAGGAAAGAAGAATTTGGTTGAAGAAAAAAATTACGTGGGAGGCTTCAAATCACCCAGGTAAATGATAGCTTCCCCTAGAAGAATAGTGAATAATGGCAACAATTTAATTTTAAGGTGCCATGAATTACTTGAAAAATAAAAGGGAAGAATTATAATTTTAACACTTGTAAAGAAAAAAAAGAAAATAGAGAAGAAAGAGCGAAAGAAGGACCAGACCTGCGCTTCGTGCTCCATGCGATGCAAGCTTAGCGGCAATCCATCGCCTAGCAGGACCACATTGCCGTTAGGAAAGTCCTCTTACCTCTCTGGACATGATCGAGTCTAAGTATAGATGTACAAATGGACGGCTCGACCCGGGATATTTTATGTGTTTATGAACTTGTATAGAGTCCAACAAAATTGGATTTTCCATTTTATGATTTAATATGTTTTTAAAATTTCAGCCAAAATGAATAAAAAATAAAAAGATAAAATTGCCTTCAAACCGCTTATATACAACCCAGGGAGGTAAAACATACGATTTCAAAATTTAAGGGAGGTCGGTTACTCGGTTTTATGGTCTAGGGAGAAAATATAGACTTGGCCCAATGTCTAGGAAGGTCAGAAGGACATTTTCCTTTCCGTTAGAACCACCTCAGAAATAAATATCCGATCAAAAAATTTGCACGCATATCATGGTTTGAATTGGCTTAGCCGAATAAATCAGCGGTAAATGCACTATAGCAACTTTACCGGCAGTTGAGCCACATAATTTCTCTTATCCAGACAGCATATTTTTCAAAATATCATAACAAATTTATATAAGCTTAGTCATCACAATTGTAGGCCTTGATGAGAATCTACAACTTCATTGTTCAAACTTTTTCATTCAAAGCCTTGTTGATGCTCAAATAATCAACAAAATGATCTAAAAAAAGCTTCATATCTAAAATTTAATAAGCCATCCAAGCCACGCTAAGATAATTCAATGGTGCTCCTCCAACGTTTCACATTTGACAATATGAGGACCAGAATCGACTATACAGCACACAGGCCGAGTTGTCTCTGTTGAACCTGCTGCAATTACTTACGTATAAAAGGTCTGCCAAAGCAAAACATCGCCTTTACATCTCCGATTGCCAGTATGATTACCGCAAGCACTCAAATACAAGACAAGAACAATCACTTCATATTGCCTATTTCGATGAAATGTAACTTGAAGCGGTTCTTTGGAGCCGTCAAGCAACTGAAGTCCTAAGTACCTATAATATTTTCTACTCCTTGGTATCATTGCGAAATCAAGGGACAAATCGTCACCAAATATTCTTTTCTTATCTTAAAATTATGCATCCCTTTGTTCCATGTGTAGTAAACAATATGCTTCAATAACCAGGTTAACTGGTTAAGCAATGATGATCAAGGCTGTCAAGGATTGCTCAACAAGCAACAACAATGTTAAGTGTCTGCTTTATTGGAGTTATTCAATGCTGTGACACAAAGTTGGAGACATCAAATGTACTACAATTGGGATTATAGGAAGTAATGGAGATAATTCAAAGATGGATGCACATACGGAGCGTAAGAAGACCTACCGAAACTCATGTAACTACAAATAAACATGGAAGGTACAATCATAAAGGTTAGAGGCATTACGTTACACGCTCCATACATCACTCATAATGAGATGCACACCCATCTGGTACCTACTCCATTTATCAAGAGGGTGTAACAAAGCTCAAGGATAGTACATTAAAAGCAGGCACCATGCTACTACCAGTCCAATACCACGATCAGGACACCACGGATCAAATATTAACTAAATGGTGCCCCTTATTCGGTCACTCATTGGGTCATTTGTTAGACGCTAACAGCCTGGTACTAAGATGGCTATCGTCGTCGCTTCCTTGTGTGCGCTTCTTCATATTATACTTCATCTTGGGTGCCATCCAGAGTGCCCAGACCAAGATTGGCGACAGGATAAGGACAACCGGCCATGTATCCCACCAGTTGTTGGAGTGCCTGACCATCCACGTGATTATACCAATGTAATAAAACACAAACAGCACGGTGCACACATCCTACAAAAGAGAGACAAGTAACGCGAGTTAAAAAAAAAAAAGATCAGTAAGCACGAACAAATAACACGTTATTCCTGAAACTAATAGTAATAGTAATTTGTATGCTCTTTGTTACAAATAGTCAAATACAGTGCGGGATTGTTGAAAACAGCACAAAAAGATGGGAATACTAGTACTAAAGGATGCTTCTCAACACTTCAGATAGGGCACAAACATTTTATCATGGATAACCCACATGTTTTGTTTCGTTTCTTTGGTGTGGCAGTTTCTGCTGCAGCAGCAGTGCTGCTCAACGACCTACTGTAATGGTAATGGCCTATTAATTCACTTTTCAGAGTTGAGTGTAAACAAGCACAATCATCAAGAGTGTTTGTTTAAAACTTAGAAATTAGGTTGCATCGAGACATAACTATACCTATAACACAATGATCTGTAGCCTACAAATAATTGAGCCACATATACTGATAGCATAGTACCTAGCTATCAGAAAAACAAATGAAATTGAACAGAGAACGTTGATTTTAGTAATTCTTCGACCATGCTCCACTCGGAGCATCCTTAAGTTCCATACTGTTTGAGAGTCTCCTAAAAGGCATCCCAAATTTTGACCAATATTGGAGTGCCGAGATAGGAACAGATAGATCATGGACCTATAATGAGGAAAAAAGGCAGCAGAAAAGCGAGACTTTTATACACATTGCCAGTCGAGGATCCATCCCACGGGAGTCCACCGCAGCCGGGTCTTCTTCCTCCTCTGTCGCCGTCGCCGCCTTCGTCCCGGTGAGGACTTTCTCGATATCTACGAGAGAATCGGAACTCGCCTTCACCCCGATGGCGCCTTTCTCCAGATCTAAGGGAGCATCAAAACTCGATCTCGTCATAGTGGGCATCCCAGACCCGAAAGAACGATCTAACGGTGAGAGCCTTCACGGCGAGAGAGCCTTAGCGACAGCGGCCGCGCAAGGTCAGTCACAAGACGGAATCGCACAGGAGGCCGGAGCAGGCGAGGAGCGTCATTTTATAATGGGAACGAAGGCCGGACGAGGCCGGAATTGCGCAGTACGGATCCTACTCGATCGTCAGTTCCCTGTTCGGTCAGTTATCCATAGGAAAACGTCCTTTCGATCTCCTCCAGAAAAGGTCGAGTTTAATTTGTCTTCCTACATCGTAAAACCCGTAAACAGGCTTTCTTAACTTTGGAAACCGTACGTTTTAACTCCCTAAGCTGGCAAGCGGTATAAGCGGTTTTGAAGGCGGTTTTGATTTATTTTTTTTTAATTTCGGCTGAAACTTTAAAAAATCATAACAAATAAAAAAATCATAAAATCGAAAATCTAATTTTGTTGGACTCCACATAAGTATATTAACATAGAAAATATATAATACGATATGCTTTAGTACGAAGTTTCTATGGTCCAATCGTGCTTAAATTTCTTTATATCAGCCTATTTTTTATATGCTTCAACTATATTAAAAAGTTCAGACCCACTGGATCATGTATAACTTAGTTCTAAATTTATTTAGAGTATGTTTTGCCATAAATAAATATTTAACTAAGTTATACATGATCTAATGACTATGAATTTTTTAATATATTTGAAGCAAACAATAATTAGCTCACCATAAAAATTTCAGCATGACTGGACCATAGAAAAACTGAAGTTATGAATTATTATATTTAACTATAGTAAAAAAAAATAGATATAAATCTCTAATAAAAAAGTTATACTAAACCGTATCATATTATATATTTTCTATGTTAATATACTTATATGGAGTCAAACAAAATTTGATTTTCTATTTTATGATTTTCTTTAATGTACTATGATTTTTCAAAATTTTAGCCAAAATAAAAAGAAAAAAATCAAAACCGCTTATAGCTAGCTCAGGGAGGTAAAACATATGGTTCCCAAAATATAAGGGAGGCTGGTTACCAGGTTTTGTGGTCTAGAGAGACAAATTAAACTTGACGTATTGTTCATAGAGGTCGAAAGGATTTTTTCCTTCTCTATACTGTCACGACCTTTCTCTATGGGCTATGTATGGGCTGTTTAACGAAAGAAGAGGAAAAAAATGTGAACCGGACCATGACGCAATAATATCTTTTTTATCTATACCTCTTTTATTTTTGGCAACGTATTGAGAACTAGTTTCGTGTGAGAACTATAAGAACTTCAATCTGAGACACATGATCTTGACCAGATATCTTACGACATGCAACTGTCAAAACCGGACACTTTACACCCCCGAAACAAAACCACCCAGTTTTGGGTATGAGGTGGCAATGGTTTTACCTATGTGGTTGCCATCGTGTACACTTAACAAAATTCAATAATGGGACCCCACATATCATATTCACAAGACACTGAAGATTACAAAATTGCCCCTATACTTATCCTCATCCTCTCAGTGGTCCTTTCTCCTTCACCGGCAACTACCCCAAGATCCACCTTATTAGTGCCTCTCCCAATCACTCGCGGCGGCCTCAAGCCCTCAACAGTGGAAGAGCACGGCGGAGGAGGTAGCAGCACAGCGCGGCGGCGCATCGGTTCGGAGGCATGGAATCCGGGGGCAGCGACGCGGTTCGGCGGCCCGGGGGTCCACCCGCCACCGCAGAAGCCCCACCCGCTGAGGAGGCGGATCCGGAGGGTGTGGGTTCGGGGTCCTCTTTCCCCAACCATCGTCATCTCCCTCTCCCCTCTCTCTCTATGCCATGTCTCTATCTCCTCTCTCTCTATGCGGTGAGGCGTGGATCGACCGGGGTGGATGCCTCCACAGCCTCCGTCCTTCGTCCTCCGGCCTCCGTGCCCTCCGTCCGTTGTGCGCCGTGGTGGAGGGGACGACGGCGCCAGTACGGTACAAGAGGGAGGTAGAAGAAGATGCGTCATGTTGGTAGTGACATGGACCAGATGTAAGGCCAATTGGATGCTAAATGTGCAACGGGAGGCCATGTTAGATGATGACTATACCAAAACCAGGGTAGTATTGTCTGGAGGGGGAAAATTATTCGGTCTGGATTGTAGGCAGTTGTAGGTTGTCTGGTTTTATAGTTTGAGGGCTAAAATCGAACAACTGTGATAATTGGAGGCTGAGAAACAAACTTTTTCCTGAATAAAAACACAGAGCCCCATCCACGGCCCAGGTTGTTAGTTGTTACCACAAATGTTTCCTCGGGGTCTTATTTCATACAAGTCGATTGCATCCTTGTGAATGAATTTGTGACCAGAAGCGAGCTTCTAGTTCCTTCCGTCCTTTCCCCTTTCCAAGGTAACCACGGCGAAAGGAGGGCGTCTGGCTTCTTCGGCAGCGATTCTGCCAGTCCTCTCTGGCAGCTAGATACGCACACCGTCATGCCATGGGGAATCAATTCAAGCACTACGCAAGCATTGCGTAGTGCTCGAATGGATTCCGTGCTCACTTCTTCCTTCTCTCCTTTTCCGCAAATTAAATTAGCTTCTTCGTGTCGTTTCTGCTGCGAGGCCTGTGGTCTGAAGTTATGTACTATGTAGTTTTATTTTCTTAATTTGAGCACAAGAATGGGGCAGAAGTTGTTCTTCTGGATAGGATTGCCTATTAAAATATTGGGCATGATTAGTTGGATGCCAAAAGTTGCCAGCCAAAATGTTGGTATGTCAAAAAAAAATTTGCCAAAACTTGGGCAAATTGTATAGTAGCACTTGATTGTGTGTCAAAAATATAACTACCAAAATTATGTCCCCAAATGACTTGTGTTGAATACAATCACTAATGAGTATGAATTATACTAGAACACATGTGGACAATTGTTTTGTGTCAAAATATATGAAGTCATTCAGACCAAAAGTGCTTGCATGCATCATTTTTCTTTGAAGAACACAGTTCATTGTATGATTTGTGCCTGAAGTTTTATCTTGAGCCAAAAGAATGTTCGCTCACAAGCACTTTCAGCCACTGCTAAGGAAGCAATAACCTGAACCAGTAAACTGCAAATCTCATTGTAATCAACCAGAGCATATCTTTCAAGATCCGTGCCACCATCAGCTAGCACAAAGACAATGTAGCATTGTTCACTTGTAAGTCCTTTGGATGATCATTTTCGGATCCACGTTTGGCATCAGTCTTCCCCAGCATCAATCATATGGTTTGGCAAACCCAAAAGTCTTTTGTTTCGATGAAGCCATCGCAAGCAAATCTTTTTTATCATCACAACCTCGGTTTGATCTTAGATTATTCAGCGTCAGAGAAAGTAGGACTTCCTCAAGTATTTCTTCCGATCTCTTTTGTGTTTCTCCATTGACTAATAAATCTCCGTCAAAAGGAACCACTTTGCAGAGTTCTTCCAGCCCTGTAGGCCTCCCGTATGTTCCTTCACCAAGCTTCTTGATGCTTCCAAGCGCAATAAAGCAGAGAAAACTTCTGCCAGTCAGCCAGTGTAACTGGTTCAGACTGCCTGCAAAACATGAGCTGCTCAAAAGCAGTCACAGCTTCACCACTAAATGGAATGCTGGCTTCATCAGGCTCCTCCTTAATGTTCAGTTTACCGAATGATGTAACAATGTTAGTTTATTTTGCAGTACTCTCCAAACTGATATCAGTCTATCATCCACTAGATGTACTACTGTTGCAATTGACTGAAGGTGTAATTGGTGTTTGAATGATAGTTTCAAGTTGCTCCAGTAAATTGTATATTTCTCTGTTTATTACCATCTGCTTACAACCAGTTGAGCTAATTATCCCAATCTATAAAAAAAAAGAACTCAAAACTTCTCTACAGTCCTATACAGCAATTTGGCTACATATGTAGCCTTGTACAGCCGCTATCACCTCCAGCCGTTGACCTCTGGACATGCCCAACCATGCCAGAACTTCAGCCCACAACTGGATGATGGTCGCCAACAGAGAGTTGGCACGTTATGTCAGTACACCGAAGCTTTGATCAGTGTGCACCTTGCTCCGTGGAATTTATCAGTGTGCTCTTGCTCTGTGTTTATGAATTGCTCTATGTACATGGGAGTGCTACCGGGGTCAGCAAGGATGATCGGGTCTGTCGCTTAGATGCTGACAAGAGTATCATCGCTGTCTGGAGACCCCGGTTGACACAGGCAGTCGGGAAGAGGATTCTCATAAAATGCCTCCTCTGACCGAAACCTGTCTTTGCCCTTAGTTCCAGAGACTGGACCTTTTCGTTTCCGTGGAGAGCCCTGTCTGAAGAGCGGCACAAGAACATAGATTAGATAATTGTTTTTTTAGTACTAATCACGTTCATCATCATTTGAGTATAATACCTTTTCCGGTGGATGTCTAGTATCCTTTCAGATAGCCTTTTGCCTTCCCTCAGTAGTCCACTGTTGACTTTGTCAAACAATCGAACTAATGCTTTCCTGCACCAGAAAGGAAATAGTGAGATTCAGAAGGGAACGGTAAGGAAGTTTGACGGAGTTTGATATGCAATTTATGGTTTCACCTGTCAGGACTGATTGTCTTCCGGTGACCAAGAAAACGGCGATGACCCGCAACAGCCCGTGCCATGTTCCCCGAATAGGATGGAATGAAGACATCGCTCTCTACCGAAACAATGTAATCCAAAGCTGCCATTTGAGCAGCATATTGGCTAAAGGGTCGTAGCTCCTCTGCTGAGGCAAGTTTCTCCTGCAATATGCACACAGACATGTTGCCTCAAGAAAGTTGCATTAAATATAAAAGATGAAATGGTAGCTGTTGTACCTTGTTCATTAGAATTGGGAAGCGTGATTGCAAATCAACCATATGAGATTCACCTCCATATATTTCCCCTGCGGCTATGTACACCGGGGTGCTTGATGGATATCCTAGGGCAGAAAGAAACATGCCAACCTCCTTTGGTGTCAAGGGGCAATAGCCATGGGACCTTTGCTCTAATGGATCAATGTCTTTCACCTTCCAGTGGGTTGTGTTTTCTCTGTAAGAATGAATAAAAGAAAAGAAAAGTGGAATTCAATTAAACAGCTGGTGATATTTACTGTTGTAGAAAAAGCAGGCAAGACAGGGTATAGTTAAAAAAAAAATAAACCCTAAGGCCTTGCCTGATCATTGCAAGTTCTTCTGATTCTGTTTGAGATAGACCATATGTGCACCCACTAAAAGCAAGCATATCTTTCTCATAGCGTAGATGCAAAGCAATATACGGTCCAAATGATCTCATCCTCTCCACCAATAGCTGCCAAAGACCAAAGTCAATTAAATCTTTGCTTGTAATAATAATTCTTGGTATATAAATAAGAGAAATAATGAGCATGATAAGATATTAGAGAATGATTTACCTTGCCTAAAGCTTCAATTGGCGGAGCAAATCTGAGTGCTTGGAAAAAGGCCCGGCAGCGAAGCTTTTGAATGTCAATAGGAAGGTAATTGTTTGCAAGGCGAGAATCTGACTTAGCTGCTCGAATGACCTAGTAAAAGTTTTCAGTCAGTATCACAGTTCCAAAAATCGCATCCAGTAGTGGCTGCTTAGAATTGTTTGTGTGGAAGTCTATAGTGGTGGTTGAATCCAGACCTGGCGGTGGTCCCACAGTGGAGAAATCTCGTCCTGGTAATAATCTACTCCAGACCAACTCTTGAAGTACCTAACAGACTTTGGAGCTTTCACCAACTCCTTTGGCAGTTTCCTCTCAATTTTGACATCACTTGCTAAGGAATTTATGAAGTGTTCTTCATCGAAAACATCTGAAAAATTGCTGATATCGAAGAATAGACTGTTAGCCTCAAGATCAGCTAACAGAAGGCTAAAGATAAAGTGATAAACCTAACATACGGTGTACCTTCTGTCATGCCAAAATGATTTCTTATCCAGCTCTGGAATGATGAGTGTAGCATTAAGTATGCGTGCAACTGCCACCATATCACTGATCTGCCATAAGAATAAGAATGGCTATTAAAAAGGAGATAATAAAAAATTGCTCGATTTGGCATTCAAAGTAAATCTACCCATGATTATTCCTTTAGCAAGCACGGATCTGTACACAGTAAACAAAGGACAAATATGAACAATAAGCAATAAAGAACCATTTCCCCTTCTTTTTTACTCAAATCACATGACACTCTTCACGGTGTTCGGCTGGCTGCAGCAGCCAGCAGCTGCTGCTAAAGCAGCAGCAGTGGGGAAAGACCGTAACGGCTACCAGCAGCAGCCCAGCAAACACCGTGATTCTTACGAAGAATTAGGGAAAGTACAAATTGGTTAAAAAAAAAAAGTAGTTTCAGTTATCACAAGATTTTTTTAGCCATATAACTAAGATAACAACAACAACATAGCCTTTAGTCCCATGCAAGTTGGGGTAGGCTATAGATGAAACCCAAGAAACAAAGCTCATATAACTAAGATAACATAAACAAAAATAGCAAACACTTCTAGTAGTGCTTTAAACTCAAATACAGGTGTAACTCTAGTTAGTTTCAGTTATCTAACAATCAAGCACCTTTTTTTGTCCTGTTTTATATCTTGCTATAAATTTAATGGGAACAAAAGATAACAGACTCGCTGGCACATTTATAACAGAGACCATCCAAACAAGCGTCATTAATCAGAAAAATACAAATGATCATGACTAAGACTGGCATTCAATATGAAGCATCAGGAAAAGAAATTTGGAATAGCAATGAGACAGCATCCACCCACCACTATTCTCAAGGGTACGGGGACTACTAGTTCTATCTTTTACCACAGTTGAGCCACTCAATCTGTGTCACCGATAATTCAGTCAACCAATACAAGTAGGGAAACAGAAAGCTTAACTTCACAACCACAATGCACATCTTATTTAAGCACATCTCTAGGAGGGAGTAGAACATAGCACCAGAACACCAACTACATGCGATTAAAGCACCAAACGACTGCACCAACACTGGAAGTTAGCAGAAGCACATTGATAAGAGCACCAAAAACATAGTATCCACAAAAGCAAATCCGATGATGATCACAAAACCAAAACATAGTCTATCATCTATCAAACAGCTGTCAGGCCACATGCACGCCAGCTATGTTCTCCTACACTCTTGTCTTCATAATTATTTTATTATTGTGATACTGGTTCTCACTTCTCACCCAATCACTCAAGTCAACACATATAAACAAACCAAGCAATAAATCTCCTCAGTAGAAGCAGGAACAGCTAGATAAATCTTGACCAGGACCAGCTTACCCCAGCGCGCATCTGATTGAGGCCGCCATTGGTGTGTACGAGCAGGTAACCCCTCGACGCCACCGGGCCTGCGAGGCAAGACGAACGACATCAGAGCCGCACACGTGAATTTGGACCGCACGGCGAGAAATCCATGTCGGGGACGTGTGTCAATAATGCGCGTACCTTTGTACTCCGGCGACGGCGCAAGGCAGGGCGCGAACCGCCGCGATGGCGCCGGCAGCCACAGACTCTTCTCCGCCGCGCCGTCCAGCTGTCAAATCTAGAGATTAATCCCGGCGTCATGGACTCCCATGGATTTAAAAAAAAAACACGGCGGCGGCAACTAGTAACAAAGAGCAAGATACGCAGCAATCGAACAAGACCAATCGATCACCTTTCGCGACTGCGGCGACGCGAGCTGCGGCGGCGCGACCTCCTGCTCCCACCGCAGCTCCTCGGCCTCCCGCGGCTGCGAGAGGCGGTAGTGCGCCCCGGAGGAGGCCGAGGCAGCGGCGGAGCCGGAGAGGTGGAGGGCGACGGCGAGCAGCGCGGCGGCGGCGGTGACGGCGGCGCCCGTGGCGGCGAGCGAGAGCAGCCACCACCGCATCGCCGCCCGCCGCGCCGCCGCGCCCGCGGGCCTCACCTTCCGGCGCAGCGGCATCTCATCCGCCTAGTAGAAGAATAGAAAAAAAAAACTCTCCTCCAACGATAGATGGCGACGCTTGCTTGGCGCCGCGGCGGCCAACTGGACCACGGTGCGGTGGTGCGCCGCTGGGTGATTCGTCTCCGCCTCGAGGGGAGGCGCTTTGCCGCTTTGCCCCTTTGTTCCCTCGGCGCGCGTTTGCGTGTAGAGCCCTCAAAGACGCAGGGAGGGAGGGAGGGAGGAGAGGTTTTTTGACGGGGAGTGGAGGGCAATGGCGTTCACCACCTGCCTGTTCGAGGATGCGGCGTGGGTTGTGTTCCTGGGGCCGGAGAGGGCGAAGGCATGTACTACAGGTTGATGAAGACTTTGGATTCTTGGTGGCATGGAGGTCTAGGGCAATTAGCCCCATTCACTTTTCGGTGCGATTAAGAGATAAACCGAATTGACGGTATCGTAAATGCTGTGTACAACTACTTTTTAACAGATCTGATGAGTCTTAGACTCCACGAAATAGTCAAACTGATGGTCTTATACGTTACATTCAGATTTAGCATTCACAGCTCAACAATTTTAAAGATTTATTAGGGAGAAAAGGGGGCAATGGACAACGTGTTTTTGTTGCAGTAAGTACGCACTAACAATTTTATAACATCGGCAATTTTCATCATAATGAAACCACAAAGCATGTGTTGTTTCAAATAACTACACCATCCTTCGTTGTGTGATTATATATGTAAATAATA
This sequence comes from Digitaria exilis, assembly GCA_015342445.1. Lineage (NCBI taxonomy): Eukaryota > Viridiplantae > Streptophyta > Magnoliopsida > Poales > Poaceae > Digitaria > Digitaria exilis. The sequence continues at coordinate 292,551 of JACEFO010002429.1, forward strand.
CCTTGTTTCGCATTATTATTATTATTATTTAGGGAAAATTTCGGATTGTTATTATTATTCTGGACTTACATTTATTTTGGAGCCTTAGTTTATCACTCCGACGTATTAAACACCATCTAATTAAAACAATGGTAAATTCACGAACCATTGTATCAAGTATCAACCTTTTCGTTGCAAACGGTGATTTCTCTCATTTTGTATTAGGGTATCAAAGAAAAAGGTTGACATCACGAAAATTCTATAGCAAATTAATTTTTTAGGTTCCACTAAAGTGGATGTGACCATCTACTTCGCCCAATCACATATACAAGTTGATTCAAATATTAGCACCATATACAATAGACTGTCCTGCTCTAAGGCCATCGAGATATGAGTTTTATAGGAGTTTCATTTTAGTTAAAAGCAACGTATCCTATGAGAACTCAATTCCCGTGAGAACTATGAGAACTCAAATCTGAACCGCATGATCTTTATCCAAGGGTAAGGTGGGAGGAGTTGAACCGCATGATCTTTATCCAAGGGTAAGGTGGGAGGAGGGATTTATAAAAGTCTAATTAAGGGCGTGGTGATTTTGCAAATCCCCCCTTCTACCTCTCCCTAAGCGCTGCCCTTGGATCAAGATCATATGGCTCATATTTGAGTTCTCATAGTTCTCAGGAGAGTTGAGTTCTCATAGCATACTTTGTTAAATGATATACCATATAGAACATGATTTGCTTACTGGTTTTGTATTACATGATCTTGTGCTCTTCGTGTGCCTCCATGCGGCACCATGTAGAACAGATGATATGGTACAAAATTTTGTTGTGATATCCCTCCACATGGAGGATTATTTGGAGCCTAGCAAAGTGCAATAAAATAACCTACAGGTCTAACACTTGTGCATCATTGATTTGGTGCTTGAATCGATGGTTGAGATCACCTCTTGAGTATAAAGGACAAAAAAAAACCTAGTAGCCTAACTTCTCAGTTCATCGTCATTTTGGGAGAGTGAGAGAGTAGAGTACACATAACACAACCAAGAGAGGGGAGAAAGAAGAAGGAGAAGCAGCCCTATTCATATTTGGTGGCCCTTGGTAGATCTGTCTCAAGCTTAATCGGAGGCTCAAACGTGCTTGGATTTGAGCATAACTTAGTGAGATCGATCTACACTTAGAGTAGTTCGATCTGGGCAGTTGGTTTTAGGTTTGGTTCAGCCGAGCATCAGATTTGGGAGGTGTTTTGTCAGTTCAGGTGACTGTAGTTTCACCATTGAGCAGTCTCGGTAGATGGTCAATTTGTCTGGTGAAACGGTCTTCGATTAAGATGAAACTTTGTTAGTGGTTTGGGGACTCATGGAACTACATTCCTGCCAAGATTTGTGCACATTGAATATGTAGTTTGTGAGATATGAAGCGATTACCGAAGGAAACAGAATTTGTGACTCATTTGTTTGACAATTGTCATACCTTTAGTTATATGTTGTGGTTGTTGTAGTTGATATGAAGTTTGCATCATGGTCAATGTGTTGTTGTTGGTGTAATCCTCTAGAGGTCCTAGAGAAGACTTCGTGTAACCAGTTATTGATTATAGTGGAAGCTTGGTGTGGACAGATTGGTCCTGTGGGTTTTTACTCTGAGCTCTTTTACGGTGTCTTATACTACCATATACTATTGTCTAAAAAGTACTAGTATGTAAGGATCGTACGGTCCAAAACAATATATACTACTGACAAGTCCACCAGTAGTATAAGTAGCATATACATGTAAGTAAGTAGTATAAGGGTATTTCGGATAAAAATAATAGTTGCAATTATGTAATATGTCGATAATGGTAAGGATACTATAGTAAAAAAATAAAATGGATGATCAGACAATTTCACTTCGTATTCTAGTAATACTTTGTCAGTGACCGTAACAAGACATCGGGAGGGGATTGGGTGATATACTGATATGAGATGCGTGATTTACAAAATAGCACTTCACAAATTGCCCATGATTATGGGTCGTCTAATAGTTTTATACTCCATAGTAGTGTTTGGTATTATAAGGCACTGTAAAAGAGCTCTTTATCCTCACCACGAGGAGGTTTTTCCACAAATCGTTGTGTCTTTGTGCATGTGATTCTTATGATTCGGCTGCATATTTATTGCTAGAGATGATGGATTAATTGCTACATTGTTGTTGTCATTTATCTCAACAAATTGAGAGAGAGAGAGAGAGGGAGAGAGTTGGATTTCATTGGAATAATTACCTAGACTATGAATTATGAAACCAGGATGAAAAGTCTATTGAGAAAGTTTGGATTTTATCTTCATGCATTTACCAACTTTATTGGTCGTTTAGATAAAACATTTAAATGTTACGAAGCCGTGAAATAAAACTTTGCATTGTGAGTCTTAATTGTAGCTATGAACACAATACTTATTGGATGGCATGGCACCCTTTGGTAAATCTTGCATTCAGAATGGCATAACACGTATATATATTTGGAAATTTGGTATAGGATTCCATGTGTTTTTATGTCGGGAACGAGAATCACTTTATTGTCTGGCTCGTCGGCCGTCAGGATGGACGGGGACGGTTGCTGAACGTAGGGTCCCAAGTGTGGAGGAGAGAATGAGAATCCCGTCATGGCGTCATCGTATTCTTGCTTCCCTCAGCGGATCCCCCAACTCCGTGTCTCGGACGCAGCGAGCTGTCCAAGCACGCGAACGCCGCGGCCGTCACGCTTCGAATTGTCGCCGTTGCGGCTCGCGGACGCCGCCGCGCACGCGGCCCCGGCCGGCAGATCGCAGCAGCCTTCCCAAACCCAAAATCCCTCCTCGTCCTCGAACTCCTCGGCCGCAGAAGAGGACGCGACGGGCACGGACCCGAACGCCCGGATGGCGCGACGCGTGCCTCGTGGCCGGGCGCGAGCGACGGTGCTTTTCCGTTTTATATGCCCGTTCCCCGGTGCGCGACGGGAGGAGAGGACACAGAGCGGTGGCCCGGTGGGCGGCGGGGCCCGGCGCGATCCGATCCGATCTCCAGCCTGTAATCATGGATGGAATGTAACTCGAAGGAGAGCTTCTTGTCTGGTCGTCACGGCCTCACGGTCGCGGGAGGGTAAATTTTTTTTTTCATTTTAGTCCTTTTCGCGTAAGATTTTTACATATGGATCCCTGGGCAAAAGATTTCCAAAAATGGACCCAAAGCTGGGCGCCAGGTTTCCTGGCGCCCAGGTATAACAGGTGGGCTCTATGTCTCCTGGCGCCCACCTTTGCCACGAGGGATCCAACGTGGCTGGAACCCCAGGTCGGGCGCCGAAGCTGGGCGCCAGCTCCCCTGGCGCCCTCCTCTTATACCTGGGCGCTAAGTGACCTGCCCACCCTCGGGCCCATAAGCCGCCGCCAGCCCTTTCTTCCTCTCCTCTCCTTCTCTCTTCTCTTCATTTCCTCTACAGAGAGGCGCCAGCCGCCGCCGCCGGCGCCCCCTGCGGCGCCGCTGGCCCTAGCTGCCGCCCTCCACAAGGGAGCAAGGTAATATTTTCTTGTTGTATTTATAGTGAAAATCGAAAAACCTAGTTTAGGATAAATGCATTGAATCTTCGATTCCTACCGAGAATAAGTTGGATTAGTTGTGTAGATGAACAATGTGTATGTATGTGACCGATTTTCTAGCAATTTGTGTCAATTTTTACGTTGTTTGGTTGGTTGTTTACAAAAATTCATTTAAAATCCCCTATATGTATAGGAAATTTAATGTGAAAGTTTGAATTTACGTTGATGCAATATTCGTGATGTAATATAATTGTTTTTGTTGTCTTTGTTCGAATAGATGGATAAACTAGTGACATTGCATTATGGTGGTAGTGTAAGGACAAATCGTATGGGGGATTTTGAATTTGAGAAGATGGAAGTGGTTTCGTTGTGAGGAGAGGTCTGCCGGCGTTCAACCCAGCAGCTCTGACTGCGCTAATCAATAGGTGGAGGCTCTTCGGAAGCGTCGTTCTAAGTGACATATGGACTAGACTTTATTGTCGTATGGACTTGACTTGTTGTAAGGACTAGAATTGTCGTGTGGATTATGTTTTGGACTATATGTATTGGACTATGTGTATTACACTATATGTATTTGACTATGTTTTTATTCTGTTGTATTTCTGTCATATTTTCAGATTTGTCAAATTTTGCCTCGATGAATCTGAAATTGAACTTCTCGCTTTCAGGCAGGTGGACGCCAACTACTTCGGCGCCCAGCTATGTAACTTGGGCGCCAAAGTAGTTGGCGCCCAGTAGAACGACTGGGTTGTGGCCGCGGTTAAGTCCCAGGGTGGGCGCCAGGTCTCCTGGCGCCCAGGTATAACGGGTGGGCGTCATGCGACCTTGCGCCCAGCTCCCACCCCCGCCCTAGGGTTCCAGCTACGTTGGATCCCACGTGGCAAAGGTGGGCACCAGGAGACATGGAGCCAACCTGTTATACCTGGGCGCCAGGAGACTGGCGCCCAGCTTTGGGTATATTTTTAGAAATCTTTCACCCAGGAGTCCATATGTAAAAATATTACGCGAAAAGGACCAAAATGAAAAAAAAAATTACCACGGGAGGGCAGTGCACAGGAGCTCTGCGTGGGCCGTGCTAAGCGCGCTGGCTGCCGTTGGCGCATGGAATTTGGCTCGATTTTTTGGGTGATTCATCGTCGTCTCACGAGTCACGAGGCTACTGACGGCCGAACGGGGCGGCATGTACGGGGGCGTATTGTATCCGCCCGTTTTGCGTGATAGTGTATGCTCGTCTCCACGAAAAGCGTGTTCTACGCACGCACGTGAGGATGTTCGGCTTTGGGCGTGCTTCGTCTGACAGAGAACGAAAGATATGCGTGTTTTGCTTGTTGCTGAGATATTTTAGCCGAGCATTAGTGACAAACAAAGCCGGGTAGTGGACTAAGCACTGAATTTTGTCCAGATAGTCGTGACTCGCGAGCATCAGTGCCGCCGCGCCGCGCCGCGCCGCGCTGTCAGGCTGTCGCGGTGCGCCCCGACAGGTGTCAAACCCCGGGGCACACGTCCATCTCACTTGGCAGAAACAAGCAAATCGCCGCGTAGGTGGGGACGGGGTGGTGGATGCCCATGCTGCCAGGGGGGCCGTGGTGATGACGATGATGGGTCGCCATGGCTGCTCCCTGCGCGCGTCGCGTCGCGCGTCGCGCAGTGAGCCGCATCACGCATCAATACCATCATCACTGCATTCGCCCACTAATTTTAATATACTAGTGCTTCAAAATCTAATTCCAACGCTCAACTGAGCTCATGTCTCACCGCATAAATATCGACGAGCACGGCATCTTTCTAGAATAAAGAACGGCATTGTTTGATCTGTGGTGGAGATATATACGAGTACAGCACCTTCTGTCTTCGGTGCCACAATACGATAGATTTTTTAGATAATGGCCTTGCATGAAGGTAGCGGTTTTTTTTTATAGAACTTGGGTTTGGATAATTCATGCTCAATAGATCCTGACTCCCAAACATGCCCATGCGCCAGGCCTATCGTTCGGATAATTTGTTTTCGAGGTGCACGGCTCCAGTACTACTGAGTACTGACTAATCACATGCTATACTACTGACACAGTGACACTGATACCAAGAGCGAATCCCAAAGTACTCTCTCATGTGATTGCCTCCTAGCCATTTTTTCCCTACCTCGATCAGATATATTTTAATTATGTGTTTAGTTGAAAAAAATACTTTTTAGTTCCTATTCATCTTCTTACATAACACACTTCCTAGAAAATTTCTTTTCCACCATTCCTATTCATCCCCTCACATAACACGCATCTCACTAAAAAAAAAGTTTTTTTTTTCTCTCTTCCATCCAAACACACCCGGGCCGTATTTTCTAGAGAACGAAACCCTAGGCGATAGCAAGTGGAGTAGCAACCACCACTCATTGAGTAGATTTCACGGGACTAAAAAACACAAATTAAATCCCTACGAAAAAACACAAGTAAATCGAAAATTCAGCCCCAATAGTTTCCGTACCAAATCTCAACAGGACGGTTCAACCGCACTTGGCAATTGACATTAAACTACGGCACAATCATCACCTCAACTAGTAGTTACCGTCGCGTGAAGGTAACTCATCCCAACATCATCCACGGCATGCGACACGGGATAAATCTTACCGTTCAAGCCACACGACACGAGCACGCACAACGCAACCAGCTTCTACCATTGACTTGAAACGAGTAGTAGTGAGCAAGGGAGACGGGTGCTTTTGGAGAGCACGATCGAGCTCTGATTTTTCTAAAACAAAGACACGTCCAGCTTTCGAGCGGAGAAAGTAGATCGAATGCATTGCGTTGCGTCCCATTCGATCTCAGGAGCCTTGTGATTGTGCTTGTGGCCTTTGGGGGCAAGCAGAATGCCGTACGTACGTACGTGGCCGGGCGCGGGCGATGCCAAAAAGGACGCCATGAATGAATCCAATGATCGCCGTGGCTATTCCTTGCTTGCTCCGTGCCGGCCTTTATGATCTGTACGAAAGCAGGGACCTGAAACGAACAGGGACAGTGCTGACTTTAGCCGCGGTGGGGGGACGTGGGGTGTTGGGGGCCGACTGGCCGATCTCGGAACGGGTTGGCGCCGTGGGCTGTGGCGATGACGAGCCGGACGGATACAAATCGAAAAAAAAGGTAAGGAAAAGTCTCTAACCATTTTTGGCTTTACATTTTTATCCAAATTGAGAACGGTATCGGGAAATTCAGAGCAAACACAATATCACAGCGACGTAGTACCAAACAAAAAAAACTATGAACCACGTACTACCCAACCATGCCTTCTAAGGCCCCGTTTAGTTTGCCAAAGATTCTTAAAAAAAACACTATTCATCCAATTTTTTCCTATTCATCTCATCCCTCCCACTCATATAATACTATTCATCTATAATGTATTTTTTGGTGAACAGTGTATTTTGGAGAATCTTTCCCCAATCTAAACGCACCCTAAGTTCAACTCAAATCAACGGACAAGACTGATCGTCCAAACCATAGTAGTACCATGAATCCATGGACAGCGACACAAGCTTAACTCACACCTAAGAACATGTCCACATTCCACGGTCACACTCACACCGCACGATCACACGCGCCGTAACGGGGTCACAATGGTATGACGTACATAAACGGCGGTCACATCATAATTGAAGAGTTTTCCAACTGTAAGTCTCATACAGTCATACTCACATGTACATTAATTACTTGTAACTGAAAGTTCAATCTAACAATGTCAAAAATATTTGCAGTGTGTGGATTAAGTCAGGGAAATGTAGTTGAGTACACAACTAATACTATACTCAATCCGTTCCAAATTATAAGTCATTACGATGTATTTAGAGAGTCAAACCATTTTATGTTTCATAAAAGTTTATGGCATCAAATAGACATATTATGAAAAATATATTTAATACAGAAACTAATGGTACTTATGTTGTATCATGAATATTAGTACTTTATTATATGAATTTGGTTAGACTTAAAAGATGATTCGACTCTCTAAAGAAGTTAAAATTACCTATAATTTGGAATGGAAAGAGTAGTTGAGTTACACACAACAAATCAAAATGAGACATTCATCGAATGAGCACAGACTTTTTTGGAGCTTTCTGTTTGGAGTTCTGATGGGCCGCCATGTTCCCGCAGGCCTCCTCTCAGAATGTTTTGGCCTGGTCCGAACAAAACAGACATCGTTCGCCGTTGGGCCTAGCGGACCGTCGGGAGTCGGGACGGTTTCGAACTTTTTTTCTTTTGAGAAGTTTGTGAACTTTTTTTTGAGAAGTTTGCGAACTTTTTTTTTTAGCAGTTACTAAGTGAGCTCTGAGCAGAAGAGATTTGATTTATTTTTTTCTGTTAAAAAATGATAAAGACTACGGGCAAAACAGTTGACCAAGGAAAGTCGTCGATGTCTCCTTCCAGCTCCTGACGACGACATGGCTGAACGGTCTGTGCCTATTCCAATTCACTCCCAGTAACCAACCACTTAATTATCAGAGGTTGTGACCGGGTAGCCCTCGTGTGTACATACATGTATCTCGCGTGCGGTATGCAGCATGGCGCATGCGTTCTTGACAGAGTCCGCCGCACGCACCAAATCATATTGCATCTACTATAACCAACCCAGTTACCCAAAGCGTGAAGTCAAGGCACGCAGACCGCCACCCAAAAAAACTTCCGTACAGAAACAGTGGCAGGGTTTGTTAATGCAAGGACGCGAACCGTGATTGGGGCCGATGCGTTCAGCCGACACGCTTATGCTCACGTTACCCGGCGGCGGCGCTCCGTCCCGGCGACGATCCGGTCATCGGAGCCTCGGAAGCGGTCCATGTCCAACTCCATGCGGTGCTGACGTGAAAGGTGATAGTGAAACCACAGCACGTAGACGAGCTCCGAATCTCCGATCACCGGGGCCCACCGAAGAGCCACGTGAGCAGCTGAACCGGTCTAGTCTGGCCCTCGCCTCAAAACGCTAGAGCTTTTTATGACCGCCCTCGCCTTCTTCCCCGCCAACGCCAAGCCGCGTTTTGTCTCTCCATCGTCTCCTCTCTGGTTCTCTTCTCGTCGTCGACGCAACGGGGAGGAGGGGAGCGGCGGCGGGCGAGATGTGGGTGTTCTACATGATATCGCTGCCGCTGACGGTGGGGATGGTGGTGGCGACGCTGCGCTACTTCGCGGGGCCCGCCGTGCCGGCACACGTCCTCGCCGTCGTCGGATACGCTTGGCTCTGCTCCCTCTCCTTCGTCGTCCTCGTCCCCACCGACATATGGATGGTGCGATCACGCCGCCTCCTCTCAATGCTCCCCCTCGTGCCCCCACGCTGCTGCTAGTGCTACGCCGCCGTGACATCTGCTAGCTGCTTGGCAGCAGCTTCCTGCTTAGTGTGCAGCTCTATCAGAGACCATTTCAGCGTCGAGAGCTCGAGATTGGGGTTTCGATTAACCGTATGCAAACCCGTTGCTAGTTTGTTGCGGAATGATTTTTAGGCTCGTTGATCATTCTGTGATGCCAATGATAAGGTAAAAGTTCGTGAAAACAATCACGAGAATGACATGGGGTTCGATGGTGAAATCGTCAAACTGGCGACTGGTTCAATGGCTTGTCAACTCGTGCTGCTTAAACTTAAAAACAAACAACCACCATCAATAAACTGATTAGACTTTTGTTAACTGCTGCAATTTGAACAACGTACATGTAATCTACTTGCTATGCCATGGTCGCGTGCAAGCTACTCTGTTTTCAATCTGTTGGTCTTCTTAACCGTTATGCTGTTATCGGATTGCAGGCAATTTCAGGAAATCAGAAGAGTGACGTCGGATTCTTTTGGAGCTGGTCATATTGGAGCACATTTATCCTAGCGTGGTACGTATGTTTGTGATCACAAACGTTCGTGTTTCACTCTTGGCCCCATAACTGCAGTGTCGGAAAACTGGGAATGATCATGTTTCTTAGGATGAGCTTAAAACATGGCATGCCCTTTGCATAATGTTAATATAGCGTGGAACTGTTGCATAAACATTGTTTTTTTTAACTGCATTGCTGATCAACGTCAATGTTTACTTTAATTGTTTCCCTTGACTAGATAAACCAGATCCTTTGACATGGTCTCTTAATTTCCATGCATTCTACAAGTAGTATACCATGGATGAAATCTTGACCTGTTGATTATATTGCTCTTTCATATAGAATATATATTTGTCTCCCAAATTGTGACTTACATATAAGAAAAAGTAGTTATGGAGCATCCTAATTGCGTAACTTTTTTTATGAACGTCCTTGCATGTCTTTAGGCTAGCGGTTAGTAGGTTGTTTATCAGTGTACAATCACAGTATCGTCATTTGAAATTCTATTTATCTACCTGAACAGGTCTGTTGTCCCCACTCTTCAGGGATATGAGGATTCTGGAGATTTTTCATTCAAAGAAAGGCTGAAAACTAGCATCCACAAGAATATGACATATTATGCAATCGTAGGGTCCACTGGACTTTTTGGACTCATTCTGATTATCATCATGCGTCATGATTGGTATGCTTCAGAAGTCTATTAAGCTTGTATAATCCTCGATCAATCCAGTATGTTTCTGCATCTGGGGCTCAAAGTGTCATTGCTCTGTTAGTACTTCAGTGGAACAAATAGCCACAATTAACTTTCCTTGATGACATGGCAGTTGGAAACTATCCGATTCCAACCATTTCCTTGAATCTCTCTTGCAAACATTTGTCTCTTATTTCCAGTCCTTTTGTCAATCTTTATTTGGAAAGGGTTCATTTGAATTCTTGCTTAAATGTGTTAACTTGAAATGTTGCCTGTTGGCAGGGTTCACGGTATCTTGGGATTTGCCATGGCATGCTCAAATACCTTTGGCCTAGTGACAGGTGCCTTCCTGTTGGGTTTTGGCTTGAGCGAAATTCCAAGGAATATATGGAGAAATGCTGATTGGACTCGCCGCCTACAATTTTTATCTCACAAAGTAGCGAAGATGGCCACAAAGCTTGATCATGCTCACCAAGAATATTGCAGTACAATATTTGTATGTGCCTTTCTAGATTACAATCATATCATGATCTCTGCATTTATCTGAAGAATTGTTCCTTTCCTAATCTAAGGTTGTTCAAGCCACCTCGAATCAAATGTCTAAGCGAGATCCATTAAGACCTTGCATGGATATTATTGATAATATGTTGGCCCGAATGGTATGGATTATCAGGTACCACATGGGGTTTTATTTAAATATTTAAATATTGAGAGTTGTCATAATAATACACAAATTTTTTCCCCTCAGCTGCAAGATGATGCATTATTCAAGCCTTCTGGTGGAAAATTAGGGGAAAATGATATGGACTATGATACTGATAACAAAACAATGGCTACACTCCGACGTCAACTTAGGAGAGCCCACGAGGAGTATTATAGGCGTAAAAGGTATGATATACATTAGTCTATTACATGTTAATAGCCTTTATATCCTTCACTTTTGATTAAATAAAGGCGCCAATTAACCTCTTGAAGTATCAATGTTGTGTAATTTAACTCTGATCTAGGAACCCTTGATATACATTAGTCTATGACATGTTTTCCTTTTAGTAAATTATCATAGAGTTACTACTGCAGTTTGAAACAAAATCTCATGTATCCTGTGGAGTTCTAAACAAAGAGCTCTTTACAATGATTGGCAAGTACCATGGTACTACTAGAATATAGAATCCAACGGTGGAAAAAATATCTAGTACCTAAAAGTACCTATCCAAAAGTATAAAAAAAGCACTAAAATTGTGGGACCAAGTACCAGATAAATAGACCCAACTAATTATTTTATTTTATTTTTAAATTAAAAAGAAAGGGTATATACGTCTTTTCCGCTGATGTGGGGGTGGAGGCGGCGAGAAAAAAATTATCGTGATATGTTGTGGGAGGGTATATTCTAATCAGGGTATATGAAAGTATTAATATACCCTTATTATTATTTATTTATTTTTTTAAAATTCTAGTTAAAGTACCGGTAAGTACCAGGAAAAGTACTTAAAGTACCTGCAAGTATCTGGTAGTACCAGCTGGTACTTCCCAATCATTATAAAAGAGCTCCTAAACAAAATTTCCTTATTTGTCCATATCTACTGTGCTTTATTGTATATTGTACTTTGCAGTGAGTATATGAATTGTGTAATGGAAGCCCTTGAGCTAGAAGACACAATTAGAAACTATGAGCAACGTGATGCCAATGGATGGTGAGTATTGTTATGTTTGTATAGAAATGGTTATACCACTTCTTCAAATATGTTTTCGTGTCAAATTTGATATTTATGATCAATATCTTTATTTTTCTAAGAATACGCAAGATAATTGTGTATAACAGAAGGAAATTGAGTCTGTTATCACACAGACATATTTTAGGTTGATCACAGGTAGTTAGGGTAAGTGCTAAGTACCATACTGACAACATTAGAAACTCATTGCTAAATTGGCCCCTTCAGTGCATTTGAATGGTAATAAAACGTGGGTATTTCGATAAATTTATCATGTATATTTCGTGGCATTTCAGCATATATGCATTAATTTGTACAGACTGCCTCCATAATCGAGTGTTGCAAACTGGTTATCAACATATCAGTTATCATCATGAATTCATGACAAACATTTCGAGAGGTTTATCAAACATCTATATATAATTCATTGTTTGCTTTTACAGGAAATACCTATCGAGTTTTAGGGAAAATCGATCAGGAACACTGGGGTCTTTCCTTGACTCAACAGGTATTTTTCTCCAATAAAGGAAATGATCATTTTATTACTCCCACTAATTCATTTTGTCTGTTTAACCTCCCGAACAAAATTTAGGATCAGTTTACGTTCTTGAACCTTTTTTGTTTCTTCACGTAAGTTGAGTCTGGAGTTCATATTTTGCAAGGTAACTTTAACAAGATACGCTAAGTTTGAAAAATGCTTTAGATGTTCCTGCTGTTTTGTATCTCTAGGATCAATCTCACTCTAAATGTTCCTAACCTATGAAAATAACCATGAAGCATTCTTAATGTACTTTTCTAGCATAAGGCATCATATTCTTTATCGTTTGAAATTAGAACTCAACCTGTACACAAAGAAGCAAAAAAGGAAAATTTTCATTAGGGTGTAGTTTGATCCAACTAAAATAGTTTGAAGGAGTAAATCAAGCCTAAATTTATTCAGGAGGTAAGCGGACAAAGTGGATTCATGAGGGATTGTCTTGCAAGATTCTACCAGTTGTACTGGTAATAAACAATAACTTGACGTGTATTTATAATGTGGAATTTTATAGCCATACCTTCCAAGCATATGCATATATTATATACTATATAGGGATTTGAGCTGACATATTTAACCTTTTAAATAATTCATGGAACTTATTCAAAGGCACATCTATATTTTCAGAGTTCGTTTGGCGCTGCTTACTGAGAAAGCAACTTGTGAGAGTACTTTCTGTTATCCTTGGTTGCATCTCAGCTTCCATACTGTTGGCTGAGGCAACTTTGCTGCCAAGTGATGTTGATCTGTCACTTTTCTCCAATCTTATACATGTTGTAGGAAAGAAAGAAGTTCTTGTTCAGGTATGGAAATTTTTCAATTCAACTGATGTAAATGATCAATAAAAAAAATGACTAATGATGCCTTAGTTCATGAACAATATTTTCTAGATGTCTTGCCAGAATCTATTTTTAGATGACCAAATACTGTTGTTTCTCTTAAAAATAGCACTGTTCCTTTTGCACAGCGTAATTTTTAATGAAGAAGGAAAATCCCAAAGCAGCATTTAAATGCTAATTAAAGTTTCCTCTTTACAGGTTGCTGCATTTGTTCCCTTGATGTACATGTGCATTTGCACATACTATTCTCTGTTCAGGATAGGGATGATGCTCTTCTATTCTTTAACCCCAGGGCAAACTAGTTCTGTCAGCTTGCTTATGATCTGCTCGTAAGTGTCCCAATTTCCCATCCTTTTGTATTTTGAATGGCATGAATTGTTAAAAAAATATTTCTGCATCCTAATATAGTTTTCACACCAAATATCTCACTGCAGAATGGTTGCAAGGTATGCACCTCCCATTTCTTACAACTTCCTGAATCTCATTCACCTTGGTGGCAATGCGAAAACTACTTTTGAAAAGGTGATCATTTTTTTATGTTGCCATTCTTTTTTTTGGAACAAACGCCAGGAGAGCTGCCTATGTTGCAATGCTGTTATTTTCTATTACATTGTTGGCAGTAAAATTAAATCAAACATATGATATTTGAATAGCCATTCTCAGTCACAAGTTTTATATTTGATGCGTATTGGTGCAATAAATAAAACCCTTTTTAATTTTTTATTCTTGGGGGAAAATAATTTTTGTTCACACTTGGAAACAAAAGTTGATAAACACTATACAATTACAAGCTTAGAGTTGGCATGCCAAATTCAGGGTTCCAGTTTAGGATTTATGGCTCTTCAGACGTTTTTTTCCTGAACATGCAGGGGAGCTCTTCAGGTAATTGTTGATCCAAAAATAATCAAATTCATATATCATCTAAATTTAGTTTTGTGATCCTATAAATAAATATTTAAAACAGAGGCCTTACGCTGTTACTCAGATGCTCTAAATTTGAGGTGTCTGGAAGAAACTTCTAATAGTGCAAATTGCTCTTGTTCTTGTATCGGTGTGCTGAATACTATTTTCTTTCTTCAATCAGTTAACTGCTTGACTGATCATCTGTTGTACTAATATGTAGAGAATGGGAGACATTGATGATGTGGTTCCTTTCTTCGGGAGAACATTCAACAAAATCTACCCGCTCATTATGGTTGTTTATACGCTACTGGTCGCCGGTAATTTCTTCGAACACCTGATAGACTTTTTTGGAGGCTTGAAAAGGTTCAAGTGCTGGACTGACCATGAAGAAGATACGGATGGGTTGGATCCATCTGGAATATTTATTCTGCAGAAAGGTACGAACTCCGTAATTTATCTTTTCTTGTTTCCCCGCACACCCGCCTTTTTTTTTCTTCTCTGTTATGTTTTTATGGGGATTTGATTTTTTTCAAATGGACTGTTAGCTGCATTGTTAGTATCATGTATCTCGATTTCAGCTGTTTGCCTGTTTCTAACTTTGCCTCCGTATCTGATTATTTTTATCAACTTATCGTCATACATTTTCGGAATCATCAATCTTTTTTTTTCTATCTAAATTCTTGTTTTTCTAACTTTCTTTTTTGGAGACGTCTGCTTTGCTCTGGCGCTCACTTGTTCTATTAGATACCGTCTAATGTATTTTGTTTTCATCTGCAGAGAGAAATTTGATGGAACAGGGGCGCAAGGTCAGTGAGCATGCAACTCCATTAGCAAGAAACTTCAGCGCTGTAGTAGGCAAAGACGTTGAATCAGGAAATGTACCATTGGTGAGAATATTTTTCATTGCGTCAACAGTCTTTCTCATGATGCTATTTTGTTTCCTCCGGCCTCCCTCCATGAGACCAGGAGGCTGCAGTCTTCTTTTGCTGGTCTGAACTCAGATTTTACAGTCCATTTAGAGGTCGCATCTTCAACTTGTTTTGCACAGGGTGAAGCAACTGCGGAAATGAATCCGGAACGCACCACCGGTGGCAACGTTGCCCACAAATATTCTTCAATCAGAGACCAGCGCAGCAGTTCGAAACCAATAGTCTTGAGGCCGGAAACTCTGAAGGAAATTTCATCGACCTCCATCAATCTTGAGGCCGGAAACTCTGAAGAGCCGCCTTCTGAGAGTACAACACCGGATTCACCGGGTGCGGCTGGAACGCCCTCGAAATGGGCCTCATTCAGGAAGTTCCTTCGTTTCGGCTCGTCTCCGAGTGCCGGGACGAATCTATCTGCTACGGAATCACTCGATGAGATCTTCCGGAAATTGAAACGGAGCTCGAGCAACTCGGACGTGGATCACCTCGATTACGATGGGTTACCTTGAAGACGATGGCGGCGGCAACGCGAAGGAACGCGGCTGATCGCTTGACGTATCTCAAGGTAGGAAACGAGAAAGCTCAGGGTGTGTTTAGATTGTATGAAAAAACACTGTAGCATAAGAAAAACACTGTAGCATTCGCTGGGAAACGTGTTTTGTGAGGGAGGAATAGTGAAAAGTTGAAATGAATAGTGAAAAGTTGGAATAGTGAATAGTTGGGAATCTGAACATGGCCTCAGCGTAAAAGGAGTTGACACAGGATGACACGAGAGGACTTACCGAGGTACAGTACAGAAGATTTTTGTAGGCTTCAGCGGGCGAGCGCGGGACCCAGGTTACTGGTTCATTTGGAGAAGTGTAAAAATGAACATGATGAACTGGTGTCTGGTAACATGATGCTCTGCCCTGCGCGTAGGCTAGAGGTTCGAGGAAGAGGGTGAACCTCTATGTACTGTGTGTGTGCGCGCGCGCGCAAGCTTGATCACTCCGAGCTGCGATATGTGTGTTCTGATCATTGCATAAATCTTGTTGCATCTGGCGTATTATCCACAGCGAGGAATGCTTGTTGTTTAATGAATTCCCTGAAAAAAGGGAGAGAAATGCCTGCATAATGAAGACTATCCAAAGCAGTGTCTTAGTTGTACACTATTTCGTGCGACTGTGCGAGAATATTAGTTGCACCTGCCATGCAAGAAAAGAAAAGCACAAGGTGTCTTTTCTCAAGAAGAAAAGGCAGGCTGTATAGTATGCTGATTGCACAGAGAGGGGCCCCTGCTTTGCTTTGCAGTTGTGCTGCCTGCCTGACGACTAGAAATTGTCTATCACTACTTGCCAAAAACAGGTAAACAACTCGGTTCCACGGCTAGTAGCCAACGGACCATACGCATGGCCAGTTAACACGGTCAGTTTGATCTGACCATGGTAGCAGAAGAATGAGCCGAGTGCAAAGCTTTTCTTCTGGTGATGTTTACAAAATGGGCGAGCCATTAGGTCGCCTTTTCGTCACCCGGCCAGCAGATCACAGCGCAGAAAGAAAACAAACCGACGTACGGGTTGCGATTTGCGACACACACAATCAACAGCGTTACACACACGAACAGCACACAATGGAACACCACGACGCCGCAACATCCATCCACAGCATGGCCTCCGTCGCCTGGATCAGATCAGACCACCGGCGCTCGCTTGGCGGCGGCGACGCTCTGCTTCTCCGCGGCCACCGAGCACCCGTCTCTCCTGT
Organism: Digitaria exilis; assembly: GCA_015342445.1. Lineage (NCBI taxonomy): Eukaryota > Viridiplantae > Streptophyta > Magnoliopsida > Poales > Poaceae > Digitaria > Digitaria exilis. The sequence continues at coordinate 309,248 of JACEFO010002429.1, forward strand.
TCCGGCTGCTCCCGTTGTGGAGCTGCTGCTGCAGCCGCGCCCAGAAATTGTTGCCCCGCTTGCCCCTCGTCCTCTCCTCCGCCTCCTGCTGCTGCTCCGCCCGGCGGGCCGCGGCGGCCAGCGCCGCCGCCTCCCTCCCCTCCTGACGCAGCAGCAGCCCAAGGCTCCCTCGGCGTGGCCGCGGCGCCTGCCCCGACGACGACAGCGCGACGGTCTCCTCCCACGACGAGCACGGCGAGGATGAGGAGGACGACGACGCCGCCGCCGCGGACGACGCGTTGTTGGCGGAGGCCGCGGCGGCGGCGGAGAGGCGGGAGAGTCGGTCGCGCAGGCAGAAGGGGCACACGCCGGCCTCGTGCCGGTGCTTCGGGTGCCTCCTGCACCGCGTGGGGTCCGCCTCCCTCGACTTGCCGGCGCCCGCCGCCATGGCTGGCGATCGGTCGAACACGAGCGCGCGCGCGTGCGGCAGAGGGAGGAGCGTCAGGAAATGGGTGGGGGTTGTGCGCGCGCGTGCGGCGTGCTGGTGGTGCCGTGGCCGTGCGGGTGCGTGGGTTCTTTATATGGCGCGGGGACCTGGAGAAGCTTCGCCGACGCGGCGGGAGAGCCAGACAGCCAGCCAGTGAGTTGGGTGTCGAGGCGAGGGAGCGTGGCAGTTGGGGGTTTGAGGTGGTGGAGTGCGTGCGTCGATGGCGTGGTTGGTCCGTTGGAGCCTCCGTGGGGGGTTCGGTGCTGGCTTCGGTTCGATGGGGGTGGTGGAGAAACCTGACGACAGTGATTTTTTAGTGTGTGTTTTTTTCTCTTGCTTTGATCGGTTCAGTGCAGGATAAGCAAATTCACAATCAAGTTTAGTTGACTTGATTATCTAGACTGACAATGAAAAAAAGTAGACAAAAGATTGTTGAGCTGAGCCATCAGAGATTATCGTGTGCAAAAGGATCACTATGAAGGTGGCATTATTTTCAGCATAATAAATTCTTGCGGAGAAACGGGGAAAAAGGAATTGTACGATAAATAAAGAAGTACATGAACCACATGTTTTGTTGCGAAAGCAAGGATGATCATTGATCAATATTTGCGTCCACATGTAAGGAAGTCCACCATATTAGAAGAATTATGCTTGTGCCAGGTGCCAACCGATGCTCTACTAGCTCCTCCATTGACAACAAGAGTGTGTGAGTGTAAGGTCACCTTCACCTCACCACCACCCATCTCAATTGTCATGAAGAAAACGCTAATCCTATAGTTCTTCCCCATGAACACATTTCATTACGCTCACGCAAGAAAGGGGCAAAGGGCCACCCAGATCACTCAATCTCACGGGAATCCATCCGCCGGGCAAGGAAGATGCGCGCGCGCGGCGTTGCATTTGGCACGTGCAAACCGATGAACGGCCCCGCGCATTCCCGAGCTTTCAGGCTAGGTGACCGTGCCACACCACCTGCAAAATCAAAACATGCACGCACGGGCACGGGCGGCCGCACGGAGACGCGAGACTTTCCCACCGGGCGGCTACGCCGTGCACGCCACGCCGCAGGGTCGCCCTCCTCGCAGCCTGCAACGCCCCTGTCCAGAGTCCAGACAAGGCGCCGGCCTCCGCGCGTACGGTGTCCCCTCCGTCCCGGACCGTGCTGCTGGCGACTAGAGTAGTATACCCTCCAAGGCGCCCGAGGGCTACGTGCGGCGCGCGCCTCCACGCCTTTGCTTTGGGCCTCCCCTCGACCCCTCCATTCCACACGGGATTCCACCGGTCGCCCGTGGTGTCCTTCTGATCGACGGCGCACGTACCCCTCCGTTGGTACACGCGCGGCACTGCGGCAGCTTTGGCACGGCGGCGACGATGACAGCTGAACAGCGCGTCGGGCGGCCGGGCAGGCGGCGGGCGTCTGCCGAGAGTGCCCGGCCTGATTGGAACAGGCAGCCTGGCGCGGGCTGCTTTACCATCGCTTTCGTGTCCGCCTGCCCGGCCCGCGGGGCTCGGGCTACGCTGGAGCCTTGGCGCTTTTGCTCGCGCGGCCGCTGGCTGCTGGGATAGTGGCATTGCCATTGGCGTGGATGCGCGCGCGTGGTTGGCAGTTGGCTGTGCGTTCAGTTCTAAAAGTATTATTTATTTTTTATTCATCTTTCTTAGAACACGCATATCTAAAATTTACTTTTTTACCTTTCCTATTCATCTCCATCACATAACACGCATCTCAATAAAAAAATACTTTTACTCTCTCCCATCTGAACACAACCTTGGAAACTTGGACGCGTCAAGTGTCCCGTGTGTCAGTGCGTGCCACTGGGTATTTGGGTTGTGTTTAGTAAAAGAGAATACTAAAAAAATATTTTTTCTTTGTCTTAATACAGCCTTGGTGTGAGGGTGTCTGGACGGCCGACGGCTGCATCGTGTGCAGGACCGCAGGGTAAGCCGCTAGCTACCCAAGAAGATGACGGGCATGCTCGCGCAGTGCCGTGCCTTGCAAAGGGAGTACATGCGCGCAGGTAAGCGCTGGCGCAGGTACTTGCACGCGTCAATGTTGTCTGTGCTTGGTTGGTTCTTACGCCTCCTCCAACGCCTGCCTAGCCAGCTCATAAATATTGGCTGTGTTTAGAAGATGGTGGGAATAATTATTTTTTTTACTAGATGTGTGTTATGTGAGGGAGATGAATAGTAGAGGTGAAAAATAAATTTTTGGAGATGCGTGTTCTGTGAGTAGGATGAATAGAAAATAAAAAGTACTTCTGCGACCTGAACACAACCCAAATTTAAGAGGCAGTTTCGTGGCGCAGCGGCTAGCTCGCTCAGACCAGTCTCAGTGGGAGGGTCATGGAGGAGGGTCATAGCATTAAATATAATGACACATCAGTAGATTTACTTCCATGGCAGGGTTATTTACGAGGAGAGACGAGAGATAGGGTCATGGGATGAGAGGGGAGGGTCATCACCATGACCCTTGGCTGACACGGGTCTCCAAGTTTATAGTCTTGGTAACTATGTGATGACTCTCAATTGAGACGGACCTCAACTGCCAAAGCAGTTTTCTCTCTTGCGCATAGATTCCAAAGAACTCTGACAACCTGAAACTACTGTAGCTATGAGCCGGTGGTGGCTCAACCCGTTGGAGGCCGCCTGATAGTAGCATCAGGTCTGGTGTTCGGCATTGCTTCGGAGAGTATGCATATCCGGGTCTCCTAAATGACTACAGTAAAACAAATCCATACAGTGTATCTCTTAAAACATGCCCAACTCAGAGTATTCGCTGAGAAAGTATTTCTGACTTTTTTCTATAAAGGTTAGCAAATCAAACTTCATATATTTCAGATCAACACTTAACTGATTTGGACAGCAAAAAAGGTTCACCGTTAAACTCTATGTATTTTGAAAAAAAATTTAATCAAACATCATATTTTTCTGATCAATGTTTAACTAAAATGGGCAGTGAAAGAATTGTATCATTACCACGCGCATATTCGGATACTCCCTCCATCCTAATAAGTGTTATTTTAACATTAAAATTTTGTTCACAATTGCGAGTGTACCTTTAGCTTATTGTGAAACCCATCTTATCAAACATAACACTCACAATAATGAAACAAAATATATAGAAAAGCGTAGAGTCAATCAAATGATCAATTGATTTTGTTTGTTTTCTAATACATGTGCATTCATTTTGGATATAGAAAACCGAAAACAATACTCTTTTATATGATCAATTGATCGTAAAATATCTCGGTCTTCTAAATGATTTTAGTAAAAACAAATCCATATAGTTGCATCTCTTAAATTTATCCCCAACCCATCATGTTAGCTGATATAGTGTTTCTGTCTTTTTTCCCCTCAAAATATAGAGTATTAGATCAATGTGTCCTCAAATAAAAATTCTTTTATTTGCATTCAAATTTTGTCTGAAAAACTTGTTTTTCCTTACCTCCTGGTGAAACTCATCTAATTAAACACAACATTTGCAAGGGTGAAACAAAATATATGGACAAACATATATAGGCAATGCTCAATTGAAGTTATTTTTTTGGTACCAAGACATGTGCATTTCTTTAGGATTTAGGATCTAGAAAATCGAGCCCAATACATTTTTTAGTGACAAAGTGGAATGGCTCATTATGGGTAACATGGTCATATTATATAAATATTTGATTTCATAGCACATGGTAATGTATTATAAAAAAATAATGGCAACAACTTAGTGTATAGTACCGCCAAATCATAATGTTTGACGTTCCTTAGTTCAATTTTGGGCTAACCAACATCAAATAAAACGAACTGGAGGTATTACTTTGAAAGAATTTCTCGTATCCTATAGCACACGGTGCAAAAAAAATTAGAAGGGGTAGTAAGCGGCTAAGCAATTCTCTTGTTACCAATATAAATTGGTAACGTGCCATACATGAAACAATTACAAATACAATTTTTTTTCCCTTGTCGCTGGAGGAGAGGACAGAGGAGGATCAAGTGAGCTGACAGGCCATGTGGATTGGGAACAAAATTTGTGTATGCATGGAACATTTTTTCTTCATGGACGGTACATTTTTAGCTATCTGGGAGGCTGTGGGCCTCTGTGGAACCAGTAGAGAGAAAACACGGACCGTTATCAGAGACTTTACTGGGCCACAAATTTCCTTTGGCGGGCCGCACTGGAAAATTTCTCGTTCGTTGTTGTCGTGCCGTGGAACGCGAGGAGAACACGCAGTTTTCACGCGAGGACCCGCCAGACGCCCACCCACGCCGCCCTTTCTCCCGCCCAATTCCCCAACAGCCGAAATGCCGCCGCCGCCACCGCCGCCGACGCCGCCGGAGAAGGACGCCTTCACCGAGGAAGAGAGTAGGCTCGCGGGGTTCCTCCGCGAGTTCTACTACAACGACCTCCGCGACATCCTCCTCGACGCCGATGCCTCCAGGCCTCATTTCCCCCTCGTAATCGAGTGCGTTCTCCTGCCACCGCCTCTCCCTTCCTCCTCCTGCTGCTCCAAACCCTTACCCCAAATAACCTGGCAGGTTCGCGGAGCTCATGGACTTCGACCCCAAGTTCGCCAACGATCTCTACTCCAAGCCCCGCGTTTCCCTCCGAACCCTCGACAACGCTGCTCAATGCGCCCAGGTGAGCGAACAGCCATCCGGCCGTACTACTACGCTCATGCTCAGTCCACTTTCCTTAGGCCATTTTTATCTCGTAGAGCGAGATTATCAAGGAATCAGATGATTTGAAGCGTGAAGCGCGAGTGAAGAAATTTGTGCACGTGCGCATCGACCCCTCCGGATCACCGCTTGAGTTCCCTGGTGCGCGTTGAAGCCACTTATGTGTTTGTTGGAATGCTGGTGCGGTGGTTTGGTTTTGTGATCTGACGGATCTGACTGGATTATTGATTTTGGTGGCGGTGGTGTTTCGCAGAGACATCCCCAAGTATAGGGAAGGTGCGGGTTAAACACATGTTGAAACTGATCACCCTGAAGGGAACTGTGATACGGTCAGGCAGCATCAAGATGATTGAATATGAGAGGATGTACATGTGCAGGAAGTGCAAGGACAGGTATGTGATGGATGCTTGCGGATTATGTAGCATTTCTACTTCTTTTTTTGGGGGCAAAGACTGAAGTTCCTTATTAGTATGTGAAGAACAGTGGAATCTTGAAGCATAACTGTGAAAATGTGTATTAGCAAAATTCATCTGTTCAGATGCAAACCTTATGATTATGGTTAGGTGGGCTTCTCTCTTGAAAAAAGAGAGACATTTTATAAAACCGAAGTAGAGGGTCATATTTCTAGTTGAGTTGGCTAGATTGTAGCTTCTGTTACCCTGTTGATATTTGGTAACACTGGACTGTTTGGGTTATGCATCCTGTAATAAGAAGGTGGTGAGCAAGTGCAGCCTCCATGCACTAATATAGTCTTGGGCAATTACCGTGAAGTAGGACGCCATGCGATATAGCTGTTTAGATGCTTGCCATCTTCAAAGCAATATGTCAGGTTAACGATGCACCCTCTATTATACCGTAGTTTCTAAGAAATTGATGAAAGTAGAGTTCAATCTTTCTGTTTGTTGATTGCCTTGAAGGTTAATATAAGCATCCAAAGGATTAATTTTATGACTCAACATATAGAAAGAAATATCATGACCTCATCATTCTTTTTCATAAGTCTTGTCGAACATTATGAGCATAATACACATACATGCTGGACACACAATACCTAGCTTTTTGTATCTTAAATAGTTTCAGGTGTTGTCCTGAGCTAGAGGCTGGGAATCGCATAAATCTTCCCGCATCTTGCCCATCGACGGTATTTTGCTTCCTTTGTTATTTTCTTATTGCTTGTTTTTATCTATACTTATGTCAAAATTTGGTGTACTTGCGCTGTGATGACTAGGGATTTGACCTGATCAACATGAACAATCGAGGGACGAGGTCCTTGCCTCGTCTGCTCTCGCACTTGACACAAGATAGTAAGAGGAGTAGGTTGATTGTATTGCTTGCCGATTCAGTTGCACAGCTATTACATTTATAGTCCATGATGACTTTTGCCTCTAGCCAAACATAAACTTTAACTAAACCAAATAAGCTATACTATCTTGGCGTCTTCAACCTGAACTGGTCCTTTCCTTATTCTTCTTTCGGCATCACACGCAATGACGTCCCCACATGTCATGAGCATTTATATTGTTGCATGTGATCAGGCTAATATTTTCTTGCCTATTATGTTCTGTAATGGGTTGAACCTTTATTTGAATTGCTGCTGAAGTCACTACTGATATTTTGCTGTCCGTCCAGAGTTCAAGAGGTTGTGCAAGTTCTTCATTCCAAGTGGTAGAAGATAGCATAATCTGCCATGATTATCAGGAGATTAAAATCCAAGAAAACGTACAACTTCTGGGTGTAGGGTCTATACCCCGTTCAATGCCTGTAATTTTGATGGATGACCTTGTTGATACCATTAAACCTGGAGGTAAACAGCCTATTTGTGCTTATCCATAGGATTATGATGAAGTACTAACAAAAGACTTTGGTCCTTCATGTCATTAGTTGAGGTTTATTCAGTACTTGAAAAATTCTGGAACCTTTTTTTTTTCCTCGAACACACATGAGAGCTGCGTATTTTTATATTAAGAAAAAAAAATTCATAAACCTTGATCTTTCTGGGAGTAGGTTGACCAGATAACGTGGGAATACTGTGATGATACTTTCCATCATTCCCAAGCTGTAAAATGTAACCTGTTGTACTGTTTTGCATTAGTTTCTATGGGTATCCGTTATTAGTTTAGCTTCCCGTTCTGCTATATTTAGTCATTTTTGTTTGTTGTTTCTTCAGATGATGTCATTGTTACGGGTATATTATCTGCCAGATGGTCTCCTGATACTAAGGATGTGCGGTCCAACCTTGATCCTATGTTGATTGCCAATTATGTGAGGTAATTTGATAGCAAATAATTTTGTTGTCATTAGAATTCCTTTATACCAATTTTGAATCTCTGCTATTTGTGACTGTTTGATTTCTGCATAATTATAATCTTTGAACCATTCCATTAGCCAATTACACTTGCTTATTATTGTGACTGTGTGCTGAACAATACAGGAGAACAAATGAGCTGAAGTCTGATGTAGACATCCCTCATGAAACTATCGAGGATTTTGAGAATTTCTGGAAAGAACACAAAGATACTCCCCTAGAAGGTGCTTAAATTCATGTGCTTAATCTATTTCTGGTGGTGTTTTCTAGGCTGGCCTAAATCCAATGTGCTATAATTTAAGCATATACTCTTATTGCTAGCAGCCTCCTATTTAGTTATTTTCCAACTAAAGGAAAACCAATTAGCTTGGTGTGAACACTACTGGTGCACGACAATTTCTCTCCATCCACATCTCAAGACAACTCATCCTTGACCTGTGTCGCTGGCCTGTTTCCACCCTAAGTACCGAGAAGACATATTGCTGGTGGTGTGTCACAAATGATATCAGCAGGAGCCCTCCATGACGACCATTGCCGAAAGGCGATGCTGATGACACAGGAGATCAGCACAGGCAACTGTAAAACACTTTGTTCTGTGGATTTCTACGGTGGCAAAACAGGTGCCTGATATTGGTGCTCCAAACCAAACATGGCATGGCCTCAGCTGACTTCCTGGAGAACGCAAACACAACTCACAACCGTCAATGTCTTTCACTGATGGGTTTGCCTATAGCAGTATCATCGTAATTTTCCTTGAACACACAGGCATACTGCAGGTCATTGTGTTAAGAAGTGTGAGAAATGAAAACGTGCACACGACCTTCCTCTAATACATTTGCACCACACACATTAGAAGGACCAACAGATGCAGTTAATGGCATCAAGGCATGCAGACCACATGCAATCTCATAGCTTACATATTCTTATTCTTTTTCTGTTGTACACAGGAAGAAATTTAATCTTAAGAGGCATCTGCCCACAAATTTTTGGGCTATTCACGGTGAAGCTTGCAGGTATGCAACTCTAAGCTGTATTGTTGTACTTACTAGTCATAAATTGTGCATTAAGGTTGATATATGCTCTCAGGAATTGATTGCTCATTATTTGTAGAGTAACAAATAGTACAAATAATCATTAGCTAAACTCTAATTTTTTTTCACTTCATATAGGAGCACAAGACTAATTTATACCTAATAAAAACTAGCAAGCTACACATGTCAAATTAATTAAACAACTCCAACAGCATATTCCCAAGGCTTAAAACATAAGAATGTATTGTATGGCGTTGCTTGGAACACCCCCCCCCAAAAAAAAAAAGGTTAGCCGCTTCATGGTGTATACTATAGGTTGAGTCCAAAAATGAACAAGGGAGCACCAGGCAATATTAATTCTTTGGTACCATCAGAAGATGATTGATTCCATGCCAAAAAGCATCACAGTAGAGGGTTCCTCTTTTGAGTCTATAACTTATTTGTCTTTTCGAAGTTGTTATAACATTGCTACCCTTCATGATTCCAGTTGCTCTTACTTTAATTGGCGGAGTGCAGCATGTTGATGCTTCTGGGACAAAGGTCCGCGGAGAACCCCATATGCTTCTTATTGGTGATCCAGGTACAGAGGTACTGCATTCATGATGTGTATGGACAAGTAGGAATTTCTCCATTGGGTATTGTGACTGTAAACCCTTTTTTGAGAGAAAAGGCAGGAGCTCTGCCTATAAAAGAAGAGAAAGTAGAGGTTCCACACAAAGGCACTTAGTTCTGGTGCTAGGGGGCTGCAGGGCCTGGATGAGGCCAATGTTTTAGGTTGAGTCGTGTTGGGGTTGGGCGTCTTTACTCTTGTCTGTAACTATAAGGTTTATTTCGTTGTGTTTCTGGCACACCTCATTTTCGGTCCAAGATGAGGTTGTGTACACGTAATTGGCCTTTTTTTTGTATGATACACAGCTCCTGTGTATTCGAAGAAAAAAAAGGTATTTAATTAAGGTTACATGACATGGGTGTTGGACTCCGGTATCCAATTCAGCTTTTTTTTTTTGAAACTGACTCCACTTTTTTTGGGTGGGTGTGGCGTGCACGCGTGTTGTGTTGGGGGGGGGGCTTAGGCATTCTGAACTAACAGCCAGTTTCAACATATCCCTGGATCTTGTTAGCGCAGCTGGGTGCCATGGTCTTCTGAGCCAGCCAGTCATGGGATAGTAATAGTATATTGCTCTGTTGCTTAATTCAAACATGTGAGCCAGTTGCCAATTATATAGACAAGGGTAACCATTTCTCTAAAATGAGAAAGCAGTTTATATCAACTGTAATTTGTCCTATTGAATTTCAGGTACTGGTAAATCTCAGTTTTTGAAGTTTGCCGCTAAATTGAGCAGCCGCTCTGTGATCACAACTGGTCAAGGAAGCACCAGTGCTGGTTTAACTGTCACAGCTGTCAAGGATGGAGGTACTTTGTCTGACATAGCTACCATTATGCTTTATATTTGTTTTTTTTGTTGTTGTTTCATCTTAATCTAGCAACAAATTTCTTGGTAGCTGTTATATCATGTAATAACTCCACCATTTCCCTTTTCTTGGGAGGACCTAATGACAGGGGAGTGGATGCTTGAGGCTGGTGCCCTTGTTCTGGCTGATGGTGGTTTATGCTGCATAGATGAATTTGACAGGTTATCAATCCACTGGCCAATTACTCAATTTCCCACTTAATTCCGTTATTCACTAGTGCAATTGCTCTTTATTCATCTCAAATTTCAGCACGACCTGATCCCTAAACTAAATTAGAAACCATCTGACAATACAAAAGAAATGATATGGCAAGTATATTTCCCCCCTAAAGATTCCAATACCTCTAAAAGTTCCAAATTTTGTCATCTTTGAAATAATTTATGAACCAGACCCCTTATACCTTGTGTTATCTTAATTGAGAGAACAAGCCGTAGCTCAGTTTGCAAGCAGGGTTTTAAGCTCCAAGAACTTTGGTAGTTGGATAAAAAATTTAAAATAGCTCTACGATGCACATTACACACACTTTTAACCCCTCTGTTATGCTCCACAAATGCAACTCCCCGGCCACCCCCAACCCCACCCAGCAGCACCAAAGTTTACTTGCTTTCAAATTCTCATATGTGAAAATTCATGCCATGACGTCCATACAGGTCCAATCCATGACACCACATACTCATATGTAACTGCCTGTATTGGTCTTGGTTAATAAAACATGAAAAACATCATCTACTCATGACATGAGCACATAATATAACTAATAAAACATGGGCAGTCAGAATTATCCCTTTTTTCCCTTGAACAGTATATTAAGAAGAAAAACGGTCTGAAATACAAGCTGACGAGTGGCTGAGTTGTTATAAAAATTATCCTTCATCATTTGCATTATTAAAAAATATAACGGCACCGTTCCCATTCTTGAATGTGCACCTATTTTGTGGGGTGAGTAACATCAAAGTGTTAGGTGAAAAAAAATAGTTGATAGTTGAGGGCTTACATAGCAACAGTCACCATGATGGCAACTAAACAATTGGAATAGGAACAAATTGATTTTAGGAACGGATGGCATTGTGGTGCCTTCCTATTACTTTGACATGACAACTTTGAAACCCTAAAAATGAAAGAATACCATGCAGCTCTGTAACATGTGTTCTTGCCTTTGGGAGTGCTAGGACCTAAGGATCGATTCAAGGAAGATAACCACTTTTGGGAGTCCTGGAATCTGCTCATGAGATGTCCCTAGACCTACTATGAGATGTGTACATATGCGTGTGTATTAAGTAAACACCACCCTCTTTGACAAACTCTGAGATCGGACCCCTGTTCATATGCACCTTTGGTCGGCGCCCCAGTGACCCTGCCCCAGGGTTGTGTCTTATAAACACTCACGTCAGCGGATACATAAGGAGGTCTTATAAACACTCACGTCAGCTTGTGCACTTAAGGTTTTTACCTGATGCTAGCTTGTCTTATTGCAGTGCTGTTCATACTTTGTATAAGCCATTATATGTTATGTAGTTCTTTCTGCTATAATAAATTCAATGATTATTTTATAATCTAATTGTTGTGGAGGTCTATGACACTTAAATCTGACATTCTCCTCAATAGCATGCGAGAGCATGACAGAACAACAATACATGAAGCCATGGAGCAACAAACAATAAGCATCGCAAAGGTATTGCTTCTTTGGAAAAAAAAATGCCAGTTACTCTCATTCACATTTATCAGTGTGCACTTTGATTCATCACTGTTACTTTGAATTTCAGGCTGGACTAGTGACAACTCTCAGTTCAAGAACTACTGTCTTTGGTGCCACAAATCCAAAAGGGAAATACGACCCTGATGAAAGTATTGCTTTTACACATTAAACAATTATATAGCTTGGTACTTCAGTCAAACATTGTCAGAAGCTGCATGGTGTTGCAGGCATATTTACTTCTAGATTCCATTATGATCACCCGTTGTGTTATTGGGCCATTGCCAATGATATTACTAGACTAGTAAACTTATTTCGATTCGTTTGGAGGATTTCCATACCTTGTAAATATGTTTTTAATGTGTTTACAAGTATTAGTTTAACAAGGTATCAGAAAGCAAAATGTATGCTTCTAAGCTTTTATCATTGGCCTTTGCTAAGCTTTTATCTCTAATTTTCCTTTCAGGCCTATCTGTGAATACAAAACTTTCAGGACCACTGTTGAGTAGATTTGATATAGTTCTTGTGCTCTTGGATACAAACAATTCTAAATGGGATGAAATAGTTTCATCTCATATTTTAAATGAGGTACCGTTTTGAATTCTCGTATTATGTAGTCATGAAACTAACCCAGTGGATAGTCACTTAACAAGAAAAAAAATGAATTAAGCTGTGAATTTTTTAAATTTTGCAGAATTTTGATAAGGAAGACAAGACAAATGTTTCTGAAGTAAAGTGGACACTCACCCAGTTGAGAAGGTAAACCTTTTGGTGTCTTATTACTTCCCATGAAATGGTAAGGCTTAGCTTAGAAGCTTGTGCTCAGCAATAAAATAAATTTGTTGTAACGTTCCTTTATTTTAATACCCTTCATTTGTCAGATTTTAAAGTACTGTTGTGTCAGATTGCAAATGATGACACTAAAAATTTCAAGTGCATTTAGCTGACTGTGCTCTTCACTCTGAAATTTTCCCAGTTTATCATTATCAATGCTATATACTGATAGCTGAGTTTTTCAAAATACCAGGTATATAAATTATGTAAAGAAACAGTTTAAACCAGTCCTGACGAAAGATGCCGAAATAGTTATCTCCAGCTATTATCAGCTTCAGAGAAAATCTGGAACTCATAATGCAGGTTAGCCGAACAAGTATTGTCCTCTAGCCTAAAGAGTTTTCAGCTTCTCAAAAGTATGTTTCTGTTGCAGCAAGGACAACTGTGCGCATGCTTGAAAGTTTGATAAGGCTAGCACAAGGCATGTTCTGTTGTCTCTAGGAGATATTTTCCTCCTGATATTTGCTATTCCTTTTTTCTTTCTTACAGTTTATTTTATCTTCTGTAGCACATGCAAGATTAATGTTCAGAAATGAAGTCATACAACTTGATGCCATTGCGGCCATATTATGCATTGAATCCTCCACGACAACATCTCCAATAGTGGACACTGTTGGAGATGCTCTGCACTCAAATTTTACAGATAACCCAGATGAAATATGTATCCTAACATGTGGCTTTCTAGCATTCTTATTCAAGAATATCGAGGATTTAATCAATGAAAACTTAAACTGAATTCTCTTTCCTGCTCTTCCGTTTTGTTTTGCTGTGTCAGCGAAGATTCCTGTCTATTTCTCCAGCATGCCTGGGGAAGCAGTGGTTTACATTAGAGCTGATCCATTGTCTCAGTAAATGGTAATCTACATTGCGTAATATATTTTCTGTTCATAACTGGCTTCCTTACCACTTTAGATACATCCATCATTGTACATGTAGATTCTGTAAACATACAAGCAGCTTCCCTTTGTCTTTGTTTTTCTTGACATGTCACAGACAAAGAACAGGAGAAGAACATCCTTAAGAAGCTTGGACTAGTTGAAGATTCCCTATAATTCTAGTACATATAATACCAGATGGTGCAGCCTGAAGGTTTTTTAGCGTATGGCTGTTTGATCTTATGATGTGCTATCTGCACGATTGCGCAGCGAATCCATGATATGCTAACATGAACTTGTTGTCATTGCCTCTGGAGTCTGGTTACTCAACTTCTATTTGCTTGTGTATTGGCATTTCTCAGTTTGACACTCCATTCAAACTTTTTATGATTAGATGGATAACCTGCATTCCTAAATGAACTACTACATTAATTATTGCAGATGAAATTTCCATAAGAATGATAGCCGAAATGAATCTGTGTTTACAATTTTTTGTCATGAAATGGGTAGTATGTCGTCAAAGCTTGTAGTACACCTATAACGACTTCTTAGAAAATTGCTTCTGAAGATATGAGCTAAAGCAATAAAGCATGATATGACCAGGCTTATGAGACCATCCGGCATCTTTTGACATATTGTGTTTTTGCTCGTCAGGTCTGCTATGTTATTTTTCTAAAAAAAAGGTCTTCATGATATAGTTCCTCTGCTTGACGCAATTAGTTTTCCAGTAGTGGTAATCGCTCCCTGAAAAGGGTCAACAAGTAGCTGAGGACCTGAATTTTCTCTTTTTGCTTGGGAAGCACTGCAATAATGTGTTTTTAGTGGGGGAGACAGGAGGTCCTGTGCACTTGTGCAGTGCAATGGTGCGCCTGGGCTTAGACTGCTAGCCTTGTGTTAAGTCAGGTTTTAATTAGTAAGTGATGTGTCCTATTTTTTTTTTCTGCATCACAATTTTCATGATCATATGATGCTTACCTCTCCTGTGTATTCAGCATGACATCAGTTTTCGCATTGCAGCTTGCCTGATTGATGATTCAGGTCTTTTACTGCTATAGAGTATGTGGCAGTCAATTAATCTTGATATTTGAGTTTGTCAGATGACTTCATATGCGCTATGCTGGGTACAGTACGGTTGTGTGGCGGGACGAGGTCCACCTTTGCAGCTCAGTGTCCTACTTTGAAAAAAGAAGAAAAAACCTTTGTCCAATTTTTCCAATTTGTACCCTGTATTGTAGGGTAATCAGCATTCCTTTGCCTCTCTGAGTACTGTATAGATCAGCTTATAATGAAATCTTCTTGTTAAAATCACTATAAATTAACTCTCTGAAACGAGTTCCTTTCCTCATTGCCCTCTGCCAAAGTGTATATCAATGGAAATTCGACCAATGTAGGCGGGTCTCGGTTTGTCACCAGCTCATTTGTCTGCTACCCATTAGATTTCGGTTGACAAGGAGCATAGAGACTGCCGCGGGAAACAATGTTCCAACATATACAAGCAATATTGAGAAAAGCCTGAAAGAAATATCATAACAATAACATATACAATATCAACGTGTCGAACTAACTGCCACCTGCACAGCAAAAGCACCAACAAGCTCCCTGAATCAACCAAAAGAAACCTCTGTCAAGTACTCTCGAGCTCTCAACCAATACATGAATGAATCGATGACGTGGCATCCTTACAAATAAAACAGCACTGCCTCCATCCTGGCCGTCAGCCCCTAGAACGCGCCGAGGTGCACGGCCACGAGCCCGGCCAGGCCCAACCCGGCCCACGCCGCGGCGCTGAGCCCGGTGGCGCCGGAGGTGGACTTCTTGCCCGGCGGCGAGAGGTCCGAGACGGGGGTCTTGCCGGAGCTCGAGGGTGACTTGGCGGGGGTGGTGTCCGGGATGGCGTCCGCGGCGTCCGGGGACGGGGCCACCGCCGGCGCCGGCGCCGGCGCCGGAGACGGAGACGGAGCCTTCGCCGGAGCTGGCGCCGGAGCCGGGGTGGGCGCCTTGGCCGCGGCGACGTCCACCGCGAGCTTCATGCCGCTGCTGCAGTGTCCCGCGACGCCGCAGATGAAGTAGTGCTTCCCCGCGGTCTTGAGGGTCACGGTGGTGCTCCCGGTGCTGTCGCTGCTCAGCGCGTTGCTGGAGGAGCAGGCCGCGTAGTCCGCCGCGCTCACTTCGTCCACCGTGTGCGCGCCGCTGGCGTACGTGAACACTAAAAGAATAAAAAAAAAGTTACACGAGCGGTGCAAACACAAGTGCATTATGATAAAAAAAAAATTAGTTGACTGCATCTGCATGTAAGTCGCACAAGCATATTCTAAATTTCTTCTTTGTTATTTGAGTATTGTTTAAGCATGAAAACATGGTAGAGATTAGAGGGCAAGAACAGAATTACATGAAAGCGCATCAGGTTAGAAATGGCGCTAACCGAGAGTATCGCCGACTTTGAACTTCTTGCCGCTGGCCCAGGTGGCGTAATCGCCGCTGGTCGTCCAGCCGGAGGAGTCGCCGACGGTGTACTTGGTCGCCGTGGCCGTCGAGACGCAGCTCACGATGAGCAGCGCGGCCAAGGTCAGTGACGCGACATGGCCGGAAGCCATTGCAGTAGCCGAGATCGACCTGGAATCGATCGACAGAGCAAGCTAGGAGATCGATCAAGGCAGCAGATCCGAAGTGATCGATCGAGATGCAGAGCCGATTGCAAGCCACGGGGCTCCTTTATACCCATGCCACTGTGCGAGAGACAGACAGACCGACGGACGGTACGTCGCAGCAGCTGGGAGTTGGTGAAGTGGCTTTCGTTGGCGTTGGTTGGGAGTAGGAAGAAGTAGGAAGCTCTGTCTGACGGTCTTCGATGCACAGCAGACGGACACGAAATGGCTTAGAAACGACTCTACCGGTGATCAGTTTATCTGTCAAGTACCTTTCCGGGAAATGAATTGAATCCTCCATGGTCGTTGCTGAAGCTTGCTGCCGCCCTTTTCAGTTGCGACATCTTTCTCACGGCGAACACGCGTCAGCGGAGTTCTTACGAGGACAGGGGAAGAACGACGAGGACGTATCAATGGAAACTTGTAACTGCTGGTGGATTGGCACTGTTACCAGACTGGCCATCTATGTGCTGTGTGGTTAGCCATGAAAGGCTTTCATTTGGCGAGGACTAACAGTATCTTGCTCCAAGGTCATTTGAGGCCACTTTTTTCTTTATACAAAGAGATGATTACTAAAAGTGCAGGCCAATCCTTGTACGTTGGGTAGATTATCTGTGATCTCACTAGCTCTTCATGTTATTTTGCTGGTGAATGGCAGGCACCTACCCTGTGGACAATGACACCTCCCACAGAATGTGATCACGAGAGGTTGAGAAGTCTTTGAGGCGCATCAATCTCACCGGCTGATCCCAGCAGGAACAGGGTGTACTTGAGACCCTTGTGGCAGGCTTGCAGTAAAGCAAGTTGTGACACGAAAGTTTGCAAGTTAGCTAGTACGTGCGAAAGATCAATCGGTTGGACCGTGATCTGAAGGCAATGAGATGAACATTTAATTTCGGTGCTTGTGGGTGGGGTACGTTCTTATCCAAGAGACCAAGAGGGGCATTAGATCGAGGACGACCAAACATTGGACAACAAGCTACGCTAGCTTGGAGTAGATGTCGATCTTCGATCCGGTTGTTCAGTCACCCAACACGAATGAGACGAGTAGGGTTGCCCTAGTTTGGTACAGGTAGTAGAGCAGTTGTGTTTGTTGGTTAGGCTACTTTCCTTTGTCAAGGTAGCATGTGCTGCCCTGAGTCTAAGCCTAGTCTCATTCAGAATTTCAGATTCACAGATGAATTTTGCCAAGGAATTGCAACCAAATACTGGGCCGAATTTAGAAGTCTTCTCCTCCTTGGGCCCATACATACTTTGATTAGCAAGCAGGAGGGAGGCCACGAGTGCTATAAACCCAACCCACTGTGTTGTGTACTCTCCTTAAAGGCTTTAACACACTTTTCTTGCGTCAAATAACCAAATGTGTCAGATGGCTAATAGTTACAGTAGTGTGGCTGATAGTACGTCTCCAATTATGTTTGGATTCATGAGTAAACTTTAGTCGTTTCCTTTTAGTTCTATTTTACTTTCTAAAGTCTCAAACAAAGGGACTTAAAGGGAGGACTAAAGTATTTAGTCCATTAATCCCTAAAGGGATGACCTAAACGGCCTAAAAGATTTTTCCACCCTACGCCCCTAAAAAGCGTGCTGAAAGGATGAACACCACATGTGCGCATAGGGATAAGATATTCTTTGTATAGTTGGTTTAGTGGCTTTAGTCACTCTTTAGTCTTTCCATCCAATGATCCAAACATGATAGATATTAAACTTTTAGTCCCTGAACTTTAGTCCAGGGACTAATGGGTCCAAACAGGCCCTAAATTTAAACATAGAAATGAAGACAGTAAAGCACCATACATTGCTTTCAGAGAAAACAGGACGAGATTGCAGCCAGCAAGACGTGAACCAAAAGAAGGAACACATTAAATTAGTTCCGCAACTACAAATAACCCCCAGTACTTCCTTCCTTAATTTGCAGGATAATAAATTGCACGTCCTTCTGCGGTATCCATGCCGCCGGCGACGATGCCGTGCACGGTGGCCGCGACGTCGCCGGCCGACGAGAGCTGCCACTCGTCACCCATCTGCACACAGCACAATACTAATCGATAAGAAGACCACCATGTAATGCTATTATATAATGCTAACGGCAATTATGCACACGTGCCTTTAGGCTGAAGGTGTACAAGACCATATGGTCGGCCGTGGTGGTGGCGTTGAGGTGGAGCGCGGCGAGGCCGCGCCGCTGCATCCCGAGCAGCATCTGGCTCCGCCGCCGCCGCCGCCGCCGCCGCGGGGCCAGCACCTTCACCGTCGCGTGGCCCTCCGACACGACCGCCTCGACGTCCGCCACGGCGCCCGTCGTGGAGCGCGTCTCGCCGCCGCCGCTGCTGCTGCCGCTGGCGTCGTCGACGACGTTGTCTGCAGCAGCGGTGGAGTACTGAGGGAACGTGAAGAATCTGGTGAAACGCTCGGAGATGCGACCGGCGCCTGCAGCGAGTGCAAGCGGTGCTCCAGCTCCTTGACGAAGGTGATGGCACCTTCGACTATGGACGCTTGGTCACCCTGCCCACGAACGTCAGAAACTGCTGATCAAGCTATTGATTGCCGCATCTTTTTTTTCCTCTGTGATCGTGACAGCAACAGATCCTCCCGTATGGACGAACAGTGTGTCTCACAGTGAGGAGAATGATTTGACGTGTCTCGGGTGAACGATCGAAGCACTGATGGTGCGGCGCAGCTCGTCACGTACGTACCCGTCGTGCGTAGGAGGGTGGCATGAGGGAGCGCAGCGCGGCGAGGTACTCGTTCATCTGCCGCCGCCGGTTGCGGTCGACGGCGATGTGGTTCTGCCGCTGGCTCTCCGCCTCCACCACGGTCCTCCTCGCCGCCGTGGCCATGGTCCCTCTCCGCCGCCGCCGAAGCCTCCTGACCGCGGTCTGATGCAACGGCCGCCGCGCGGACGATGTCGCCAACGTCGACGGCAAGCCCGTCGCCGCGCCACCGGCCGCGACGTTGGCCCAGGCACAGCAGGTGCTCCCGTGCGGCGGCGCTGCCACGATCCCTTCACCTTCCTGAGACACCATGACGCCCTTCTTGATGATGGTACCCTCGAGATCTCCGGCCGAGGCGATGGCATAGCCGCGAAGGACACAGCACGGGACGCGGGGTTGATCTGGCCGGAACGCCACAGCTTCGAGAAGCGCCATGCCTCTCTATGGACTCTACTCTTACAGAGCAATGCTTGCTTACCTTTGTGGGCGGTTCAGCTTAATGGCGTCGCTGAGGCCATCCCGCCGGCTATAAAGGAGGACGACACTTATGGCCATGGACGTAGGGCACAGATGAAAGCTGCATCTGCACAATCATATTACTGTTGCAGACTTGCAGTGTGGAGACAAGGAAAATCGAAAAGTTTTTTTCCTACACTTGTTGCTCCAAAGAGCAAAAAATGCCCCCACGGGTCGGTAACAGTCCTAGTAATCTGGCATTCTAGCAAGTGATGATTTTACGATCATCAGTACATGAAATTTGTCCTGCCGTTCGATTTTTTTTTATTTTTTTTCTTCGTGTAGGCTAGATTCCATTTGGTAATTGGGAGGCTAGTATATAATGATGGCCTTAACAACAAAGTCTATCTCATTCCTCATCACTTTTGGTGCAGTCCTCTTCAGGTGGTTTCTTTTTAGATAATGGATAGAAACCGGCTCCAACCTTCAAATAAAGGAATCAGACCACCGTTTATATGAACCGACTTCAACAGTCTAACATTAGCATAAAAGCTCTTGCAAAATGTTAATAACCAAGTCTAAACAAAAGTGGCCACCCAAATGAAGCAAAGAAATTAGCACAACATACAATTACCAAATAAAATTAACATGTGGGTTCCAAAGAGGCAGCTGCAGTCCTCTACAATATAGATCGTAGTGCTGCCCGTGTTTCATGTCTTTTTTTTATTAGTATTGTTTTATCATAAAGTACATGATTCTAGAAAAAAATGTCATGAATTAGAAAATGTTAAGATTTGACCACCATAATGGAAGCATATCTGTTAGTTTTGGCGGCACAGCTCCAACCAACCCTTGTTTGTAACACCACAGATGTATTCCACTCCTTCTATTTGTTTAGTAACCGAAATACATAACAATTCGACGAGCGAGGAAGGTCCTGCCGACGAGATCGAGCTACGCTCGCCGCCGCCTAGAGCCGACAAGATCCAACCTGAAGTTCTCTCCCCCTCGTCTCCCCTTTAAGCCGTTACACGCCGTGCCGAGATGGCAACAGCTCCGCCCGTTCATGGGCCTGCAAACTACTTAGCCCACATCGGCCCAACTACTTTGCTACTTGGTTTCTTGGCCCTGGTCGATATCCTCCTTCCCGCCTTCTGCTCCACGCCCTTCGGCGAACCTCCAGCCTTCTGCTCCCTTGCAAGCCTGAGATAGTCATCATCCTTGACATTCCCCTCTCCTTGAGAAACAACTTGTCCCCAAGTCGTGATAGATTTGAATTTAGCCATCATAACATCTTCATCTTCCCAAGTTGCGAGATCTGCTGGCCAACCCACCCACTTGATCAACAGTTGCCATATCATTGGATTGTTTTTGCACTTCATGCGACGATCTAGGACCATCTCAGGTTCAGACATTGCGATATCATTGGGAGGTAGAGCAGGTGTAACTCTGAATGTGTCGCCTTTGACAGCCTTAAGCAAAGAAACATGGAAGACTGGGTGGATGGAGCTGTTAGCAGGTAGCTTCAGGCGATAAGCAACAGTTCCAATCTTTTCCAGAATTTCATAAGGACCGAAGTACTTGAAAGCCAGTTTGTGGTTTGATCTGGTGGCTAGAGACGTTTGCACATAGGGTTGAAGTTTGAGCCATACCTTTTCTCCAATTTTGAATTCCCTGAATGTTCTGCCTTTATCAGCTTGATGTTTCATTTTCTGCTGGACTCTAAGTAACTGCTGCTGTAACAGTTGAGTCATCTTGGTTCTATCTTGGAGCCAGTCCTTTAAGTCAGGCACCACACAATCATCCAATTGAATACCAAAATATCGAGGAGAATGGCCATAGAGTACTTCAAAAGGAGACTTGTTAAAGGCAGAGTGAAAATTAGTGTTGTACCAAAATTCAGCAGATGAAAGCCAATTGGACCATTGTGCTGGACAAGCCTGAGTGAAGCATCTCAAATAAGCTTCAACGCTCTGATTGACACGTTCTGTTTGGCCGTCACTCTGAGGGTGGTAGGCTGAACTCATCCTAAGTTCAGTTCCAGTCAACCGGAATAATTCTTGCCACAACTGACTTGTGAAAATTTTATCCCTGTCAGATACTATAGCCTGTGGCATACCATGGAGTTTGTAAACATTATCCATAAACAACTTGGCTACCTTTAGAGCAGTGAATGGGTGAGCCAATTTGATGAAGTGTGAATACTTTGAAAACTTGTCAACAATCACCATTATACAGTTATATGACTGAGACCTGGGAAGGCCTTCTATGAAGTCCATTGTTATAACTTGCCATGCAGAATCTGGGACTACCAACGGTTGAAGTAGGCCGGGGTAGGGAACTCTTTCGGTTTTTGCTTGTTGGCAGATATTACATTCAGAGACAAATTTCTGGATATCAGCTCTCATGCCAGGCCAGAAGAATAACCGTTTGATTCTGAGGTACGATACATGTATACCAGAATGTCCTCCCATAGGACTGTTGTGTAAAGCGTGCATGACTAGTTGCTGAGCTTTAACATTGTTGTCAAGCCAAATCCTCCCCTTATATTTGATAATGCCTTGTGACAACGAAAAATCACCATGTTGCTGATTGTGTGCCAACTTGATCAAGAGTCTTTGGGCTTCTTCATCATTGCAATAATTGTCTTGGATTTCTTGTAACCACACTGGTTGAGCCGATGAGATGGCTAACAGTTCTTCAGAATCATGGTGTGTCTTTCTTGATAGAGCATCTACGGCACTATTTAGAGATCCTTTCTTGTAACAGATCTTATACCGAAGCCCAAGTAACTTTGTCAGAGCCTTCTGTTGCCAGTAAGAGTTTAATCTTTGGTCATCCAAGTGAATTAAACTTTTCTGATCAGTTTGAATCATAAATTCAGCTGGCTGTAAATAAGACCTCCAATGTTCTATTGCCATTAGAATAGCTAAACTTTCTTTTTCATAGGTGGACAATCCCTGATTCTTGGGTCCCAAAGCCCTACTGACAAAGGCTATTGGGTGTCCATCTTGTTGTAGTACAGCCCCTATGCCCTTATCTGATGCATCTGTTTCTACCACAAAGGTTTTTGAGAAATCAGGAAGTGCTAGGACCGGGGCAGAAGTTAAGGCCAGTTTGAGAGCCTGGAAAGCTTGTTCAGTGGCAGATGTCCAAACAAACAGTTGCCCCTTCTTGAGGAGATCAGTTAGAGGTTTGGCTAGAATTCCAAAGTTCTGTACAAATCTCCTGTAGTACCCTGCCAGGCCTAGGAAACTTCTCAACTCTTTGACTGAGGTGGGTGATTGCCAATTTAGGACATCAGCAATTTTGTTAGGATCTGTGGCCACTCCATCCTTGCTAATGACGTGTCCCAAGTATTTCAGTTGTTGTTGTCCAAAGGAACACTTTGATAGCATGATTTTGAACTGATGTTGCCTGAGCAGATCGAATACCATTTGGACATGCTGGATATGTCATCAATAAACACAACCACACATTTTCTGAGTAAGGGTGCCAAAACATGGTTCATAACAGCCTGAAAGGTTGCCGGAGCTCCAGCCAAACCATATGGCATCACCTTGTACTCATAGTGGCCCGAATGAGTTTGAAATGCTGTCTTGTACTGATCTGCTGGGTTCACCAAAATCTGGTGAAAGCCTGATCTGAGATCCAATGTAGTAAACCACTTGGCCCCAAAAAGTTCTTCAAATAGTTCCTCAATAATGGGAAGGGGAAATTTGTTCTTGATGGTATAAGCATTTAACCTCCTATAGTCTACACACAATCTCCATTCCCCATTTTTCTTTTTAACCAGGAGGGCAGGAGATGCAAAAGAACTGGAACTTTCATGGATCATTTTGTTTCTTAATAACTGGGCCACTTGTTGTTCAATCTCATCCTTTTGCGCTGGTGTGTATCTGTAGGGTCTAAGCCGAAAGGGCTGAGACCCAGGAAGTAAAGGAATTGAGTGAGTCATTGCTCTATTACCTGGAACCCATGTTGGATCTGCAAACAAGTCTGGGTATTGATCAACTAGGTTCTGGATGCCAGGACATAAGACCTTATCTGAAACAGCAGTGCTTTCAACAGTGTATATCTACACGATACACCAGATATCCTCCTCCTTTTGCATAGCATACAGCTGATCCCCAGAAATGTTCGAACACTTGTGCTCAGAAATCTGTTGACCTCTAAGAGTGACCCTCTTTCCTTGATAATCAAATGAAGCCATTTCTGCACCCAATGTACTTCCATAGGACTAAACCTTTCCAGCCAATCCATCCCAAGGATAGCATCGTAGCATTTCAATGGCAATATCTTGAAAGATGTTTGAAACTGAACACCTTGTGTTAGCCAGCTACAATCAGTAATTTCATGAGTGCAAGTCAGAATTCCTCCATCTGCTATCTTCACATTGATGGGCCTTGGCAGCCTTTGCCAATTGGATATCAGTGTAGCCAATTGCTCACTGATAAAGCTATGAGAGCTTCCTGAGTCAATCAACATTACCACTCTTTGGCTATGGATGTACCCTTGCAATTTGACGGTTTTTCCAGCATAAGTTCCATTCACTGCCTGATTGGAAATTGACATCAGGTCATCACCTGAATCAGAAGAAACTTTCATCCAGAATAGCCTTGCTCTCTGGTTCTCCAGTTACCATTTGCCACAGTTCTTCAATAACATGCAGTGGAACACTTTCAGAACAAGCATGTTGAGGTCCCCACTTCGATCCACACTTGAAACAAAGGCCCTTTGCCTTTCGATAGGCCATGAGGGCAGACACTCTATCATTTTGAGGTCTGCTCCTTGAACTGGACAGAGACTTCTTGTCACTAGAGATAGCTTCTTCTTGAAACTTGACAGAGTGATAAGCAGATCCCCCTTTTGCAATGTATCTGCCAGAGGTTTCCCCTTTCTTCATTTCTCTTGATAGCATGGAATTTCCCACCAGCACTTCTTCCTGCAAAATTGCCAAAGAACTAGCAGTATCCAAATCCTTTGGCCTATGAACAAGTACTACAGCTTTAATATCTGGTTTTAAGCCATCTACAAACCTACTAGTGATAACAGAGGGGTTGAAATTCGGATCGTGTGCCAAGAGTTGATGAACTAATTCATCGAAAAGTTCTACATACTCTGTCACAGACCCAGTTTGCTTAATATGGAAGAACTGTCTAATAACATGCTGGTGCTGATCTCTTTCAAATCTATCCACTACTGCTTGACACAAGGTTTTCCAATTACACCTCCTAAGATCTATCTCAATTGATTGCATCCAGAAGGCAGCTGACCCCGAAAAGTAAACCAGGGCCAGCTTAACCCAATTCTCTAGTGGAGTGGCACAAATATCAAAATATCCCTCACACCTTCTAATCCAGATTTTAGGATTTGTACCATCAAAACGTGGAAACTCAAGAGGTGGAACAGAGTGACTCATGTTGGACATTTGGGACATCATGGAAGGAGCTATAGGGCTGAAACCAGCGAAAGGAACAGGTGAAAGATTCGAGAATTGGTTCGCACCTGTGACCGGAGCTAGTCCCAGGGTTGCATCAACCCCAGAACCATCACTCCGGTTATAGGGGACCTTGCCGTGGCCGATTTGCCCGGACGTCGCCCCCGGAGGGGATATCTCCAGATGGGCGGAGATCGACGCCACCTTCGACGCCGGCGCTTTTTCTGAATCCAAGGTGTATCCCTCCGCGCCAGGCCTCGCCAGCTTCGTAAGCTGATTCCTCAGATCCGCAACCGAAGTCTGCAGATCCAGCATGCGATTCTCCACCTGTGGACGCCAGTCCTCGAACTCTCCCTTGGCGGTCTTGAGATCTTCGACTGAATTACGGACTTCAGAGAGCCTCTTGTTGTTCTCGGCCATCTCCTTAGTCTGCTCATCCAGCTTGTTCAGAATCAACGCGAGTTGCTCTTCGATCTTCATGGATACTTGGGATCTAGTGCGATGCTGATGATTCGCCAGAATCGATAGGCTCTAATTACCAAATGTAACACCACAGATGTATTCCACTCCTTCTATTTGTTTAGTAACCGAAATACATAACAATTCGACGAGTGAGGAAGGTCCTGCCGACGAGATCGAGCTACGCTCGCCGCCGCCTAGAGCCGACAAGATCCAACCTGAAGTTCTCTCCCCCTCGTCTCCCCTTTAAGCCGTTACACGCCGTGCCGAGATGGCAACAGCTCCGCCCGTTCATGGGCCTGCAAACTACTTAGCCCACATCGGCCCAACTACTTTGCTACTTGGTTTCTTGGCCCTAGTCGATATCCTCCTTCCCGCCTTCTGCTCCACGCCCTTCGGCGAACCTCCAGCCTTCTGCTCCCTTGCAAGCCTGAGATAGTCATCATCCTTGACATGTTGCCACGATTACGGACGTACTGATGCTATCGCCTAGTGGTAGCCTTCTAGGGTAGCATACTAGCATCTCATGTGGCAGCGACTCTAGATCGTTAGTAGGCTGACCATTGTTCAAGCTTCACAATGGAATTTGATGGCACGACGGCAACAACAAAAATAAATCAGTTATTTTTTTAGAGGAACACAAAAATCAGTTTTTTTACGGTAGCAAAAATCAGTTACAGTGGTGGCCGGGCCACACAAACGTTCCCGCTAACTTTATGGCTTTCCGAGCCCAGTGGGCAGGGTCTAGGGGATGGCAGATCCTCCCGGCCCAAATGCACAGTACAAACTGAACTTGCATCCCATCATGCCTGGATCGTCGGCGTCGGGGACGACTGACGAAATGCCGCCGTGTTTTCTCCTCCTCTCCTTTCGCTCCAGACTCCAGAGGAGGTGACAGATGACTCGTCGCAGTCGCACGCTCACACTCCCGTCCGGCATCCGCGCTGCAGACTGGCGTCGATGTACAGTAGAGCAGAAGTTCAGTGCTGGTAGTGAAATGGGGCACGGGCGGCAGGACTGTGGCCTCTGGTGTCCGGTCCGGACCTCGTTGATCGGTAGGTTCGATCGGCATTGGTGTAACGTCTCCCAGTTAAAGTGCCAACAGTGGGCAGGAACGGGCGATGGGCACCCAGTCATGGCCAGATCTACGAACAGGTTGTAGCAAGTTACTGCCCTGTGTCCATGTGAGGT
Organism: Digitaria exilis; assembly: GCA_015342445.1. Taxonomy (NCBI): domain Eukaryota; kingdom Viridiplantae; phylum Streptophyta; class Magnoliopsida; order Poales; family Poaceae; genus Digitaria; species Digitaria exilis. The sequence goes on from JACEFO010002429.1 coordinate 335,498, forward strand.
TGTAGGAAGTTACTGTCCTGTGTCCATGTGACTGAGCATCCCAAGCAGCCAGCTTATGCCCATCTATAGGATTTAATCAGTCTCATAGCCGTTCGGCATTGCTTCCTGTGACAAAAACTCAGTGCAGATTCAAAAACATTACAAGTATTAAAGTGAGATGAACAATAACCAAGTCAAATTATTTTGAGGCAAAGTTTGCCTTCGGACATTTACCATGAACAGGCAGCATTTGCTTTGCTATCCGATGTCTTAAAGATACAACGACAATATATTCGCTATACTGTCTCTTACAACATGTACCACGTCCTAGATCTCCCAGCATACCGAACGAACTTTATGCTTATTCGACACCAGTAACAGAAAAATAGATTCTACACCGTAGTCGTGATCATGTATATAGCCTGAAGCCACATGCAATACACTACAAACAACTACCCCCAAAGGGAGGCCAATTTTTACTGCCTACCTTTTAATGTCCCTTTCACCTCGATTGTAGCTCCGGTGATCATGGGCATCAGTCCTCCGACGATTGTCAAGGGCTGGGGAATGGTGCTCTTGACTATCAGTGGATAGTTCGCCCTCTTCAGTATTTTCCATCCCGCGAACGGCCTTCTCCTGATCCTCGCGGTGTGCAGGACGAGGCCAACTCTGCCTTCTCTCCTGCTTGTTCTGCTCACCCTCAGCAGCCAACTCCACACCATGCTCCAGCTCCCTCTCAATCAGGTCATCATCGTCTATGACGTCAACCTTCCTAGAAACATCAACTTTAGATTTCCTTCGCTTCTCCAGGGCCGCTTTCACCTTATCCTTGTCTATCTTCTTCATTGCGTCCATCATGGAGGATGACATTTTGGAACCATCATTGCTACTGGCAGCACCATCCCTTGCTTCATCCTGAGGTGTCCTCTGGTTTGAGTTTTGCTTCTCTGGAAACGGGTGGTCATAGCCACGGTGACCTGGCACGCTTTGCTGGCTTGACAGTCTGGATACTTGATGCTGTTCATGGGTAGTAGGTGCATCAACAGTTCCTGGAGCTTTCCCAGCAACACGATGATTAGCAACACTAGCAGGGCTCCCATTTGTATCATTTCCTTGCGATGGTGGTGGTGCAACGTTGCTTTGCTCGTACAACTCCAAGATTTGGTTGCTAATCTCTGAAAAATAAATGTCATAAATAAACATTGTCAGCATGCATCCTTGACATCATGATCATCAAAAAGTAACCTTTTCAACGAAAAGAGTAGAAAAACAACACGAGATACCGGAAGTGACATAGACGGTGACAGGCAGACATAATATCTGAACAAGTGACAAGATCTAAGAAGACAGTACTACTCAAAAAACATTGCTAGTAAACAATAATACATCTGGTTCGATACAAGAAGTGGCCATCCAAATCCAGGTGCATTCTCTATTCCACAATGCAATATGCTTAAAAAGTCAAGATATTCCCTTGCAGCACAGCACACAAAACTCTGTCTTCACCCAACCTATCCACGTCGAACACCATATTTGGGTGTCAAACTGTCAATCAATTTTCCCGCAGATAGCTAACCTCTAGCAGCAGCTGTGATTAACAGTGTTCCGAAATACTAGCCCTAACTAAAAATAAATACCGTACTCGTGCAGTGCAGGTATTCCCTACTGACTTTGCATCCAGAAACGCATCCAGAGACCAACCTTCCAAGTGACGTGGGGTAACATCAAATTCTTGCCACCAGACCTTCTCGCCATCTGATGGAAGCTTGACTTTGAGAAACTTCGCAGCCAGGAAGATTGCACCGGCCGCGATATGGTGGGGCTTAAATTGCAGGCAGAGCGAAGTGCGGAGCCTGTACACCCCTTTTAAGGCGTAGTAAATAGGCATATTTGAGGATTACTCTTTGTAACAAGAAGAGTAATTTTAGCATACCCATCATTGACAAAGTTCCAGGCAACTTGAGCAAGTGCATTTTGGGCAATCTTGAATTTCTTTATTGCTTCAACCAAGGGCTTGTATGGATGGTGGATATTCAAGTCAAAACCAAGTGTTACAAGAAGAACACGCTCAGCAAGTAAAATAAGTTCCTTCTGTTGTTCATATACTTCCTGAAGAAAACAAAGCACAGAAAACTTCAATTTGGTTGTGCCACAGTAGTTTGGAAATACAATTGCATCAAACAGATTGCCCTGTATTGTTAAAAAAAAATTATGTTGAAGTGGCTTCAGGGCAAGTGTCTGCAGATAAAAATATATATATAATTCTCAACTCCAAAAATAAGGTTATTGATTGCCTAAAAACAAATACATTAACATAAATGTTCTCGATCAACTCAACTATCTCACCTTCTGCTTAATTCGCTGAACCGCCACAGGATCCTTTTTGTGGATGATCTCATAGGAAATGAGTATGACATCCCTAAGAGGTCTGGGGGTTTCTTCAACTTTTCCAGCCAAGAACATACAAACTGTTGCAATTGTCTGCATCATATAATGTACATATTGTAAGTTTAAATTAACTAAGACGTATACTACTACAATAAAAAGAATGTATTGTCAACCAACTCAAATTTTATTTGCATATCTGTAAAGGACTTTATCACATAATAAAGAAGGAGGTGACCGTGCATGAGACCAGATCTCAAACAGGTGAATATCCAAAGCACAAAGCATAGACCTATACATTACAGACACATAATTTACATTAAAAACCAAGGAATTCAAATAGAAAGCCATAAAATCATATTATAAGCCACATGATTCAACTGTTGTGTCGGTAATACCATCCTCCACACTTATGCATATGCACACAGAGATCAGTCCATGGACTATCTGCAAAGGTGAATGTGCTCTAACCTACCACCATCACCACCAGTCCTGTCTTCTATATTAGCAAGCAAAGATATGATCTACATTGTGTCTTCAACAAATGGGTGGTAATAGAACAGAACACACACATATGCCTCACCACATGCTATGATAGCACACATTACCATATTGACAAAGTGATTGACAGGTAAAGGGCAAATGATTCGTTGACATAGGTGCCAAGTATCACTTTACAATCATGCAAAAAAGACAACGAAATAACATGTTTAAACAGTAGAGCCCATGTACATTTTAAAAAAGACTTACCCGTCTATCATTTTTTGCATGAGATTGACGAAGGAAAAAACGATGGCAGAAGACTATAGCTGTAGCAATCGTGACTTGAGGCCTACATTAAAAAGCAATTTGTTGTCATATACATAATCAGATTTATTAACTACAGAACTCATAAACTACACAAACAGGACAGATAGTACTCTCTTCGTTATAAAATGTAGGTCGTTTTAGTCTAGTTCTAAATCAAACCTCTCTAACGTTCAACATATTTATAGAAAATTATGTTAACATCTACAATAATAAAACGCACTAACAAGACATTTCATACCGGATTTGAGGAAACTGATTTAGTGTGGTAGATGTTTATGTATTTGTCTGCAAACTTGCCCAACGTCAGAGAAGTTTGACTTAGGATAAAACTAAAAAGACTTGCATTTTGTAGTCGAAGCAGTACACGATTAAAGTAGTATTTAGTATGACTTGCTGAAGCAGTAGTGGAAAAAGCCAGCCCAATGCAACGCAAGAACAAATGATCAAATCACCACTTAATTAGCCAACATTTGTTTGCCTTCTTCTAGAAAGCCACTTTATGTATCACAAAATCTTTACCTTCTATGCCTCCTCCACCACCAGTTAGATTGTTTTCAGAAAAAAAAAAAAAATATTTGCCGTCTTACGAAGTTTATGACATTAATCCTGTTAAATCTTCCCGACAAATGTTCTATCTACAGAAAGGGCATTACCTAGGTGACATAATGTATCTTTTTATGGCTGTGGACCCCGTTCAGCACACAGTTATGCAACAATTCCAACAGCACTTTAGCAGCTTGAGGATTATATGATCTTTTTTTGTAAAGATTCTAGCTTATCTAAATTATTTGGTTACAATGATTGTTAGAGTCATCAATAATGTAAGGATCCAGGTATTGATAAAGAAGGAAAGCGAGGAGTCCTGCTTTTTCCTCCTATTTTCTAGCTGCAACCAATTAATTAAAACTGCTCTAGCTATCGTCCTAAAATGTCAATCCATAATAGTATGCTAAGGGTTTTAAACAGTGTCATGTGCAAGAACTGCCGTGTAAATTAATCACTAGAATTTCATCATATTTGTAAAGTACATTGTACAGTCTTATAAACATGTAAAAAATTCTTCAGACAGCAGCAAAAGCTTAATAGGAAAATGAAAATAAGCTGAAAGGAAATAACAGGACAACCAAACATAAAAAGAGTAAGAATATTACAGATGGTACGTCTATCATCTTTTCAGAAATACAAGTAATGGTAAAATATTTTGTGGTAGTATATAGACTTACACTTGAAGCCTCATCCCCAAATCCTGCAGAAAAATGCAGTATGACTTGCGCAAATAAGACTCTTTCTTCAGATCAATGCCATCTCCCCTTGAAGGGGAATATTCTTCTATTTCTTTTCTACTAAAATACCACGAATTACCAAGTTTGCCACCTTCTGTATTTCTGCCATACGGGATTCTATATGGGCTATTTTCTACAATTCCATGATGTGAAGAGTCACTTGTCTGTATGACATCCATGTAGGATGTTCCTCTTCTCTGCTCAGCAATCTGAAGAAGCGAGGAGGGTAGTGTTATTGGTTGCAAACTTAACACAAACTAAATAGTATTTTTAGAACAGAAGTGGTAAAGAGCTGAAAAATAATAAAAAAAGGGAATGTGCATGAACCAAACTATATGTTTCAAATGACATCTGATGATGCAAGTTATGGTGGGGAAAAGTGGCACCAAAGGGATGATCCAAACTCGGCAAAGCTAAATGAGTGAAAAGATCTATCCATGCAGGTCCCATGAATTGCCAGTCATTCATGGAAGTCCAGTGACCTAACAAACTACAAAAATAAAATATGGTAATATCAAAACAATGGCCTTATTATTTTGTGCAGAATAATCTTCATTCATTAGGCCCTGATCTCCCACCAGGGCCCATGTTTCCTATCTAACCTTGCTAGCTATGATCCGAATCTCCTCCACCGTTTACTGCGCCACATACAGGGAGCAGCTGCCTGACCTGCAACCCAGGTTGAGGCTCCCCGCACTGGCTAGAGGCGCTGTAACCATGCCTCACTGTTTCAGCACACATCTTGGAGAGTTTTCTACACCTGAAGTAGCAGGTCGTCCCCAGAAGAACTGCTGTCCACAAAGAAGCTTGGCTAGGTGCTGGTTGTCCAGCGTGAGGAGCAGGTCCTTGTGGAATGACAGGCACCTCGTCGGTTGAAGGTTGCAAACAGATCGGGACCACTAAGGCTGTTTGCAACGGCATCCCCTAATCCACACTGAACCTCTATTATAGGGGTTTTTTCCAACAAAATCACCTGCAACGATACCCTGAATAGGACCCTCTAATCTTCAGGACCTCCCCGAACTCCCACAAATCTCCAGGCTTCCTCCGACTCCTCCAAATCGCCACCTCCCCGAATCGACGCCTGCCCCGTCGCCGCCTCCCCCTCCCCCGTCGCTGCCTCCCTCTCCACCTCCTCGTCGCCATCGCCGCCTCCCTCTCCCCGCCGCCTTCCTCGTGTTGACGGCAGATGACGGACGACATGCAGGTGGCCGGGCTGGGCCGCGTCGAGGGCTTTCGCGCCTTCGTCATGGAGCTGCCTTCCAACGGCGGAAGGTCTTCTTCGTCACTGGGTTCTGCGACGCGTTGCTCAGAGGTCTGGGGAGCTGGCGTGGCCGGCATTGGCCTGCTGCTGCCGCTGCAGTGAGAGATGTGGTTGTTGCTGCGCCAGCGGAGGCTGCGAGGCTGGTGGCTGTGGGGCCAGCGGGGGAGGAGCGGCCAGTGGCGAGGCGGATGAGATGGATTGTGGCTGGGGGTGGCTTCGGATGCGACGAGAGCGGCGGCGGCGGCGGCATGTGCGCATGGCGTTGATGGCGGTGGTTGATTGGCGGCATGGGGATGGACTGGCCGGCGATCTTCTGGATGAAGGAGAGGACGACGGCATCGCGGGAGGCGGCCCTAGCACGCTCCTGGGCGAGGATCTCCTGCTCGCGGGCGGCTGGTGTATTGGCCGGCGGAGAGGAGGGTGGGGCGATGGGGGCAGAGCGAGATCGGGCGGAGGCCGAGCCAGCGGATTGGGGAGCATGTACAGGATACCGTTGCAATTGACCTCGGATTTAGAGGGTGAAATAGTTTACAGGGTGTTAAAATATTCTTTTAGAGGGTGAAATATACAGGATACCATTGCAAATAGTCTAATGCACTATTGTCTAATTCGACACAACTAACAGCAAAGAAAGTGCTGGATTTCGAAACAGTCCGTTGTTATTGATTGTACGGAACAGCTACTTTTAATGGTTGCTATGGAAGGAAAATTTCGATTCATTGCGCCCAAACCTCAAACCACAGAAAAATTACATTTGTCAAAATTAACCCACAGGTTTGATCTTAGCTGCATCCAGAAGCAACTCCCTAACCAGGAACCCTAGATTACTCCAGCCAAACACGCAACAATCTATATATATATATATAATACAAAAAAGAACTGCTCCGCGCAGCACCCATTCTCTCAATGAAAGAGTCAATCATGCGACCCAGAAAAGGCAGAAACAATTCAAACGAAAGGCAAGTGGAATGGGATCGGATCGGATCGGATCGTAACCTGAGAAGTCGATACGAGTTCTCCTAGAGCAGGGGTGTCGATGATGCGCGGCAAGGCAGGACGGTACGGACCGGTATAAGCGCTGCCGGAGGGCGCGGCTGAGGCGGTGGGCGGCGGCTGTAGAGGCGGTGGGCGGCGGCGGTGTCGTGTCGCGGGGAGGCTGCGAGCCTGCGTGCGAGGCGAGGCTGAGCAGGGGCGGAACCCTAGCCGGCTTGGTTTTGCTTTGTTTGGCTGGTCTCGAACTCGGAACGTGGGCTGAGACTGGGCCGGACCTGGCTGGGACTCGTACCCGATCCAGCCCAGATGCAATGGCGGAAATTTTAATTTTTGTATTATTTATTTTCTGAAATTTTAAAAATAAATGTCTTGATATTAATTTTACAGAAATGTCATCCCACCGCCAACTCATATGACGGAAACAACCTTTCGCCGGTTCATCCGGCGAAATGTTATTATAGCAAAAGCTACCACCGGATGAATTGGCGGAATTTCCCTTTTCTGAACAACCCACTTTCAAAAAATCATAACTAGTTTATATGAACTCAGATCGAGACAAACCTTATATGAAAATTGTAGCCCTCGACGACATATACAACTTTATAGTTCAAACGTTTTTTGGCTTCTAATGAAAAAAGTTTGAACTACAAAGTTGTATATATCGTCGAGGGCTACAATTTTCATATAAGGTTTGTCTCGATCTGAGTTCATATAAATAAGTTATGATTTTTTGAAAGTGGGTTGTTCAGAAACGGGAAATTCCGCCGATTCATCCGGCATTAGCTTTTGCTACAGTAACATTTCGCCGGATGAACCGGCGAAAGGTTGTTTCCAGCCATATGAGTTGGCGGCGGGATGACATTTGTGTAAAATAAATATTGATGTATTTATTTTTGAGAAATCAGAAAATAAATAATATAAAAATTAGAAAATTTCTGCAATGGCGCCGGACAGCTCAGAAATGGGCCACCACACTTATCAGACCGACATTTATGCATATAGGCTGGCTGGGCTACTGAGCCCAGCCCTCCCAGGCCCAAATTTCCCCATGACGGCGTCGTAAAAGCCGTTCGTCTCCGAGGAGCATCTTCCTCAGTCTACGGCCGCTCTCTCCTCCCTCCGTCCGCCGCGACCAGCGACAGAAAAATCGCCTGGAACCATTCCTTTTCGTGCATCCCTTCAACTTCCCCACGGGGCAAGCAGCCAGCGTTAATTCCATTCCTTAATTGCCAATGGCGACCGCCTGCGCCAGTACGGCGGCCTTGCCGCGGGAGCTTTGGGATAAACTCGGCGAGAAGGAAGGCACCCGGTGCCGCCTTAATAGTCTCTTCAGTCCCCCGCCCCCCCCCCCCCCCGTGGCAGCTCTGGCCCCGCGGGTTGTGGTAGGGCACCTCCATGGGTGGTCTTGTTGGCCCTCGCTTCTTGCTGCTTTCATGGGTGCTTTTCTCCCCCTGCCTCTGCTCAGGTGAGATGTCTTGATCGTGCACTTTTTGAGTTGTGAAATTTATGGCTTTTGGGGAGCAAGATTCTTTGTGAGCTAAATACGTTTTGGAGCTAATAAGAGAGGCAAATACTGGACCACAAACTTGTTGTCTCAAAAAATACAAATTATACTGATCGGAGGAATAACATTATTCGAACGCAATAGTTTGTAAATATGCAATGTGCTCTACACTCATGGTGATTAATTTTGAGTAAAAAATGGAAATGCATTTGTAGTCGTTAGTAAATGTTCACTGAAAAAGTACCAGTTGAGTGATTTCCCCGTTAAAATGATAGCACAAGCTGCCAGTCTTTGGTTCTATACTTCTATGCTGTTCTCAATAAAAGTTTTGCATGACAGCACAAGCCATTATAGAATATCACCTATACCACTTGTTGAGCATCCACATTTTTTTTCTGCAGTGAATGGGATGTCCAAGGTGAGGGCTGTGAACTTGGGAGGCTGGCTGGTAGTTGAAGGGTGGATTAAGCCATCACTTTTTGACGGGATTCCAAATGGGGATATGCTCGTAAGTGGATCGATCTTGATTATTCACTTTGCATTTTTGGTAAAATGGTGTTTCTGAGATTTTGATTATCCATGGGTTGTGTTTGCAGGATGGGACACAGGTGCAGCTCCGCTCTGTTGTATTGAATAAGTATGTTAGTGCAGCGAATGGGGGTGGTTCAAATGTGACAGTGGACCGTGATGTGGCCTCAACATGGGAGACATTTAGGGTGAGGAGTACATGGAATGTATTACTCTGATTTGAAGAAGTATTAGTCTATTGACTTGTACTTTACAAGGGGATAAGCCTATGCATTATTACAGCTACGGTATTGTATGAAGTTTATCAATATTATTTCAGAGAATTACAAAGCATATTGGTCTTACTCCTTTGTTTAGACTTTATAATAGTTACACCCTCGAGAAAACTATTGTTTCATACTGCATAAGTGCTAGCTAAATGCTATTTAGCTCTTAACTTCACTCCCCTTTCAGATATATGATTTTTTTTTCATATATAAGCACATTTTTTCAGATATATGCTTTTTTTCCTCAACTTGTTTTTCCCAGTTATAATTAATTGTTTTCTTGAGAGCTTGACTTCTTGTTATATTAAACCAATGGGCTCTGTGGTTTCACAGTAGGATATCACATGACAAGAAACTGATCAGTTGAACAAATGTAAAATTTATCTGAAACTGAATAGTATAGGTGAAGGATATCTTCTTTTTGTAGTAAACAAATGTGTGGAGTCAACAATGTATTTATTACAGTGATACCTTGCGTCAACAGGGTCTACAATATGTTTATTATCGTTTGATTATCTGTTACATCTACGGTTGATATTGAAGCAACTGCAACTCATTGGATTGTTACAGTGCTGTTATTTACATATGGCTTTTGTATTTGTTGAGATTAAGTGTTACCTTACTGGTTGGTTTTTATCTTTATAAACAGCTTTGGAGGGTGTCAGAAAATGAATTTCAGCTTCGATGTCTTGGAGGTGAATTTTTGACATCAAACAGTGAAGATGGTTTTATCACAGCAACTGCAATGGAACCATTGTCCACTGAGACTTTCTACATCGAAAGAAATGATGGAAGGGTTCATATCAAACTTCTGAATGGAGGCTATGTGCAAGTATTGTTCAATCCAGAGTTTCATTTCAATAATTTCGAAGTGCTATATGTGATTGTCCCTCAGTCGCCTCCTTGCAAGTTGTGCCATTAATAAGACATTGCAATCTCCTTTTAACTTAGGCAACAAACGATCATCTTCTTATTTCCACTTATCAATTACAACCAGGATGGGATAATAATTTAGCCACATTTGAATTGGTGATTGTTGCCAATAACTTGCATGGAGACTACCAGCTTGCCAATGGCTATGGTTACCAGAAGGCGAAGATGGTCTTGGAAGTATGTCTGACTGTCTGGGGTCCTCACTTTCTTTTTAAATTTGCTGAACAAATCCATTTTTCTTTTATGCAGAACATCACTTAATTCTTACTTTTGCATTTTAAGGAGCACAGAACAAGTTTCATTACAGCACGTGACTTTGATTTTCTATCTCGACATGGAATCAATGCTGTGAGAATTCCTGTTGGATGGTGGATATCACAAGATCCATATCCACCTTCTCCATTTATTGGAGGGTCTTTGGCAGCTCTGGACCTAGCATTTACATGGGCAAAGTATGTCATGTTTCCAAACTGTTCTTTGCAGTATTTTATATCCCTGATCCTTCCTAGTCTGTAGTATTAGTGTCCATTCAGTTAATAACGTGAAATATCTTTTGTTGGATTAGATCTTATGGTTTGAAATGTATAATCGATCTTCATGCTGCTCCTGGTTCTCAAAATGGAATGGAACATAGTGCAAGCAGGGATGGTTCTGTGGACTGGCCCTCACCTGAATATGTCTCCCAAACATTAGAAGTTATTGACTTCCTGGCAACAAGGTATTCTTCCTCTTAGCATGTCATCTTAAATAATTGGAATAGTAATTATCTGCATTTCTCCTGAGCTGGTTCTCTAACATCAAAATATTCAGTAAATAGATCTCCTCTCATGGAGCATGAAAACTGAATTTACTGGTATTTTTTCTGATGTTCTTGGATGCCCCAGACTGTCCTTGAAATGTTATATGTGGTTTTCTCGAATTTGTGTTTTTCAGATATGGAGGCCATCCTTCCCTTTTGGGCATTGAGCTTCTGAATGAACCTTCTGCAGCTACAGTTCCTTTAGATGTTCTAGTTTCCTACTATATGAGGGGTTACCAAATTGTGCGGAACCATTCATCCACTGCATATGTCATTCTCTGTCAAAGAATCGGGAATGCAGACCCAATCGAACTGTTTCAAGCTGGTATTGGTCTTTCAAATGTTGTAGTTGATTTACACTATTACAACTTGTTTGATCCATACTTTTCCAGCTTGAACTCTACTCAGAATATTGAAATTATTTACAAGGTTAGAGCACCTCAATTACAAGCTCTTAAGGACGCAAATGGGCCTCTTGTGTTCATTGGTATGGTTACCAACCTTCTTACATTTTAACCTTGTTTCTGACTTGCCGTGTCTGTGTTTACAAATTTTAGAGAGGCTGCACATGTATTCGTTATTTGTTCCTTCAGTTTTTTTTAATTGTTGGAGTAGGGTTTCTTTTTTGGATGTTAAGAGTAGCATTTACTTTGAACAAGTGTGCTGAAAGACCCTTTTTCTGTTTATTTCCCATCAAAGTATACTTTGATTATTTCCGTATTCTTGTACTCATATCTTTATTTGCCTGAACATGGTGCTATGTCCCTGTATTATTCAGGTGAATGGGTTAATGAATGGGACGTGCAAAATGCATCTCAGTATGAGTATCAGAAGTTTGGCAGGGCTCAGTTGGATGTCTATGCAAACGCCACCTTTGGGTGGTCATATTGGACACTAAAAAATGACAGGATGCATTGGGACTTCGAATGGAATATTCAGAATAGATACCTACTATTCAGTAAGTAACACTGACCAAGCTTGTAATTCTCATCCGTTCGATCATAAATCCTATGACTAGGAAGCCCCTGCCTGCTGTTAAATTTTGTTCAATCTGTTCAGTTCTGCCCTAGCCTTGAGCATGAAATCCATTGATCATGGAATGGGGCTATTTCAGTGTTAATCCCTTGTAAACACTGTTAACTTATATTCTTTTCGAGTTTGTTTCGGATCTCACCAATTGTTACCATGATATCCAACTTTTTGTTTAGGTGGTCCATCCGTGCTGAAGTCTCCAAGCTTCCATCTCCTGCTAGTATTTGGATGGGCAACATACTTTGTCATCATGCCAAGATAACCTGGAACATCCTGGAGGACATACCAAGGGCTCTCTTGTTCCTGCTGCCGTCTCCCCCTATTTTTTCTCCTCCCTGCATCCATATCAGCCGGCAAGATATTCATTTGTGTACAGGGTGCCGATAGATTTTTTTTTTTCCGAATCACTTAGGTTGTTGTAATTATCAGTTGAGTTTGAGCATCGTTGTTTAGTCCCGGATGAAGACAGTAGCGTTGAGCCTCTCAGAAAGTACAACGAGTGTGGCTGTTCCGAACTGGCCGGTGTCGTTATGGGTCGCCGGATCCACGTGGTGGGGTGGACTTCTCGCTCGCGCGAGAACATCGGGTGTGTCGGCATCGCGTCGTAAGCGTGTGCGGCGGACGGCTGGACCGGGTCTCGGAGCATGGCTGCCCGCCTCTTCCAGTCCGCGCTTCTGCTTGCTTGCGGTCTCGGCACGCTGCAGCGACTGCAAATGTCAGCTGATAATTGCAAGGTTTTTTTTTTCTCCCCTATGTGATCAGCGGACAGCAGTTACGCAGCCTTCGTAGAGATACGTTGACATCAAGATCACCTCATGCTTTTAGAATTCTGAAAACAGAACAGGATATGTGGCTTATCTGCTGTGTACACATGGCTACAAGGTTCTCTTCTGTTCAAGCACTGACGCATCATGCACCCTTGATCAGTAAACCGGTGGGAGGTGCAGATATCGAGAAGGAAGAGATCAAGAACAACAGGCCGTGCGCCTCGTGCTTTTGATCTGTGCGAGCGACATCTGAAAACAAGCAATCTTAGCATTAGCGGGCTGGGTTTGGATAAATCTGATCAGAGCCGAAGCACTCCCAGTCTCCCACCACAAATTCCAGCAGTACGTTACAGGTTATGATTAGCATAATCAGTTAAATTCGTTTAGAGGGGGTGACCACACTTTGCTAGTCACCACCAATCCTACAGCTAGCTGGCTCATATTACTTGCAAATTCATCAATCCCAATAGGCCAGTTCATACTTCATACCTGACGATCAGAAAATTCACGTATCGACAAGGCATCGCAGTACACCATGAACAACATGCCCCCATCTGATCAAGAATAAGATGCCCCATGTGCTCAATGGTTTGCATGCGTTTTCTCCATCCGCGCAAGCCATGCTGGGGGTGGCCAAGAGTCCAATGTCCAACCCATGCACGGGTACGGGTGTGCGACTGCGACCTACTCCGGACACCTGGACGGTCGCGGACGCCATTTCAAAAACCCTGGTGCTGGTGTGCCGAAACCGAACGCCCCGAGACCCATCAAACCTGACGTGCTCGCCGCCCATCCACCAGACGCCACGACCGCACCATGTCCTCCTTCCTTCCACTCCGTGATGACTCCCACTCGTTTATAACGCACCTCCGCGCCCGCGCGCCAGCGACTCCGTCCAAGAACCACAGCCCACCCACCCCACCACCACCGCCCCATGACGCCTCGCCATCGCCACCATGCTGCGCTGCCACCGCTCGCCGCCGCCGCGCTCGTACTCCTATTCCCTCTCCTCCTCCTCGTCCCCGCCTCCGCGCAGCCGCCGCCGTCGCGGGACAAGGACAACGGCGCCGGCGACGACGACGGAGGAGGAGGAGGAGGGTACATGCAGAACCAGTCGCAGGGCTTCAGCGCGCCCATGATCGTGCTCCTCGTGGCGCTCATCGTGGCCTTCTTCTTCATCGGCTTCTTCTCCGTGTACATGCGCCGGTGCGGCCGTGGCGTCTCCTCGTCCGGTGGCCCGACGACCATCCCGGCCGCCGCGCTGCTCGCCCTGTCGCGGCAGGAGCAGAGGGAACAGGAACAGCAGCAGCGCGGGCTCGACCCCGCCGTGGTCGCGTCGTTCCCGACGATGAGGTACGCGGAGGCCAAGGAGCTCCGGGTTGGGGGAAAGGACGCCGCGCTCGAGTGCGCGGTGTGCCTCAGCGAGTTCGACGACGACGAGGAGCTCCGGTTCCTGCCACGGTGTAGCCACGCCTTCCACCCGGACTGCATCGGGGAGTGGCTCGCCGGACACGTCACCTGCCCCGTCTGCCGCTGCAACCTCAACCCCGAGCAGCAGCAGCTCGCCGCGGCTGTGGCGATGAACTCCGGCGAGGTGGTGGCGGCGAGGGAGGAGGGTCAGCAGCAGCAGCAAGATCAGGTGGCTATTGATTTGGGCCGCGGTGGTGACGAGGAGGAGGAGATGAGGAGGAGGGAGGAGGCGATGGAGCTGGAGCGGATCGGGAGCCAGCGCCGCGCGGTGCGGCTGCGGTCACGGTCGGTGCGGCAGCCACCAGCGCCGCTTCTCGTGCCGCGTTCGCACTCCACGGGCCACTCGCTCGCCACGCGGCTCGACGGCGACCTCGAGCGGTTCACGCTGCGGCTGCCGGAGCACGTGCGGAGGGAGATGGTCGCCGCCGGCGAGGAGAGCCTGCGCCGCACGGCGCCGGCGGCGGGGCGGGACCACCAGCAGGAAGAAGGCCGCGCGCGGCTCGGGCGATCGGACCGGTGGCCGTCGTTCATCACGAGGACGTTCTCGTCGAGGGTCCCCTTCTGGTCCGCGTCGAGTAGGGCGCCCGACGCGGAGGCCGCGGCAGGCGCGACGACGGAAGCGTGCACGGCGACGGCGAGAGCAGCCAAGCGTGAGAAGACCGCGACGGACGGGGGCTCCGTGACCCCGGCGACCAAGGGGAGCGTCCGCTTCGACTGCCTCGGCGGCGCCGCCGCTGCGGTCTCCGGCGCGAGGGTCGGCGACGGCGAGACGGAGGATGAGGACGAGGAGAAACCGATCGCCCGGCAGGCTTGATTGAGCACGCTCTCGCCGAGAAGCGGGATTCGCGCGCGCGACGTGTCGCGCACGTGCTCGTCGCCATTTTGAAACGGCGAGTCGGCGGCGACGCACGCCGCAGGGGCAGGGCACATGGTGGCGTATCAATGCGCGGCGAGACGACGACTGAGATGGACCGTCCATGGCCATGTGATCTGCGAGACGAAGGAGCCGGCTCGCGCGCAAATGGGAACGCGCGCACCGCACAAACGACGACGATTCCGTTCCGTTGGAAACGGATTCTTTTCCCGTATTTTTTCTCTTCTGCGTGCTGGTACTTTTCTAGAAAAGAAAGTGAGAGGGGGATTTGATTCATTTTTCGTCGTTGCCGTTGAAAAATTGGAGCCAATTCGCTGTAAAGAGCTGAAGTTGGGCTTGGTAAGCGGACAATTTTTTTTTTAAATGACAGTACAATCGAAGACGCTCACACAAACGCACACACACTCATATCTATGAATATATGTGCGCATCCCTAGCACCTCCAAAAGTTAAGCGGACAATATTTAATTGAATGGATTCAAAAAGTTTACGAAGTAGTAAGTTTTGACTGCTTATTGTGCCTGTGTTCCACACCAATCCATCGCTTTTGATACCCTAGGAGATCGACACTGGCGGGGACGGATCGTGGATGGTGACGCCGAAGTTGTGCAAGAAACCAACACAGAACAATGTCGTCTCAAGTAGTAAGTGTAGCCACAAAACGAGATCAAGGTTTACCGAGCGAGCTCGATCATGTATGTCGATGGTGGCGTGATGGAGAGATGCTACTCCACGCCAGACGCACAGCCTAATCAATTCCCGTGTCAACGCTGCAGCAGTGTCAGTTTGACTTCAACCTTCTAGATGCTCACTACTAGATAATCAGTAAACAAACAACGGAGGTCCTGCGCTTTGAAAACGCTGGTCTTTCTAGATGCCCATGGTACTCGTACAGTCGTACACACTGACAAAGACTCGTCAGCGGGCGACGGTCCCTAACCCTGTTCGAGATTCATCAGTCGAGACATCAAATTGCTGCAGCCTCGTCTCATGGAATCAAGCCCCTTTTTTTTTCTAATCTGGGTTTTGCAGAAAAACAGTGACTGTCAGACTAATCATAGTAGGTTACATAGACTCAGAACTTCAGCTAACAAAAAGAGAATAACGCATACTCCTAATTTAGTAATCTGGTTTCTACTTAGTATTCTGGAATTTACCATAGCGAAGTGGCTATTTTAAATGGAACTAGAACCCAGTGAAGCCTTTTTTTTTAATACTAGTACCGACATTCAGCAGAAGTGCAGAACCTTATAAACTCCTTATCAGCAAGCAACAGCACACGTCGATGCATCTGCTAGTGGAATCTGAAGTGGTCCACGAGCTCTAAGCATCAAAACAAATTCTGAAACACATGCTTCTCTGGTCAAGAACTCGGGGCTGATTTCAAAGGGCAGCAATAAGCCAGCATCTAATACTTCCACAACTGTCTTTTAGGCAAAGAATGGATTTCCATAGCCGTTCGCCGTTGCTTTTATATTTGTTGACGGGAATTCCATTTTTCTTGGACTAGCAGATTGGATCCAGTGCCTACGTAAAAGTTAGCATACGTAAGTATAAATTAGACACTGCACAAAATCTATTTCTGCAGGAGCAACAACACTTCACAAAATTGAGACCAATGTGTATCACGTGGAAGGCAGAAACTTGTATTCATCGCATTCCATTACAAAACAAAACGAAGAGTTATTACGATCTTGTTTCAGTATCTATTGAAGATTCATGTGAATCATTTGTCTACTTAAATTTTGATATGTACCAAGTGTTGCTCCAAATTTATGTTATCCCAGTTTATGTAACAACGGAATTTGAACATCAACACTAAATATGCAGGCTTGGTAAACAATACAGAGCCCCCTCCACCAATGTACTATATACTTTGGATAAATTGATAAATTCACAAAAATAATTTTGCAGTTTTATACTCCACCTATATAAATTATGATCCACAATCAAACTTCAAAAGTTTTTTTAGAGAAGAAAACTTTAAAAGCTTATGAAATCAAGCCCGTGAGGAAATATTTGTGAGAATTGATAGCAACTTGGGCTGTGGGTGGGCCTCCGTATTTCTTCATTCAGCCGTCCACAAGGCATGGGCCCATGGGAGAGACCAACCGTCGTCCTCGCTCACCAGTGTAATATGGCTAGAAGTGTATGGGCTCTGAAGAACGAGAGTATAACACATGGGTGAATTACGGGAGCAAGATGCAAAGGGATGGCTGCTAGCTCTCTGAAGCCTCTTGACCACAAGGCTGTTGTTCGGGTCATAGTAACATTGTGGGCTGTATGGCATGCCCGGAGGAAAGCGATACATTAAGAGATCTTTTAGAGTCCGTTGTCAACTCATAGCTTCATATCTAAGTATGTGTCCGAGCTCCAGTGTTTGCAACCTCCAAAGGGAAAGAAAAATAATGGGTGCGGCCGTCCTGCGGTCCTGCCCGATGGATTCCTGTCGACAGGCTTGATGAAGATAAATGTGGATGCCGCCCTCTCCAAGAACTCAAGGATCGCTTCGGCAGCGGCAGTCGCGCGCGATGGCTCCGTCTAGTTTCGGGGAGCATCGGCGCTGGTGATGGATGGTATGACTGACCCTGAAACCATGGAGGCAATAGCTTGCCGGAAAGCCTTGGCCTTAGCAGCCGATTTACTCCTACCCGAGGTCAGGGTTGCATGTGACAACTCAAATGTAATCGGAAGCATCCGAGGTGAAGGGCTTGGTTTGTATGGACACATCGTCAAGGAGAACAAAGCACGGATGAGAGATTTTAGTATATGTGAGTTTGTCCACGAAGGAAGAGCGTCGAATGTTGACGCACGTACTAACTTAGCTTGTAGTTGGATTCATGCT
The DNA here is from genome assembly GCA_015342445.1 of Digitaria exilis. Taxonomy (NCBI): domain Eukaryota; kingdom Viridiplantae; phylum Streptophyta; class Magnoliopsida; order Poales; family Poaceae; genus Digitaria; species Digitaria exilis. The sequence goes on from JACEFO010002429.1 coordinate 353,230, forward strand.
AGTGTTGGCAGACATGTCTAGTTCCTGTCAGCGTCCGATGGCGTTTGTAACACCTATTCTGAGTAATAAAAGGTGTTTCGTCTAAAAAATCCTAGTCACCACACGACCACACTGGACAGATGTGAGTTCGACCCCCTTTGTGAGTCTTTTACCTCTTTGCCATTAAAAAAGTTCTACCCAACTTGTATGCCATCAAACGACCTATTCCCTTCCGTCCAAAAAAAGAGAGTAGTTTTAGCAGTTGAACGCGGGAATCAAGAAAAAGTAGAGAGCGCACGGAAAATGAGGATGAGTAAATGAGGAGAGACGTAGAGATAGGAAAACTATGTGACAACATCTAGACTCTAGAACTATTTTTTTTTTTGCGGAGGGAGTACGTGCCATCAACTTTTTTTTACGCTTACATGTGGCATTCTCTTTACCTTCTGTCGAAACTAAACGCTGACATATGGAACCCACATGGTAAGATGACTCTTTTGCCTCTGACTCAGTTATACATCTCCTCTCCATCTCCTCTCCTCTCCACCCCTTAAATTCACCACTTCAACTCTTTCTTAGGTCCACCCAAATTTGTGTCCCCAACAGAGATAAACTATTCTACTCCCACCCAGACTTGTGCACCCAGAAAATCCACAACATCAAAACTAATGATCTAGATTAACTCTAATCCCTCCTCACTCAAATCTAATGGCTATTGTTATTTGGATCTCCATCACCTCCTCCCCCTCCCGCCTCCCACGGTCCCACGCCCAGCACGGTTGCCGTCTTCGCGACGATTCGCGTGTACGCCCACCTCCGATCCCGTGTCCAACCGCCGCCTTACGTGCTCGTCGCCCTCCCTCTATCCCCCGTGTCGTAGGTCATCTCGATAATCTTGACACAATATCATGGAGTGGTTCATCGTCGCCTCCCTCCTCCTTGATCGGTCTCCTCGCCTCCGTGGCCACCGTGGAGGGACGCTTGGTCCCCTCCGTCTTCGAAGACGACCAGCCCAGCAAGAGATTCGACAACCGCGTGCGGATCGGCCTGGACTTGTTCCATCAGGCATGCGGCCTGGTAAGCACCACCACGAGACACGTCTCTCTTTCTCTCTGGCTCTCTGCACTGCAGGTTCTTAGACAGGTCGAGATGATCCATGGACGGACGGATGATATCGGCACGTGGATTTCTTTTTCTTGATCGTGCAGGTGCACTTCAAGAACATGTGCCAGAGCCTGACGATGCTCCCCGGGGTGACGCCGCCGCGGCAGGTGCTGCTGACGTCGATGCGCGTGGCGGCGGCCAAGGCGATGGAGGCCAAGGCCAGGGTGGACGAGTATGTGGCGAGGACGCACGCGACGGGCCGATGGTGAAAGCTCCATACTTTTCTCTCTGATTTGAATATCTTGAGCCCTACTATACCATAACCAGCCAATTGATGCTGCAAAATTTACTCTTGCTATTTTTTTTTAGAGAGTGCAGGGTCATCATCATATTACTTTTGGTAATTTTGTAATGGTTTAGGTTACTCTGTGGGTTTACGGGCACCGAGCTTTGGAGACAACTCTGCTCCAACCTATGCAAGTGATTTTACATCTGTGAATTACCTGGGTATTACATTATTTTTACACTATTATTCCTGAGATGCAACGTATTTGTATTAGCAATTCAAACTAAAGGGATTAGAAAGACAGATATCACATTTGTAGCAGGACATAAAAGAGCTTTACTCACAGATGTAGTGGCTGAATCTTGAGTTTACTCATGGCCAGTTAGCTGACATACATAGTGATTTAATGCGAGTAAAAATTTATAGAAAAAAAATCATGTATCATGTGGATAGATAATGCAAAATATTTAGAGTAAATTCTTTCCTTTTAATATAAATAAATTATATGCATTGTCCATGAGTTTATAATTTAATATGAAAAATGGATTTGGAGCACCAAACTTTATCCAATTTGAAGACATTTGAGGTAAATACAAAGTACATATTCTTTTATACCCGATCAATAACATTTTACTTTTCATGCATATTTTTTACACACTCAACTATGTAACTCTATAATAATAATTCGTTGACTAACTCAAACGAATTATTATTATATAGTTACCTGATCAATAACTCTGCTCCAACGTATTACCTTTTGCGTGATTCTTAATTTATTTTATTATTCACATTTTTAGGAAAATTATTATCTCTTACCATTAACCGTAGGCACTACCCTGGTATCTACCAATTCCTCTCCTCCATGACCGCAGACCCCGACCCCGCCCGACGGCAGACCGCGACCTGGGCGGAGGAGGAACCCTAGCCCCGCCGCCGGCCAAATCCTGCGCCGCCGGCCTGACCCCCCTGCTCCGCCTCGCCCCGCAGTGCTCCGCCTCGCCCCCCGCCGCCCTGACCCAGCCGTCCGCCTCGACCACGACCCGCCAGGCCGCGGCGCGCGCCCGAAGGCTCTAGCCGCCTCCAGGCCGGCGCGCGTGGAGGCCCGAGCCGCCTGCAGTAGTCCCGCCGTGGAGGGAGGTTCTCCCAGGTACATCATCTTCTCCCTGTATTTTCTCCTCGGCGGCGTCCCCGACTGCAACTCTTGAGTGCTCCGTGTTCGTTCTCTTCGCGGATTCGATTGCTGCGTGGCGCAGGCCAGACATAAATCCATCCAACTGTCATACCCGGTTTTAGAAAGAAAACCGAGTATATCTCATATGTGTGCCAGGATCAAATTTCACACATATGATAGACCGTGAGTGAATAGCAGAAACAGTACTCAAACGAATAGTTAATAAATAAAGTATTTATTACACTCACGAATACGGCACAAAGGCCAAATTAAACTGGTTCACACGATAACTAAAGACGATAACTCCAAAAGCACTCCACAGGCATCTGACTGGTGGAACACACGCCTAGAACTCATCAATATCGCTGAGGTACTCCGTTCCACTATTACCTTCTGATCCAATATAAGCAAGGATGAGTACACTTATGGTTGGTACTCAACAAGTGGGGGAAATATGCAAGCTATCAAGGAAAGGCTTGGTTTGCAGCGGTTAGCATTTTAGTTGGTCAAGTTTTATTGACAAGCAACTATTTACTAAGATATAAGTATATACCACCCCATATTAACAATAAGTAAGCATAAAGTAAATCATAAACAATAACATATGCATGCAATGATTTGATTTCATATTTCGATAGATTAATCACGTGAGGGTCCAGGCTGTTCATGACCGCGAACACGGCTGTTATAACAGTTTTACACTCTGCAGAGGTTGTACACTTTCACCACAATTCGCGTAAAAGCTCCGAAGAACTTTAAACCCAACCATGCTGTGCAAAAGTAGGCACAATATCACACTTCCAAGGTGTGATTGCATAGGGACGCTACGAAGCCTTTACAAAGAATTCCTACATGTGTGTTTGTTCCCAGTACTTACGGTTTCAACAGAAGATACCCTCTTCTGATCCCCGCACCAACACATCCTCAAACAAATAACCACCCAACAGGCAGCACAAACACAGCATGTAGTTCATCTAATTATTCAGCTAAGACCAGAGCCATATGGTATTGTGGTTGTACGGTAAATCCTGGGTGGTTCTCCATGTTCTGATTAACATGGTGATCTTGTATTATCATGACAAGATATAAATAATAAGGATATTCATCAATGTTGGATAGAACCCATCATGAATCAAGGTTAAGCAACTAGCATAGCTACCCAACATAAAGGTAAACCCGGTGTATCAAGGATTAGGTGTAAAAGACTAGTCATCCTTACATAGGACCCATCAAATTAATGCATCGCGAACATAAATATAAACTTTGTTGTCATGCAATGTGTATGGGTTCAAAAGAGTATGCAGAGGGGGAAATCCACTTGCCTTGCTCAAAATACTGCGGTGGCTCCTCCTCGTAGACTTGATCTTGATCTCCCTCGAACGGACCGTTCTCTACACGATTCGCACAAGCATTCAATCAATAAAACCAAAACAATACATCATACAACTTTTAAAAATGCAAAGACGTGTCTAGAACTATTCCTGATGAAGAGACGATCGCGTGAGCGCAAAGATCACTCAAAACGGATTTAAAACGGTTAAGATATGGCTAAAACAAGGTTTAAGGGCTTCTTTGAACTAAATCTAACCTTCCAGGGGCTTAAACAGAAGAAACCAGGGACCTAAAACGTAATTTTATATAAAAATAGAAGGACTTTTGTGAAAAACAACGCGGCAGGACGGCGGGTTAGATTTTTAGAAAGATCAGGGGCTAAACTGAGAGAAACAGGACCTAGATCTAATTATTTTTGAACTGGCTTGGACGGCGGGTTGATTTCTATAAAACCGAGGGGCTTTTCTGCAAAACGGCACGGCTGACCGGCACGGCTCGGTTTGACTCGAGTCGGGATCGATTTCAACCGTTGGATCAAGATCGGACGGCTCTGGATCAAAGGGGCAAGCCGACGACCCGAGCGCGACTGCGCGCGGCGGCGCCTCGCCGGAACTTCGCCGTAGTCGGCGAAACTGGGGCTACGAGGCTCTAAACCTCGCCGCGTTTGGCTTGGGAGAAAGCTGGGACAACGGGGAGTCCGTTTTAGGGGTTCTAAACGAAGGTTACGCGGCGGAGAGGGCTCACGGCGCCGAACGGCGGCTCGGCTACGACGACGAGCTCGCGCAAGCATAAGAGAGCGAGAGAGAGAAAACGGGCTTGGCGACTTTGTTACCTCCACGCGAAACTCGACGACAAGCTCGGAGCGGCTAGAAGGCGCTAGGGAGCTCTAATCGCGGCGGCGGCCTAACCCTAGGGTTGCGGCTATGGCGACGCAAACTAAGGCAGCAGAGGCTCGGCTTTGGTTTGGGGAAACGAGAGCTCGAGCGGCGGTTTATAAAGGCCGAGGAATCCCCAGCTTGAACGCCAAGGAAGCGACGCGGAGTCGGGCGGTGCTCGGACTCGTCGTCGAGTCCTGCTCGGCGACGCGAGGAAGAAGACGGCTGACAGTCTGGGCCCACTCGTCAGCGAGAGAAGAGAGAAGAAGAGAGAGGCTCGGCTGGGCCGCTGGCGCGCGCGGGTTGGGCCGAGAACTGGGCCGCGGCTGCGCGAGGAAGTGAGTTTGGGCCAAGAAAAAGAACTGGGCTGGGCTAGAAGAAGAGAGGGAAAAGAGAAAGGTTTTGAAATTTAAGTTTAAACTTTTACAAACCTTTTGAAAATTCAAACAACACTCAAAATATATGCAAACCAGCATGAATGCAACAAAGACTTTATTGACTCTAATTTAAATGTTATTTAAATATTTAAGAGCCAAAATTTTATTTGTAGCTTAATATTTCCTAAAACAATAAAAACTAAGAAAATAGTTGCCTAAATTGATTTTTATTTGATGAGAAAAATAGGGTGTTACACCAACCCAGATCAATCCGCCCAGAAAGCGATAGTCCTCCAGAAATTTTCGGGATACCCTGTTTACCGAGATGGCCGGCCGCTTCCTGTTCCGCCAACTCTCCTCCCGGATGTCTAGGTCGACAACTCGACTCGGCGCTCATTCGTCGGCTTCTGCGACGGCCGGCCAGCCTGTCACACGCCGTGCTTGGATTTGGGTAAGTATGTAATCTCTGTGGGGGCTGGGGAATTTTGGGAGCTCAGTTTCAATTTCAGTTCGATACCTTTTGGATCCGGTTGCCGCTATCTAATCAGGCACTTAATGTTTAATGTTTTTCTTTGTTCATAGTTGAAAATTGCCCTTTTTCCTCCGTAAGTTGCTGATTTTTTTCCCACCTGTTTTCTACTGCCTTCGATCATTATTTTCTTGGGAAACTTGGCCCTAGGACATCCTTCAAATGTGGTATTTGCTATAAACCACTAAAAAATCTTGTCTTTGCCACAAGACACTACTCAAACACATCAATTTGCATAGGGCATTATACTCTATATTCTATTCAGATTAATTGGAAAGCAAGAAGAATTGACAAAATTACCCCTGTTCCTTGCTCATGTTGTTTGACATCGAACCTTTTGCCGTCTCTTTAAAAAAGAAACAAAAATCACCAACTACTGAGCTCTCACCGGCAGCCTGTTCCGGCGCAGACCAACCATGCGGCTTCTCCGTTCCTCGTTCTGAGCCCCTACATAGGAATCGGCAAGCTTCAAGCAAGGAGCAGCTGGGCCATGGCGGTTCTGATCTGCTCGCACGAGAAAAAAACGAGAGAGAGAGGGAGCGCGCAGCAGCATGTTGGCCGGCGTTGGAGCCAATCTCAGATTCTCAGGTCATGTTGATTTGGCTACGGGAGCTGCCGATGAAGCCGCTCCGTGTACCTTTGCTTTGCTGCCAATGCCACCAGCAGGCCGCATTTTTGTGAGGCCGCAGTGCTCGATTCCCGCAACTGGCCGTGTCGGGGAGCCCTGCTTGCCGAGGTTTGTCGACGATGAAACGATAAGGTGTTGTCGAGGGTAATTTTGTCCTTTCGCGCTACTAGCCAATTAATCCAAATAAAAAATAGGATAAAGTGTCCTAGAGCAAATTGATGTGTTTGAGTAGTGTCTTGTGGCAAAGACTAGATTTTTTAGTGGCTTGTAGCAAATACAACAATTGAAGGATGTCCTAGGGCCAATTTTCGCTATTTTCTTCGGGGGGCGGGGAATTTTGGGAGCTCAGTTTCAATTTCAATTCGATACCTTTTGGATCCAGTTGCCGCTATCTAATCAGGCACTTAATGTTTCTTCGTTCATAGTTGAAAATTGCCCTTTTTCCTCCGTAAGTTGCTGAGTTTTTTTCCCACCTGTTTTCTACTGCCTTCTATCATTATTTTCTTCGTTTTCCTGAATTTTATCCCCTAAACGAAGGGCTTGCTATCACTCTTCCAGGAAAGCATAGTCAGAAACAAGCATGGACAGCATACTACGGTGGCGCCCAATAACTCTAGGATTCATGGCTATGCAAATACTTTCCCTATTATATTCTCTGTTGCTGAAAAGAAAGCATTACCCGTTTCAAAATAAAAGGATGCATTACTGAAATGAAAGTTCTCATCTTCTCATCATCCTCTCAGGAAGCAAGCACTAGTACCCTCCGTAATCTTTCAAATGGAGCTTCTGCACATCGTAGCACGGCGACCCCCAATCTCCCCCTCCCTGCAGTTCATGGTTATGTAAGTACTATGAGCTAGAATTTCTTTGCCTAGTGTATGCTGTAGAATGTTCGTTTAACTACTGTAGAACAGTATAAGAGCAAATTCTGGGTACAATCCAACTTTCCATTCACACATGTGACTGGCCAGATTTATTCGCTTATATATGTGGAAGAGCAGTACTGTTGTGTGTTGTTGATTCAATTTCTTTGCTTATACATGTCTCATTTTATTTTTAAGGCCTAGGAAAGTAAACATCACTAACAGGCTCATGTTCTGACTTCTGATCCTGCCCAATGCAGGCCACAAGGTACTTCAACACATTGTCATGCACCCGTGCTGTTTCTAGAACAGGCAGTCCAACAAGTGGTATTGCCCAAGTTATGGCCGTGAAGCCAGCATTTGTGAATTCTGTTGGAGTGAATCGATCCTTTTCGTCCAGTACATCCACCAATGACACTATTACTCGCACAGCTGAATGGGATGCTAAATTGGCAGCTTGCAAAGCCGATGTGACAGATTGGTTTGATAAAAAGAAGGCGTAAGTCTCTTGATTTTTTTTTCTCGTCCCTGCCATTTTATTAGAGACTGAAAAGTTCTCTTGAATATGCTCTTTTCTGAATGAATGTTGTGTTCTTTCTCGTGTATCCTATCTGAAAATAATGCACTTTATCTTGTTCTGTCAATTGAATTGCTCCCATGATATTCCTTTTGTTGGTTAGAATTTATGAGTTAGTGCAATGATAAATTGGAAAAGTTCAGGATTTGGATTTAGAAATGTGCGTCACTTATCGAATTCAATATAAAATAAGAGGCATGCGGCATCACATCTTTGCAAGAAATTTTAGTAGTACTGTGCCTACACCTGGACTTGGATATTACTATCTTCTTTTTTAAGAAGAAGAAACTGCACTCGCCTTTTTTTGGTTTGTCTGTGTGTGTGGGGGGGGGGGGGGTATAGACATGCAAGTTGAATCACATTTTATTCGATCGTTTACTAATTTAATCGTTTGTCTTGATCTGCAGGGAGGATGCTGCGTTCCTTAGATATGTAAGGCTATTTGTAGGTGCCTGGTGTTTAATAATATGGGGTTGTTTATCTATGTTGGACAGTGGATCTTCTTCACACAATGACACAGCTAGCTGCGATGGTAAAAGTGGTTCACATCGTCAGGATGCAGCAAGTGCCAATACAGCTGTTAAAAATCCCTATGAATCAATGAAATCAGCAAGTGCCAATGCAGTCGAACCTTGAAGGAACCTACTCAACTCAGGGGCCTCAAGCTACTGCAAATGCTTAGTTGTCGGTTAGGAACTTGATATGCTGTTATAGTTAGTGTTATGAATTTTTCTGTCTTTTTTTATTTTGGCCAGCCTACATGGTGCCAGGACACGTGGTGTTCTTAAGTTGTTTCATCCTTGTGGACTTGGTAATTCAGTTACTTGTGGAGTGATGGGCGTTTTTAATTCAGTTACTTGTCGAGTGAAGGGCTTTTTTTCTGCGAAAAATTTCCAGAGGACATCATTCAAATGTGGCTTTTGCTCCAGGACACTAAAAATTTATGTTTTTGCCACAAGACATTCTTTAACCGTACCAATTTGCTAGAGGACAATAAGCTCTATATTTTATATTTTATTTAGATTAATTGAAAAGTAAGGTTAAAAGACAATTGCCCCGTTGGCATCTCGCATCCAGGGGAAAAAACGATAGCCTCTGCTCTCATGGAATCCGGCAGAGGCCATCTCTCCCGGCGGTGCACGCCCTCTTGCTGGTGGCCCATCACGTGGCTTCTTCCTCCCCCCTCCACAGGAAAGGAGCAGTTGAGCCATGGCTGTTCTGGTCTGCTTTAGACGTGGCTTCTTCCTCCCCCCTCCACAGGAAAGGAGCAGTTGAGCCATGGCTGTTCTGGTCTGCTTTAGACGCATTTGCCCCGTCCACGCCTTCTAATGCGATGGGTGTGGGCAGCCAAAACCAAGCTCAAAAAAATTCGAGCCGGTCCAAGCCCGCCTAGATGCTTTATTTCATTTATTTTTAACTAAAAAGAACGGGAAGTCCAAGCCCGTCCATGGCCCGGTCCGAACCTGACCCAAAAACTCAGTCCAACCTTGCCTATGGGATGAGCATGGGTATAAATTTTCGGCTCGAAACAAACCGAGCTTTTTTTTTTCAGCCCGACCTGCAGAATGCTAAGTCTACTCTGCTTGCTGCCGGGGCCAGCCTGGGCAGCACAATCTCCTGGCGGCTCTGATCTAAGCAACAGAGAGAAATCGAAAAAAAAAAGAAATGAGAGAGCAGCATAGCACCCAGCTCGCCAACGCCGAGTCGGGGCTGTTCTCGAGCAGCCACACGTGAAAGGTGGCGCCGAACACCGGCTGGTGCGCCTCCTCGCCGCTGCTCCAGCTGAAGGCGTGCGCACACCCGCAGTGCATGTCCGCCGCGTCGTCGGGCTCGGTCGTCGGCGCCTCGGTGGCGGCCACCTCGTCGACCAGCTCTTGAACGACGGCGGCCGAGCAGGACGGGTCCGGGCTCCTCGGGTGCTGTTAGTTCCACTCCGACGAGGAGCCCGACGAGCGTTGTCTGCCTGAATGCAGCGAGAGCTGTGGAGTTGGGGATAATTTTATTTTGGAAGGAGAAGGGGTAACTTTGTCACTTCTCATTGCTTTTCAATTAATCTGAATAGAATATAGAATATAGTGTCTTCTAGCAAATTGGCATGGTTGAAGAGTGTCTTGTGGCACAGACATAATTTTTTAGTCCCGGAGCAAAAGCCACCTTTGAATGATGTCTGGCAGCAAATTTTCCACTTGGACCATGAGGTGAGTGGGGGAGGCATCCCCAAGAACAGAAAATAGTCAAGTCTCGGTAGCTTTCTTCTTCTAAGGAGTGGAAGAACTCGAAAATAGAAATTCCAACGTTATAAATTCGTTGGAGGAAGACAAAAAATAGAAATGCCAACGTAAATTCGTTGGAGGGGACTCAAGTATCCCATCCCTTCTCGTGCGTTCACCATCGTTACAGAATCTCAATCCATAAGAATGGCCTACCCGAGCCAGTCAGGCCTCTACGTCCTCAATGGGTCCGCAGTAAGCTGGCTCATAAATATTGTATTCAATGAACAGTACATGCTACTAGCTCTTAGCTCAAACCTCTCACAGGCACTCTCTCCTAAGCTCATGTTGGCACTGTACCAAGCTCTGAGAGCTAGCTGGTTGACTCTTGCCATTGGACTAGGCCTAACCACAACTAGCACAATAGACCAATAGTACGGAAGAATCTCATCAGAATCAACTAGCACAATAGTATGGATTACGGAAGAATCTCATCTGAATCTTAATCCATAATAATGGCTTAGCCGAGCCAGGCAGGCCTCTACATATAACAACAAGCACAATAATACGAAATATTCTCATCATATCTTTCTCATCTCCAACAAACCTTGCAACGAACACACAACACAGAACTCAAAAGAGTTAGGTAGGATCATTCATATTTCTAATCTCCGAACTTTACCAACAAACAATACTGCAGAGTAAGAGAGGGAATTCACATGCATCGCAATGTCAAAACTGCGCCCAAGCGCGGTGAGGGGGGCATATCTATCTCATTTCTAACAAAGTTTACCTTCCAACACAGCAGAAACGAAAGAGTAAGGGAGCAAAGCTGTGCATTCAGACAACACGGTTTCCTTCACAGTGCAGGGGGGGGGGGGGGTCCGCTTCAGTCCATCCAGTCCTTAATGCACTTTATCACTGAATACACAAATTCGACAGAACAAATCAGGTACAAAAGTGGAAACACACGGTTTTAAACATTTGTTGATTATTGTTCCGCAAACCCAAAAAAAACCTTGATTGACCATACCTTTGAACTCTGAGATTTGATCCTTCAACTTGGCATAGGTAACAGCAATACCACCTATGAAGATAACAACTCCTCCCATGGTCTTAACAAAAAATGCACACATAATAAGACAGGCTCATATATGCTTTCTTCCTCAACTGTCATATACTCATATGTATGAATGGCTAAAAAACTCACTCGTTATTGTCTTTGAAAAAGTCATATTTCTGCGATAGAAGTTTTGAGGTGGTATCCGCCTCTTTTATATCTTTTTTGCACTGTCAACACACAAAGCAAATAGTAAATATCAAGGGAAGACATATTATAAAGAAGCACAACAATGATGAAATTTTTAAAAATATACTTCATAGTATTTATCATTCATCTCATTTCTGAGACTGGAGATCTTCTCATTGAACTCCTGTCTCTGCATCATGAGTGCCCTCTCCAGGGTGACCTTCCACTCCTGATTAGGAAACATATACTAATTAGCTGTTATCTAAGTTTAACAATAAAAGTCTAACCAAGCAGTATATCAAACCATCTGTTTCTGTGGCTGCAATATTGATGGGTAAAACTCCTAAATACAGGTATCAGGCTAGTACATATTGGATTTCTGACAAAGTAGTTTCCACCTTCATTTTCCACATTCACTTGTGAAGCAAGATTTTTAAGCCACATAGGAACCTATTGTCATATTCCATTGCATAAACAAACAAACACTGCCCTGGCAAGATCTACTGAACACATATGAGCTTATGAGTTATGTGGATTGTGGAAAAGAAAATAAATTGTAAGTACCCATTGATTGCTGGGAAAATGCTGGCAATTTTAAGAATGTTATGAGAAGGGAATATGAGTAGCATTGGATACGTGAACCATTCTGAACTCTGTTGTTGTATGCCATAGGAAAATGCAGGAAACAACCATTGTAAGAAGATAGATATATTGGTAACATATGTAGTATGTTTAATTTCTTTTGCAGTTCATCATATTTGATCATCAAGTCTGGAAACTGAGGGACTCATATGACAGTTCCATCTTTCCGTGCCAACAGATACAAAACTTCATGCAGGAAAAGTGCTGTGCCACATTGTAACTTGATACAAAACCAAGAATATGATAGATTCCACACATACCTTGTCCTTCAAAGCTGATGCATCTTCCTTTTTCTCAAGCAATTTCTCTAATCTTTCAAATAGCATGTCAAATCTCTTTCTCTCGAGTTCTTCCTTAACAGCCTGCTCAAGGGCTCTCGGTGAGTACCCAACCAAATCGCCCAATCGGTAGAGAATTTAGATTGGAGGCCAAGGCACGCTAGGGTTCGGATCGAGACGCAGAAATCGTACCACTGGGTAGAAGATTGGGGGGTCCCCGTAGCTGACGAAGAGCTTTCCCTCCTCCACGCCCCCGGCGCCGAAGAGATCGTCGCCGAACTCGCCGACGCCGACGCGGAACTTCTCGTCCCTGCCGCTGAAGGTGACGATCTCGCGCGCAGGAACGGGCGGATGCTGGTAATGCAGCCCCTCTGCCTTCACCGAAGGCGCGGCGCGGAGGCACGCGGCGAGAGATCCAGCTAGGCGCGTCGCCATGGTCGCCGCCTGGTGCTGTCGCCGGTGGCGTGGGGTGGTAGGGATGCGTTGCGCTTGTGCCGTTGCGTGGTGGACTGCGGTGGGTCGACCCGTTACAGTTCGGGGCTCGCAGGTTTTGCTTTGAGATTCGTGCCGCGGTATCGCTGCAGCACTACTAGGCTGTGCACTTTGCTGCAGTGAGACTATCACAGTGGTTTTGCCGAAATTGACTGCAAAATTTAAAATGCTGCGAACTGTTTTTTTTAGCGAAAAATGCTGCGAACTGCTGAGAGCACAATAGTGGTGGCCCATCAAGCTAGGGCCATCATAAGGCTATCCGCACTGGAGTGCGCTATCCCCGGATGCAGCACGGGGATAGCGTTTTTCCCCGCGCAGCGGGGTGCGCTAACCGGTATGCAATCATCCCGCACCGCTGCCGGAGCGCCAAATGCAGCGCTCTTGCCGTGCGACGGTGAGCGCCAACGTGGCGCGGGCCCGTGCGCCCGCGTGCCTTCCCGCTCCGCCGCAACAGCAGGAAAGAGCAGCCGCCGGAGACGGAGATGCTGGAGGAGGAACAAGGTCGGCGCGAGGCCCTGCTGGCGGAGAAGCCAAGGCGCCGACGCCGGAGGTCTGCGGTGGAGGAGCCAAGGTGGTGGCGACCTGGGAGAGGGAGGGGAAAGAGAGCTATCTGTGCTTCTTCTTCCTCCGGCCATGGCCGAGGTGCTCCACCCGCACAGTCGCAGAAGCCGCTGCGAGCCACCAGCGCGGAGCCGAGCAGAGGGGAGAGGACTAGTAGTGAGGAAATCACCAAATCGAAGCAGAAATCAACGATTGGAAGCACGAATCACCGAATCGAATCACAAATCGACAACGGAATCACGAATCAAAGAAGAAATAAGCATGGCGAGCTGCAGCCGCCGCCATCGCACTGGTGCTATCCGAATCGAGGAGGAAGGAGGTAGAATCGAGGAGGAGGAGACCGAATCGAGGAGAAGTAGGCCGAGAATCCGGCCTCTCTCGCCGCGGGAAGCTCGCCGGCGGCTATCCCCTCTGCCTGCTCCGTGCAGCCACCACGCCGATCCGCCGCCGCACCAGCCACCGCGCAGGCCTCCTCCTCCATGGCGAGCTCGGGGAGGAGGCGGCCATGGTGGAGCTCGAGGAGGAGTTGTTGGAGGCAGCCACGGTGGAGCTCGAGGAGGCGGCCATGGTGGAGCTCGAGGGGATGGCCACCGCGAGGTTGAAGGGAGAGAGGAGGCGTTGGGGCGGAGGGGCTTGCCGGAGGGAGCCGGAGCCTCGATCCGCGGCGGCGACCTGCACGGCGGATAGAACGAGACGGGCGACAGAGAGACGGAGAGAGAGCGAGAAGACTCGCGAAATATCTAGCGTCGGTGGAGAAAAGGTAGAGACAAGGAAAAAAGGTGAATGAAAAAAAAGGAAAAGAAAAAAATTAAAAAAGAGAAGGACGTAAAAAAATGAAAAGGAAAAAGAAGGAAAGAATATGAGAGGAGGTAAAAAAAGAAAATAAGAGGAAGGTGGAGATGGTAGTTGGAATGGTTGAATAAAATATAGGTTAGTTGGTATAGAGTATGAGATATAGGGTATGACCGCTGCGGGAGAAGTTGGATGGAGTACGGAATCTCGATGACTAGGACATGAATATTCCTTTTAGGGATGAAATTAGAGTACCACGAGTGCGGACAGCCTAATATTGAGCTTAAGCCTTGCCGGCTTGCAGCAGCCCACTTGTTGCTAAACCCCACACCATTTCCTTTCTTTTTCATCGCTAAAAATGATTTTTTTTATATATGTCATTATAATTTTTCAAAATTTAAGATATGCCGTTGCAATTCAACTATTTTGAGATATGCTATTACAATTCTTCGGTTCACCAAAACACATCATTTTCTATGCTTGCAAAGACTACCGGCCCACCTGCAGGCGTACCATGTGGACCCGTAGTTCCTTATGGACTAAAATGCCCTCGGTACACCTTTTCTCTCTCTAGTCACTTACATATGGGGCCCACATGTCATCTCATCCTCCATTCTCCTCTTCCCCAATCTATCTGCAGCTCCATTCGCGCCACATGGCCATGACTGCAGCTCAATTCCCCCCTTCACGGGCGCCAACAGGACCACCATCGTCGAGTCCTACGCCGCCAGCCCCGCCGTTGCTAGCGAGCCTGGGAGGACACCGGCCTGGGGCATCTCAAGCTCTATCGGTGCTTGCCGTCTTTACCGAGCACCTGAAGACGGGTTTGGAGGCCACAACCGCCCTGGCTTCCACCCGCGTCGCCGAAGCCTCCCACTCGCCAGGAGGCGGCGTGCGCCCGTGGCCTCTCGTAACACGTGGGGGCGGCGCTCGCGTACCAACTTGCCGCCTTCCTCTTCTTGCCCCGACGCACGTGGTAGCAGAATGGGCGACACAGAGGCGGCGCATCTGTGAAATTCCGGTAGAGGTCCTCCACTCCTTCACGGGGATCCAGCTCATGCCGCCACCGTCGGAGCCCCTACTTGCCTCGCTTCCCGCGGCGCTACCAGACTGTGCTCACACACTACGGAAGACTTTGCTTTCGCTCGCCTTACTCCATGAGCTCGACGGAGGAAACAGGGGTAGACGGTTTGACGCGTGATGGTCAACGGCGGCGAGGTCGCCGACGATGGGGGGAGAGAGAGAGGAAGGTTGGGGAATAAAGGAGATGACGTGTATAGGCCCCACGTGTAACTTACTAAAAAGAGAGGTGTCTAGGGGCAAATTGAACCATACAAAATATCATGTACGTATACGACACACGTGGTAGAAAGCTTATATAATGGCAAGTTTGGTGACTGGTGGCATATCTCTTAACATAAAAAAAATTGTAAATGCCATATATCAAAGGACGTATGGCATGAGAACTGAGTTCCCATAAGAACTATGAGAACTCAAATCTGGGCCGCATAGTCTTCATCTAAGGGGAAGGTGTGAGGGGGTAAGTATAATTAAGGGGGTGATTTTACAAATCCCCCTCCCACCTCACCCTACGCGCTCCCGTTAGATCAAGATCATGCGGCTCAGATTTGAGTTCTCATAGTTCTCACGGGAATTGAGTTCTCATACAATAAGTTGCATATATCGAAAACCCCCCACCCCCTCCCGGACCTGGATCCCCTGCAGTCGCTATAGCGACTGCAACTTAACATGTTGCAAGATCTTTGTGCGTTCAAAATGAATCCAAGGGACAAGCAAGGCAGTAGCACAACCAGAGATTTCTTTTGGCGCGGATTGGAGGGAAACGTCAGGGATTTGGCGCCATTTTCTTTCACCGCGAGTGAGCAGCGGCCGCAGGGGAGAGGCCTGCGACCTGCCGCACCATGGAACCTCTCCCTGCGAATGGAATCTCTAGTGGCCTGTGTTCTCCCATGAAGCAGAGCGGTCCAGCAAGGGAAGCTAATGGCGACGTGGATGATGCCCAGCAGGTGCTCGATGAATCTCCTGCAAGGTATGTGCCCCTCTAAAAACTTTCCATGTACTACTGTAAATGAGATAATCTATTGGTCTTTCTTAATATTAGAGTGCTCTTTGCTTGTATATGACTGCAGCATTACAATGACAAAACAAAATTAGTTCTGAATGCTTTGTTCGTAATTACAGAGTTGTCGAAAGTCCTTTTTGGATTCCACGAGCTGGTATGACATTTAGTAGTTTGGATGAAGCCTAGGAGTTCTGGGTGACATATGGTGGTCGGAAGGCTTACACAAACACAAGTGATCTTGATGGGTTGGTTACATCAAGTAGGTTTGTTTGTTCAAATCAGGGTTCTTGTGCTAAAGATAAACAGTTTGTTGTTGTCAAGCGTAATCGAGCTCACACAAGAACTGGTTGCTTAGTTCGCATGGGAATTACTTTGGAAAGAGAAAATAAGTTATACAGGGTGCATGATTTATTTGTTGAGCATAACCACATTCTTCAAACTACACAAACTAGTCATCTGATGCCATCGCAAAGACACATTTCTAAGCATCAAGCTATTGATATTGAACTGGCTGGTGATTCTGGTATTGCACCTAAAGCAGCTCATGAGTTTCTTGGTCGTTATGTTGGTGGATCAGCTAACCTTGGGTACACCCATCGTGATCATAAGAATTATTTGCACACTAAACGTCAAAGAGAGACGTTGTATGGTGAGGCTGGTAGTTTGCCAAAATATTTTCAAGATAAAGTCATGGAAAATCCCTCTTTTCAGTATGCATTGCAAATGGATTGTGAAGAAAAGATAGCCAATATATTTTGGGCTGATTCAAAGATGATTGTGGATTATGCTCATTTTGGTGATGTAATCACATTCGACACTACTTTTGGAACCAACAAAGAATACAGACCATTTGGTATGTTTGTTGGTTTCAACCAGTTTAGGGAGACTGTGGTTTTTGGTGCAGCTTTGATGTATGATGAGACATTTGAGTCATTCAAGTGGTTGTTCCATGCATTTTTGTCAGCACATAATCAAAAGCAACCCCGAACAATTTTCACTGATCAGGATATAGCTATGGGAAAGGCAGTGGCTGAGGTATTTACTAGTGCATGGCATGGTTTATGTACTTGGCATATATCACAAAATGCAGTAAAGCACTTGAGTTCTCAGAATGAAGAAGAGTCTGAAGACGAGGAAGAGTCAAGTATCTTATCAGATTTTAGCTCTTGCATGTATCAGTATGAACAAAAGGCTGATTTTGAAGAAGCATTTGATGCTATGAGTAAGTCAACTTGGCTAGACAGCATTTACATGTTGAAACATAAGTGGGTAGAGTGCTACATGCTGAATGTTTTTTCAATTGGAATGCGAAGTACACAACTAAGCGAGAGTATGAATAATGCGCTGAAAGGCCATTTGAAATCAGATCTTGATATCATTAGGTTCCTAAAGCGCGTGGAGCGTGTCGTTCAAGACAAGAGAGAAAGAGAGGTTCAATGTGAATTTGAATCTAGAAAGAATCAACCAAGGATTGGGATGATGGCACCTATGTTACTAAAAGCAAGCATGATTTATACACCTCCAGTATTTGAAGTTTTCCAGGGTGAATGTGAAAAGCACCTGGCAGCCTACACAGTCAGTTCAAATGGAACTAATAAATTTGTCATTGCAGTCGGAGGTCTTGGAGGGACATCGACAATTGAAGAAGAGCACAATGTTAGTGTCAACCCGGCTGATCAGATGGTCTCATGTAGTTGTCGACTTTTTGAGAGGATTGGCATATTGTGTAGGCATGCACTGAAAGGTCTTGACTTGATGAACATCAAGCTACTTCCTGAAAAATATATTTTGAAACGATGGACTCGAGATGCAAAGTCAGAGATTGTCCAAGATATGCATGGGAAAGATATAGTGGAAAAATCCAAAGCTAGATGCTGCACTACGATACAAAAATCTTTGCAAAATATTTAGTTCATTGGCTTCACGAGCTGCTGATTTTGAAGATTGCTACTTGCTTGTGAAAGAGGCACTTCATAGCGTGAGTAAGCAAGTGAATGACAAAATCAAAGGAAATGCTACCATCGATGCTCAAAAGTCTCCTATCATTGATGCTGAAAAAATTAGTAGAATGTGCACATGCTGCTGGTTTAAAGAAGAAAGAAAAGAAAAAGGGTGGATCAAAAAGAAAGAAAAACTAGGTTGAAAAACTTACCAAGAAAAAGAAGAAAAACTCAAACAAGACTAAAAAGAGTAAGCGTGCACAACCTGAAGAATGTGAAAATCCTGTACCAGAATCGCAAGAATATGAATCAATTCATAGTTTTACCCAAATTCTAATCGTATGCTGATATCTCTTTTCTCATAAAAATAGTATTCTAATATTTAATCTGACCAATTTTCTTCTCTATGTTTCCTCTCTGTTTTTTTTCAGAGTTCAAATATTTCAAGATTTTAACAGCCATCACTCCTTGGTAGGGATAGATGGCTGGTATTTTTAGTAGCACTTTAATGTAAGTTTAGGTCAACCATACATGTTTAATTGTCTTGACAAGCATGATCTCTAATAATTTTTGTTAGCAGGTTGTGTACTGAAGCCATGGCTGCAAGTGGATGATGCAAGTTTTAGAGAGTTCTTATATGCAAAAGGATCCCAGTTTAGCATATGCTCTTTTGTGTTAAGCATATGGTCTTTTGTGAATGTAAACCTGGGTGATGCAAAGCTTTTGTATATGAATAGAAATAGAAAACCTTGGTATATACAAGAGGATAGCTTAGTATATAATGTAAATTGCAGGGCATTAAACTCATAATTTCTAGTAAAATCTATGCCTTCTCTTCTCTGTTTTTTTTGTTGTTGTTTTGGCTTATTGACTAGCATCAAAAGTTGGGATGAAAGATCAAAAAGATTGGGTCTGATTGTAGCCATTGAAAGCTGCTAGAATGGTTTAGATGCAGCGACATGTTAACTTGCAGTCACTATAGTGACTGCAGGAGATCCAGGTCCCCCCCCCCCCCCCCGCCCACACCTCCACACGCACACAACCCAACCCCTCCTTCCTTCTGCTCTCCCGCATCCCGCATCGCTGTTCGCCGGGGGCACTTCTGGAACTTTCTAGAGCCTCCTCCACGCTGCTCTGATCCTTAGGCTTCGCCACTCGCCAGCCCGGGCACCCGCACCTCTCACCCCGTGTGGGCCAGTAGGCTCAGTCTCCGCAGCCCGAATCGACCTCTCTCCACTGTGTGCGCCGCCGCCGCCGCCGCCGCCGCCGCCGCCCACCCATGGGCCGGCTAGGGTGGCTCCGGCAAGCCTCCAGATCTCTCGCGCTCCGCTCAGGCGAGGTGAGGCGAGCTCGCTTGCGTTTTACTGCCTTGCTGTACTGCCTGGGTCTAAGGGATTTCGCGGAGTGCCGGAGTGCTAGTTGTTTACTCCGTTTCGGGCTTTGGTTGCAGGTGTCTGCGCAGAGGAGTGCATGGATTCGGACGAATGCACGTAATTTTCCTTCCATTTGACGTGTTTTATTTGATCACTTGTTGGTCTGGGATTTGAGACGTTTTGCTGTTTCTGATGGAAGTGCACTGTTAAAAGTGTAGATAATTTGGCGGATTTTAGGGTGAATAGGGCGCACTAATGCTTAGAAACCGTCCATTTTATAGGCATTGATTCACTAATTTCACTCGCACAATGCTATTTATTGGGCTTCCTGTCATATTGGGTGTTTTTTTTAACATATGTGTAATTTTGGTTTTATTTCAAATGCACCTGTGGTAACAATACATGAAATTCCATTTTCATTCTAAATAGAGCACGAAGGAATATTCTAGCTTACACAAAATTTCGATACAAGCATAGCATAACCTTTTCATAATGGCGTATTCCTGAAGAAGTTTGCGGATGGGAACTATGCATTGCATATACTGAGTGTTTATTTTAATATAATTGGATAATGTCATATATCTACCGGTACAAGATAAATTTTATATTTTTTTTTCTCGAATACGCAGGAGAGCTGCGTATCTTTGTATTAATAGAGAGAATAAAAACGGCTTCTTACAAACAGCACACCCCACGCCTAGCCGAGCTGTGAGGGTCTGGTAGAACCATACTTGTGACTTCTAAGAAACAAATACACAGCACAACCCTTGACCTGGTAAACTGCTATAAGCTAAAACAGCCCAAGCTCCTGAGCAGGGCTCAAAGCACTAAGACTCCGAGCACCTGCGAGACGCAATAAATTTTATATTTCATTTTCTACTTTTCAATGTTTCTCTGTTCCATGACCTAAATAATATTTTTCTGTTCCTTATCCTTGTTTTTGTTTTCATCTCGAGTACTGCAGCTTGCAGCTCTACTGGTATCTATATTGGTGACAATTACTATGGCCGATTCATGATGACATCATCAGTACTGAGCAGGAGTTTTCATGCTACAGGTTAATATGCTGGGTTTAAACTTTAAAGGAACCTTCTTATCATAATTACTTTTGCAATCACAAAGGCAGTTAAAACATCATTGGGTGGTGCTTCTGCCAGGTCACCGTTGTTCGATAGATAAAGACTATTACAAAATTCTCGGTGTTCCTAAGGATGCATCGCAGGATGACATCAAGAAGGCTTTTCATTCTGTGAGTACAATTGCAGTTCAGCTAATCTTGAGATATTCTGTGTCTCACTTAAGATTGTGCTATTTGTTTAAGATGAGCATGTTATAAATATAATATCCATCAATTAAGTGTCAATCTCATCTGTTTTCCATTTTTTGTATCATCATGTGCCACGCTGTTAAATTTTGAGAAAGCACTACATCTATGATTCTGCACCTATTCGTGTGTAGCTTCATTATGACATTTTTTCTAGATGTGACATTGATAAAAGCCACAATCCTTTCAGCAGCTGGAAACCTTCTTAGACAATCAAATATATATGTTCTAAGAATTTTAGACAAACTAGTACTAGGATGAGAAGCATTTGAACAATGAACATGGATGCGAGATTCACTTGTAACTAATAAGCCATACTACAGGAATGATTGGTCTTCAAGTGTGGTATATGCTCTGTTATCTCTCAAAAAATGCAAATGGTTTGGTTTGAGGGTTTTGATTTTTTAATTGAATTATTCACATGTCTGCTTCTAAATTGTGGAAAATTATTTTTAGCTTGCAAAAAAGTACCATCCAGACACAAATAGGGGCAATACTGCTACAAAAAAGATGTTTCAGGAAATAAGAGATGCATACGAGGCGAGTAAGTTACTATAATTTGTTTTTGCTTGTTGATGTTTTCATTGTTGCAGCAAAATTAACACTATCTTGTTATGCTTACTTGGGCTCCAGACACTACGTGATCCTTCAAAGAGGGAGCAATATGACATGGTAAATTTTCATGATGTAGTTTCCTTTTTTTCACCTTCTTAGGAAATGACTTCGTTTATTTGAAGCCCTTTAAGATGAGTTATTTACTTTATAATCTGGAGAAGTTTATGTTAAGTTGTAATATTGCAGCTATTTTCTAGAGGTTCAAAGGGGGAGTTTGATGGGTCCTATCACGATACGTTCTCAGGATTCAACCATGATCCTTTCTCAGAATTCCACAGACAGAATGATGGCCATTTCTCTAGTAATTTCTTTAAAATATTTTCTGAGGTAGTTTTCTATCTTTTCAAATACATTTCCTTCCACTTCAGTCTGTGGAGTACCACTTATTCTCTTTGATTTCAGGTTTTTCAACAAGACAAAAATATGCGTGCAAATGATATTAAGGTTCATTCTTAGGCCTGATTCTCTTTCGTTTTAAATTTCTATATTTCTTTAGTCATTGTCTTGTTGAGCTTATTCTATTTCTTGCCTTAAGTAGGTAGAGTTGAATTTGTCTTTCAATGAAGCCGCCAATGGGTGCATAAAGCAAGTGTCCTTTAGTGCAAAAAATGTCTGTGATTCATGCGGTGAGTGCACTTTTATGATGGAATATTTTGCTTTGGTACATTTATTTCACCGTGTTTTTCCTTTGTCTAATTGTATGAGATTTGTCGAATCAAGTTAAATCAATGTGCCACAATGTTAGCAGGCGCTTATGCATAGATGATTCTCTGAAGTGAACTGTCTCAAACAGTTTGTTTTGACATTTTGCTGAAAGAGTGTACTTAGTGGCAGTGCTAAAGCTCCCACACGAGGTGGGGTCTGAGTAAGGGAACTTCTAGGTAGTCTTATCCTTGCTTATTTTGCAAGGAGGCTGGTTCAAACCCAAGACCTCCATCGGCTTCCAGGACACTAATGGAGAGACATTTTTCTGAGTGTTTTTATCTAATTATCGTATGGTATGTATGTTGAGTAGCCAACTGTTTCAGAGAAATCATTACTGGAATTCGATGTTTCCATGCAGCAAAAATTGGAGCCATTTGGGAGATAACATTCCATTAGATTGTTCTGGTGTCCGTTTAATTTTTGTTGCATGATATATCATAAGTATTCCATTCTACTAAATACTATTCATATCCATTGTTTCCGTCATAATAATCTTTCAGAATCGAGTGGTAGATGATAGTTGTTTCAACTTTCAAGGAAGCATTCTAGAGAAATAATGATTGCTTAAACTCAGCAGGAAGATTGCCAGATTCCTGTGCTTCTTTCAATCACCCCATGGAATTGTGTAACAATGTACCTGCAGTAACCAATCACAACCATGTGAGGTTAGCAAACTCTTGATACTTTCTGATATAGGCAGTGGCAGAGATAAAGAGGGCCTTAGCTTAGGAAACTCAATGCATAATGAAATCATAAACCTCTAAATTATTGTGTTGTTTAGCTCTAAAACTCAATGTTTGTCAAATTGCAAAAGTCCCAGCACCCTCCTTGGCCTTACCTTTGCAGATTTATCGCTGCAGTAGATCAGACTTAAGGTTAATGCTGTCGAATTATGATTTGCGGAAGTATGTAACATCAGAACCATTTAATTGTTTAATGCTAAGAAGGCTATAAATTTTCTTCATAAAGCTTCTACCTTGCTCGTGCATATAACAATCATCCTGATTTAGCCCATGTGTTTTTTTTGTTTCTCCTCTTTCTTTTTTAGATTAACCCTGATTTTCATTACTGTTAGGTGGCAGAGGTCACTTGGAAAATGCAAAGAGATATATTTGTCCCTCGTGCAAAGGCTTAGGAAGAGTAAGTATTTGCTGTTGGTTTCAAAGTTCCTGTGCAGATGTGTGGTACATTGCATATGGTTTGGAATTATACTGTTGGTTTATGCAGGTCACCAACTATCCATTCACAACCACATGTAGTTTTTGCAGAGGTGTTGGAAAAGTAATTAAGGTAATGATCTTGCAAGTGACACAAAGGACTTGTGGGCTTTTCCCTATCTCATACATGATAATTTTTTTTACAGGATTACTGCTTGACATGCGAAGGTTCAGGGGTGGTAGATGGTATGAAAAATGTAGAAGTGAAGCTCCCAGCAGGTGCCTTTTTGTCAGCTTGCTTCTTTCTACATTCTTTGCAGTTATCCTATATTCTAACACAGCTGCTGAGAGAATCATATTTGCATCACTTCTACTGGAAACTTTCCTTCACTGTATTACTTGTAGACAATTAGGCATTTGTTGCCGAGCTAACACTTAGCTGCTAAAATCTAGGTGCTTTTTACATACTGTGTCACTGTTGTGGAACTTTTAGATATCTAACACCTTTGGTAATATAAGGGGTTGCTTCATAATTTGCTGAAATTGTTTCTGGCTTTTCTCTTTGCATCTGCAGCATAATGCCTGAATAAGCTGTTAGTTACACTGTGCCTGATGTTTTACTATTAACCGAATGTTTACCAGAATAGTTTACATTGCAATATTTGACCCATTGAAGATATTTCTTGTTTTCTGCAATGTAGGAATTGATTCTGGTGATACAATTCATGTAGCTGGGGCTGGCGATAGTGGTGGACTTGGCACCCAACATGGAAGTCTATACATCAAAATTCAAGTGAGAATTCATATTCTTATGATTGTTTTCGTACTTGTATATATCAACCTATAAGCTCATTGAATTCCAATTTTCACTTATATCCAGGATTTATATCATCATAGATATATGTCATATTGGCTTGTTGGTGTTAATAGTTGTGCCAGTTGGGACCGATAGATAATAATTATCAGTTTTAGCAATAATTTATATCTGTTTAGAGCCTGACACATCTCAAATATCCATCCACGGCACAAATGCAAGGGGCACAATGGACATTTGATCTCATATCCATGTCAAAAGGATTGAAGAAGCCATTCTACCAAATGTTTTTTTAGCAAGACAAGCCAAAGCCAGAAAAAGCAGTTTTGCCAGAGAACCAAAGCCGGAGCCATTTTTTCATATGGCGGAGCCGTGGCGAACGAACCCTAAGCTTCTGTCTTAGCTTAGCCTATCATTGAGATCACACCAAAGCGCACCTTGTGTCTACACCAGTCATGGCGTGGTCGCTGAAGCGATAGCATGCAGGTAGTAGCCGACCTTCGGGGACCTTTCTTGATCTTAAGGTGCTTTTTGGCTACTGGGAAATGGAGTCTGGGTTAGGGAAATAGGAAGTGCCAGGTATGATTTCCTATGTTCGGTAACTAGGTTGGGGAAAAGAGGTGGGTTGGGGTTTGGGAAAACCTCATTTCCAGCAGTTCCCAACCCAGTAGGGTGGGTGGGTTGTGTCGGGAAATGGGAAGGTGAGCTGATGTCACGTGGGTCCCACATTATTTTTTATATGTCAAACCCAACCATTGCCAAACACGGGAAAGGGAAAAACAATGCATCCCTAACCTCAACCCAGGCCATAATTTCCGCGTTCTATTTCCTTATCCCTAACCGAATACCCAAACGCCACCTAAGTGCAACCTTCAGGATGTCTCTCCCCTCAGGTTGACCCCCTTTTTTTCATGTCTCAGGCTTACTCCTAGGCTTGGATGGTCCAGCACATTAACTACTTTCAAATTAGTTTGGTTGGTCCAGCGCATTAACTACTTTCAAATTATCAAAAATACCTCAAAGGAAAAAAAAAATTCCATAAGTACCACTTCAATCCAAAAATATTATTTGTGAAGGATTTGTTACCAAAATTCAATGGACACTTTGCGGTATAGGATCCCTCATTGTTACGCATGTCCTTCGCCAATTTACCATGATGTTTGATATGTCTCTATAATGTGTTGTGTTTGATTCTTGCACCATGTAAGTTTGACTGTACCCAACACACTTATTAAGAAAGTAGGAAGTAGTTTTGTTTATTCATCTACCGAGTACTGAAGACGTCATAAGTGTTTTGGCCATTATGATTAATTGTTGTACAATATTATCGTTCTCTTGTATCAAACAATTTATCTTCTGATTATCCAGTCAATTGTGTATATTGTAGGTAGCAAATGATCCAATGTTTACACGAGATGGTGCTGACATACATATTGATAAAAAGATCAGCTTCACACAGGTACATAGTTTCAGTTCACCATATATTTTGTCCCTTTCTATTTGAACATTTTAAAGCTAAGCTATTTCTCACTTCGGCCTCAGGAACTCTTTCCAAACAATAGATCATGTAGACTTCTTCCCCTTTATACAGTTCATGTATCTCTGTTTCAGAACAAATGAAGTCTTTTCGGCAATAGATTCTTGATTTTGATTTTAAATCACATAATTCGCTCTGGAGTTTTGGAACCTTACAAAGGAGTGGCAGCCTTTGATGTTCCAGGCACAGATCTACCTAGAGCGGCAGCGGGTTCAAAAGTGGTAGTTATAATTTAGGAAATATCATTACTTTGTGCTATCATAATTTTAAAGTTTGCATTGCTGTAACAGTTTGTATTTTTTATATTTCTGTAAATGATTTGAATTCGTGATTTTAATTGTTGCTTGTAATGTGTTAGTTGCTGATTTACCTGTATAATCATGCAGGCAATGCTTGGTGGAAAAGTTGAAGTACCAACTTTAAATGGGAAAATAGAAGTAAAGGTAATAATTGATGTCCAAAATGGAAATGTGTGTCCACTAACAAAAAATACGAGACACTTCTGTATTACGGCAATGCTTGGTGCAAGCCTTTGTCTATAAATCATGCTATCTGCTATAAATTATACTATTCACATGAAGCCTGTTTCAAATTTAAATTGCCTAGTATACTTCATCTTATTTTTGTGAAAACATGTTTGCATGCACTTGTTTACTTAATCTTACTTTTGTGAAAGCATATCTCCTTGTACTTGTTGAGTGGATACACTATCATGTGTTTGATAAAATCTATGCCCCCTCCATATTTTCTTTACCTACTTTGACATATGGTGCAATTTATCCAGATACCCAAGGGAGTCCAACCGGGTCAAGTTGTAGTTTTAAGGGGCAAAGGTAACTTGCAAAACTTGAGAAATGTTTGACCTGATTGATCGTAAGTTCTAGTAAAGTGCTGATGATCATAATTTCGTCCAGGATTGCGAAACCTGGCAGGATTCTTTGGGGACCAATATGTACGATTCCAAATTCATTTCCCCTCGTAAGTTGCTTGCCCTTTTCTCGACACATTTTTTTTGCCAACAACCAACATACTATAGCTTTCCTCCATATAAACTGAACTATTATTGTGTTCCAATTCCATCGGTCATGTGTTTGCCCTTGAAGTAAAAGTATATCAAGTTGCTGATTGGTTGTCTGTTAGCTCAACAATCTTATTATACTCAAATCTAATAATTTCGGTGAAGTATATGTGGATTGACTATCTTTCTTCAGTATGTTGAGTCTTTTGAGTAACTAGTTGGCACACCGCTGCATCAGACTTGGCATTGTATAGAAAATGGGGTCATCACTGCATATTTGCTTTTGCATTCCTGTGTGTATTGGCCAGGCCAAGTGTAGAATAAGCTTGGGGTAGGGTTCTCAATGTATTTTTTTCCTTTCTTTTTCTTTTTTATTGAAAACTGTATATTCTTCTTTTGCATTCCTGTGTCTCTACATTGGCCTGTTGGTGCCTAATAGTAAAATAAAGCCTGGCATTTGTATCACTTGTTACCATGGATATTTTTTTTAAATGTTAATTTCTTCATCAGTACTTTGGTTTTCTGTTCTGTTATTCTAAGGTATAATGACCATTGAATGGTCCTAATATTAGTCCTTTGCTTTCTTTATTTGCTAATAAATTCAATTCATTTGATTAAACCATTTTGTTTGCTTTGAAGTATATCGTAATTCTTCGGTTCTTGCTCTTCTGTAGTTCTTTTTGATTTATGATGCACTATCTGCAGTGTGGTTACTGAACGTCAGCGTGCGCTGCTAGAAGAATTTGCGGTAGAGGAAGCTACAAAAGAACAGAACACTTCTATAGTGGGAAACTGGTAAGTTCAGCAAGCCACGCTTACATGCACTCACACAATTAACACATCTACACATTCACAGTTTGGAATCAACAATCCGTACTCACCCTTCCCAGCAGTCAATGATGAAGGGGAAGTGTGTTATTTCCATTTACACGATTAGTGAACCTTACAGTAGCTTTTCTCAGTCTTGATTATTTCCCTTTTTCCCATTCTGTTTTATTCCTGCTAAACTTATTTACTACATTGCTAGTATATATATTCTCCACACAAAGTTGGTCATCTCACTATCTTAATGTTGCCCCATCTTTGTTGTTATATTCCGCCTCATTTTAAGTATATTATTATTCAATTTGACCTCTACTAGAAGTTGATGGATAAGTCTTGTACTAGTAGTCTTTGTAGGGCTGCAGCAGCACATGGTCCTTGCATGGACCAGCTGCAGCATGTGGGAGGTTTTTAGCATCTTGGACTGTCCTGTACGCAGCAGGAGAGTGGTGGCTTTGCTGCTGCCCAAGGACAGCAGTTAGACTAGAGGACAGCATCTAGTGCTTTAGCATCTTAGACTAGTGTTTCAGCTTGGCTGGCTAGCAGCCTATAAATATGTAACCTCCTCTCCAGTGGAGAGTATGGCTTGTAGTTTGTGAATGAAAACCCCCCGAAAATTCCCAAGTTCCTTGTCATCCTCTCAGCTCAATGAGAGTGAAAATTGAGCTTCTAACAATTGGTAGAGCCGTACTTTCTTGTAGATATCTCTTGCTCCTCCCCTCCCCAAGCAGCCCAGCCACTTCCAGCAGCAGCTGCAACTCACGCAGCAGCAGCCAGAGCAGCAGCAGCAGCTGCAGCATCCCCGGCCTCTTCTTCCTCATCCGAGCAGACCAGCAGCAGCTCGTCTGAGGTTGCGTCCTCCCCACGCAGCAGCAGCCCCTTGGTGGCTCGCCATGGCCGACGCTCAGTCTCGACGCTCGGCCACATCAAGTGCACGGCGTCGGGAGGACGCCGAGCTCGCCACGGCAGAGGAGCGCAGGCAAGCGACCGCGCGAGCCGCTGCAGCAGTAGCGAGGGCGGCCAGACTGGCAGCAGCGGAGCTGGCGGCAGCCCGGGCGGAGGTGGAAGCAGAGGAGGCGGCAGATGCAGCACGTGCGGCAGAGGCAGAGGTTGAGACCCTGCGCGGCAGCCTCAGCGGCTCCATCGCCGGCGACATCACTGGCGACGGGGACCTTGAGGTGCTGGCGAGGGAGAGGGCGCAGGAGCGGACTGCGCGGTGGGCAGAGGCCCACCCCCACGGCGGCGGCGAGCAGCAGCACGCGCCCGGCGGCGGCGGTGGCGCCCCCGGCCGGCAAGTGCGCGACGGTGCCCCTGGCTACCACGGCATCCAGACGGTGGTCAGGGATGCCGGTCCCAGCGGCGGATGGCCGACTCTCACCAAAACCAACTACGTCGAGTGGGCTGCAATGATGAGGGTGAGGCTCCAGGTGCGGCGCATGTGGGATGCCGTCCAGTACGACGACGTCGACTACGATGAAGATCGTCGGGTGCTGGATGTGCTCATCGCCGCAGTTCCTCCCGCGATGCAGTTCTCGCTTTCCCAGAAGGCGACTGCCAAGGAGGCCTGGGACGCCATCGCGTCGGCTCGCATCGGCAGCGACCAGGCTCGCAAGTCCACGTTGCAGGCACTTCGCAAGGAGTGGGAGAACTTGGCTTTTAAGCCAGGTGAAGACGTCGACGACTTCGCTCTACGTCTTAACACTCTGCTGCAGAAGATGGTGACGTTCGGTGACGACACCTACGACGAGGAGAGAGCTGTCGAGAAGCTCTTTCGCTGCGTCCCCGAGAAGTACAGGCAGACCGCTCGCTCGATCGAGTCTCTGCTGGACCTCTCCACCATGACGATCGAGGAGGCGATTGGTCGCCTCAAGGTCGTCGACAGCGACGAGCCACAGTCTCTCTCGGGAGGCATCACCATCAACGGGAAGCTCCACCTCACCCAGGACCAGTGGGAGGCCCGACAAGGTGACATGAAGAAGGGGGAGCCTTCCTCCTCGACCAGTGGCCGCAAGCGCGGCAAGCCCCGAAAGGGGCGCGGAGGTGCCCAGGTGGGGGCACGAGGGCGAGCTGATGGCGGTGCCCGCCGAGGCGCTCAGGGTGGCACCGCCGCCAAGCCCAAGCAGGCACGAGACGACGCTTGCCACATCTGTGGCAAGGCTGGCCACTGGGCCAAGGACTGCCCGCAGCGGCGGCGTGGGGGCCAAGCCCACGCGGCGTGGGGGCCAAGCCCACGTCGCGGAGGCCCAGCCGGACGACGAGCCGGCTCTGTTCCTGCTCCACGGGGTTATGGAGCTGCACCCGGAGGCACCGCCCGCCACTGCTCTACTTCACCTCGACGAGCCGCGTGCCCGAGTCCTTCTCGATGACGGCTCCGACGATGACAAGATCGACGGCTGGTACCTCAACTCCGGCGCCACACACCACATGACCGGGTGGCGAGAGTTCTTCTCCGACCTGGACACCGACGTACATGGCTCTGTCAGGTTCGGGGACTCCTCTGCTGTGGAGATCAAGGGTGTGGGCTCCGTGATCTTCACCGCCAAGTCCGGAGAGCACCGGATGCTCACCGGAGTCTACTACATTCCGGCGCTACGGAACTCCATCATCAGCCTTGGGCAGCTCGATGAGAGCGGCTCACGCGTGGTGATCGATGGCGGGGTCCTCCGGATCTGGGACCACCGTCGCAAGCTTCTCGCCCGGGTGGTTCAAGGGAAGAACCGCCTCTACATCCTCCACGTCGAGGTGGCCCAGCCTCTATGTCTTGCAGCTCGCAGGGACGACGAGGCATGGCAGTGGCACGAGCGCTTCGGGCACCTCCACTTTGAGGCCCTGAAGCGGCTCAGCGCCAAGGAGATGGTCCGAGGCCTCCCGTGCCTTGACCATGTGGAGCAGCTCTGCGACGTCTGTGTGCTGACGAAGCAGAGGCGACACCCTTTCCCCCAGCAGGCGAGCTTCCGAGCCAAGGAGCGGCTTGAGCTCGTCCACGGGGACTTGTGTGGTCCGGTGACACCGACCGCACCAGGAGGACGACGCTACTTCCTGCTGCTCGTCGACGATCTCTCCCGCTATATGTGGGTGATGATCCTTGGCAGCAAGGGAGAAGCTGCAGACGCCATCAGGCGTGCTTAGGCTGTTGCGGAGGCGGAGCGGCCGCAAGTTGCGCGTGCTGCGCACCGACAACAGCGGCGAGTTCACGGCCGCCGAGTTCGCGGCGTACTGCGCGGATGAGGGCATCCAGCGCCACTTCTCCGCACCGTACAGCCCGCAACAGAACGGCGTCGTCGAGCGACGCAACTAGACGGTTGTGGGGATGGCTCGGGCCCTCCTCAAGCAGAGAGGGGTGCCGGCAGTGTACTGGGGAGAGGCGGTGGTGACAGCCGTCTACATCCTCAACCGTTCGCCCACCAAGGCTCTTGACGGTATGACACCGTATGAGGCTTGGCATGGGCGCAAGCCGGCGGTCTCCCACCTACGGGTCTTCGGTTGCCTTGCGTTTGCCAAGGAGCTTGGCCACATCGGCAAGCTCGATGACAGGAGCACTCCGTGTCACACCCCGAAATTTGGGATTTCGGGATGTGAATGGATAGAACAATTAAATAAATGATTTTCATGAATTATTAAAATTTTTCCAACATTTGTTTAATTATCAATTTTAGTGTAGGAAATAATCCACTTTCTAAATAAAATAAATATGCTTTATTTTATTTATTAAAACTTTTTCAACATTTATCTTAATAAGTGTAGGAAAAACAATCATTTTCCTAAATCAAATAAAAATGCTTTGTGTTGCCTTAATTGAAATGTTGCATTCGTGTCGTTGAATCTCATCTTTCTTGAGTGTGAAGTTTTCAAAATGCGTTTAGACGTCGATCAATCCCTCCTGAGAATTTCCTAAATTTTCTGGGAATTAATTCTCTTTTCCTAAAGTCAAATCCATTTATTGGAAGACTTTAAAATCTCTTTCATGAGCTCCAAGTGTTTTATTTCGGTTCAAAGTCTCCAACTCTATCTTTGGAATTTTTCCTAGGATTTTTGGAGATTTTGGAATATTTTTCTATGGTTTAAATGCTTTATCTGGGATTTCCTGGATTTATATTTGAACTAGAAATCTATTTTCTGAAATAAAGTCTTTTTCTTCTTCTTGGGCCGACCCATCCTTTCAGCCCATCTTCCCTCTCGGCCCAACAGATCACAGCCCAGCCCAACCCGCAAGATATCTCTCACTTGCAAGCTGACCCCACATGTCATCCTCTCTCTTCTCTCTCACTGCTTTCTCTGTGTCTCACTGACCAACGGGCCCCGCTGTCAGCCCCTTCTTCCTCCTCAGGCGTTTCCGAGCAGGACTCTGCTCAAGACCGAGCAGAGCCCGACGCGCCGCCGCCAGGCTTCTCGTGCGCGTCACGCAAGGACTCCCCGTTCCTCGGCCTTTATAAGCCGCCGCCCGAGCCTTTGATCCCCAACTCTAATCGCAGCCTCCGCCATAGCTAGAACCGAGCCGCCCAGCGAAACCTAAGCCGTCCGATGGAAATCCAACGGCTCGGATTAGATCCAGCCGCGGTCAAACCGTTTCCCCGAGTCAGCCGTGGCAACTTTGCAAAAGAGTCCCTAGGTTTTCTGGAAATCAACCCGCAGTCCACGATAGTTCAAAAGTAATTCCGTTTAGGTCCTGTTTTTATCAGTTAAACCCCTGAGCTTCTGGCAAATAGAACCCGCAGTCCATAGTTGCCGTTTTACGCGTTAGCCCTCGTGTTTTTATACGTAATTATGTTTTAGGTCCCTGGTTTCTTTCAAAACAGCCCCTGGAAGTCCTGTTTCCTCGCAGTTAAGCCCTTGAACCTTGTTTTATCCATAGATTTCACGTTTAGTCTCCGTTTAACCTCGTTTTTGTTGCGTTAATCTTCTAAAAAGCGTAGACTTTAGTTTAATAGTGTTGTTTGCCAAGTTTCATGTTTTGGAAATAAATAAAATAATAACTTGTTTTATATTTGTCATATGTTTTACAAGTTGCATAAAATCTAATTAGAGCTCCAACTTCATGTTTTATAATTTATTTAAAATATTAATTTGCCTAATTATAATTTAACTAGCTTTTCGAACTAAAAGCAAATCATAGTTCTACTTTCATATTTTAAAGTCAAAGTTAATTTGATTAATACTTGTTACACTAGTTTTCTAAACTAAAGCTAATTAGACCTCTGCCTTCAAGTTTTATAATCAAAGTTAATTTGTTTAATCATTATTAAACTAGTGTTTTATAATTAAAATATGGTTAGAAGTAATGTCTCCTTGTTTCATAAAGCAAATATTTTAATTTGGTTAATGTTTACTTCATATGATTTTCTAAATAAAAGCTAGTAAGGTTATATATTGGTTTCCATGAACTAGTAATTAATTTGCCTAACTGTATTTAACTAGTTTTTATATTAAGATTTAATTAGAGTTCAACCTTCATGTTTTATGATAAAAGTTAATTTGATTAATCATTATTAAACCATCTTTTTATAATTAAAATATGGTAAGACTTATATCTTGTCTTTTCATAAACAAATGATGTTAACGTGATTAATAATTATTGAATCAATATTTTATAATTAAAATATGGCTAGTGCTTAACCCGTTGTGTCATAAAGCAAACATGCTAATTTGATTAATAATTATTGAACTCTCTTTTCTAATTAAAATCTGATTAGAGTTATGTTCCATGGTTTCATAAACAAATATGTTGATCTGGTTCATGATTATTTCATATGTTTTCTAAATGAAAGCTAATTTAGCTAATATAGTGGTTTTCATAAATAAATAATTTGCTTAATGCTCAATAATAAATCTAGTTTTCTAAATAAAACTTGACTAGGTTCTTGCATCAGTTTTTGTGAATAAATGTGAACCTGTTTAATATCTATATCTACTTCATTAGCTTTTCTAATTAAAAGCTATATAAGGTTATACCTCGGTTTTCATAATCTAATTTAATATGGTAATAAACATTCATCTTGGTTTTATGAATATAAAAGCTACATAGGTTATATCCGAGTTTTCATAATCACATGTTAACTTGATTAACAATTATTGAATTAGTTTTCATAATTAAAATCTAATTAGGTGTAACCACCGGTTTTGTGCAATCTAAATTAATATGATTAATTTCCAACTTAAATGTGCTTTTAATATTAACTTGTTTAGTTCAACACCATATATGAAGTTAATTGATTAGATGCTCCCTCATGCTTTCTTGCAAGTTAAAATGTTTACTTGATATAATTATTATATAAATATTTGCAAATAAAGTTTGATTAGGCTTTAACCCGTCTTTTCATATTAAAGTATAATTTGATTAATTTAATACTGAATATTTCTCTGAAGTATTCATTACATATCTTTTCATAATTAAAATCAATAAATCTTATAGTATTCTCTTTCTTTTATAATATAAATCTCTCGATAGTTTTACCTTTCCAACCGTTGTTCCGTTTTCAACGTTTGTTTCGCCCTTGTGATTGTAGTAGCGAGCCCCATCGTTTAGTGCGTTCTTTTAAAGCTTTTCTTTTGATTGGTGTATTGTTCTTAGTTGTATTTATTTCTTTGCTTGCATGTTTGTGCTTGTGCTCGATGTTTGCTACGATTAGAGGAGCATCGTTCCGAAGCTGTCAAGAACAAGAGTTGAAGACTGAGCAGTGGTATTCTTTTGCGGAAAAGGCAAGTGTCCCTAACCATCTTTCTACCTATGCTTTATGAGATCATATGTGTTAATTGGAAACCATGGAGAACCACCCGGGATTAACCGTACAACCACAATACTACATGGCTCTGGTCTTAGCTGAATAATTAGATGAACTACATGTTGTGTTTGTGCTGCCTGTTGGGCTGTTATTGGTTTGTGGATGTGTTGGTGCGGGGATCGGAAGAGGGTATCTTCTGTTGAAACCGTCGGTACTGGGAACAAACACACATGTAGGAATTCTTTGTAAAGGCTTCGTAGCGTCCCTATGCAATCACACCTCGGAAGTGTGGTATGCGCCTTTGTGGTGCAGCATGGTTGGGTCCAAAGTTCTTTGGAGCTTTTACGCGAATTGTGGTGAAAGTGTACAACCTCTGCAGAGTGTAAAACTGTTATAACAGCCGTGTTCGCGGTCATGAACGGCCTGGACCCTTACATGATTAAATTATCGAAAGTTAATATTAATTAAATCGTTCCGGTTATTTCGGTGGCCTTGCTGAGTACCAACCATAAGTGTACTCATCCTTGCTTATTGCTGCTCAGTATTCATAAGGTGTGAGAAGTTGTTGAAGGTGATGCTAGGCGTACGCAACCCCCAGTCAACAGTTCCCTGTGGTGAAGAGTTCAAGATTCCGCTGCTAGAAAACGTTTGTATTGTCTTTATTTTATTATTTCCGCTGTAACTTTTTGTTCTGTTTATTCAGGGGGTCTATCATATGTGTGGAATCCTGGCACACATATGAGATGCATCTGGTTTTCTTCTTTCTAAAACCAGGTGTTGACACTCCGGGAGTGTTCATCGGCTACGCGGAGGG
This sequence comes from Digitaria exilis, assembly GCA_015342445.1. Taxonomy (NCBI): domain Eukaryota; kingdom Viridiplantae; phylum Streptophyta; class Magnoliopsida; order Poales; family Poaceae; genus Digitaria; species Digitaria exilis. Next base: position 388,096 of record JACEFO010002429.1, read on the forward strand.
CTCGAAGGCCTATCGCATCCTTGACCCGGAGACAGCGTGTGTGCACGGCGCGCGACGTTGTGTTCGACGAAGGGCGAGGATGGGCGTGGGACAAGACGGCGGACGGAGGCTCAGCTCCGACGTACAACGACTTCACCATCGAGTACATCCACTTCGAGGGAGCTGGGGGAGCAAGCAGCTCTCCTTCGCCGAGCGTGCCTACCCCAGTCCCCGAGCCTCCACCGACTTCGGTGCCTGCCACACCGGTAGCACCACGCTCTCCAGCCACGACTCTTGCTGCGACGAGCCCCTCGCCGGCACCACCGCAGCCGGCGACGCCACGCACTCCAGCACCGACAGCCACTCCTCCTGGCACGTCTACTTCGACACCTGCTCATGCTGAGCACAACCCGGTGGAGTTTGCTACTCCGCTCACTCGCGACGAGGAGCGGGTCGACGCGTACCACGACGGCGAGCCGTTGCGGTATCGTACGATGGAGGACCTTCTCGGCGACCAGCCGGTGCCGGGACTGGTGCCTCATGACCTGGAGGCACAGTTGCACCTCGCGTGCGACGACGGCGAGCCTCAGTCTTTCGCAGAGGCCGAGGGACAGGCGGCATGGCGTGCTGCGATGCAGGTGGAGATGGACGCGGTTGAGAAGAACCGCACTTGGGAGCTTGCTGACCTTCCTTGTGGTCACCGCGCGATCACCCTTAAGTGGGTGTTCAAGTTGAAGCGGGACGAAGCCGGCGCCATCGTCAAGCACAAGGCTCGTCTTGTGGCACGAGGTTTCGTGCAGCAGGAGGGGGTTGACTTCGACGACGCCTTTGCCCCCGTTGCACGGATGGAGTCCATGCGGCCTCTCCTTGCACTAGCTGCCCAGGAGGGCTGGTGCGTCCATCACATGGACGTTAAGTCGGCGTTTCTTAACGACGACTTCAAGGAGGAGGTCTACGTGCACCAGCCGCCGGGGTTTGCAATCCCCGGCAAGGAGGGCAAGGTGCTACGTCTGCGCAAGGCCCTCTACGGCTTGCGGCAGGCCCCGAGGGCGTGGAACGCCAAGCTGGATTCCACGCTCAAGGGGATGGGCTTCGAGCAAAGCCCGCACGAGGCGGCCATCTACCGGCGGGGCAATGGAGGAAATGCCCTGCTGGTGGGTGTCTACGTCGACGACTTGGTGATCACCGGCACCAAGGATGCGGAGGTGGCGATGTTCAAGGAAGAGATGAAGGCCACCTTCCAGATGAGCGATCTGGGGCCTCTCTCCTTCTACCTGGGGATCGAGGTGCACCAGGACGACTCCGGGATCACATTGCGACAGACCGCCTACGCCAAGCGCGTCATTGAGCTAGCTGGGCTCACCGACTGCAACCCAGCCCTCACTCCAATGGAGGAGAGGCTGAAGCTGAGCCGTGACAGCACGGCGGAGGAGGTGGACGCTACTCAGTACCGGCGTCTTATGGGTAGCCTTTGCTACCTCGCCCACACACGGCCAGACTTGGCGTTCTCCGTCGGCTACGTTAGTCGGTTCATGCAGCGACCGACGACGGAGCACCAGCAGGCTGTGAAGAGGATCATCCGCTATGTTGCAGGGACCCTCTACCACGGTCTCCACTACCCGAGGTGCCCTGGGACGGCACACTTCATCGGGTACAGCGACAGTGACCACGCCGGCGACATCGACACCAGCAAGAGCACAAGCGGGATCCTCTTCTTCCTCGGCGAGTGCCTCGTGAGCTGGCAGTCGGTCAAGCAGCAGGTGGTGGCTCTGTCCAGTTGTGAGGCTGAGTACATAGCGGCTTCCACCGCTTCGACTCAGGCGCTCTGGCTCGCTCGACTGCTCGGTGATCTCCTCGGCAGGGACACTGAAGCAGTGGACCTTAGAGTGGACAGCAAGTCTGCTCTGGCTTTGGCGAAGAACCCCGTTTTCCACGAACGGAGCAAGCACATCCGGGTGAGGTACCACTTCATCCGAGGCTGCTTGGAGGACGGGAGCATCAAGGCAAGCTACATCAACACCAAGGATCAGCTTGCGGACCTGCTCACCAAGCCTCTTGGGAGGATCAGGTTCCTAGAGCTCTGCTCCAAGATTGGGATGGTTCAGTGTTCTCACAAGACGACGCACAAGACTTAGGGGGAGAATGATGGATAAGTCTTGTACTAGTAGTCTTTGTGGGGCTGCAGCAGCACATGGTCCTTGCAGGACCAGCTGCAGCATGTGGGAGGTTTTTAGCATCTTGGACTGTCCTGTACGCAGCAGGAGAGTGGTGGCTTTGCTGCTGCTTAAGGACAGCAGTTAGACTAGAGGACAACATCTAATGCTTTAGCATCTAGCATCTTAGACTAGTGTTTCAGCTTGGCTGGCTAGCAGCCTATAAATATGTAACCTCCTCTCCAGTGGAAAGTATGGCTTATAGTTTGTGAATGAAAAACCCCCGAAAATTCCCAAGTTCCTTGTCATCCTCTCAGCTCAATGAGAGTGAAAATTGAGCTTCTAACAGAAATACCAGCTTCCTCATGAAAATACTTTTTGTGCCTTGTCATTTTTTTTTTTGCGGGTATGCCTTGTCATTTGTTTATCAAGTGTAAAGCATGTATCTACATTACACGTCATTACAATAGATAGAGAAGCCTGCTGGTGTTAAATGGTCAGTTTTTGAAAAATGATAAATGTTATATTTGTTGTTTTGCAATATAACCTGTATCTTCTGGTAGTGATAAAGACGAAAATTTTAAACAGGCTTTATCAGCAGCTCTCTACTGGTTAATACTTACAGGTGGGAGCTAGTTTCAGAACATATGACTGGACAAAAAGTCATGATTGGAGTCGGCATCCTCCTACTGATTCACACGATACTGAGCAGGGCTGTGAGCTAAAAGGCTTGGAAGTTGCACTTTTGTTTGGCAGTGGGGCAACAACACAAATTTCTTTGAAGATCTGGCATCACACAAAAGAACAGAGAGGATCACGATTCCTTAAAAATTCTTTGCGCCCATGAGAGATCACAGTTTTGAAGGCGGCGTCAGCTAGAAGATTGTGGGTTCCTTGGACCTATAGGAAAGATAACTATAATAAAATATTCTGGATCTCATCACGTAGCTCAGAGCATCTGATATATACAATCGTACTTTTTTTTTCGTGGTTTCTCTTCTGTGGTGTAATATTGGATGCTTGACCATTGGGATAGTTCAACGTGTCTTTCCCTGCTAGAGAAATCGAGTATAATTTCTTTATGACGTCACGCATCCTTGTTACATTGTAAGTTATTGCGTACATATCTCCCCTGCCTGCTAGGCTGATGTTGGCAAGACGCTTCCCTGGTTGCAGTTGCTGCTATACTGTTTCAGATTTCTCAACGATATAACACTCCAATCTGAGAGTTGATTTTTTGGGAATTCTTATGTTGAAATTGCCGGCCTCCTAGTTTTTTGTGTCGAGCGAGTTTTCAATTCATGCTCTCACAATCATAAGCCTTTCCTCATTTAAGGATAGTGGCGTTCGTTGTGCGTACATAGATGCCTGCCGTTTCTTCCAGCAACGCACAAGCCGAAGTGCCGACCTCGCGGCGACCCGCCGGGCTCAAGCCGTGGTCAGTTGTCCCCACGGTTTGGTTCCCCAGTGCCTGCCTGTTGCAAACTTGGCAACGTTTCGCGTGCCGAGTGTCCGGTTCCTGATCCTAGCCCAGTAATCACGATACAACGAAGAAACCCAACGTGAATTAAGAGGAGCGCACTGAGGCTATTCTCAACCCTACATATAGGATGGTTTCCATAGCATTAATTAGGATGCCACATAGGACATTTTGCTTATGTGTCACTCTAATAAATGAGAGAGAATGAGAAAAGTAAGGAACTGGGTCTTGCATGAGACCCAGTGTCTACACGAGAACCTATGCAATAGACACTACCAAGTTATGCATTTAGGGAGTATGGTGTCTTCATAATAAATGTAAAACAAATATGATTGGTGAAGAGAATATGGAGTAAGTTTATTAGGGTCCCACACCAAGAAACCATGGGTTGTGGAGTATAGTTTCTATGGTAGTGTCTTGATGATATGGCAACATAGACACTCTCTATAGACACTATGGCTTGGGAATAGCCTGAGTGGACGTCCATAACTCGCGCTTAACTGAAGTTGCTTAACTGAAGTTCCCATTAACAACGTGAATAAAGAGAAGCTAAGACCCTGTTTGGATCGATCCAGCTAAACTTTAACCGCTAAAATTTAGCTAAAAAAATCTGTTGAGATCTTTATCTAAAAACACTCAACTAGAGTCTGCGCTTTGCAGCCGTTCTAAGCTGGTGGCTTCTGTGTCGTCATCCAAAATGTAACTGCTTGGCCAAGCAAACCTGCACTTTGTAGCTGTTTAAGGGCCTGCTAAGTCGATCGGCTGTACAGCTGCAGACTAAACAGTTGCAAAAAAAACTGAAGCGAATAACTGGTTGCCCAGCTGAAGTTTAGATGAGATTCAAACGGGCATAAATCCAGATTCTGCTGGACTTAGTTCTAGCTCAACCGAAAACACATTTTGAAAAAGCATCAATAGCTGTTTCCTTTGGCCCACTGGTTCCATTCAACTTCCCCAGGCCCTTGACATTTAAGTTCTCAACAAACATCCAATGCTGTCACATTTCAATGACGGTAACTAAGCATTCAAAATGGACAGCATTAGTGTTTTCCCCTATATGTCTCTTGATTACAACACAGGCAGGAATAACAAACATTTCCAAGACATGCAAGCTAGTGAGTGTATCGTGTCAAAAGCTTCAGCGTAAAGGATTTGAAACAGGAGACACTCAGAAGCCTCAAATCTGGATCCGGACTGGAGACGCCCCAATGATGTTATGGTGGTTGATCTACCCAGAAACTTCCATTTCATATCTTTACGGTTGCAACTCACGAGCACTATCCAAGGCTTCTTGAAGGCTGGCCGTGGCTTTTTCATACATCAAAAAACCCATGAACCAGAACTCGTGGCCTTCAACTGAAACGACCTGAATGTACTTCTCAGCAGGGTTTACTTTGCTCACTGATGGGTTAGCTGCTCTTAGCTGATGAAGAGGAATGACCACCTGTTTTGGAAATGGTAAAAACATTTTCAAGAACACAATCATCTGTTTGTTGAAGTGTGATTGAACATCAGAATAGATCAAACAGCCACTAAACCAAAAGATACAAGCTAGGTGTGGCAAATTAACATGCGTCACCCTTTTAAGCCACAATCAGTGTTTGAGCTTTCACCCCAGTTTCATCCAGGGAAAGGCATGAGGGTAAGCACCCTTGTTAGGCCATCGTCCTCAGTTTCCATTTGTTTTATACTTTTATATTTCTTCAGCAAGGAATGGAAGAGTATCATTATTCTCATACCACAAAACCAATGCCATTTTCACCACTAACAAAAATCGGTTTACCTATTCTCACATGGTAAACAAGCTAGCAATGACAGGTACACAAAGAGATAAACTGATGCGCAAAGAGATAACAGAATTCAATAGCTGCAGTTAGATGATACAAAGGGAGCTAATAAAGCCTTACCTTGTAGTAACTCCATTCGGTTTTGTTTCCAGCTTTGTAAGAGAGAGGATTGTCACTGCAGAATGCAATCTTAGCCGTAGAAATGTACAATACTCCCATGACAGGACCTGCTGATGTTGAGAGATAGCATGCATAACATATTTTCAGCTGCTCATCTGGAAGAACTTCAAAGGTCTGTTTAAATATTTTTTCATAGCCTCCTTCAGCCAGGACTTTAGTTCCTTGAGCTAGGCGTCCCATAGCAGCTTCGGCAAAACTAGGCCCTGTCTTGACTGTTAAGGAAAAATGGCGCATCGTCAGGTAAAGAGCAAACCATGTTTAATGAAAAGGGGATATTAAGCTTGTTTTCCACAAATTGATTTAGACTTGTATGGTAATTCAGAATATTGCGGGTTGGCTATCAGTTATCTGAGAATGTCTCACCTCTTGTGATCAAATTTTAATGACGTGAAGTAGATAAAGTGGATGGCTACAGTGCTACACATGCCACTAAACAGGATTTCTCTTCGATTAATACTAATCCTTTTAGAACTACAGGTTATGTGAAAACATGAAATCTTTTCCTCTGCTAGAAGTACAGTTAGTTTTTGCATGGTTTCCTAGAGTGCTAGTTCCATAAAAAAAATTGGCATAGGAACACATCACAAGTTCCATAAAATCAGGTATTTTGCTGCCTATAACCCTAACCATTTTTTTGTTACCAAAAGGGTCACAGCAAATCTTAGTGCCACACAACTATACAAAGTTCAAGAAAAACAAGTTTACACGTGCATTTGTATAGAAATAGGATGTTTTGTAATTTCTAATCTGTTATACTGTGAAAACTGAACATTCGGTCAGTAGCAACACAATCAAAATATGTTAGAAGACAAGCATCGGAGCTGGGTGAACTTAATAATGAACCGTTTCTGCCTCTCCTAATATGTTAAGCATACTACAAAGCAGCTAATATGCCAGGACTAATGAATGTCTAAGAAAATCAACAAGATTAACAGTAGATTTACAAGTTCTCGGGTAACAGTGCTTTAAAGCACCAGTAAACTTATGAAGATACCTAGCCTACAAGGCATAAAGCATGTGGAAAGGTACACAGAAATGTCCAACTATGCTTCTTTTATCAGGCCAAAGGTTCCATTATCCTGCAACCCCAGCTCTACAATCCCCACCATAGTTCCCAAAGGGATCTAGAACAGCTTTCACTTTACATCCGCAATTTTGTAACTTTATTTATGGCGATGCTTTCCTTCGATCCTTGGAAAGGTAGCGCATCGAACCAATCCGTGCACCTCAAGGAATGAATCTAGCAAGCAAATGAAAACAGATGGATTCTCCGAAAGGAGAGAAGGCTAGTGGGGATGCCGAGATCTCACAGTGCTGCCACGTGTCGCGGCTGAGGCTCTCGACCATCTTTGTTGTCTCCCCCCACGTCTTCCCCCACCTCGACAGCGTCTCCTTCACCACCTCCACGCCGCCTGGTAATGGAGCAAACACAGAACGAAATCAGAAGCCAAGCACCTCCTACAGACTGTAAGAGCATTAGATACAGCGCCTAGTTACGCCCGACGCGTTGAGCCAGCAGTTGCAGGGCGGGGTTTACCCTTGGACGAGGAGGCGGAGGGCCCGTGGGACACGTACTGGCTGGACTCGGCGGCGGCGGCGGCGTGCACGTGCGTTGGCGAGTCCGAGGTGAGCTTCTCGCTCCACGTGACGGTCTTGGGCGCCGGCGCGGGCGGCGGGGGAGGCGGATCGGCGGCCTCGGGCGCCGGCGCCGGCGGGGAAGGGGAGGGATCGGACGCAGGGATGGTGACGGCGGCGGCGGCCTGCGCGGCGTCGGGCTGGGGCGCAGCGGAGGCGGGGGCGTCGACGGCGGGGTGCATCTCGGCGGCCGGCTGCTGCATCTGGGGGATGCGCGGTGGACGGTGGTGGGGTCCGAGGAAACGGAAGGGGCGAGGGAGTGGGGGACGGAATGGGGTTGGGCGTGCGTGGGGTTGGCGAGTAGCGGTGGTGGTGCAGGGGTCAACCGTTTCAGTGTGAGTTTAGATTCACCAACTTTTCCAAAAAGATATTATTCATCTAACATTTCCTATTTATGTATCTCACAGAACACGTTTTCTATCTCACAGAACACGTTTCATAGCGTGGCAACTTTCCAAAAAGATATTATTCATCTAACTTTTCCTATTTATCTATCTCACAGAACACGTTTCATAGCGTGACGTACAGTGTATTTTTAGGTGCTACAGTGCATTTTCCCTATCTAAACGGGGCCTCAGCTTGTTGCTGTAGGAAAGTCGCAGCTCGCACGCGGCGCTGCAATTGCAACGGGCAAGTGCGATCCGGTTCGCTTCCAACGAATCTGCGGTGGTGGGTTCTAGAAGCCAGCGGGCCCGTTTTGGCCGTTCGAGCCAGGTTGATATTCGATGTGTGGGCCGACATTTCCAAGCAACCCCACAATGTTGTTCTCTAGCGGAAAAAGTCCATCTCACCTCCTCGGTATTGTGCCGAATCTAAATTTTCTTCCTAAGCCGCAAAACCGGGTAATCAGCCTCCCTCAAATTTTGAAACCGTACGTTTTACCTCCCTCGATCGGCTATAAGCGGTTTTGAAGGTGGTTTTGTCTTTTGTCTTTTTTATTTATTTCGGCTGAAACTTTGAAAAATCAATTAAATTAAAGAAAAATCATAAAATGAAAAATCTAATTTTGTTGGACTCCACATAAGTACATCAACACATAAATATATAATATAATATTCTTTAGTGCAAATTTTTATTATAGATTTAGATCTATATTTTTACTATAGTTAAATAGAATAATTCATAATGCATTTTCTATGGTCCAATCATGGTGAAATTTTTATGGAAACCTACTTATTGTATGCTTCAACTGTACTAAACAGATTTATACTCAATTGATCATATATAACTTAGCTCTAGATTTATTTAAAGTATGTTTTGCCCTAAATAAATCTTTAAATAAGTTACATATGATCCAATGAGTATGGATTTTTTCAATATAGTTAAATCATACAATAATTAGCTCATCATAAAATTTTCACTATTATTGGACCATAGAAAATGCATTTACAAATTATTTCATTTAGCTATAGTAAAAAATAAGTCTAAATCCATGTTTAAATATTTGAACTAAAGCATACCATATTATATATTTTATGTGTTTATGTACTTATGTGGAGTAAAAAAAATTGAATTTTTCATTTTATGATTTTTCTTTGATTTACTATAATTTTTCAAAGTTTCAGTCAAAATAAATCTATATCTATACCTACTCCTAAAGCACCTAAAGTTTCTGTTCTCTTTTTTTCGCCCGTCGTGGGCTTGGGCCAAATTTCTGTTGGGCCGTAGCATCCGCAGCCCAGCCCATATGTAAGCTGGCGAGCGAACTGAAACCATGGCCAGCCTCCTCTCCGTCTCGGCGGCGGCCATGGTGCCGCCCAGTCCCTCCCCGTCGGACACCTCTCCGTCGACCAGCAGGCAGCAGCGGACGTTGCGCCTCTGCCATCTCCTCCTCCCACGGTCCTACACCTCTCCATCTCGCCTCCCTCCCGCCCCTGGCTGGGCCCTCCCCCGCCGTAGAAGAGTCAATCCGAGCGAAGCGCAGCGGCAACCTTTGCGATGGCGGTGACCTCCGTGCCAGGGGAAAAGACGACTTGTGGTGGAACCGTGGAGGACCTCACTGGGGCGTCAGGGGGTCGGGGCTGCGGTGACACTGTGCCGGCAGAGACATCTGCGTCGCGAGGATCGTGAATAGGGGCAGGTGCGGCAATGACGGGAGGAAAAACCTGAAACTGAACGGAGGGAACGGGACTGAGAACCACGAATCCAGGCTAAATGATGTAGAAGCGGATGAACTGGAGCAAGGCTAAACAAGAATAAGCGAGCCAGGATCGCGTGGGAGGTGGATTTCGCTGGAGCTTGGAGCTGCTGCTTGGAGATCGGAGTGGATAGCAGAGACAGAGTAAGCATCACTGCAACAGAGAGAGCATTGCAAAAGAGACGGATAGACAGTAAGAGTAAGACATGCTCTGATTTGATTTTTTTTTTCTTTTAGCAATTTGAGACACAAATATTAGTAGCTATTAAGCTTTATGTATTACCAAAAATATTAATTAATAAACTAAATCAAGTGTTGCGCATTGCATAATTTGTAGTAGAAAACAATATCATTTAGATTCGAAATTATCAACTTGTGTGAAACTATCAAGTTTTATGCCCGTGTTCTATAAATTATGTTGTGTTGCAATCAAAACTATTTTTTGACGGAACCGGTCTATAAAGGACCAAAAGACTAAATAGATTATAGCCCAAGTTTATTTTGTATAATTTATCTACTATCCAAGGAGATACATCAAATCCAATATTGTTAACGTGTATCATTACATTTCTTTTATTTTGAGTGTCCATATCTTATAATTGCAATTCTAAGTTTGTAAAATATAGAAAGAACATGGAACAACTGTATTTTGTATCGTCTTCTTCCTTCAAGTAGAGAACCATCCTTAAATCATAGTGATAATTATTACTCCTTTAGGTGCTCAAAAAATATATGAAAGGCACATAAAAAATTATATGAAAGGCACACAATATAAAATACATCATATTTCTTAAAAACAAAATCATATTTATTGATATAAGGTGACTTATTGCATTCACCCATAACCCGTAGCAACGCACGGGCATAGGTGCTAGTAAAAAAGAAAAAGACAAAACCGCCTTCAAAACTGCTTATAGCCGGCCGAAGGAGGTAAAATGTACGGTTTCAAAACTTGAGGGAGGCTGCTTACCCGGTTTTGCGGTTTAGGGAGAAAATTTAGACTCGGCCCAATGTCCAGGGAGGTGAGAAGGACCTTTTCCTTCTCTAGTCGATTCACCGTGGGCTCAAAAACCATTTATCCGGACCCCCTACAATGTAAAAAAACAGCTATTTTTCTACTCTTAGGGCCTGTTTGGTAGGGCTCCGGTTGTGCCGGCTTCGGCTGTTGCTGTGGATTCTTTGAAAACCCAGCTGTGCTGGCTGTGGCTGTCCCTAAAATCGTTTGGCAAAACAACTTTTTCTGCAGCTTCTATGGCAACTTCAGGGAAAAAAGAGGTAAATAAGTCATAAAATGGTGGGGCCCATGGAGAAGCACCTAAAGCTACCCCCAGGCAGCTCCTGGCTTCGGTGCTTTTTGGGGTCCGGCTCCCTCTTTTTTATGGAGAAGCAGTTAAAGGAGCATCCCATTTGGCAATTTTTTATGAAGCCGCATGAGAAGCAGAAGACGAAGCCCGGCCAAATAGGGCCTTAGTGGTTTTAATGGCAGTTTTAAGTGACATGGTGTCATATCCGCTGCCCTACATGTTGCCACATGAGCTATGAGAATGCTAACGTCAGAAGGACGGACGGGCGCAAAAAAAAAAAAAGTCTCACTACAATTATGTTGAATGTTGCATGAAATATTCTGTTGTAATTCCTAAAAAAAATATTCCGTTGTAATATTGAAAAAATATAATTTTAACATAACAAAATCATAGCTGCAACACTAGAAAAACACAGTCGCATCATCTTATTTGAATTTTGTTAAAAAGACATCTTATTTGAATAATAAAAATGTAACATCGTGGCCCTTATGGGACATTTCCAACCAAAATCACTATTGTAGGGGAAACACCATGAGCTAGTTGTTGCAAACACCACAAAGATGTAACATTCATCCACATCCATAGCATGTGCAACATCTAAAAATATCTACTGCAACAGGGGCAAACTTAGACCAAAAGTTGAAAGATGGCACACCTCTAGAACAATTGAATTTTGAAAGCTCAAACATTGCGATTTTTTTACCTATTAACATGGACTGATTTTTTTGAGTGAGGGCATGTGCCCTCACTAGGACCAACCGTATGTACTGCAACACCATGGACTACCTACTACAACATAGGCGTCGGGGCCGCCCCCGTGGACGACCATGAGCCATCTCCAAGATACGGCGTAGAGCAACGCTGAGGATATAAAGGATATAACGTTGGACTACCGATGGTCGCCACACGCAGCTCTCGTGTTACCTTAGCTCACCGGATCAGCGTCGAACTCACCAGAGTGGTGCCGCCCTCGCATTACCCTAGCTCGCTGGATGAACGTCGTCCTGCCCTGCCCTCCCGACAGCTCCTCCATGCCATGGTGTGATTCCCATGGCAGATCCTGCTCCAGGCCCGAGTACGGGTGGTGGGATCCTAGTCCTGCCACGTGCTCGCCCTCTCCTTTCTTCCGCGCTTGCCCTTTGGTAGTGGCAGACCAAATTGGTTTTCATGTCTAGTACCACCCGCCATCCGCGCACGTCTTTGCTCTGCACCTTCAATAAATAACAAAAGGTGGGGTACTGGGTCAAATTTGGGTTGCCGCCACCTGTTGGACTCAACCTCAGGGGTGGGAGAGAGTAAGGCTGTGTTCAGATTCAGGAAAAAGCACTTCTCCAACAAGTTTTTCCTATTCATCCCACTCACAGAACACGCTTCTCAGTGCACTATTCATCTAGAAAAAGTACTTTTTACTTCCAACCTGTACACAGCCTAAGCCGCCCAGACCTATTTGAGTCGGGAAGAGACATAGCAACAGGGAGCCAGGAAGGGTCGGAGAAGTGGTAGTGGTGCCGTCACAGTCCAGGGAGGAGGAGATGTGTGGATTTGGTGCTTTTTCGATTGTAGCAGCCGGCGGTGTAGGGTTCTGGTGGCCTCAGTGTACGGGAGAGCAAGAGAATGGATGTGTTTGGCAACAAAATAGGAAGAGGCGTGAGAATTACCAATTGGAGTTGATGGAGGGAACTACTTGGAACTTGGTTTTTAGTCTCGGTCCATTGTTTGGTTCCTGAAGGGGATTAAGGGAGAGGAAGTTGGACGAGGGATTAATCGTAAGTTCTAATGACCGGCAAAGATCATTTACTCTTTTTAATCTTAAACCATAATACTCTCCCAAATTACCACCCTTCCCCATGAGGGATTGGTTCCCTCCCAAGTGAACTCCCAGTCCCACAAACCCCCTCTCATTTCTCTAAACTCCCATTCTCTTACACCAATTACCTACAACGAAATAGGACAAAAGAGGCGTAGAGCTAGATAAAAAAGTAAATATTTAAACAATTAAATATATAGCAAAGTCTACTTTACAATATATAAAGTCCACTTTACTATAGAAAATTTGTTTTGGACAGGAAGTATAAAACTAGTTTATTCTTTTTCTCTGAAAATTATGCTATACTATCTAGGTGTTTACTTTAAAGCTATTCACATTATATGTGATCTTATTTTCATATATCTTGTAATTGTTATTGCATTATTTTCGAAAAAAAACTAATTCGATATTTTCAGTTTGAAATAATGATCTAAGATTAAACTAGACTTTAGGATTTTAACTGTTTAAATTATTCAAATAAAAAATTGGATACTTTTTTATGGAGTTCTTAACCTTATCGAGCTATTTGGCGTGGTTAAATTTGTCCCCTCATGACGCCAAGTTACCTAAAAACGCCGTCAAAACCAGAAGCATAAAGTTCATTTTGATCTGCCAAATGATCTTTTCCATATAGATTTACAAAATGAATTTTATGGAGTAGAAGAGCCACTGCTTCTCTGAAATTTCCCATCTGCTCCCTAACGTTGATGCAGAGGGAGATGATTGGCAATTACCGTGGCAGATAACCAAGTTACATGTTGCTTAATATAAGATATGATAAAAGTAAATCAGTGAAGGCGTGCTGTAAACACCATAATAAACAAAAATAAAAATTGAAAAAGAAAATTGAGCAATGGGCATGCATTAAATCCTGAAGGACCTGAACACTAATCACTTAATCAACCATCGTGACCTACCCAAAAGAAAAAAAAATAGCCAAACTTTTTACCCAAGTCATCAGACGAAGCAACAAAACCCATATAGTGTTTCAGCTGAACACGGTTTCTAGTTTGTTCATATAGAATAGGGGCATAGGAGCATAAGCACTCACCATCCTCTCAATCCTTCTTCCCCTCCTTCACCCTACTCATGTACCGATCGAGTTCAACAAAAAGATCATATGCCTCCGCCCTCTCCTCAGACGCATCGAACTCGACAGGCCTCTCCCTCTTGCCGTCCGTCAGGCCAGCAGCGCCAGAGAAAACCCTGTCAGGTTTAAACCTCTCCGTCTTGCTAATCTTCTCCAGCTGCTCATCGGCGTCGCCGCCGTATGCGTCGGAGTCGGCATTCTTGTTGGGCCTGTACAACGCCGAAAGCGCCGCCGGCTGCGCGGCGAAGAGCCTCCCGGAGTACACGTTGTACACGTCATCCGCGGCGAACCCAGAGCCCATCCCTGTCTCCTGGTTGAACAGCCTCTCGTCGTAGGTGACCTCGCCGGCGCCACCGCCGGTGCTCGCCATGCCGAGGGCGATCCTCTCGCTGACATCCCGGTCCCTTTCCCTTGTCACCCTACTCCTCTTCCCTCTCGACGCCTCCCGCCGCAGCTCCTCCCGTACCATGTCGCGCTCGCGCTTAGCGTCCTTCTCGTCCACCGAAGGCGCCGGAGCAGCAGCGGCGGCGGCGCGAGCTTCGTTTGCGATCTCACGCAGCTTCTGCTCCTGCTGCTGCTGCTGCTCCTTGATCCGTAGCTCCCTACGCACCTTGTCGCGCATCTCGATTGCGTCCCTTGCCTTCTGCTCCGCGACGTACAGCGCCTCCGAGAGGCCGGCGAACCCATGGCTGACCTGGACGTCGTCCTGCCGCATCCGCCGCGCGTCCGACGACGCCACGCGCTTGTCGAGCGGGGCGCAGTACCCCTTGGCGTTCTTCCAGTCCGAGACGCTGGGCGGGATCTTCCAGCTTTCCATGTCCTTCCGCGACACGGGGCGGCGCGGCGGCGAGTGCGTCACGGTGGCGAGAGGCGATCCCGACCCCGACGGCCGCGGCACACGCCGGCGCCTGTGCTTGGGTGGCAGGATCGGGTCCTCCTGCGCGTGCCCTAGCCGTAGGATCCGCTCCTCCGCGCCCGAGTTGAAAGCCGACGATTGCCGCGCCGCCGGCTTGTACTTGACGAACTTTGTTGGGCTCGTCGCCGGATGCACCGCGGAGAGCGTGGAGGCGATGATCACCTTCATCACGGCCCGTGTCCGGGCGGTGGTGGCCTCCTTGTCCTCGTCCTGATCGGGTGCGGCCATCTTGGGGACGAGATCGGCGTGGCTGGAGTAGACGATCTTGGAGGTGTTCAGTGCCAGCGAGTTGGATGATGATGCAACCGCCGTGTGGCCATCTCTGTGGAGGCCCATGGAGAGCGGGTACTGCGGGATGTGTACCTCGGGGAAGGCGCCGTCGATTTATAGAGTGGGAGTTACCGACTCCGATGGCTGGTTGGGCTGGGGCAACGCAATGACGCATTGACGCATTGACGCAGGTGTCCGAGTCGGCAACGAAACGTACTACGCGCGTTCCTCGGCTCCGCTGTGCAGTGTGCACCGACACCGCGCGCGATTCGTTCGCCGCTCATCCGAGTCTCGGATTCGCGGGGTCGGCTAGTTGTTGTCCCTGGCTCCCCGCTCACGAATGCGCGCGGTGGAGGCGGTGTGCCGGTGTATCAGGGCATCTCCTTAGATTTTTTTTTTTGCTATAGTTCCTATTATAGAAAGTTTAAATGCACATATCGCACTAATTTTTACGGGTAAAATAAAATGCACACAAACAAGTAAGAAGATATTTTTTTTAAAAAAATAGTAGGCCAGGCACGCTATCCAGCCCAAGCCCACAAGCCCCCCCGATGGGAATTGAAGAGCCACAGGGGGTCCAAGAAAAAGGCCCAACCAACGAACATCCCGTCCGTCGTCATCGGAGCCGCCGCCAAAAACTCCCAATTCGGAACAGAAGAAACGACAGAGCAGGCGCAACGGAAATGGCGTCCCCTTTCTGCAGCAACGCCGCCGCCGGCGCCCGCGCGGGCCATGGTCTCCCCCTCCGGCGCCGTGGATCGCCTCCGTCGTCCGCGCCCGTCGCCGTCCGCCGCCACATCCTTCCTACGCGAGGTACCAAGGGGGTGCGGGAAGGGGAACGAACTCACCAAAATACGCGCCGCCACCGGCTTCGGAATTGACGACCCTTTTTCGTTTCGATGTGTCCGTTCATCCAGGTCCAGCGTTGAGCCTGCGCTGCGCCGGCGCGGATTGGTCGGAGCCGGCCTTAGTGACCGTCGCGGAGAAGCTCGACGCGGCGGCGGCGGCAAGGAATGCGTGCGTGTTCGCCGGGGCCGGCGGCGAGGAGGAAAAGGGCCGGGTCGAGGCCATCAACGGTGTGAGCAGTGGCGTGGTGGAGGAGCCAGTGGCGGTGCCGTTCGCGCCTTTGGAGCAGAGCTTGG
Organism: Digitaria exilis; assembly: GCA_015342445.1. Classification (NCBI taxonomy): domain Eukaryota; kingdom Viridiplantae; phylum Streptophyta; class Magnoliopsida; order Poales; family Poaceae; genus Digitaria; species Digitaria exilis. Next base: position 403,976 of record JACEFO010002429.1, read on the forward strand.
TGCCTGTGGATGCTGTCGGGGACGGCACACTTAGCCAAATGCTTAGCAGTAAGGTGAAGTATTTCTATCTCGCACGCAGGATGTTTGTTCTATTGGCTATTACGTTTTACATGGAATTCGAATGCATACTAAACATAGAAATAATATTCAATAATGAAACCCAAGGGACGATCTCAAGTGGAGACTAAATGCCTGACAAGAAAGAACAGAAATTCAAGAACTGTAGAATATCGTACTCGTCTGCTTATAATATACTCCGTATTATACATATGTATAGAAATAGCATATGGTAGAATGCGCACTTCAGAAATGATCACCGCAAAATATGGGTTCGATTTTGTGGATTCGATGTGTTGATTTAGTTTGGTCTTGTGACATCTTTCCAGACCTGGTGCTACTAATGTTCTGCATGCCTGTCACGCTTAAAAGAGTACTACTGATAATCAGGATTGAAACGTACTAACAACGCAGCACCATTTGTGAGGTTTTTTTAGTTAAACAGAGGTCAGGCGCAGAAATGCTACTGTTTCAGTTGTCCCTGTTATTTTGTTCCTTGCAACATACAGTTTAGAACGATTTTATTGCTATGGACCAAGGTAAAAACATATTATGATCTTTACAGAACCTTATGGTTTCAATACTTTCAACATCATTTTTTTTACTTTAGTTGTTTATTTTATTTTAAGAGCGTTCCTATTTCTTGTTTCTAACAAGGTTAAACAAGACCTCATAACATTTGCACAAGAAAATGTGACATGAACTCTATGGATCGAGTGTCATTTTGTTATTTTTGCTGCTTCACTGCTAATGTGCTATGTCTGCCTTTCTTTCTCCAGCTGGGCTTCTTCGAGGGGACGTCTACATATGCCATCTATGGCGCTGGTGCTTTCTTTGCTGGGTGGATTCTGTCAGCTATTGTTTCAGCACTTGATTCCATCCCCCTGGTCAGTAGTTATCAAGCTTTGCATAATAACCACACAATTCTTTGCACTAGCGAAGTGCTTGCAACTGATTATAGTCCTGTGACTCCTGTCTGCAGCTCCCAAAGATTCTGGAAATCGTGGGCCTTGGGTATACAATTTGGTTTGGCGCACGTTATCTTCTCTTCAAGGTAATCATGTCTACCTGTTTATAAGAACAAGATTCGTTGTCAAAATTGTTAGTTGTGGGATCATCAACCACTTAGTTGGCCTACACGTGCTGTACTGCCGTCTACCATGTTGATCAGTTGATGCCTCTGAAGTCTGAACTCCGAACTCTGTCTATGTGCAGGAAAACAGAGATGAGCTGCTAATCAAAGTCGATGATCTCAAGAGGAGAATTGTTGGATCCGGTGAAGAGTGATAACTGATAAGCTAGCACGTGATTGGTCTTTAGTACCTTGTCACAGTTTCTTAGGCATTTTCAATCTTGTCGATGAAACAGTAACATGAACACCTTTCATGTCCACTGCTTTATGCTCATTTTCGTCCGAATTCTGGAATCTGTATATGTTTACAAGTTCTTTCAGGTGTTTTTCATAGCACGCATCGGAAGATGGATGCAATACGTGAATTTTTTCTCCGATTTTTTTTATGGCAGCCTGTTCATTTTATGTCCCAACATGAACGTGCAAGTGTCACATGCTACCAATGCCAAGTGCGAACTGTAGAAAATTACCACGGTGCAGCTATGCTCAGTTTGCTCATGACATCGGGCCCAAAATGTTTACTGCCCCAAAGGTTAAGGCATGGATTGATTGGGTTCCACGTGGATTGGTTGGGTTGGAATTGAGTCGTTGGCTGACATGTAGTCCCGGTCCTACACGTCAGTTCCGGGCTTCCGGCTTCCCGCTCCTCCCGGTGAATGCCGAGACGGCGGAAACCAACCGCGCCGCCGCCCGTCGACCATGAAGCTCCCACCGGCGCCCACCAAGCCGGCGCTCCCATGGATCTCCCCGCTCCAGTACCGCAGCCCCGCCCGCGGCGCGCCGCCCTCCCCGCCGCCCCCGCCTCCTCCCCCTCCCTCCCCTCCGCCGCCGCGGTACCTCCACCACCCGGAGCTCGTGCGCCTCATCGCGTCGTCCCCCTCGGCGCAGCGCGCGCTCGACCTCTTCAACGCGGCCTCCGCCCAGCGCGGCTTCTCCCACACGCCCGCCACCTTCTCGGCGCTCCTCGTCCGCCTCGCCCGCGCGCGCCTCCCGCGCGCCGCCACCGCCGTTCTCCGCCGCGCGGCCTCCGAGCCCTGCCGGTTCCAGGAGCCGCAGTTCCTGCCGCTCGTACGCCTCCTCCCGCCCGACCACGCGCTCGCGCTGCTCCGCCTCCTGCCGACGCTGCTCCGCCAGAGCCGCGTCTCGCATAAGGCGCTCGCCGTCTGCCTCGACCGCCTCGTCTCCTCCCGCGGCTGCACGGGCGTCCTCGACGAGCTCCTCGCCGACCTGCGCGATCCTCGCAACAAGTACCTTCCCAGGCCCAACACCTGCGTCTACAACATCCTCATCAAGCACTATGTCAAGAGCGGCGAACTGGATACTGCGTTCAAAGTGCTCGACGAAATGCGCGAGTACACCTGCGCAGACGTGAAGCCCAACTTGGTAACTTATTCGACCTTGATCGGCGGGCTCTGCCGTGGGGGTAAGATGAAGGAAGCGTTTGAACTATTCGAGGCCATGATCGATAACGACCGCATTGTGCCGGATCAGCTACTCTACAATGTGATCATCGATGGATTCTGTAAGCTGGGGCAGGTGGAGAAAGCACGTGCCATCTTTGGATTTATGAGGAAGAACGAGTGTCAGCCAAATGCCTTCAACTATGCCACTCTGATTAATGGGCACTGTAAGAAAGGGGACATTGAGGCAGCGAGGCTGGTGTTTGAGGAGATGAGGAGTGCTGGTGTTGAGCCTGATGCTGTCAGCTACACGGCGCTGATCGGCTGCCTTTGCAGACATGGGAGCGTGGATGAGGGTATCAATCTTGTCCTGGAGATGAAGGAGAAGGGATGCAAGGCTGATGTTGTCACATACAATCTGGTGATCGAGGGCTTGTGTAAAGATGGGCGGACAGTGGAGGCGATGGACCTTCTTGAGACCGTGCCACTGGAAGGAGTTCAGTTGAATGTCGCGAGCTATCGGATTGTGATGAATTGCTTGTGCACCCGTGGGGAGATGGATAAGGCGGTTGGCTTGCTTGGATTGATGCTCAGACGAGGGTTTGTACCTCACTATGCAGCCTCAAACAACCTGTTGATCGGTCTATGTGATGCTGGGCGTGTAGCGGACGCAACAATGGCATTGTATGGATTGGCTGATATGGGCTTTACACCAGAGGATAGTTGCTGGGAGAAGCTTGTTGAGACCGTGTGCCGCGAGAGAAAGCAAAGGAGATCTACTGAGCTACTGAATGGCTTGATAGGTGTGGGGTGAGGAAACAAATTCACAGCAGCATAGATTGTTTGGCAGATTTGATGGCCCAGTGGAAATACAAGGTTAGAACCAGGGGCAAAGGTCTCTCCTACAATGCAGTGATGATGCTGGTAAAAAATCACCTCTGCAAAAGATGAACAAGCACAGGTGTCGTAGAAAACAAGATTTTCCAACTTGGGATACTTCCCTTTTCCACTACACAATGGAAATAACAGCAGCCTTACAGGATTGAATGGATGTTCAGCAACGAAGGAAAGAAAAGGCTGCCAGGCCTTACAGCAAAGCAACAGGACCTAGCACAATCTTCTCAAGCTATTGCATCCATAAGATCTCAGCCATCAATAGACAAGTCCCCATAACACGTTGAGGCCAACCTTCATCATTCTCTTTTCTCCAGAGACTTGTCAGTGGTGAGGTAGTCCGGCATGAGGTAGGGCCGGCTGACCCTCGAGCTGGACTGCTGGAGGACCTGCCTTGCTGTTATCGCCTCTGGTGAACAATGATGTGGTACAGGAAATAACCCACTATGATGAGCAGTACCAATGAGGTTGCCGATTTGAGTTTCATCAAAAAGAGCTTGAAAAGACTTATTTTACTGCAAGTTGAGGGTTTTCTTTGACCGGTGCACACAAAACGTTTTCTATGACTGCATAAAGGGGCCTCCCCGAGCAAAACAAGTCCTCCATATTTCACTTGATGGACCTAACGCAAATGTTGTTGACTACTTTGGAGGTAACGCAGGCATGGTCCATGGTCGTTTGGTGATTTGAAAATCATGTTCAAACTTTGTTGTTTGTGATGTAATTCACCACGAAAGATTTGAATCTCATGTTCAGTGGAAAGTGGAAACAAGCAGGCAGCTTAATGCAACAGCTACATGTAGTTCCTCAATTCTCATTACATTCTCCTCCCTTGGAAACAAGTTAAACAACACTGGACACCTCTCTAAGACACTCCTTTATTCAGCCAACCATTCATGCATAAATATGAGACACTACAAATACACAGCACAAAAGACCATGTAAATAAGTACAGCAATCAATAACTTACAACCACGAACAACGACTGGACATGAATCAGAAGCAGAAGAAGGCCAGGGGATCGATCGACCGGCGGCGCAGCGGCAGTGTCACCGGGACACCGGGTCAGTCGTCGCGGCACGCGGAGCTCTTGGGCTTGACGATGAACTTCATGTGTCCCATGGTGCAGTGGATGCCGCCGCGCTCCCCGCAGACGAAGTAGTGCGGCTTTCGCTTCCTGAGCACGAACTCGAACCCGGAGCCGGCGCCCTGCATGACGCCGGCCACCAGCTTGGCCGCCTTGAGGTTGCACGACTGGTAGTCCGCCGCGTTCCGCATCATGTACACGCTGTGCGCGTGCACCGTCGCGTTCGGCGGGTCATACATGAACACTGCATCACCGGCGTTCCATGCATGATCAGCCATGAGAAACGAAACGAAAAATTTGTCGCCAAAGGCCAGAAAGCAGAAATGCCCAAGCTGGAACACGTACGTACCGAGGGTGTCGTTCTGGAAGAAGGGGCCCTTCTTGATGACCCAGTCGGTGTAGTTGTACCCCCACGTCCACCGCGCCGCGTCGCCGACTATGAACCGCTCCGCCCGGGACGCCTCGGGCGCCAGCGCCAGCAGCGCGACGACGACGGCCGCGGCCACGAGCGCGGCGCTGCTGCTCCTCGCCTCCATCGATCTCGATCGGTTGCTCTCGCTCTCGCACCCAACCAAAGCGTCCAAGCCAACACAGCTCTATGGCACACGCACCCCGTGTCCAAGCGCGCCACTCAGCAGTTAGGTGCCACACTTGTTCGCTGATGGGACGCTTGGGTTAATTTGTGGCTGGCACGACGCCGAGCAGGTGTATATATAGATCGAGCAGAGGGTTGCTTGCGTCGCCCAAGTGTGAGATTTGCTTGATCGGTCAGGACACGCTTCGTGTAATGATGGCGCAAAGTTGACCGCTCAGTGGCTGGCCGGAGCTCGCCGGCAGGCCGGCTGGGCAGGTCGTTAATTCTGGTGGGGGACCTGGCCGGGACCGGAGAGACCTGGAAGGAGGGAGGGAGAGAAAAAAAGGTGATGTGCCAAGTCGTTTGTTCCTGATCGCACGACTGATCGAGCGGCGACGACGTACATGTTTTTCGGTTAAAGCAGCACCGCACTGGGCGTGAACACACGGCGCCCGGCGGCCATTGGTGCGCCATTAGCGGGGCGTGCTTAGTGGCGGAGTTCGCTGGGCCGGGCGGGCACGGGGGTTGGTGAGAGGTGGAATTCGGCATCATCTCTATCTCCTAGCCGCTTCTGCTGCTGCTATTACATACGCTTATTAGTTTGATGATGATGAGTTGGCTATTGTGGCTTGTGTTCCCTTGGTGCGGGGTCCTGGGCATGATTACTGTAGAGGATTAGTGGCGGTGCGAGAATGATTAGGCACGCCGTAATTAATCGGGGATTGTTAAAACGGCTTACGATACTTGTATGTGTGTATACATGCTTCATGATCACGTCATGCTGAGAGTGCTGCTTTGGTCAGTAATTAATTAAGTCCGTAGTGCTATGCTCAGTAGCGATCAACAGGAACTTTTGTTTTGCCGTATTGCGTGGTTGATAGCGAAGTGGCCATCAGTAAGTTTAGATGGCGACCAGTCGACCACCGTCAGACCATGCTCAAAGCAAGGTCAGCCTCTGGTCAAGCACTAATCTGTCGACGTTTCCAGCACGGGATCTCTGTGACCATTTAATTTGTCACTTGCTGGACGGTATCAGAAATAAATGGCTTACGAGTACCTTCGAATCTTTAACGTGCATCCTCTTTGTTGGGGGGTATGTTTAGCTTCGCGACACAGATATAACGCGTGCACGCTCCAACAAACCACGGGGAGAGATAACACAGGCTTGCTTGCGCTGCGAATTTGACGTAACAACTGTTGTTCTCTGCAGCGTCAAGGCAGCACCACGCGGCGCGTATGACCGGCTCACATATATCCTCTCCTCCATCTGTAACAATCTACAAGACAACAACGCAGCAGCACCGCGTGGTAACTGTAAAGCGTATGGCATCATGAGTGGAGTGTTGTGCTGTTCAAGCGTTGTTCGTGTCACAGGCGATAGAGGTTAGCGGTCACACATGGTAACCCTGACTGTGCTACGCACTGTTCGCATAGGGCGTTGCCATCCACATCCACACACGCATAAATTCCTTTTGTGCGTCGACAAGTACGTACGTAGCTTGGAAGACAAGATTAGAATGTGCGGAGCTCAATGATCCCTCGCAGGTCCATAATTCGATTGGAATCTGGGACTCTGGAGGCTCTTTCGATCGGGACCGGCCATTCCCAAAGCGGTAGCATAGAGTACACACCACCCGTGGTTTCAGCCTTCGGGCTGGCTGCCCCTTGCTTTGCTTGATTCAAGGTGCATGTCCCGTATATGGCTACGAGGAATGATTAGCTAGGATGCCATGTGAATACGCTATGCATTGCTGTATTTTCCTTCCTGCCAATATTTTCCTACTAGAAAATAGCACACCTAGAATTGTAGCTTAGTTTCACAACAACTTAGCTATGCATTGCTGTATTTTCTTTCGTACTAGTACGACAGAGTTATATTTTATAGCAATCAAAATAGTGCATTTATGACCGCTACCAAAAAAAGTACACGCTCATAATAAGACTGAATTAGGCCGGTCCCAACCCTCCATGTAAGATGTTTTTCTAGCATTAATTAGGATGCCACATAGGACATTTTACTTATGTGTCACTCTAATAAATGAGAGAGAATGAGAAAATTAAGAAACTAGGTCTTGCATGAGACCCAGTGTCTACATAAGAACCTATGCAATAGACGCTACCAGGTTATGCATTGGGGGAGCATGGGGTACGATTGGTTGCCTGCATTTACTCGAGCCAGGCTCGTGAGGTGCAGGACATGCATGTTTGGTTACCTGCGTAGCGGTGTGAGCCTGTCTCAGTAGGTGCAAAAGGTGTCGCAGGGCCTGGCTCCACGGAGACGAAATTTTGTTTCGTTTCTGGCCAGCCTGGTTCGCTCCATGTAGCAAACACGTTCTGCGTTGTGTGTCAGTGACTAGAGCAAGCCGGATCTACGGCAACCAAACATCACCGCTACCGCACCTGGCTCAGCGTGGCCACTAAACCAATCATAAGCAGAGTGCACGCGTCGAGCCTGGCTATGGCTGGCCTAGCTCTGATATTCAGCCTGGCCCCGGCCATCCAATCAACCAATCAGGCCCATGGTGTCTTTATAATAAATGTGAAACAAATATGATTGGTGAAGAGAATATGGAGTACCAAGTTATGCATTGGGGGAGTATGTTATCTTCATAATAAATGTGAAACAAATATGATTGGTGAAGAGAATATGGAGTGAGTTTATTAGGGTCCCACACCAAGAAACCATATGTTGTGGAATATGTTTCTATGGTAGTATCTTGATGATATGGCAACATAGACACTCTCTGTAGACACTATGGGAAGAGGGGAGCTAAACCAAGAAAAACAGTAGGATAAAGAGTCTTCTCTGTCTCTTTCAAAAAAAAGAGTTTCTCTGACGCCAGAATTCGGCCACGGACACGCCAAAAACAAACAGTACACGGACCCAAAACGTGGGCAGAAAAAAAAAGCGTCGGACCTAAGTAAAATTCAGAATCTGACAATAAGCAGATGTGGCAGACAAAAGGCACCAAGAAACATCACGAAAGGTCGAAAGCGAAACAAGCGCACAAAAGGTGAAAATCGTCAGGTTGGCCACAACGGTCCATAGTCCACGCAAAATGGAACGGTCTATTGGCATGACTTGCTGCAACGTCTGAAAATTGCAATTAAGTTCAATGTCTTTCCTGAAGAATACTGGGACACACACGAACTGCTACTTGTATAGTAAAAGAAACAAAAGCTTTCCATCCCCCCATTATGTTTCCTTCTATCTAACATAAGGTATCTGCATTTTGGCAGCACAGATTCCCTGTTGCTCCTGCAATAGAAAGCACTGATTAATGTAAGCATATCAATGATAATTAAGCTGTTGAGATGAGATGGCTGGAATGTGTGATGTTCTAAGACCGACTCGGACCTGTTGTTGTATGCGTCCCAGTTTTATAGCTAACCAAAGTTTCTGGCGGGGGAAAGAAACTGCCGATCAATTGTTCTCCTACAAGATATTGAAACAACCATTATTTCCATCGCCTCTCAAGCTCAAGTCCTGACAGATAACAAAATGAATTGGTGCAAGAAAATTACTTCACTGCTCTTATCAGATTTTCCGGAAGGTTGGAACATCCTAGCAAAAGCCTTTCGCTCTTGATCTCTTCTGTCAGCAATCTGTAGCAAGTTTTAAACTGTCACAGCTAAATAATTCACATGAATTTACAATGTCATTGACAGGTTATTAGATTGACCTTCTTCTTTGCAGCCGCCAGCTCCCTTCTGATTCCACCTAATGGTGTTGAAAACAAAGCCATTAGATTATCAGTTGCAACTATTAATTACTCCCTCTGTCCTTAATATATAAGGTTTATGACAAAGGTAATTAGTTCAACGTGAATTAATTACCTTTGTCATAAACGTCATATATATTTAAAACAAAGGTGGTACAATTTTACAATGGAGCGTAAAGAGACAAACTATCATTTGGCTCCAACTCCAGTGCATGCTTGAAGCTCTCAACTGCTGCATCAATGTCATTAAGTGCCATGTGTGCCTGAAAATTGGGATTAGGCATACACCATCAGTTCAAAACAATAAGATACTATGGTTATCAAGTGTTTTGGTAACAAACACATTTCAGCTTAATCACATCTTGAGAGTTTAATACATCATCATTGATACCAAATTGTAGGAGAACAATTAGTAGTGTAGCAACGAAAAGAACAGAACCATGTTCCTAAGCTTTTCCTAAGGCGTCACTTTCTTGAGTCAGACAGAACAGCACAGGGCCTACCAGGCTGTAACTGTGTTGGTAAAGCTACATTTTTTTTTTTTTGCTGTGGAGCAGTTAACCCCATCCGAGGATTCTTGTTTACCATTATAATCCTCAGTTCCTCACAGTTTGTTTTAAGCACAGGATCAGACTAGCAGTTGAACAGCAAAATTTGAAGCAGCTACTTTGGTGAATGGCCTTGTTTGCGTAGAGCTAATTTGAAGCAGCTACATAGAGTAGCCCAAGGGAGCTTAGCTCCTTGATCTTTAATATTTGTATTTCTAATCATTCTCTTATCAGAGGTTTTATCTAACCTTAAGTCCAGTGAGCCTATATGTTCATGGGGGTCTAACCATCCACCACAAGACTGAAAAAGATACAGGCAACAAGGAGACAGCTGGGAAACACTATGGCAAGCTAGGGTTGGGCAGGTGGCTGCACGATGTATTTCTTGGTTGAGAGCGCCTTGCTTGATAGGTTTCCTAAATCCTTTGATATTATATATGGTATGCTAGACTATTTTTAAGGAAAGGCTCACATCCCTGTTAGGTGATAACAATTGGCAGATAAGAACCCTGGTTGGAACTAAAAATTGGCATGGACACTTCAATTTCCACATGAACTGGGAAAAATTTTCTGCGTACCAAAGTGAGGCAAAAGTTCTTAGTTTATGCAAGAGAATAGCTCAGGGATACGTCATTTATGCAAGAGAATAGCTCAGGGACTCCAAGGAACAATCATACAATATAGAAAGAAGTTTAAGCTAAGCTAGAACATCACCAAACAATATGCAGGCATTGACAAACAAATTATATGAAAAAGTTAACCAACCTGTCCTTGTCGGAAAAAGGCCTTAGCATTTCCCTCCCTTTCACGCAGTGCAAAATCCGCATCCAACAAAGCACCCTTCAAATCTCCCAACTTTAATTTGCATGCCTGAAAATGTCATGCATGCCATATATTATTTTGAGGAAACAAGAAATAATACTAGACATGATCTGATGACATCATATTATTCATTCAATCTAAAGTAGCGTTATATTATCCTCAGGTCAATGATCAATGTACTGTGTGCTGCTGAGCTGGTGCACAGAAATAAGTAGATTCATTATAGTTGAAATGTTAGAATGGCTCAGCGACACTGCAGACAAGAAAGGTGATGTGGAAATTTCAAACAGATTACATCAGATTGACTATAATTATTTCTAGTAAATCAATTAAATACAAAATCATAAATGTCAAACAATTGAATTTACATGAGATTGGTGATTGGGTTCAATATAATTGACAACAATGATGATTAAACCCTGAAGTTAGTAGGGAAAGTACTGGAACACAAAACAATGTAGTGATGTAGAATTTCAAGTTACTCAAGTCATGCACCATTCCATAAGCTTGAATGCTACGAATTCCAGATATTCATCAGTGAAAAGTAGACCTAGACAAGCAAACTTACAGAGCTATTAGTGAGTATTATTGACTTGGTCTTCCGCAGGGCTGTGCTCTTCTCTGCATATCAATCAATTTACAAAACCAGTAAGTTCTACATGGCGGGTCTTAATGATCTGTGTGAACATATGAAAGAAATAACAAAAACTAAACAAAGTATTAGAAGCAGTATATTTACCTTCATCTATCTCTTCTTTCTCCCAGCAAACATCCAAGTAGCGCAGAGCTTTCCTGTACTTTCTGAGAGCTGCCTTATAGTCATGTTTCTGTGAAAACCAACACATCGACATCAGCCCCGGGTACAGAAATAACCACTGCATATAACTTCTGGCCTGTTCGGCTGGTTGTTTTTGGCTGGCTGAAGTGGCTGGGCTGAAGCAACCTGGCTGATGGCCCCAGCAGTCAGTCCCCCATTGGCTGACCAGAATCAGCCACCGGTAGCCCAGCCACGGCTGGCTCCAGCCAGCCGAACAGGCTGTTCATTACTCTTGTTTCCTAAGATTTAGGTGTGCATGGATTGGAATAACATGAGGGGAGACTAATAGTGGATTGTGCAGAAAACACTGAAAATAAAGGACGAAGTCACTTTTGGTGATTTGCTTATTCTGAATTGACCAAACTCTAACAAATTGGTTTCAATGAAACGTATGGCACAAAGGAAATAACCTTGAAATTGTCATTCCCATAAGCTTTAGCTGACTCCACAGCATCCATCCACCATGAAACCTCGGCAGGCTTCTCTTCAAGATCATTGGGCCAATCCGGATATTTGTCGCCATCTTTGAAGAAGTTCACAACTCCATCATCGGCACCTTCAGGAAGTTCCCCACAATCAACAATTTTCACATCAAGAGTGGGGCAGTCAGCTTCTCCAACAGGGACATGCTCAATAGAGCGAACTACCCCCATTCCTTTTATCACTCTCCCAAAAACAACATGTTTCCCATCTAAATGAGGTGTCCGAGTGGTAGTGATGAAAAACTGAGAACCATTTGTGTCAGGACCAGAATTGGCCATTGAAAGTATTCCTTTTCTCTCATGCTTTAAAACAAAATTCTCATCCTCAAATTTGGAGCCATAAATTGACTCTCCTCCTGTACCATCACCAGCAGTTATATCTCCACCTTGAACCATAAACCCTTTAATAACACGGTGGAAGCATGAGCCCTGCAATAATAGTAACAAGTGCCAAAGATGCTATTACTGACAAGATCTGGCTGCAAATTGTGCCACATATACAGAGGTGAAATATAACTGAGAACTGTTTTTCAAAATATAACAGAGAACCACCCACCACTCTCATTTATTAGCTTACATACTTGCAGTATGCGTATAACAAGATACAAATATACTTCTGATTTTCTGAAGCTAGGACAGCGGAGCCTCAGATAAATAGTGATCACAAATTCAGAAGCGTCTCTAGCCCAAGGAGGGAAAGGTGCAAATAGATGTAGCAACAGGCCCAAAACTACACGGTATGCAATAATGCAAGTAACCATAGCAGATAGTTTCCAACAGGTGATCAGAAAAGGTTGGTCAGTACGACCATACCTCACCTTCCTCATAAATCCCTGTTCAGTGCATGATTTCAATATGGTAGCTACTAAACTTGTCCTTGTCTAATGTCAAAAAAATTATCAGCACAAACCATGATAACCAGCAAAGCGAATCTAGATACAGTGATGGATGTCGCTTAAAAAAGGCTACAGTCTCTTAATGTGTCACTATGACAACAAAATCCTGCCAATTTTGCACTACCAGACAGCCAGCCATGGATCCTAACTGCCCCACCTGTCGGCGAGTAGGCAGTTCTCATAAGCATTTCGTACGCATTTTTTTATATAAATAAAACTTCAATTTGCAGTGCTTTTTGTGAGGTAAGCCAGCAAATAGAATATTCTGAAACAAAAGTACCACCAGAATTGTCATCCCGTATACAATTCTTGCGCTCATTTCATTGCCAACAGTAGAGCGTAAGCATGAGAGCATAAGAACCTCGATGTGATCGAATCACAGTATTGCATACTGTATTACATACCTGATCGTACACTACAGCAACACTACTTTGCCCATAAACTGAGCAACTCACAACACTACAGCAGAAGTCAAGTGGGAAGTCTAACAGAAGAGCACAAAAGCTACGGGTGGTACAAAGGTGCATATGAGAATGAGGATGAAGTCAAAAGAGAGGGGCCCTTATAACAGTATCAGAACTGGTGGCAGCAGTGCATGCATAGAGTTCACTGCACATCAAAGGTCATTGATTTGACATCACAGCACCAGTACTGCTGAAGAAAAAAACAAGAAAAACAAAAAGAACAAGGCAGAACAAAGCAGAACCTTGGAACATCAAAGGGAAATATACCGGATAGTGCGGAATATCCGGCTATATGAAAAAAAAATATGATAATTGCAATGCCAACAAAATTATAGGATCAAATTGATACGAGAAGCTAAACAATCGCATCAGAAGCAAATTACTCATCCAGAAACAGAAAATGCTGAAGTACCAGGCCAATTCCTTGAAGGGGATTGATGTATTTAAACTAAATCTAAAACAAACCATTCCTTGAAGGGGATTGATGTATTTAAACTAAATCTAAAACAAACCCTGGCTACGAAACCTGAATCCAAACGGAAATACAATCAATCCATAGAATGAGAAAGAGATTTTCTAGTTTTAGTTGCTGAGAACAATTAGGAAAATCAAATCGCGCATATATTCAACCCTGTATCGCGTTACGGCGGTGCATTGACAACGCGCAGCATTCCCAAATCGAGAGACGCGAAAGCAATCACAATTAGAGCTATTAGAATCCAAACCCCTGCACGAACAGCAGCAACCGATCCAAATCACGCAAGGGCGCAAAGACAAAGCCCCCGACGACGATCCAGACATCCAGTCGATCCGTACCAACCTTAAAGTGAAGCGGTTTGCCGCTGGCGGCGCCGACGCCCTTCTCCCCCGTGCAGAGAGCACGGAAGTTCTCCGCCGTCCGCGGCACCACGGACGCGTAGAGCTCTATCACGATCCTCCCCTCCATCTCGCCGCCGATGGTGATGTCCATGAAGCACCTCGGGTTTTTCACCTCGGCCGCCACCGCCGCCGCCTCCGCGCCGCCGCCCTCCATTCCGATCCCCTGCCGCAGGGAGTGGTGGTCCCCGAGACCAAACCCTAGACGAGTAGTCCTAATGGAAGCTTCTCGAGGGAGATGGTGGGCTGGTGGTGGAGGTGGAGGTGCGCCTTCGTCGATTATCCCGGGGGACTAACGGCGAGAGCGGCGCGTGTGGGTTGCGGGGCTTGCGGCGGGGTGGGTGCGGGGGGTTTTATGGCAGGTCTTCCAAAATCTAGGAGAGGGGTCGTTTGGCATGCCCGATTTCACAATTTTACCCAACGTGTGAAATTTGCTGGTTTTTCATTAGAGGTTTGTTTGTTTTGAGACAAATTTGTCTCGTTCAAGATTCAAAAGCAAGAGTCTGCAGGACTTCTATAGAGCTTTACTTAACTTTAATAGCTTTCTTTAGATACTCGGTACATTTAAAATAAAAAAAACTATTGCCTTGAGCATCTTCAACGGATTATCTAAAAATAACTAGCTAAAGTCTTGATTTAGCTATGTAAGAATAAAATAGCTAGCAAAAGAAGAGTGACATCCAACAGCTTATCTAAATGCCCTACGGCGATGACGAGTGTGGGGTTTAAGCAAATATGCCTAGGGGTGTGTAGAAGATAGCTACCGTGGATAGATAGCTAACCATTTAGCTCATCCGTCGAAAATAGTTTTTGTTCCTATTTTCTTTTTGTAGCTACTAGGTAGTATGCAAAAGTTCTGGAGGATGCTCTTAATTGTTGGAACTCCTGAACGTACATTTAGGACCTTAAGATAAACGCTACCTCAATTTGATGCCTGCTAGTTTACATAATCTCGATCTTAGATTTTGTTCCTTAGTTTTCATATGTTAGCCAGATTCTAAATTCTCGAAACGCATTTTCAGATCGTAGTACATTCTTCGTACTACAAGCGCAGAACCTCACCTGATGATACTCCCTCCGTCCCAGAAAACATGCAATTCTCGCTTTCTAAGAAATTCCAGAATCTTAACTTTGACCAATTATAAATAAAAATATAAATATTTATCAGATAAAATATATACATTAGATTCATTTTTAAATATAGTTTTTTTAACAAATTTATTTAGTACCATAAATACGAATACATTTCTCTGTCAAATATAAACTACTTTAATTAGCACGCATCCCGAACATGTATTTTTGACACAGAGAGTACTGTATCCGTTATCACCAGCCCGTCAATCCAGAACCATCTGCGTGCACGCGCTGGCCTCACGCCCTAGTGTGGACCCCACACCACCCCTGTCACTCTGACGCTCCGACCCTTTCGACAAATTTCCCTCGGTCTTTGAAGGCCTGCAGCGGCAGGCCCACTGGCCCAGGACATCAACACGAAAAAAAAAGTTGCCGCATGGCCCACTGCCACGGTTCTCGAGCGCCGCGCTTCGGCTTTGGCTTTGGCCCGCCTCACACGCACGCTTCACACGCTTCGGCTTTGGCCTCCTCCCCGCTGGTGCTCGTCCTGGCTCAATGCTCACCCGCGATGGCGCGATATTGCGGCATGTGCCACTATTTTTTTATTTTTTTTAATGGGGTGCGTTTGGAGGGAGGAGAAAAAAAATACTTTTATTAACTGAGATGCGTGTTATGTGAGGGGATAAATAAAAAAAGGTGGAAAATTTTTTTTCTAAAAAGCCTGAGTGGATGAATAGGAACTTTTTTGCAACTGAGCACAGCGGCTCTGCCCGTGCCCGTCGCGCCCTTCTGATCCCCTCGGCGGCTGGGCCTCGTCTCGGGTCAATCACTAATCCCCTAGGCCACTAGGCACTGGCTGTACGTGACTGACCAACCGGACGATCCATCGGAAAAAAAAACCGAAAGCGGTCGGAATCGAAATTAATTTTTCGAAAACGAAGCTCGGTTGAAACATAATTATTATATTAATCAATTTTGAGATTTTGTCAGAATCATAATATACAGCTAAAAAGAATGAAAAATAGCTAGTTTTACATTTTAGTAGTTTCGGAAACGATCGAAAACGAAATAAGTTTTTTAAAAACAAAGCTCGGTCCAAAGATAATTATCATAACCGTTTTTTGCCCCTCCTATCAACCTGCCGCGGCGACTGCGAGCGAGCGAGCGGCGGTGGGGGCCGCCGGCCGCGCCCACGGCGGCGGACGTGACGCCCCGAGTCGGCCTCGCCACCTCGGCGCGGCGCCGCGCGTAGTACTCCGTAGGCCAATTGGCCTGCAAGTACGTAACGTCACCAAGGTACGAGTACTGTGCGCACCATGGCAACATCTAGCGGTCTAGGCAGTGCAGCAATCAAGGCGGACTGTATGGTGCTTGAATGCGCACCGTGGCTACTCCATGGCAGGGGCTCGGCTCCGGCTCGGCATGGCTCGCTGAAGGTTGAAAAAGTACTTTTTACTTTCTATTTATCTCTTTTACAAAACATGCATCCTAAAAATTTATTTTTCATCACATAACACGCATCCTAATAAAAAAAATATTTTTACATGAACACAGCATTAATTTCGTACTAGAGCAGTCCAGCCATGGGGCCACTGTGCGGTGCAATTGCGAGTGGGGTGACGTCTTCGGAGGTGGTGGCACCTACCGGGGTGGTTCGACCGAGTCGTGGGAGTGGACGAGTGGGCCCGGTTGCCATTAACTACCAGCAGGAGCAGACGGTTCCAGAACGATGACGGTTTGTGTCCTCGTTCGTAGTAGGCCCCCGGTGTCCTGGACCGGATCCAACTCTCGGATTGTGCAGGCAGGACGCTGGTACTGGTAGCGCATCGCATCCAATCCAAAGTACGCAGGCGCATCGCATCCAATCCAAAGTATGCAGGCGCACCGGCCGCGCGCCCGCACCTCGATTCGAACAAGCGGAAGCGGCGGAATTGAGCTCAGCATGCGTTAATATCAGTTTGGGCCGGGACACGACCATGTGATGGGCCAGGTCCAGGAGAAGCCTAGATGGTCGGACTAGTGTTTGCAGGCTAATTAATTTAATATAAATTAACATATATAATTTCTGCTACTAAGGTGTCGTGGTGTAGTTGGTTATCACGTCAGTCTAACACACTGAAGGTCTCCGGTTCGAGTCCGGGCGACGCCATTTTTTTTTACCTTTTTAACCACCTTTCACGCTTAACAACAGCCTAGTACTATGAAACAAATCATCAGGGAAAAAGGCTTCTACACAAGAACAGGATTAAGTTGAACAAACCGTTTGGAAGCTCTAGGAGTCTAGGGCATAGGTACAGATTCATGTAAAAGTCAACAAAGTACACCATCAAACAATGTAGCACAGGCAATAAACAATACACACATTTTCTACACCATTACACAAATTTAGCTTTGCAACTTTAGCATGCAGATAGCGGCTCTTAGTTAAAATGACCTGAGTTTGACTTTTCCAGTCATCCTCCAATCCTCGTCTTAGCAACACAAATGCGATCCATCCTGTCATGCATATTATAATCTTCGACTATCCATCCACTCATGCTGATCACATCATGTATGATGGTCCTTAATCTCAAGGCAACCTACAAGGCCAAAAAGAGTTGTTCATAGCTGTGACATCCTCAGAATTCAGTGTTGTACAAAAGAAAGAAAACTGCACGTTTCATGACAAGTGCTCAGGATATGTATTAGGTGCACTCCAACAAGACAGCCTAAAAAATGTTGAAAGTACTCTAAAAGCTTCTTCGTTCTCTTGTTCATGCAAAGTATCTGTAGAGTTAAGTTCTTTGAGTACAACTCACGAGAGTTTCAAGGATATATCAGAACCATCATCATTGTCAAGCGAGCTTCCTGAATGCAATGCAGTCATCACAGATTCGGAAGACTGTCCATCTTCAGCGAGGACATTTTCCGTATCAGCGGCAACCTCTGCACCGGCTATCACCTCAGGCGCCTGCATTGATCCACGAATGAAATGGAATTATAAACCTGCGCTATTCTCCGATCGGATAGATGGATGTTGTCGCTACAGATGCACATATGATTTGTTACTTGTTTTTTCAGACGCTTGTTCTCATCTTCCAGCTGTGCACCCTACACGAACAGAAAAAAAAAAACAGAATTGAATCGTTAGATTCTGCTGTCATTGTAATTATATTTCGTTCAGTTTGTGCATGGTGAAGGATCCACTTCTTGCAAGTTAATCCTAAATGACAATTCAGTGAAACAAGGTCATACGTGATATGTTCTTGAAATATGGAGAATTATCATTCCCAAGCATCAATATTTTTTAACCACATGGAATTGTTTACTATTTCACAAAAATGTAAATGGCGTGACTAATAAAACATCATAAAAACTTTACAAAGAGTTGGCACAAATCTGTTCACGCTTTTTTTGTGGGTGTACTAAGTTACTAATTGCAGTAATCCCATCCAAACGAGATTGTATTTCTAAAATTTTGGCATGCTCATATCTTCTATATACGCATATCATCTCGATTTCTACTCTTACCGTCGAGAAGGGTTCAGTCACTTATTTCTTTGTATGGTTTCACTAAAAGGATTCACAAGGCATCCATATTGAGTTCACTTGGAACATAGGACAGTTCAAGCTGATTATATTGCACATACTCTGTTCCAAATTATATGTCATTTAAAAGTCTGTCCTAAGTCAAACTTCCCTAGTTTAAAAAATATAGAAAAAAGACAAACATCCACAACATTAAAAACATTTTTCTAGACACACCATGAAATACATTTTCATAGTGCATTTAATTGCTATTTCTAGATGTTAATTTTTCTATAGATTCAGACAAATTTAGGCAAGGACAAAACTAAAATGACCCATAATTTTAAACATAGGGAGCTGCAGGAACACATGAGGTTTGAGTTCCAATATCAGAATCTATACAAATAAAATTCAGGATTAAGTTTTATGAAAATAAAAACGAGAAGGTCTCCAATTTTAGAAGCAAAACTATTGAATCTTGGGTCTGGGAAATATGCAGCATATTATCCAAGATTCTCGCAACATTGATTTTGATACATACGAACTTCATGTAAATATAGCATATAAACAATGGCAAATTTCTCAATAATCACCTTATTTCGAACGTCAGTGCACCCAATGTCACTAATTTTCTACTACTAAGTAAATCGCCTGATATAAATAATTCTCAAAAGCAATCAAATTTATATAAGCCTTATTCACCTTTTGCTGTAATTCGCTGATTTGTTGCATGAACAGCTGGTCCTGAAAGAGACACGCATTGCATAAAAATACAGTTGTACGCAAAGCTGCAACTCAAAGAAGAAGCTGAATGATGGCAAAACATCATGAACAGTCATCCTACCTTTGTACTAAGCACTCTATGCAGTCCTGCTTCAAGTTTCTTTTCCATTTGGTGCAGCTCCTCTACAGTCAGTCTCTCGAGCTCCTCACCTCTCATCTGTCTACAGTATCAAACAGTAAAATCATCTGTTAACATTCAGGCTTTGTTTTCTATTTCAAACATTCTCCCTCTGATTGAATCACACAATCAAAATGGAACAAATTTAAAACATAACCTAAGTCCACGGCTTGCTTCTGCGAGTTGTTCATTCAAACTGCTATACTTGCTTTGCTCTACCTGAAAATTGATATGGGAAAATAAGATTAGTTTATAAGTAACACTAACTACATACGTACGGAAGCATAAATCTGCCCACAACACTTGTGCACCAACCTATACTGAAGCATAAGAAATTTAAGACCAATTAATGGTATAACTATAGATATAAAATATGTCATTATCTAAAAAAGATATAAAATATGTAGAAACACTAGTTAATCCACCAGTTCAGGTGTATCTTCACATATAATATTGAAGAAACCTGATAAGTTCTGAATCTGCCAATTCCTTTTGTTCAGAAGGTAAACAGTTATATTCCTACGACTGGTTATGTAGCAGTAAAGAAATAAAATAAATATTGCTCATGAACTAATGATAAAATACAGGTCTTTTATACATTCTGGTTATGTAGCAGTAAAGAAATAAAATAAATATTGCTCATGAACTAATGATAAAATACAGGTCTTTTATACATTTTTCACTTTCTGTCAGGATGCTTTACGAAGCTAGCCTACTAGCACTAAAAAGGTCTAAGGAAATAAAGAAAGAAAAATATTGCTTAATTAACATACATTCAAATCGATAGAAGGCTGCTGCTGTGATTTCCCCAGATTCTTAGAATTTGTACTGTACTTGTCAATGATATCATTCATACTGTTCAGAAAATCAAAATCGATATCATTATTGTACCAACAATGAAACAATACAAATAAAGCTTAGGAAGGCAAGGAGGATATAGTACTTTAGTATAACAATCTTTGTATCAATAGGAGTCCGCTTGAAATGCAGAAATTAGGAACATTCTTCCAGTAGGAATTGAGAAAAGCATTCCATATTTTGCATGTGGTGAAGCATTTGTGGTTCCATAGTAGTAGCCTCCAATGGGGCCTCAATGCAAATATAATTGATCTGTTTGTTTAATCACTATCAAATGCATATGTATATATGCATTTTCTTGACTCGGAGATGTGTTATTAATCGATCAAATGACACATGCATATGTAAGGTGAAGGGATAGAATATCAGATTGAATCATATCATAATACATTTTTTTTTTGCTGAACACAGAGGAGAGCTGCATATATTTGTCTTAAAAGAGAGAATAATGAACCAAAAATAAGATCTTGCTTTAAAGGGGATGATCATTGAAACAAATATGCACTCAGAATTAAATTAACAAATAAAACACACCACACAATCTGAAATATGTTCCATAATCTCTCAAACAACCAGTATGATCTAACCCATTGAAGGGGTCTGTGCTCTCTTCCTTCCCGCTAGATGCCGCAGATTGGCTTCAGCCGAATCTATGTCTCAGGTTCTCAGCATAACCTGAAGCCCTAAACCCTGGCCTGGTGTCATTCTGTTAAACATGCAGTTATTGCAGTGCTTCCAGAGGAACCAAGCGCCAAGGATAACAATGGAAACGAAACCCTTTCATTTCGTAGTGATTTGTCTACTCTTTGATATGCCCAACTCCGCCACCAGGACCACCACTCAGTGAACACTGAATCATCTTGATCCGAAGTGCCAGGTTTTGGAGCTCAAAACGCGAGGTATATATACAGTATACTGCATACCTGTACCATTTTCTATCTCATATCCAGACGCATAGAGAAAAATTTCAAATACTCATTATTGCAGGGTGTGTAAAAGGGAGTTCCAGATAGATATAAGAATAAGTGATTTTCTTGCTTGCTGCCTTTTCTTATTTCAAACTGGTCTTTGCAAGGACTGTGAACTGGGAGGCTGGGAGCTAATGATGAGTCGGTCATTAGTGATTATTGATAGCAAAACAAAGGGAAAAAAAGAGATAGTTTTTGTGATTTAGTACATTTTAGTATCTCTGCATGTATGCTATTAGAAAGTTTAATGAAATAGTTCTTTACTGGCTTACAGAATTTATCCAGAAATGAAGTAGCATCTTAGTATCCCTTAATAACATTCTAATGTGTTTTTCATATTTATTGCAGGAAGCATGATCACAAGCATTTTCTCTTAGCCTCTTAGTCACTAACTGAAAAGAGAAGAAGTTGATTTTCTCTTAGCCTCTTAGTGAAAAGAGAAGAAATTGTTTTTCCAACAAATGTGCCACAATTTTTATAATATAGCAATTTAGAGATCCACCTAGCTAACTCAATCTTGATGATACCTACTCCCTCTGTTCATCCAAGAAACAACTTCTGACAATTATATATAAAAATATATTAAAATTTATGGCACAATAGATATATATTTATATATAGTTTATTTATAAAAAATATAGATTTAAGTGTTGCATGTATTTTCGACAAGTTCAGTCAAACTTGTGGCACAGACACCCAAAACGACACTTATCTAGGGACAGAGTGAGTATATGACACGCTGCAGATAGCATACCAGTGCCTTAAGGACAAAGCACGCAAGGAGTACATAGGCCTTTCTTCCTAACAAATTAAAAATATAAAGATTCATATCTAGTCCTCTAACTTTCAAGCAATAGAGATTCTGTCTCCGTCAAGATAATATTATGTGCATTTGGAGTATGCATAAGTTAGTACATCTCAAAACACACAAGAAAGTTAGTACATCTCAAAACACACAAGTCTAATAGTAGTATATCTATACGTCTTTGGGAGTTTGGGTAAAAATCAACACATTGCACACAAAAATAGTGCGAATTAATAAGCAGCACCACATAGAAAATGACACAAACAGGCGCTTAGATAATAAGCTAGCTAATAGTCTAAACTCACAACAATTCGTACATACAATTATGTTCAGAGATGCATAAATAATTAAATATGTATCGGCAGAAATGCTCATCATCAAAAGCATGCCATATAGCCAGGCCAGGCCGTACCTAAACATGATTAGAATTTTCTCTTGCGCAGAAACAATATATATAAGTCCAGAGAATAATAATGGCGAAGCAAAAGAGCTACCAAAAACCTGATGGGTCATCGATACGAGCACACCAGATGCGTGTACGTGGCCAGAGAATATAATACACGCCGCCAGCACAAAGCACTAGAGGCAGCTCCACCAGTGGAACGCGAACGATCAACACGTTTGTGCATGCGGCGTACGGGCACATAAAATCACAGGCACGGCCGCGGTCCGCCATGAGAGGGGGCGCACGCCGGTTAGCTTATCAACGCTGGCGCGCCAATCCACAGAGATCGATCATCTCCATGAGCAGTGTTTTTGCAACAGGGCGCGCGGCGGCGCAGCAAATTTACCGGACACTAGGTGGTGCTCTCTCGGCATCCAAACGTACGACGAGTTAAAGCAATCTGCCAACCTTTATCCATCAGCACATGCGAAAAAAATGTCGGGCAAAAGAGTAATCCGCGAGCTAGCGATCGGGGAAATACTGTAGAAAATTCCCCATTTCTCTGCTATGTCAGGAAGCTCACGAAAGCGATTAGAATCCACAGATAAGCGCTCCAAGTATGTGTTCAAGGTAAGTACTATAGTATTAAGGATATTTGTTCCAGAAGAGATAGTGAAACCGCTACGTACTGGAGGAAATGAATTCCCTGATAGGTCGTGGTCGTCTTCCAAACCAAGAGCAAACCCTAAAAGAAGAAGAGAGAAATCTCTGGGTAGCCAAGCTCGAAACCCTAGTGCAAGGATCCGCAACACCAAGGCACGGCGTTTGTAGAATAAGATCACCCAGATCTACAACCATTTCAACGGAAAAACCACGGCGATAAAAACGAACGGATCGAAACAAAGCGCCGATGCGGAGAAGGGGGAGCAGCGAAAAAAAAAGGCGAGAGCGAGTAGTGCGTGCCTGGAGCTCGCGAACTGCGAGAGCTTGCCGGTGGCGGAGAAGACGATGAGCGCGATGTCGGCGTCGCAGAGCACCGCCAGCTCCTCGGCCTTCTTGAACAGCCCCCGCCGGCGCTTGGAGAAGGTCACCTGCCTCGCCGCCGCGTTCTCTATCCTCCGTATCTGCCTCCTCTCCCGCGCCATCTCTCTCCCGCCGCCGCCGGCGCCGCCTCCTCCTCTCTCTCCTACACCCGCGGAAAAGGGAAAAAAAAAACAGTGGATTCGCAGGGAAAGAAAAGCCCCCTCGGCCGCCTCCAAAACGCGAGGCGTACACGGCCGGTCGCCTAGTACTGCGCCATACGAGAGCGACTCCGCCAATCGGGGGAGCCGAGCCGAAGCGACAGGAAAAGGAAAGCGACGCCAGGCCGCAGGTTTGTCCTCCACTTGTTGCCGTCTCCTCCGATCCTATTGGCGCCGCCGAGCCGAGGCGCCCCGGCACAGTAACCGGCGATTAAACAAATGGAGCAAGCCAGGAAAGCCACCACACCCACCAACCGACGACCCCGCTTGACCGCCGGGTCCTTGTTTATGGCACGGAAGAAAATATCCGCGCGCCGGAGGCTGACGCGCGGGCCCCAGGGAGGAGCTTCCTGGCGCGAGGCCGCTGCGCCTGCCTACGTGTGCGTGTCAGGCTTCCGACGATCCCTTCCTGGTAAGGAACAGTGTCAGTTGCTGCGGCCGCGGCAGGCGCAGACGGCCAGGCGCGCCGTCGCGCGCGTGTGGACGGCGCCCGCCGGCGGCGGATTATTCCCTGTTCCGGCGTGCGTGAGCCGCGTGGCTTTTGGCGCATTTTCACGTGGGGGGATCGATCCGCCGCGGTGGGATCGGCGCGGGGGGGGGGGGGGGGGCACGCGGGCACGCGCGGACGAGGGAGGCCCGAGCCAATACGTGTCGGTGTCGGGTAGGGATGGGTGGGCGTCGTCGTACGTAACAAAGGAACGGGTGGTGGTGCGGTGACGCCGGGTCAGGACGTGGGACGGGGAGGGGCGGGGGGGGGGGGGATCAGCTACGGGGTTAGCCACCCAAGTGAGGCCGTGAGGTGATATGTATCAGGCCATGTGATATGTATCAGACCATGTTCAGATTCTAAAAGTACCTTTTACTTTCTATTCATCCTCCTCATAGAACGTGTATTTTTAAAAATTCTTCATCTTTCCTATTTATCTCCCTCAGATAACACGTATTTTAGAAAACAAAATACTTTTTCCCACTTCATCTGAACGCAACAATAATGTATGCGTATACGGATAGGAGTGCGTGTAGCGGGTGTCTGGTTGCTTTGCGCTCCATGTCGCCTTGGCCGCGATTGATTTGGCGCTTACTCGTGTACGATTTGACTGGTACTTGGAGTGGACGTATCGTAGTACAGTGCAGTGCCCGGGCTAGTGACCGGTGGATTTGTTGGTGCAGCGAATCATGCTGTGCACATCGCCTTTTTATGGCCGCGCTGTGTTTAGATGGGGAGCAAACGTAATTTTTTTTATTGAGATACGTGTTATACGAGGAGAATCAATAGAAAAGGTGATTTTTTTTTTCTAAAAAGCATCTTATGTGTTATGTGTTGCAACTGAACACAGCCGCTGGTTTCCTGATTGATGTGTGATCATGGTACGTACGCAGATTGTGGGCAAGCAGTGGTGCCGTAGTACCGCTGTTTCTGTTTTTTTTTGGCGCATTATTGTTTGGAGCCGGTAGGGGTGGCATTGCGTAAACAGTTATCCGAATTATCGTATATGTATCCACAAGAAGTTTAATATGGATGTCCATATTCTTATCCAATTTTAAACGTGGGTGCACCCATATCTGGATTCGTTTTGCTCTTTTCCTCTGTCCAATTCCTTATCCGTATTCGACAATATCCTTATCGAATAAAAATTAACACAACTATTGAAAAATTATCTATAAGCTAATTATTAGTGATATTAATCTTAATATTAATAACATAGTATTTAATGGATCTGTTGAAGAGTGATCATGGTTAATCTCTTATTAATAACGATATATAAATATTAAATTCAATTAATTTTAAAATATTTTTGATATGGCTAGTATTATTGATATTAGTTTCTTATATGGTTTATCCAACTACTGATAAACACTATGTACTTTATTTTATTTGTTTCTTAATATATTGATATTTCATTAAAATACTTATTATTTACATTACATAATTTTGGTATTATTAAATATTAAAATATCTATTGCTAAATATGTTTTGATGAGTTATTTTTCTTATTTACAAATATTATACGCACATACTTTAATCCTTTCTTTTATAATGATCTAATGATATCTTCTAAATATATTTGTAATAAATTAAACAAATAAATATATACTGCCTTTCATTGAAGCACCCATGGAGTACTGTTGTTCAAATATCCAGTGAGTGTAATTAACAAGTTCTGACTTTGTGCTAGAAAACCACCCGCTGAAGCTTCCTATATACACATCATATCATTCCGTACATTTTTTATAGAACTTATCCAATTCAATCTACTTACTGTAAGTTTAAATTTGACTTCTTTGCATATTATTAGGGCTTCATATGAGGTATCTAGACTCAAGATTTGTCGAATAATCATCACAACAAGATTCAAGTCACGCTATGCTGTGACCAAACAAAAAAAAAAAGACCAAAATAACTCTAAGTTCCTCTAGATTCCAACAATACATCATATGATGTTTAGCGAAGGGTACAATGTGTAACGAGGCATTGATGGGTAATTATCCCCTAACTCCATGTTTATGTTTGTAACACAGGTTTTTGGAGCAGTTCTGGAGGAGCTCTAGGAAAAACACGGAGTTGGCCTTCAACTTCAGGATTTTTTTTTCAGATTTAGAATTCCTGGAGTTGGACGTATTTGGCGGAAAAAAAAGTTGGAGCGGAGCTAAAAAAAAGTTGGAGTGGAGTTGTGTGGAGTTGTGCCAAACACGAGTCCTTCCTTAGCTAACTGAGCTAAGCTAAGCCAGTAAGGTTCCTTGTGGTGAAACTTATCCAATCGGGTTCAAGTACTTGACTGGGCACATGTGCTCATTTAATTCAGTGGTAAGCAAAGTGCCCTTTGACAATGCGACGATTGTGGTGACTTCATCAATCTCGCGATTTCTCGGCTCAATCTCTCGAAGATTGTCATAAGAATAGGGTTGTGTGCCTATATATATATATATATATATATATATATATATATATATATATATATATATATATATATATTTAGAGGTATGTGGGTGTGTGTGTATGCATGTGAGCATATGTGTGACATCCCACCTTTTTAGCCTATGTAAATGTGCTATGAATGGTTGGTTAAGTATAAGGTTAAAAAAAAAAAGAGAAGAGCATTAGTTGACCAAAGTCAAAAGGTAAGAGATAATTGGAATTTTTGAAGGCAAAGAATTTCTAAATATAGTTTACAAGATAAGGAACTTAGTGATCCCAAAGTGATGGAAAAATTTGTGGAAATGATGCTTCAATTAAATAGAAGAAGGAAAAAGGAAAATGGCACTATTCACGATCCGACAACAGCACTTAGCTGTTTTCGGATTTGGTTGAAATTTCATAATGAGCAGTGATCTTCAAGTCAAGTTAATGGTCGATAGGTGGGTTGTATGACCAAGGTGTCTTAAACAAAGTTGTTAAGGGAAGTATGTGGAACAACTTTTGTTTTTGGGTCACCCTTAGAAATTGGCTGGATCAAGGAGAAAAACACGAGGGAAAATCGGTCAGAATATGTTTTCAGAAAATTCAGTGTGTTTGACAGCTGATTTGAATTTGTGCAAATTGAGATCGAATTTGAAGTTTTCTGCAAAAACTTCCAACTATGAATTTGTACTCCTGAAGGTGAATTTCAAATTTGTCTTTAGCACCAGAGGCATGTTCTATTCAAATTTTGAGAGTAATTTGAGAAATTCAGATAAGAGTTCTGGATTTGGGGATGAGTTGCAGCAGCAACTTTGAGGCTCAAATTCGACTTCAATTCGTGCTCAAATGGGGTAAGTATCAATGTACGAAATGAAATTGGATGATCCAGCTACAAGTTTCATTTTGGGAGTTTTGGATGTTACCATACAATTTTGGGAGAAAATCGAAGCTCAAATCTCGGGTTTTGAAGGTTCAAATGGGGAATTATGGTGACGTCAGACAGACAAGCAGCTCGTCGCCGGCTGCGTCTGGACCGTTTCGCCGGCCACGCGTCGAGTCCGTTGGGGGCCAGCTCGAGCGGTGTCGCAGCTGGAGGTGGCAAGCAACGGCGGCCTCGTCCGTGGTTAAAGCGTCGTCGACGGGTTCATCTTCTCCTCTTTCACCGCATCGTCGTCCTCTCCTTTCACCGTGGTCGCCGGTGAGTCGCTCGCGTGCTCGCCGCCGTCCGACCTTCTCCGCTCCCTTTCCTTCCACCAAAAGCTTCGCTGTCGTCTCATTGTTCGATTCCACCCGCTCTTGCTCCTCCTCCATCACTCCACCGTCCGGCGCAACCCGTTCTTGCGCTCACCGTCGACGTCTCGCCGGGGTAAGCGCCTCTCGCCGTGTTGATGCTGTTCCTGTTGGGTTGGCCGAGAGTTGAGCGTGTAGCAACGTTGCTTCGAGGTCTAGGAAGTTGCTTAGAGGCTTGGTTGCTAGAGCTCGACGTTTTCCGGGCCGGGAACACCGTTCGTCGTCACGGCGCTCCTCCGCCATGGCCGCCGCACGTGAGCAGCCTCGCTCGGGCCTTCTCCGGCCGAGCTGGTGTGCGCGCTAGGTGCGGCTAGGGTTGCTGGTGCTCGCGGGGTAGCCGTTGTCCATCGTCTCGTCGTGGTCGAGTCGCTAATCGCTCGCCGCCGTGTGCGCCACGCGCGCTCCCGCCATGGCCGGCGTGGTGTGCTAGTGCGTGTAGCGCCGCGCTGGGTAGCTAGGCTTGCGCATAGTGTGTCTCTAGCCTCGGTGATGCTCGTGAGCCAGTTGGGAGGCCGGCTGGTGCGGTGAGCTCGCCGGAGTACGGTGCGTCGCCGCCGAGCCGCCATGAAGCTAGGGTTAGAGCTTGCCGAGGGAGCTTGGGGCTAGAATGGATGCGCGGTCGTGTAGGGTAGCCCTAGGACTAGTCGTCGTCGCCGGAGGACCTCGTCGCCGGCGGCCGCGCGTGGGTCAACGCCGGCGAGGGCTCGGTCTGCGCGGGATGCTCTGTTCCGCGTGGGCAGGGGCCCCGGTGGAGAAGAAAAGAAAAGCCAGGGGGGTTTTTGCAAGAAAGCCAATTAGATTTTAGAAATAGATTTAATTTATGTTTTTCCACTATTTTAATTATAGAAAATCATAGAAAAAAAAGAAAAATATGAAATAAATTTTTATAATTTCCTTAGATTTTCCTTTATAATCTAAAAATGCTAAACCTTAAAATTGGTGATGTTTAGGATTTAATAATAATGTCATCTTAGAAATGTAATTATTAAAAATAATTAGAATAGTTTTAAAAACATTTTAAAATAGAATTCATGTTTTATAAACACTTTTAGAGAGAAATAAAGTGTTAGGGTTTGTAGAAAATAATTTTAGTACACTTAGAAATTTTCCTTTAATAAATAAATAAAAGAAATAAGGATTAATTCACCCACAAAATGAAACAACTTTTTCTTTGGGAAAAGGTTGGGTAGTTTTGTTGGCTTGCAACTGTACCGAGAAATGAAGTTTGTGTGCTATGTTTTAAACTGTTGCATCTCTAATCACTGACTTGCATCGCATATAGAATCTGAAGCCTCGGAAGTGGAGTACGTGGAATTCTCCGACGATCCAATTCAATACGAGGAGGTTCTAGTAGTTGCTCCGGAATCCCAGGAAGTCGCCGAGACTACTAACTTCTTTGAAACTCAAGGCAAGCCCCGGATGCATCTTTACCTATGTTATTTCAAATGATCACTAGTCCAAAGATTATGCCTTTAAGTGTGCATTAGGTTAGGAGTTGAATGAAAACTTTCAATGCATGAACTACTCCTTGGTAGAACTACCTTTGCTAGCTAGAGAATAAATGAATTAGAAATTATATATTTAGTTATGCTTTGCAACGTTAAATAAAACTGATGATCTAGGTTCTCACTAATCATAGATGAATCATGTCCAACTTACTATGGAAAGAGAGTGGGCAGAGATGGATAGGATGGATTAGGGTAAGCTCGATCCTTAGCTCTGCCTACTAGCTGAAGTCACTAAGGACCGTTCCGTTGTTTAAGCAATTGATCGAGTGATTCTACCTGGTTTGTTACTGGGTTATGGGACCAGTAAAGCCAACTAGATTAGCTGGCTCGTTGATTGGAAATATCGCTTACCGGTGCTTGCTGGGTCGGAGAAAGGCGGGATTGTCATCTGGAACTCACAGGGTGGTCGCAAGACGTGGGGCCCACGTGGGGATGCGTTCCCGGGTTCGGGTAAGGATATTTCCGGTCCTTGGTCCAGCTAATTGAAAAGTTGTTGCGGACAGCTGGCGCAGCTGTACGCGGACTGGGGGCTAGGTATCTCCTACAGGATGTACATGGATCCGGATCGACACTACTCTTGGTTATGAGTGCACTTGATCAAATTTTAAACATCGTAGAGGAAACAAGTTGAACTATTATATATGAGTGATGCGAAGTGCTGTTTGAACCTAGTATCACATGTATGAAAAAGACCTTTACAACTTAGTGAGTAGTTAATACCTAATTGAAATAAAACTGCCAGATAAGGACCCATTAATAGTAAGCTTTTCCGCAAAAAGTTGAGTCAGCCAAATAACCACCAAAAGCCTAATCATTCCTCCTTGAGGGTCTTTTTCCTTGGTAAGACGGGTAAGTCTTGCTGAGTACCTTCGTACTCAGGGTTCTTTCCTTTCTGTTTTTCCAGAGGAGGTGCCACAACCCGAGGTCGAAGAGGAAAGCCAGAAGCTCTAGAGCATCAGATGGTCCCAGATGGCTCTAGATATATATATAGTACTCCAGAACTCTATTGTCTCTTCAGTTGTACAAATCTAGTTTGTATTTGGATCTTAGTACTATGGCTTGCAGTTAAGGTTGTTCAAAACTCGGTTTGTAATAATTCGTATCTTTCCGTATGTATGTAAAAAGGTAATGCCTGTTGTGTTATTCCCAACTTGGTAAGGATCCTAAGCTATGGTTAAGAAAAGATTGTCAGTGGATGATTCGGGATGTCCCGGGGACACTCGACAGACTACCGGGTTTAAACTGTTTGAAGTACGTGCTGGTATTACCCTGAGTTAGGGTGACTAGACGCACTTGAGCCAGTTTAAATTGGGCGGTTCTGCCACAATATGTATCTCAATTGTGTCAAACAAAATTTGTTTCTTAATCCCCTCTGTATCCTACCATTTCCATGAATACCTAAGGGCTAAGAATATCCCAAATGCCATTAATTGTCTGATATTCTTAGGAAATACAATAAACAAAAGGGAGATGTCATCGAACTGGGATTCTATAAGTTCTAATGACTCCAAGACTCAATTGCATATAATAACATAGACAAGTTATAGTTAGTGCACTAAGGTTTTCTATATATGATTCCATCTCTATAATTGCAAAGCTCACCATATGTTCTAGACATACTAACTATTTATCCTAATTTTAGGAAAGGTAAATAATGGATAATAGGTGCAACAATTAATGCACGTGGAAGGTGAAGAGAGTGAGATGCAAACTCAGGTCACGATTTATACTAGTTTTCACCGAAACCCCCGTGAGATTCAAGTTCTTAGATCAACTCCAGCCCTTGTTCGAACTCTGGAAGGTAGTACAGTCAAACCAAAAGTATTGTTCGATCCATCCAGCATCACCATCGCATTGTGGGGCCCACAGATGAAAAAAATCGTGATCCTCTCATCCACTCCCTTCGCGCAAGCCGGCAGAGCTTTCCCGTTCTCTCTCTCGTCTCCAGTTCCCCTTCTGCCTTTCTCTTGCCATCTGAATATGATGAGGTGTCAATCAACATGACTTCATTGTACCGCTTGATTTTCTCCATCTTTAGCTTCTGGGCATCTGCTGCAGCCATAGCAGCTATGGCTG
The DNA here is from genome assembly GCA_015342445.1 of Digitaria exilis. Taxonomy (NCBI): domain Eukaryota; kingdom Viridiplantae; phylum Streptophyta; class Magnoliopsida; order Poales; family Poaceae; genus Digitaria; species Digitaria exilis. The sequence goes on from JACEFO010002429.1 coordinate 435,259, forward strand.
TAGCATGCTCTCTTGCAGCAGATGCCATGTTATGATTGCCTCATGTTTTCTTGCTGTCAGGTTATTGAACTGCCCACCAAATTCATTTGACAAGCGACCCTTTCTCATCTTCCCATTTCCCTTATGCTGCTCTTTTGCTTGCTTCTGCCCTGGTGGCCGTCGACGTTCAGTATCATCTGCCACTTCAGTGTCTTGGTTTGAAGAAGAGGTGTAAGCTCCTGATTCAGCCACCTTATTTCTCTTGTTTTGAATGATAGCAGCCACATCTCGATTCAACCATTTTGGTTCATCCTTCACAATTCACCACCAATACTCAAATGCAAAGGGCTTGTCGGTTTTCTTCACCTTTTTGTATTCTTCATGAACCATCTCCATAAGTTGTTGCTCTGATCGCCCACTTACATATGTGTTCGATATGTCTGTCTAGCATCCATGGAACTTTGAAATGAGTGTACCGATTATGTTCCAGTGATTTTTGCATTGTGTAGTTGTCCTCTTCTTTCCCTTAGGTGCATGCATATTGTATTCATCTGCAACCTACTTCCACTAACGAGGCCTAGACTTTGAATTGTCATCTACTAGGTCATTGGAGTTGTTGATCCAAGCACTTACCAATCGAAGATTGTCTTCTTCGGACCAAAACATCCTCCCACCTTTCTTTTCATTATCTGAACTGCATCGCTCCATTCTTCACCTCTGATTGTTTCTTTTCTTGTATCTCCTACAGGAGGTATGGGAGAAGACACCGGAGAAGCTGGGCCCTCACCTGTAGAACCACCAACTCCAAACCTAGGTGCTGAACCAGCCGGTGACGATGGGCCACCAGCTATATGCTGGTAACTTGATGCTGCAAATTGGTAACCTGGTAGAACACCATATGGATTGAAATTTGGTGGGTAGTACTGAGGTGGAAATGGATTGGGACCAAATTGTTGGGGTGGAAAATTCATGGGAAAATGGGGTCGGAAACCATGTTGCTATTGAGTGTTTGGATTTGGGTTTTAGGATTTGAGCTTTAGAGGACTGAATTCATCGGATTGATGAAACTAGATGTAGAGTGATTCTCCATTGTGGCAATGTGAGTTTGAATGTGCATGTATGGGGTTCATGTAATGCATGTGTGTAAACGGCTATTCCGACGGCCATAATATGCCCATATGTACTGTACCTAGATTATTTTATTTAGATGTGGGAGGGGAAGGCAAAAGCCATGTGTTCTATCTATTTTTTAATCAGTCTTGGTTCGAATGCTGCATAGCGTTCGCTCTTGCTTCTGATACCGACGGTTCGCACCATCCAGTGGGAAAGGTTCGGTGGATGAGGATGGTGGTTTGTTTTTTTTCACTCACGCTGGAGACGCCCTTAGTAGAGTTACTTCTATAGGTACTTCGACTTACATATTTTTTTGAGCAAACTTCGACTTAAATATTATGAGTGGGTCTCCAGAATGGCCAAACCCAAAGTCTCCACGTTATGTCTATTTGACACTGCTTTGTAAAATAGTATGGCCGCGCCCATCACCCTGTGCAATCGCAACAACCATTGTAAAAATATGGTTAGTCTCAAGACTTACGACGGTACTAGAGCCAAGCACTTTAGTTACAGACGAGGCTTCACCACACCGCTTCAAGATAATAGACCTAATTAATATAGTACAACTTAAATAATTAATCTTGTGCTAATTGTTTTGATCTTTAGTATCACTTTGATGGTGGAAACTCTCAAATATAGGGTCTGTTCAGGAATTTCATAGAAATCACACAGGATTGTTACAGGAATCAGTTCAGTTTCACATGAAAAAGGCAGGAACAGAGAAAAAAATGTCGCCCTCCAAACAGGCCCATATATATTTAGTGACATTTCTTCTGTCTTCAACAATGTTCAAACGGCCGCTGGAGGGGTTGTATGGTCCTACCTAAAAACTAGCCGTTGCATCAGTAGTGAAGGAATTTGTTCTCATCAGTGTTTTGTTTTGTGTTATAACGAGCTGATCTTCGTCGGAACCGGTTTGTACGACTTGAGTTTGGACTAGCGACTTGAACCCTTGAGTCCTTGACCAACTCACGGGATGATCCATTGATCCTGAACATTGGATGAGATCTAAGGTCTTCATGCCTTTTTTTTCTAACTACAGGGCGCTCATGTTGATTTCTCCGGCGCCAAGGATCCGATGAAGTTATATGCGCGCAACACCGTAGCGTCTTGTGCATTGTCTTGCATTATCCTTTAGAAGCGGTTGTACATTCCGTACACACCGGAGCATCCGCTGAACCTTCTGGTGTTCACAATGAAGCAACGACTTCTCCAACTCAATCATTTTTCAGTGGGCTTCGACCACTCCTTCCTTTGATGTCTTGGGCACGTACTCTGGGTATGGGTTTTTATTGGTTAGGATTAGACATGACTAGGCAGTTCGCCAATTTATTTTTGCTAACGTGTCACATCGAATGTTTGGACAATAATGAGAAGTATTAAACATAGGTGTAAAAAAACTAATTACATAGATGGACTCCACATCGTGAGACGAATCTATTAAGCCTAATAATTCGTCATTAGAAACTACCATGCTACAGTAACCCATTATTAAAAATGTACCAATGACGGCACATATTAGGCTTAATAGATTCGTCTTGCGAGGTAAAATCCATCTGTGTAATTAGTTTTATAATTAGTCTATATTTAGTACTCCTAATTAGTGTTAAAAGGATGGATGTGATATTTCGCCAACTTTTCGTCCCAAACTAAACAGGAGTTAGCATTAGACAAAGCCTTTCTATCACTAAGCCACCATCGTTATGAAACTAACATCACTTATACGTGCAATAGCTAGGAAACCAAACATGTCCTTGATCATAGTCGAATCTTGAGATGTCAGCTAAAATTAACGCCAAGATGGACCGTGCTGCCGTGACCGTGAGCATTCATCCATGAGCCTAGTCAGATCTGCGCGGGTAGTTCGCTCACCGTAGCAATCCCATAACACTGGCGCTTGGGCATATAGATTATAGTACAGCACTGTATTCTAAAGGAAAAATTAGAATGGCATTAGCAAATAGATACAACTATACAAGGGATACCATACTATGCAGGTAAAACCTCCAATCAGGATTGAACTCTTAACAGAAGGAAGTTGAGAATTGAGAATTAGGGGGCAATAACTTACGGTAATTATGTCATCCATACCCAGAAAATGGCAGTTGCAGTGCAGATGGAGACTGGCTATCAGAGGACAGGTTAATAAGACTGACTCTTCAAGTCTACAACCAGTGCAAACAACAAACAAGTCAACAATATTAGCTAAAACCGGATCAAATGACATTGGTAGTCGACAGCAGGGTTCACAAAACCGTGAACCAGTCGGTTTTTGATAGGGTCAAAACCAGTCCGGTGAAACCGGCCGGCTAACCGGTGGTAGCGGTTTTATAGTGCCGGTTTGGGAGCGGTAACCGGGGGTTTTTTGCAACCGGGCCGGACCAGTTAGACCGGTTCCCGCGGGAACCGACCTGTTCCTAACGGTTTTGCGAACCCTGGTCTACAGTCTATCCCAGAGACGTACAGAAATAACATGCCAGGGGTTAGTTCTGTCTTTCGCACTTAAATAACCATCGTGATTGAATTCAGAGTCCACATCTGCGACTTTAAACATACAGGTAGCTCTTCCAGTCAGCTATATTTAAGCTACAAATCTCTCACTGGAATCTTGGTCTTTTTGCTGGACCTTGATCAATGATTGGGTCAAGTTGAGGTGGTGCCTCTGATGCCAGCAAATCATCTGGTGCTTTCTCTTGTTCGGATGACGGTGGGACATAGCCCTCAGGATAAGGTGGAGGGGGAGGGGCAGCACCTATCTGCAAAGAAAATGTGTAAGAAACTTTACAATATAATTAACCAATAAGCGATGAGACGTTTCCGTGATCAACAATTACACTACAGTTTCTAGTCAGAGGTAAGCCAATGAGGAATCTCTACACAGTACACAAATCTTTTGTCTAATTGGCGTTATCATCTGTACCAAGTGACTCTGTAACAGAAGGCATTCCCCCTGAACCAATATAACATGTGAAGTTATTAACCGCAGAAAAGAGTTACCTTCCGTTTCAAGGATGAGAGGATATGATCAATTCGTTTAAGTTCCTTCAGGTCGATTGCTTCCTTCTGTGTCTTTGATTCAGAAGCTGCTGCATCAGACTCAGTTTCCACTGTAATGTACAAAACAGAAATTCCTGGTGAAACTTCTTTATTTTCAAAGGGAAGCAACATGTAATTTATGAATAACTAGAAAATTATTTCATGCATGTGATCTTTCAACACAAGTATCACTATAAAGCATGATCAACGGGTCAAGATAAAAGGACCTTTTTCCATCAAACTAAGTTGCACCTACTATTTTGTTATTATTCTCAGGTCCAATAGCCAAGCCAAGAGAAGTTATAAAAGAAGAGCCACGCCAAGAACTAATAGGCAAATAGATCAAGTTACGAATTCAGTTACAGATTCTACTGCCAAATGTTGAAAATACCTACTCTTCACAAGGGAAAAAAAAAAGAACTACTTAATCCACTTTGCCCTAAATGAAATGGTGTCCCATGGAACATACAAGGACAGTACACACCCTTTATCCCAAGCAAATTAGGATATGTTCTCCCGTGATCCATGTGCTGCTAGTTGCTCCTGGTTTCTAAGCACACCACTAAAAAGCCAAGAACATAACAAGAACAACTATAGCTGCACCAATCGATGTGTACACAACCAGTATAAATATACTGCCAGCACTCACTGTGCTGTGCCCAGGATTCCATTCAGTTACAACAAGAATTACGGAACTTCTAATCCATGCACTAGGTTGTCTAAAGGGAGTTTTAAGTTATATTCTCAAATCAAATAGAGAAACTAATATTACTAGAAGGCTATCAGCCAACAAAATCAAGAAAATGAAAAGAAAAAACACGTTGACTCAGTAACCTATTTTTTCGCTGGCAACCAACTTGTAAAACATTAGTGCAAACACACAAGTACAGCTTGCAGATTAAGCCCATTCGGGCATTTCAACTAATTTAAAACTTAGTTCTTTAAGAAATTATATATTTCAGGGATTTAAATTTGATGGCGCTCTCATAAAGTAAAACAGGGGAAGATTGAGAATGGAAATTCTTTTGTAAGCAGACTACTGGTTTTGCGGTTCTTATTAAGCATGCTTAGAGATAGAATAACATATGTTCCGATTCGGATAGCATATACAGTGTTCCACATGATGAATCTGTTACAGGTTTTTCTGTGAAGTAATGGTTGTAAATATTTGATTCAATACGTAAAATACAGCAAACCATGAAGAATTGTATCAGTTGATTGTTCCATGGGGTTTCTTTAACCAGGAATTATATAGTACCATGGGGATAAGATACTTTTACCATCACCAATGTGAGAAACAGGCAACAACAAAAGTAATGCGAAAACAGACAAGACTCAAGGATCATACCATTCGCAATCTTCTCCAACTTTGAGCATGCCATGGTAAAGGCTTTTGATATATGATACATAGCCCTACTCTGCAATGTTACAAGAACAGTCAAGTAAAACTCAAAGTGCCAAAAATACACAATCCCATTTGTACAACCCACTACAGGATCAAAGGCTCAACTAACAGAAAATGTCAGCAGCACATTGCATTGCATCGATGGTTAGAAAAATACATAACCTACAATCCCCTTGAAACATAGGAAAAAGAGAGAGGGTATACTATGCGTGAGGCGAAGACGTTGCAGAGCTGTGGCGCCTGGTAGATGGAGCCGTCAAGGATATAGTAGGCGAGCATGGGATTTGCTTTCTCGGGGCTCTCCCGCTTCTGCTTTCGGATCACGAACAGGTTCGGCTCTATAACGTCGCTCAGCACATACTCCATCCCGGTCATCTTCCTGCGAGCATCACACCACGCGGATCGAATACCAAACCAAAAATATCTGACGAATTGTGTAATTGTGGACTGGTGAATTGCGGAGACCTAGGTGTAATTTCGGTGCTTCTTAAGTAATGATATCCAGGCAAAAAGACAAAAACAAAATATCTGACGAATTGGTGGGGGGGATGGGGAGCCAAGCCAGGGATCATACGTGAGCTGGGACATGTCGAGGGGGTGGATTTGTCGCGAGCGGAGGGACTCGTTGTTGCAGGTGATATCGTAGAAGGGGGAGAGCGCGAAGTAGTCGAAGACGAGGTTGCGGTCGAGCGGGTAGGTGTTGAGCCACAGCTGGTCGCGGAAGCAGATCCCCGTCATGTCCGTGCCCGGCGGGGGCGGGAGCCCGCCCGCGCCGTCGGCCCCCGGGGGCGGAGGCGGCTGCCCCGGCGGTAGCGGCGTCGCCGACATCGCTCTGCTCGGGGACTCTCTGTATCCTAACTGGCTGCGACTCGCAGAGGATGCACACGGTGGAGGTGCCCCGTGAGGCGAGGGGCGCGGCGGCGGCGAGATGAGACGGGCAGGGATCTGGGGTATGGCCCGGGGACAAGCCTATAGCGAGCGCTGCAGGAAGAGAGCCGCTTGCCCGCTTGAACTTTGAGATTATTCGAGGTACTCCAAAATGAGCTGCTCACTCCATTCCAAATGTCTTAAATTATATTTAGCTTTGATATATTTAGATAAAATCAGTATTATTTATGCTGTGTCTAAGATATATACTCAGTCTATATGTTTAAACTTAAATTATGTACCTAATATATCGAAACAAATTACAATTTAGAATTAGCACTGCATAGTAATTTTAAAAAGGAAACCTATCGTGAGGCCGGTCGCGCGAGGGCCAGACCTAGCGCTAAGGTTCTCGAGGTTGCTGCATGTAGCTTTTTTTTTCCAACAGCTGTAGAAGGGTTGAGGGCAGCAGTTAGTCCGACGATAGTGGATGTGTGGTGGGCGATGAGAGTGACAGGGGCAAGGAACAAGCGTGTTGGCGGAGGAGACGACAAAGGGTGGCTGAGATGCTTCTAATTTGATATGTTCGGAGAATAGCTTTTCACGACTAGATCGCAACAGTCATTGCTGCCCCCTTGTCCCCCTCCTCTACCCTCCAGTGTGGCTTCGCCGGTACGTGGAGGAGCGGGGACCCGTCCTCCTCATAGATCTACTCCTTTGTTTTCTCTTTCGAGTAGCTACATCAGCGAGGTGGTGGCGATGATGACGCTGTGGAATAAGGTCTCTTTGGCCTCCTCCTACCTCGACGACGTTCAATCTAATGTCGATGAAGGGCTAGTGATAGTTATTTCTACAAGATCTGAAGTTCCTCTCCAGATCTTTGCAGTTGGTGTGTCAATCAGGAGATGCAGTTGGCTATCTTTGTTTGTGGCGACTTCGATCTCTTCTTTCGATTTGTTCGGCGACATGATCTGGTTTCTTCAACCCTCTGATTTGGTGGTGAGGGATTGCAAGCCTGTGTTGCTTGGGGTGTTCCCCAAGTCGATGTTCTTTCAGCGGTTGCTAAATCTCGTTGTAAGCAGCGAGTGGTTTTTACGGTCTTCAAAGCCTTGTGTGCGGATGGCGTTCGCAGGTGTCCCTTTCCATTGCTTCCTTTTCAGTGTATTTTTCAAGCTTTGGTGGACGTCGAACAGTCAAATGAAGAAGACGCCAAAGAGCTTTTCAATGTAATTTTATATTCATTATGTGGTTTTGTGTCATGTTGTCCTTCTATACTGCCAATTGTTTTCCTTGATATGAATCAGATATGAGACACCTTTATGGTGTCTTTCTCAAAAGGTGGCGGAGATGTAGCGCCCTCACCGGAGGAGCCACGACAACGGGTTGCGCGTTCTCCATCGCACGTTAGTGCGGTCCTTTTAAAACTCCAACTTTCCTGTCATCTCTTGTAACTTTTTATTAACGCGCGGTCCTTTTTAAAACCCATGTCATCTCTTACAACCTTTTATTAGATCAGATGTAGGGACACCGTTAGAAGCTAAAAAAAATGTTGAGAACGGCAGTAAAATATCCATCTATATCCTTGATTACGATGGACGGCGCGTTGAACTCACCCCATGAATAAAAATAAAATACTCTTCTATTAGAGAAACTAGAGATATGTATTGTAGCTTCAAGATAAAAAGAGCGCATCTTTTATTAGAGAAGTGTGTAACTTTCCTGTAAAGCAATAACGTTTTCAGCTCATATATGGGCATAAGTAAACTATGCTCAATCGAATGCAAACATTTAAATGTGTCATTATCTTTCCCATGTATATCCATATTGCTCTACAAAAAGGATCAGCACCTCTCGTAAACAAAGGTGCCCAGAATAACAGCCAGCGAAACTAGGAATATCGCCCAGAACAACATAAAAAAAGAAACATAACTTGAGCTGGAAAGTTTATACACTTATAGCAATGCAGACACAACTGCAGCTATTGTGTTTCACAGCCTTACACATCCTTATCATGACAGCTGACAGCAACAGGACAGGCACAGGCAAGGAACATCTCTTGCCAAAGAATAGTGCTACAACATAGGTTTCCTCTTAGTATAAACAAAAACAGTTACAAGGGATACCCTCAAACGGCATCCATATACAACATCATATATAACTCTACAAACTAACACTACGATGACCGGACATCCTTGAAGATACCACCTCTCTCCATCTCCGCAACGATCTCTTTCAAAGCCGGCACTTTGCTGGCTAAGGTTCTGTACAATCTTGAATACCTGGCTCTTGTACCATCGGCTGTTCTTGCCAAGGCAAGCAAGCTGACTGCCTCTGGCAATTGCTCAAAAACGCCTTTTATTTCCTCAAAACTCAAGTCTGCAAGAACAGATGGTCTTGGAACGACACGGATCACCTCACCACCTTTAGGCTCCTGAACTCTCAGATCAGCCTTAATCACCAGTTCACTGCTCGAATTTGCTCCACATTTTATGATGAATGGCGCAGTATTTCCTGTGTTGAACTGCAGCACATTCCACTGTGACACTTCGCTTTCTCCCAATGCATTAGACTGTGGGGCAGGATCATCGGGATCTTCTTCCAGTGACTGCACCAAATTCATGAAATTATTGTGTCAGAATAGGGTTTGTGAAAATTACATCTTTAAAGAAAAGATACTATATAAATGCCTGGAGTAAAGCTAGTGAAAATCATATAAAGCTTTCTTCATGAGAGATAAAGAAGTGTTGCTGAGTCTTCACTTGAAGTCTTTAGCCAGTTCTAATTGTATGGTACTCCCTCGATTCTCTTTTGATAGTCTATTTCACCTTGACACAATTTATGGTACTATGGTATATTTAACGTTGTGTTTCATTGTACTGTTGTTCTTTGGGTCTAGTGGGAACAAGACGTGGAGAGGAGGCAGCTTTTGTGCTGTCTCTTCTACTTTCACAGACCCCCCCCCACCCCCAAAAAAAAAAAGAAAATGCAATTCTGGCTATGTATCTGGACAAGCATTTGTCCAGATAAATTGCTAGAATTGCATTCTTTTTGGAACGGAGGGAGTACATATTTAATAATATTGCATTTGTTAAAAAAAAGTAATTTCAAGTTTGAAAAGGCTGCCTAGAGTTGCATGAAGTAGTATGCGCAGGCTAGCCAAAACGAATTATACATCCTATGGAGCTGATAGCTATCGAGCGCATATTTTGGAACGGAGGGAGCATCGATATACCTCTACAACTTTCCGTGCCTCCATGATCTGCTTCTGAGCACATGGATGATCTACATCAAGAAGAGAGGGCATCTGTGCCAAGAGGTCATCCAGCGATTCTAGCAAAGATTTCCTTTTTGATTTTCTCATAGGTCTTGTAGAGCTTTGTCTCATTACTTCCTACATCACAGAATGAACAAGCAAAGCAAGTTATTAAACATACCATAAAAGCTAGAACACTATATATGCACGGACAGTATCAAACCTTGACTTGTTTCAAGATGTTATCTAGAGATATGAGAGAGGCTAATCGCGCATCCTCGGCAGCAGTAGGAGGATTTCGAATAGTTGAGCCACCTTCTTCTTTGGTTAACAAGGCAGTGTCAGTTCGCATTTGTTGCATGATCTGATAAGAGCAAGGCATAATTAGGACCACTTAAGTACAAATGTCACTCACAACAACAACAAAAAGGTGTGTGAAGCAACAGAAAGAATGCATCATCAGTTAAATTTCCAATTGCATCAGAAACCAGAAATTAAGGTGTAGTCAGAAATCATTTGATTAACCGAAGCACAAAAATCTGATGAGAGCAACTGGTGGAAAAATGAAGGTGTATCATGAGGTGATTCAGGTAAGCACCTTTCTCCTTTTGTGATCAACAGATTCCAGAGCAGAACGGAGTTTACTGACATGTGCAGGATCATCAGCCTCCTCTGTTGCCAATGTGCCAGCTATGTCCTGAAAAGTTGCCAAGTATAAGATAAATAAATTTCATAAATTTGGTGGATCAGGCAATGAATCTAGGAAATGAAACCTTCAAGTGCTGTAGTTGTGACGTGTAAACACGCTTTGTGTATTCCGATAAAAGCTGGCCTAAAGCATCAGTGGTGGGGGGCTGCGCTGTACCAAGGCCAGCCATCCATCCATCCATAATAGCAGTTGATAGCAGTTCAAGCTGTCCTGTAGCTCCTCCAGCAGCATCTCCACCGGTTACAGATAGAAACTCAAAGTTCTCAGCAAGCCATGCACGAATTTGGCGCTGTAATTCACCAGCTGGTGTGTGAACAAAGAGAGCAGCCAAAGCCTTGTTTCCAATTGAAAAGGCCTTGGCTTCCTCAGTAATTTCCCGAAGCTTCCCTCCAGTTACATGTTGTCTCCAAGTCTCCTGTCCAATTATTATGAAATTATCAGTAGAATGATCCCAAAAGGAAATAAATGCCAGGTCAGGCTGTGCAATAAATAGATTAGCATAGCATGCCCAAGCTCAACACACTAACTTCACTATAACTACCTACGATTCATACACTAGGACATGGTTACATTGGAAATGACTACACATAGGATCTCATTGCAAATATGTGTACTACAAAAGCCCACTAGCATGGCTAGTAAACTAGTCCCATAATAAAGATGCTTTGAAGATTAAGGACTCAAACAAAGTAATTTATGAGCAATATTCAAAGAAAAAAAATTACCTCCTCAATACCACGAAGCTTCAGAACAATCGAGGAGAATTTTGATTTCTTTTCCTGCCTTATGTTCACCTTGAAACCATGCACATGTTCGTCAACTAGGGCAGTTCGGGAACCATGATCATGGCGGTACATAGGAGACCTCACAGGACTACTTCCCCTGCTAGAACTTCTACTTCGACCAGTATTTGATTTCTCCAAAAAACGCTCAACTGGCGAGACCTTTATGAAGCATGTCAGAGAGAGATATACTTTTATGATTAATAAAAAATGATAACATGGATCCTTAGATTACTTAAAAAAACAAAACAACAAATCATCATACTTTGATGGACTGTAGTTCTGGTGACCTAGCAAGTAAAGATCTAATGTATAATATCCTGACTCTTGAAACTAGCATGGTATCCATAACTTTTCTTGGTTCCATTTTGCGAATGAATGAAAACACAGCATCACGAATCTCAGCAAGTATCTCATGCTCCCTAGCTGCACCAGCTTTGATAACTGCTGCCAAAACCTGCACACAAAACATTTTCACTATTGTTTGTGCTTGGAAATCATGAAATTGTACAGAAAAATAGACAAGTTCAGTACAAAATAAGCGTTCAGAAGAAAAGGAGTATTGATACTATGTGTTAATTACCAGCATCAAAAGCTTATTAGCACCATCAGCTACTGCAGCATATCCCTCAAACTGGTCAGGATCAAAATCCATCAGCGCAGACGTAAGGTACTCCCCAGCAGGCGTAGTTTTTGCTAGTTCATTGTTTGATTTCACAATAGCTCCACTGACTCCAGTTTTATCCTGAGACACCGATGATGCAAACACATCTGGTGATCGACTTTTGCTGCTGTCACTCCTGCAGATAGAGTTGTAAATTTTGACTTCATCGTATCTCAATGTTCTTTAGGTTCAGTATTGTTGACTAATCACATGTGTAGCAGTTTTTTTACCTGCCTATTTCCCTTCCCTGAGCATTAGCAGGCTTGTTTGCTGAAGGACTTGAAGCCTATGAAAGTAGTTAGTAAATGCCTGAGAACCTTGTGGAATTTTTTTGGTAACACAAGTGCTAATAAATAGGTCACATATTCACATACGCTAAACGAAAGATATTATTGTCCACTTTTCACATGCAAGACGTGATTTGACAGTGGGTGGGAGGGTGGCAGTAACTACGACTCACATGCCGGTGCTATATATCTACTACACTCTAATAAACTCTGCTAAGTTTCAGAAAAAATATTCAGTCAGAAATTAAAGTTTACTGAACATGTGACCTTACCGTCTGTAACCGGAAGGTCTGGGGTCTGGGAAGGGCGGCCCTGGTGCAGCGGTAGTGCCTTACCGTCTGTAACCGGAAGGTCCAGGGTTCGAGCCCCAGCCTCTGCACTTTGTGCAGGTAAGGCTGTGCGCATACATCCCTTCCCCAGACCCCGCGCAGTGCGGGAGCCTACGGCACTGGGTACGCCCTTTTTTTTTTTACTGAACACTGTTGAAAAGAACAAGCAGCGGTAGGCAAACTAGGATAATTTTACTAATATATGCAACAGGGATTTACTAACAATCCATCAAGTTAAATGAACAAAAAAACATGCCAGGCGTCATAAGCAAAGAATAATATTGATAATTGATGACACTCGGTTCTCAAGCTGGTGGAGGAAAGCAAGGGCAGCAGTGTGAAAGGAAGTAAGAAGGGCTTGAGCCCCTTAATAATTCTTGTGTCATGGGAAGTTTGGAAGCACCATAATGCTTGCGTATTTGAGAAAGTTAGACCCAACATCCAGGAGGTGATTAGAGCTGTCACTAGTGAAGGTGGTCATTGGTGTTTGGCAGGAGTGTCTAAGCTCCAGGACCTCGTCCAGGCTGCTGGCCTTGGGAGCATAGGTTCCTGCAAGGTTCTGGTCGTTTTTGTGAGTCCGTGCCTCCATGGTGCACCTGTTGTCTTAGTTGGAGAAGGTGGCGTGTGTTGGTGGGGGGTTTCCGTACTCGGGTAGGGTATTTCCAGACTTTTGTACTCTTTTCTACCTTAATGAAATGACGCGCAGCTCTCCTGTGTAGTTCAAGAAAAAAATATTTATAATCAACTGCAACTTTAGAATGTTGATTTTGTGTTGTTTTCCTTAATAAAAAAGAGAAAGTTGCCACAAGATGCCCTACAAACACCAGTACATCAGACACAAGATGCCCTGCAGATTTTAGCATGTTGACGTATGCAGGAAGGCAGTTCCGCGAAACAAACAAATAATCGGAAAGGATCTAACAGAAAGCACACAAAAAGGGATAAAGAAAACTTTGTGACAACCTGTGGCGCGCTTCCTAATCCCGACTTCTCTGTAAGTCTGTCAAAAAGCTTCTCGTTCTCTTCATGCAATTTCTGCATTTGTTTTTGCAGTAAGGAAAGCAAAAGTATGTGAAAATGAGATACAACAAATGAAGGAGCTACAAAGTAGATTTAGATCAAATTGTAAGAAAATGAATTTCAACAAGAGGTCAGCAGAAAACTTGAATTGAGTTAACTTAAACACAAAGAATAAACAGATTATACATAAGCAGTCATGGTGGAATGCACAAGCATGGCAAGAATCTTCAAAACAATAGTGACAGTACTGCAGTAGAAGGTAGAAAAAAAAATCAACTTCTAATTAGCAAACATTAGAGATAAAAAAAGGACCAAGTACGCCACCAAAGGTTTTTAATTAAAATCAGTATAAGACCTCTAATTATAGCTAAAGATAGCCATGTAAATGTAAACTGCAGCGCAGTCAGAATTAACCTTACAGGCCACACTGTCTCAATTTCAAAATCAAGGTTCCAAAAAACGTAATTAAACGTCGTTTAATCACGTTTAGGCGTTAATTAGAGGCCCAACGTTGCGTTTAAGGGGTAGGCGGCCCATTAAACGCTGGGCGCGCCTAGGCGCTCGTGTACACGCGCGGCGGCGAGTAAACGCGCTAGGCGAGCGTGGAATCGGAGGAAAACGCGCAGCGCGTGGGTGGGAAGCGGCGTGCGCCTTCGCGCGGGAAAGAAAGGGCGCAGGAGGAAAGAGGCGCGGGAAAGAGGGCAGACGCGGGAGGAAAGAGGCGCGGGAAAGAGTGCGCGGCCGCGCGGGAAAGAGGCCAGTCGCCCAGTCCGCCTTCCTCCCGCAGGGTCTCTGCTTCTCCTTCCTAGCCGCCTGCAACAGGGGATACGCCGCAGCTGCAGGGGCCCTGCTTCTCCTTCCCAGCCGCCACAAGGGCCCTGCTTCTCCTTCGCCGGGTCGTCGCCTGCAGCAGAGGGCAGCCGCTGGGTCGTCGCCTGCAGCAGAGGGCAGCCGCAGGCAAAGGGCAGCCGGCACAACCCCTCGCTCATCTTCTCCAGGTGCTCCCTCTGTCTCTCCCCATCTTCCCATGCTCTGTAATTTTGATTTCTGCATGTCAATCACTCAAGCGATGAATTGTGCCCTGCTTCTCCTTCCCTAATCTCTTGGTCCTTATTATTCCTTGTACTCTTGTTCTTGGATTGGGATTAGGATGGCTACATCCCAAGCCGCAGCAGCTGCTGGTAGTGCAGCAGTGGCCCCTGAAGCTGAAGCTACTGAGGTTGGCAACCACCTAAAGAGGAAATCATCTGATATTGGGTGGGAGTGGGGGCGTCTTTGTGATGCCAAGGACAAGAACAGAGTCAAGTGTCTTCTTTGTGGCCAAGAGAGCACAGCAGGGATTAATCGCCTTAAGCAGCATCTTGCTCATATTGGCACATCTATTGTGAAGTGTCCAAATGTAACTGAGGAAGTTAAGCAGAAGTGTAAGAAGAATCTTGAAGAAACATCAAAGAAGAAGAAAGAAAAACAGCAACGTGATCAAGAGGTTAGGGAGAATGTGCAACTTGCAACGGCTGAACAGGAAGTGATAGAGGTTGAGTCACTTGCTGGAAGCTCAAGTACGCCTCGCAAGCTAGGACCCATGGACAAATTTGCAAGACCAATTGATCCCAAGGTAAGCAGTGCTGAAGCTAAGCGGCAACAAAACATAAATGAAGCACTTTGGAAAGAGAGAACACACCAAGTGCAGCAATATGTTGCTAGATGGGTCTATACACATGGTATGTTCTGTGCTTGAGTACCTTATCACTCCTTATTGTTGCAGCCTTCATACTTATTCGAATCCATGAATTATTAGTTGCTTGAATTTTAATTTTCTGCACAATCTATTGCTTATTTCTGCAGCTATTCCCTTCCATGCTATTGACAATGATGAGTTCAAGGAAATGGTTGAAGCTATTGGTCAATTTGGTCCTGGTTTCCAATCTGCAAGTCAGCATGATCTTCGGGGTAAATTGTTGGATGAGGAGCTCGCAAGAACCAAGAGCTTGCTGCAAGACCGTGAAGAAGAGAAGGTTAATAATGGCTGCTCCATCATGACTGATGCTTGGTCAGATAGGAAGAGAAGAAGTATTATGAACCTGTGCACAAATTATAGCGAGGGCACAACCTTTATTAAGTCAAAGGAGATGTCAGATGTGTCACACACTAGTGAAGTTATATATGAGCTCGTTAACAAGGCAATTGACGATGTAGGTGCTGAACATGTGGTGCAAATTGTGACAGATAATGCTTCTAACAACATGGGAGCTAAGGCATTGCTGCACATCAAAAGGCCAAACATATTTTGGTCTTCTTGTGCAACCCATACCATCAATCTGATGCTGCAAGGTATTGGCAACCTTCCAAAATTCAAGAAAACAATTGATCTAGCAAAATCATTCACTATCTTTGTCTATGGTCACCACCGAACCTTGGCATGTTTGAGGTCCTTCACCTTGAAAAGAGAAATTATAAGGCCAGGGGTAACCAGATTTGCTACAGCCTATCTTACAATGCAAAGTATGATGGAAAAGAAGGATTGTCTTAGGAAGATGGTGGTTGATTCCAAGTGGTATGAGTTACCTGATGTGAAGGCCAAAAAGGGCAAGGATGCTACAGCCACAGTGTTGAATATACGTTTTTGGAAAGATGTGTCCCTTTGTTTGAAGGTCTTTGAGCCCTTGGTGAAAGTTCTACGTTTGGTTGATGGGGATGTGAAGCCATCTATGGGTTATGTGTATGGAGAACTTCTCAAGGCAAGGAGGGAGATCATGGAGGCATTTGGAAATGTGGAAAGAAATTACAGAGATGTGATGGCTATTGTTGACAAGAAGATGAAAGCTAGGCTTGATTCTCCATTGCATGTGGCTGCATATATGCTGAATCCGTACTATAGTTACAACAATCCAGCAATCTTCACTGATTCAAATGTAGTGGAAAAATTCATGCAATGTGTGGAGACCTTTTATCATGGTAATGATGATAAGGAATACAGGGTCGTTAATGAGGACTTGGAAAAGTTCCAAAAGAGACAAGAAAACTTCTCAAAGAAGATGGCAAGGAGCTGTGAACGCTTTGAGTTCAATCCAGGTAAGCTTTTGCATCAATTCTGTCCTGATTTTTTTCTGCAATCAATTCTGTCTAGAATTTCCTGCAATTAATTTTGCACATGCTTGATACATTTTACTTTTTCTAGCATCCTGGTGGAGGCTTTATGGAGGTGGAGCACCAGATTTGCAAAAGATGGCTATAAGAATCCTCTCATTGACCTCTAGCTCATCTGGATGTGAAAGGAATTGGAGCACCTTTGAACAGGTCAGTTAAAAGACTCTACTAATTCCTCTCTATTTCCAATTTAGTGTACATGTGCTGATGTTGGAATTCTAATTTATAATGTACAGCATCATACAAAGAGAAGGAATAGGCTGACAACAGAGCGCCTCAATTCTCTAGTATTCATCCAATTCAATAGTAAATTGCTGTCCAGGAGGGAGAAGATTTGCAGAAAGAGTAACTATGAAGTGCTCCTAAGTGGTGATGCTTCTGAAGCTCAAGGATTTCTCTTTGAGGGAGGGGATGCTCAAGCATTGGTTGTCTTTAGGGATGAGGAAGATGAGGGAGAAATGCCAGATACAGGGATACCATGGAGTGTCCTTGGAGAAGCAATGGGAACTAATGAGCAGCTTGAACCTAGAAGGAGTGCAAGAGTGACTAGAGAGGTGGATGAAGAAGAGTGGGAATCTGAGTCTGAAGATCCTGATTATCAAGATGATGACATTGCCTATGAGGATGATGAGGATGAAGAAGCAATTCTAAATTGCACTACATTTGCGGAGTGAGGATTGAGGAGATTGCATGATGGCAGCATGCTGCCAAGTTATCTAAATATTAATATCTAGTATTCTAGTTATCTACTTATCTTTAATTTGTGTGTTGACTATAAAACCTTTATTGTGTGTTGTACTGCTATTTAATTCGTGGACCATTAAGGCATGTGATGAACTGTGACTGTTATGTGTATATTTTCTTGTTATCTTTTTCCTTGTGCTGCTGCCCTATTGTTTGGAAGCTTGGTTGTACGTATTGACCTGCCCCTCAGATAAGTTTCTACTCTTTACCTATTATTTGATTTTGCTGTTTTCAGATTATTAACTTGTCTCTCTTACTCTTTGATTGTTAGCTGTCGTTGAATGCAAGAAACCAAGTAGGAAAGGAAGTGATGTCAAAAACAAGTGTTCAGCAAGAGGTATGGTCACTGTTATTACTTCTAATTGTGTTATTACTACTGATTTTGCTCTCAGCATAAAAAATAATAAAAAAATAAAAAAACGTTTAATCACGTTTAATCTTCCTGGGCGCTAGATTTTAGGCTAGCGTTCGCCTAGCGCCCAGCGTTTTTTGGAACCTTGTTCAAAATAAGGCGAAAATTAAGAATATTGCAGTCAGGATGATACCAGGACAAAAAACCATCCATAACACTAGAAACTTGTTCTGCAAATCAACTTGCAATGCAAGGCTCCAATCAGTGAGCCATCCTACCTGCAGATTTTGTTCTACCATGCAACTATCATTTCAAACATCTCAACCAAATTTAGGTCAGTCTACATCGTATATGTTAACTGACAGTCAGAACATGTCCATAATTCAAACTTTCAAGCTCACTTATGATAGTGCAAGCATTTAAGGTGGAACGTGTGATACTTAGTGATGAAAGGTTCCATGGAATATTCTATACCTCAATAAGGGCATCCCTTTTTGCCAATTCCTCCTCAAGCCTTTTGGTCACTGACGATGAGTCAGCGGTTGATTCTGTTATCTTTGGGGAAGAAATAACTGAAGCAGATTCAGACCCAATAGTTGATCTAGCATCACTAGCATTGAGGGCTTCATTAAGCTGAGACTCAATGGACTTAAGTTTTGCCTGCATATATTGTTTAAAAGAATAAAAATGGAAGACATAAGGGAACGCCATGGCATAGTAAAAATTATATGCTTCTGACATAGTACAACAATTAGCAGAACCACAATCACTCTAGCAGGTTTACAGAATATAACAGAGGGAGCTACATCGTACTCAATCAATTCCGAAAAGAGCAAGTGTGTAACACAAAGGGTCCAATCCAGGGTTTACAAAACAGCTACAGTACCGAATTTTTTAAATAAAAAAACCGGTCCGGCTAACCGATGGTAGTGATTTTATAGTGTCGGTTTGGGAGCGGTAACCGAGGTTTTTTGCACGGGCCGGACCGGTTTGGTCGGGAACCGGTCGGTTCGGACCGGTTCCCACCGGTTATGTAAACCCTGGTCCAGTCTCGATGTATCACAATGTCATTTCCCACTCAAAAAGAATTTGATAGCAGTCGAAGAGTGGACATGATGGACAGGGGCTAACAACAACAATAGTCTCACATATTTGAATATTTTATGCCCAGCTAGTAAATTTATGTAAAATCAGTTGGGCAAAACATATCTTAGCAGAGTTCAAAATCTCGTTTAGTATGAACACAGGACAAATAGGCACCTATTAATAATGTCATGTCGAAAAAGCAACCACTTCGAGTAGGCTGGGACTGAGTTATTAAGTGTGGTACGCAGCAGAGACTTCTTGGAAAAGGCGAGTACAAATTTGATGGTTGCATTATGAAAAAGCCCTCATCAAGAAATGGTGTGATCCCATCCCATGGCTGCTTTCACTATGGAGCCAACACTTACTAATTGAAATTAAACTGTGCCCACCATTTATAGGTTGCTTTATGTACAGTGGTTGCCATCGCATGGATTACTTGGCATATACATTAACGATAAATTAAGCAGCACATATATTTATTAGCTTAGCTTTTATATTGTCATATATAAGTACTGTGGAGTGCCCCAAGAACCAAAGTGCATGTACACCATCATGAAGAAAAATAATAGCAAGAACCTATGATATTTATAAATAAGTGACAAGACAAGACGATATTAAGAAAAGTAACATGATTCAATGAATGCGCTTGTTAGGAAAAAATATATAGAGTGATTAGAATTTAACCTGGAGTGACTGAATTGTTAAGTCACGTTCTTGTATCTTTAGTTTCTGCTCTTGTTCAACTTTCAAAAGATGAGAAATCTGATCCCGTAGCTGGTTATTCTGCTCTGTCTCAATCTTGTGCTTCTCAGCAAGCATTAAATTTTCAGACTGAACCAATAACAAGACAACTAAAATGTTAAGTATCTTCAATATTTAAGAACTAAAAAAGAAATGTATGGAATGCTGTATATGAATTTCTGAAGCTATTATTATGTAAAACTGCACAAAGAGCCAGGGAATCATATGCCATAGGTTTGACAGATGCAACATAACAGGTTTAAAACTGAGGAGTGAAGATGAAGCAAATGTGACTATCCACTATTCAAACAAGGTCGTCTCTTCAAGGAATAGCAGGCAAAGAGCCCACTTAAATATACAATAATAAAGTAATAATAACATTAAGATCCACAGGACCCATCGGAAAAGTATATACAAAAGACAAAAAGAAATGACCAGCACAAGAAAAGAAGAAAGGCCCATGTATAGCTTGTCCCTTAAGCAAGATAAAGCATTGACTATCTTGAATCAATCACAATAGTACTCAAGAACGAGCATTGACAAAGCAATTCACTATATGAATCTTCTGAACAATGTTTCATTGCTTCATCCATTGAGAGAAATAAGATTCCACCAAATACAGTATCAGAATGTATAACCTTCACTTCTGACAGCATCTTAGAATCAACTACAGAACTACTCCCAGGACGTTGTAATCTCTGAGCTCAGACAAACTATCACCCAAACTTAGGATAACTCAATAGAAGAATTTCTAATAGCATTATGATTGACTATCTTGGGTACTAATTTAATTTAATAGGATCAGAAGCAAAGGCTGCAGAAAAATTGAAACCAACCTTGAGATCAGCTTGGAGTGTAGAAGAAACTCTCCAGGCCTTCTGAACTTCATTGAACAGCAGTGTGCACTGGTCATTAGCCTCTCTTAGAGAATGTTTTAATCCCAGAACTTCTTGCCGCAAGTCTAGAACCTCCTTTTCTTTGTCATGCAATTCTTTACGTGAATCATTTGCCTGTATATGAACCAGAAAGGTAGTTACTAGCAGTTTTACTATTATGCTGGCTCAGTGACAGATTTGCATGTGGGTACCATGTTCTGCAAATAAATGGGATCCCAGGATTGAGCAACCTAAGAGACATTTAAGTCAATAAAAATATTATCTTAATAATTCTACCCACTACATCGGATGTCTATGAAGTACAACTAGCAAAACACATCAGAAATAACATATGCATCAATTAACTGTACAGTATGGACCATATGCTCCCATGAAGAAAAAGAAAAGCATTGGCAAAATGCAGAGTGGGCATTAAGCACTGCCTCTCTTATAACGAATCTCGTGACCAGCATAGCTCCAAATAGCTCTTGCCTCAAAAAAAAAAAAAAAAATCCAAATGGCTCTCGTTTCCAACCTACCCTCCCTTTTTCCTCCCCAGCACTACCAATTTTAACTATAGGATACGAATCTAATAGCATCTAACATGCATAAAAACATCTCGAATTGTGTATCAGGAATAGAGGTTACTGGAAAAATGTAGAGATCAATCAAAAGGTTCAGAATCATACCACATCTTTCCATTTCTTTATTGTGTCACGATTGCCAAGGCTAAGTTCAGCATTTCTTGCTCTTGCAGAAAAACTGAGTGTGGACAAAGTTCTTGACAAATTTGAAGCACTTGGACTCACATGTACAATCAACAAGATCTTCGAGCTACTTCCTGCACCAATGAAGGTATGTCAAAACATAGCCAATACCAGAGGACAAAGATTGCTAGCCTCTGCTTCTCATGGAGGAGCAGACTCTTTTCCACAACAGCTGTGCATTTTTTTTGTTTGTGAGTGGGGAGGCATCAACACAAAATATTAGCCTAAGAATGGCACTACCTAGTGAGTCAGCTAAGATTTGTGTGATTCTTGAATTCCCCGATAAAATAGGCTCCTTCTTTGCACTTAAAGAGGCAAACGCATCGCCCAACCTATGCAAACAAAAAATAAGGCCAACTTTAGATACAAGGAAGCAAAAAATAATGCATCATCAAAGGTAGGATGCCACATAACAAGGGCCCAGTTTACCTGGAATAGATGGCCAATGATTATAGCAAACTGGAAAGTTGAAACATGGTTTCAAGCTACTTACGCAGAAAGTGATTTCGATACATGCAAGAAGTCTGTTACATTGTCCCTACTAGCATCTTCTTCAAGCAAGCATTCGCTTGCTGGCAAATCCACTAGAGAAAGCTTACTGTACAGGTGCTCTCCTGTTACGTAGTTTCTGTAGTGTATATGAATGGTAACGATCCTGAAAAGAACAATTGCAACAACAAATCAAATAATCCAGGCATCAATAGACAGAACACTAAAAACAGAGAACAAAGACTAACGACTAACAAGCAAGCAGGAAAGAGCGCAATTTTTATTCACTAGGGGTGCAAATTGGTGAACCTTGGAGGAGCCCCTAAGGTTCACCAAGTTGCACCCCTATATTCGCAGAAGAGAGAGTGAGCCATTTTAAACAACCAACAAGCAAATGTGAAGGCAATTGGATTGCATGGAATCATATATTGATTAGGTCAAGAACATATGGTACACATATATAGGCAGGCCCCATGAGAGGTTTATAGAAACACCACCAATCAAGGGAAGGGGCCTGTCGTGCCTAATCTAAGGGCGGCTCGGCTCAGCTAGGGCCGGCCAGCCCTCCCAGGCATGTAGATACCTGGGTCCCACACAGAATTGGCACCTTGGTGGTATGTTCAAGGAAGAAAATTAGAGCTGGCGGTCTGTCACCTAACTTGCATGAATCATTAAATGTTAAAAATAATTACCATCAAGAGTCAAGCAAAAACTAAACTAAAAAATAATACAAGGATAATTAAAACAGTGACAATATTCTACAGAAACAGAATAGGAAATGTTTCACATACAAGTGAGAAACCATGGCCTTCGGCGAATTTACTGATCGGTTTTTAAGTGCTGTCTTTAGTGCCACTGAAAACTCCAGTGGGTTTTCAACCTTTTCTTGGACAAGTTCCACGAAGGACTCTTGTACACCCATTCGAACTTTTGGGACAGTACTGCTAGACTCTGACAGCAAATCCCTTACCTGTGTCGGAAAGAGACTACACAAATTAGCTCCTTATCATACCATACACAGGAACGTAACATGGACCAACATGCCTCCTTTATGGCATAAAGAAAATCATCGAGAATATTTGTAGAGCTCAAAGGCACCTGATCATTGTAGAGCTCACAAGCAGTAAAATAGAAGTTAAAATGTGCAGTAGAGGTAGTATCTGAGTTTGAAAGATCAAACAGTTCTTCAAAGCTCCGCAGATATAAGCCACGATCGTGACTAGATCCTTCCTGGAAAGAGCACATGATTTTTATTTTTATTTTTGTAAAAGACATTGCACACATGTATTTAAAGACGTGTCAGTAAAGAGCTTAGAAATCATGTAAGAATACCAGTACTTTGCTTAAAGTGCTGACTGATTTCAAGAAGAATACTGAAAATATATGATAAAGTGATATATAAATATCCAAGGAGTAGAAATCAGATTTAACCACATAAAGTAATTCTAAAACATTAGCATCACCCAGTAAAAAAAGTTAGCATCACAAATGACAGGTCTATAACATACTGCATTTACCACCAAACCAATATAGGAGTGTTACTTCAGAAGCTCTACTATGTTTTTCTTTTTGTGCAAGAAATTAACATTTATGTTTCATCCTGATAGCCTTATAAAATATGTTTCTTTTGCGAGACAGCATAGCTTACACAACCGACCAGTGTATATTATGCCATTATTTAAACACAAGATGTACTTTGACCGATTGTATTTTGTATGAAATCAAAGAGTGTCAGACTGCATTTGATCTCATAATTCATGCTCTCTCAGTAAAGCTCATTTGGGCTCTATTGATATGAAGTATTAAGTAGTATATTAGTATATGCCGCATCAAGTAATTAATATGGTGCTAAGAGACAATCTGCACATGAGTCAATCCAATAGAGTTCGTCAAACAGTGGCACACACGAAGGTGTAAAAAATTATAGGAGTTCAGGAACAAATTATGGCAACAAAAAGTGATGCGTACCAGTGTATGTGTTTTTCCAGAACGGCTTTGACCATATGAAAATATGGAAATATTGTACCCATCCAGGGCAGATTGAACAAATGGTTGAACATCATGAAAAAGTTCACCTAAAAGGAAAATTAAAAATGTAGTGTTCAATCAAGATTCTCACAATCTAGCTCCTTTGAATCACGTCCTGAATTGCCATAAACCTACCAATACGAAATATTATTTATTTAGAGCCCCACCCCAGTACTCTTACCTTGCCCAATGTGGGGTCCATATACCCTATCAAACTCATAATCCTTCTTAGGATTGGTTAGAGACTCGTCTCCTGTATTTACACGGATAGTAAAATCATCTGGAAATTCTACCACTGATGGACCCTCCTCTTCAAAGAGCGGTCTGCTACGACAAAATACTTTAACATTGCCTGCAAGATATTTATGAAATTATTATGGAAAACTAAATATACCATATAGAAAAAGATATTTGCAAGCAGGAGAGACAATACAAGAACTCGACAACATTGTGTAGGGTACCTTTCAGCGTCAATAGGTCATTGAAAAGCCTTTTCTTCTCATGAATCAAAGGGGTGATTCTAGCTTCCGTCTCAAGGGCAGCTTGATCTAAAATAGAAACCAAAAAAAATCTCAGAAAACAATACAAAATAATACAAAACATGATGATGAGAATGCAAAAGAATACGAAACATTGGGAATATGAGAGTTGCCACTTTCAAGTAAGCCTCCTTAGCACTTCTACAATTGTTGGTATACAAGTAGGGAGAACAAGGAATTCAACCATAATACCATATGGTGTGCTAATCAACTAGATTTCAATGAAAACATGTAATTTTTTTTATGCAACAGAAAATAAGTAATTTATTTTTAAAAATGTATAAGACAAAACAAGGCAAAACATAGAACAAGAAACAAAATAGAGTTTCAATGATGATCAAGGGCAGTCCCTAAATGATTCAAGGGTAGCAGAAACAAGTATAATGCTATGTTTACTGTAAGACACAAAGAGGAGATGTTGAGTTTACCTAATTTTCGAGTTCTGTCAGCAAGAAATCCAAGATACCGGGTGACACGGCCCAGTTTTGCATTAGAATACTCAAGAAGGTCACTAGCTTCCTGTCGAAGCTCCAAGCAGTCCTCTCTAGCAAGCTACAAGAGTTTGGAAGTGTAAGCTAGCTATAAATGAGTAGATGGTAACACACAGCACAGATAAATACACTATCAAGGACAGTAAATCAGATTTCCGATCGTGATAAACACATGGCAGAAACCATACTAAACTGGATAACCATGTGGCCCACGCTCTTCGTTTTTGGGGCTCTATAACTCATTTGCACTCCATTCCTCGGGTTATGCAATACTTCAGACGTTATCCTACCATCACATAGTAGTTCAATGGACAATATTAAAGCCCATAACACCATCACAGTAAATGTATCACAAATGCCAACCGCACCAGTAACTGAAACGGATGGGGGCTCGGCAAGCACACACCCCTAATCCCCAGAACTTACTGCACTGCCAATTGAGGTATGAATCTCCTGTCTCCAGCTATTGGAGATCCTATTTGCGTGCCAACCCAAGACATGCTTATCAGACTTTATATGTATTAACAAATTGGAAACAGTCGAGGTATTTGTGCAAATAAAAGCTCTAATTAAGTATGTGCATCCAACAAATTTCAAATTTTCCAACATTTATCTGCAGTTGATCCACCCCGTTGAGCTCTAGAGGCACAGTAAACCTTCACCAAGGCCCAAACAGATCGACCAAAACGGTGTCCAATCAAACCACCGCAGCCACGAGAATTTCAATCACCTGTCTCTGTAAACTCGTGGTAATTCACAAACCTGCTAAAGGGAACTGGACCAAGCCATCCCAATTTTCCCGCTCAACCGATGCAAAATGCTTCATCGATAGCAAAACTATAGCACGTTGAGAGCTACAACGCCGGCTCACAGCGGCTCCCGAGAACAAATCGAGCTAAACCCAGACAACCACGAGCACCCACCGTCGCCAAATCAAAACTCAAAAGGCGAGAGACTAGCACCTGGACGCTGTCCGCGAGCTGGTCGAGGCGGTCTGCGACGGGCACCGCGCCGGCTGGCGCGCGGGGCGCCCCGGCGGTGGGGCGGGGCACCATGGCCGTCGGAGGCGCCCTCGGCATCGCGGTCGGCGCCGATGCCGCCGCCGCCGGCTGCGGCGGCTCGAAACCGGGCACGTCCCAGGACCAGCGGCTGCGCATGTCCGCCATTGGGGCTGCGGCGGCCGGAAACCCTAGATCGCGAGGGGGTTTTGGGGAGGGAGGCGGAGCCGGGGAGGAGGAGGATGGTGGTGGTGGTGGTGGTGGACGGAGGAGGGAGGAGGCAGGCGCTCTCCTCTATTCTATCGCTTCGAAGGGGAGAGAGCGGAGGACAGGAGCCAGAAATTTTTCCGCTTTCGCATTTCGGTTTGTTCCTTCCCCTTGTTCGGGCAGAGTGGGCGACCCGAGTTTTTTTTTGAAATAATATTTTTTTTAAAGTTAATTGCGGAAATAATACTCGTTTTGAGAAAATAGCAGAAATAATAGCCAGTCGGCTATTAGAGGACCGATAGGGCAGCTATTGGCTGTTGGGGAGCCGACTGGGGCCTATCGGCAATTCAATGGCCGACTGATATTGCCACGTAGGCTGTCGGTCCGGCATTGAAGCCACGCCACTGCGTATCGGCCCTGCAGGAGCCGACAGGGCCTATCGGCTGTTGAGGAGCCGATAGGTCCTATGTATCGGCCCTGCAGGAGCCGACAGAGCCTATCGGCTGTTGAGGAGCCGATAGGTCTGCATTCACCTCGCCGCCCACCTCTCTTTCAGTTTTACTGCTCTCTCTCGCTCCTTTACCTGCCGGCCGACGAGCGAGGCGAGGGCGGCGCTGCTGGCGACGAGCGAGACGGGGGCGGCGGGCTGTGCGATGGGCAGGCGGCGGCCGGAGGCGGCAGCGTAGGCGGCGGCGCGCGGCGAGCGTAGGCGGCGGGCTGTGCGGTGGGCGCGGCGGCGGGCGTAGGCGCGGCAGCGGCTGCGCGTGGTGCTGCTGCGGCGGCGTGGGCGGCTGCGCCTCGCCGGCGTGGGCGGCGCGGCCTGCGGGGCGGCGCAGCAGGCGCGAGGCGGCGGCCCGTGGCCGGCGGCAGGTATAATTTTTTTTTTCTAATTATCTGAAGTAGACTATAATAAGAATTAGAATGCAGTAAAATTATCTGAAGTAATTTTTTCTCAAAATACAATTAGACCCGTCACCAATTAGAATGCAGAAATTACTACTTTATATGTTGGAAGAAGTGAAAAGTAGTTTAGAGAAGTAATTTTCCGGCAATTCACATCTTAGCAAGTCCATGAGTAAATTTAAATGTTGCGAGAAGTAAAAATAATATTAGGTCAGTAATAGGTGCACACCGAATGCACACCGAATGCATGTAGTATGATGATTGATTCATTGCGTAATAAAAGAATCAGTGTTCAGTTCACGCCAACAATCGACGGCTCCTCTGGTTTGTCCCAGAACAAGACAACGAAAGTGTAGAATATTCCCCCTTTGCAATATCTAGAATGAAATAAAAATGACAAAAAGTGATCACATCCAAATGAATCAAGACGGATAATTCTTTATAAATTAAACATATTGTTATTTATTTTTAGAAACTTTTAATTTAGTTATTGTTTTTGTTAGTTTTTTAGTTATTGTTTCTAATATGCTGCTATTTGTAGACTATAATAAGAAGTAATTTTTTCTCAAAATACAATTAGACCCGTCACCAATTAGAATGCAGAAATTACTACTTTATATGTTGGAAGAAGTGAAAAGTATATTAGAGAAGTAATTTTCCGGCAATTCACATCTTAGCAAGTCCATGAGTAAATTTAAATGTTGCGAGAAGTAAAAATAATATTAGGTCAGTAATAGGTGCACACCGAATGCACACCGAATGCATGTAGTATGATGATTGATTCATTGCGTAAGAAAATAATTAGTGTTCAGTTCACGCCAACAATCGACGGCTCCTCTGGTTTGTCCCAGAACAAGACAACGAAAGTGTAGAATATTCCCCCTTTGCAATATCTAGAATGAAATAAAAATGACAATAAGTGATCACATCCAAATGAATCAAGACGGATAATTCTTTATAAATTAAACATATTGTTATTTATTTTTAGAAACTTTTAATTTAGTTATTGTTTTTGTTAGTTTTTTAGTTATTGTTTCTAATATGCTGCTATTTGCAGAAAGAAGGATAATAAATTTCTAATAAACATATTATATAATATAATTATCTAGTACAGGGAAACATTACTAATCTTATTACTAATCTTAGATAGTGTGATGTTGAATCAGGTATGGATGCGGATGTAGTCAATATCAGAGTCCATTATGGTGACGGTTACATCTCGTATTGCGACTCTGGCGTAGACTTAAGCAACTATTCTTTCATGGATACATCACTGATAAAGCCCATAGAGATGCGAAGAGATGACGTTTTAGAGTGGCTACACAATCTATTGCAATTGAGTCCGTCGGTTCACAGACTTAAAGTAAGGGGTGTCATTCCTAGACAGGGTGAGCACGGGTGGAAATGGGATTTGTACGACTTGAGAAATTCAAAGTGTTGGCGGGCATTTGTTCATATGGCTCTATACGGTCAACATAAGTTTCCGCTTGTAGTACTTGTTGAATCTACGCTGTCCAATGTCATTGCGGGTGAGAGTAGCAGGAGTGAGGCAGTTGAAGAAAATGTTTGTGAAAACGAAGAAGTGGGTGTGCAAGATCCACTGGATCCTCCAGTGGATGAACATGAAGTACACCAACAAGTTGTTGATGATGATAATGACGACGAAGAAAATGTAGAGATGCACATTGATGAAGGGGAGGAAGATGAGGCAATTGTCGATCAGATGGAGTTGGATGACGAAGAGTATATAAGCTTTGTTGATGGTAGAGATGGAAGTACCTTTGAGGATGAAAGAAACGTCCCAGTTCAATTGTGCAATTTCGATATGGATGCACTCAAAGTTAAGGATGGACACCATTCAAACTGGGATTATGCTAAAATTGAGGTCACAAAAGGCCAGATGTTTCACGACAAGAGACACTTGCAGCATGCGGTGAAGAAGTGGGCTTTTGCCGAAAAGAAACCATTCAGGGTGGTACTATCGAACCCTAGCCTATATGATGTGAAGTGTCAATCCCCTGGGTGCCCCTGGCGTGTCCATGGTTATAAACTTAAGGGTCAGACAAACTTTATAGTATCTATCGTTGAAGGGCACACATGCAGGTTGCAGGGAACCGTGTGTAAGCATGGCAACATGACTGCTGAGTTTGTGGCAAATTTCATGTATGGTGAGATTGTGAGGAAGGCCACCATATCTCCTTTTCAGATTATGCTTGCAGTAGAGAATAAATTTGCATATGAGATAACATATGACATGGCCTGGAGAGCCAAGAAGAAGGCATTGGAATGGAGATATGGTACGTATAAGGACTCGTACCACCATTTGCCACACCTCCTTGAACTGTTACAAGGTAGGAACCCAGGGACAATAATTGATATAGATTGGTTTTATAATTAAACCGGTGAGCGGGTCCTACGACGTGCATTTTGGTCTTTTGGGTGCATGATCGAAGCTTTCAAACATTGTCGTCCTGTTCTG
Source organism: Digitaria exilis (assembly GCA_015342445.1). Lineage (NCBI taxonomy): Eukaryota > Viridiplantae > Streptophyta > Magnoliopsida > Poales > Poaceae > Digitaria > Digitaria exilis. The sequence continues at coordinate 464,549 of JACEFO010002429.1, forward strand.
TCCGTAGATGGGACTTTCTTGACGGGACAATATAGAGGGCAACTATTGACATGCATAGGGTGTGATGGAGATGGAAAAGTTGTGCCTATAGCTTTCGCATTCGTGGAATCAGAGAACACTGATAGCTGGCTGTGGTTTCTAAGCTTGTTGAAGAGGGGTGTTGTCCGTGAAAGGGCAAATGTTTGCATCCTCCACGATCGTCACAAGGGCATATTAGCTGCAGTTAAAAGGTTGCAGGAGAATATGAATGTGGAATTTGCATGGCTAGATCTCCAAAGTCGGTGGTGCATGAGGCATTTAGGTGCAAATTTCTACCGTCAATTTAAAAGCAAGCGTTTGGAAGATCTATTCAAGACGTTATGCAAGCAGAATCGCAAAGACAAGTTCGATGAGATATGGGCATTGCTGGACAAACTCACAAGTAGCCACATGGCTGAAGTTCGCAAGAAACCAGTCATCGCCCGTGCAGAGGAGCCGCAAGGTCTTGATCCCATGCCAGATGAGCCTGCACAAGTAACACGGAGAAGAAAGGGTGGGAGGTCCGTTAAAAGGTTTTCTGACTGGATTAAAGATGAGCCACTTGAAAAGTGGGCATTGATTGGAGACACCCATGGGGCTCGATATGGCATTATGACGACAAATCTTGCCGAGGTTTACAACTGGGTACTTAAGCAATGTCGTGAGCTACCACTAGTGGCAATTGTGGAGTGTATACTTAGAGGCACTATTAAATATTGTCGTGAACGTTACCGTGCGGCAACTGAGGCTTGTGAGAACCCTGAAAGCATTTTCTGCGACGAAATGGCAAAAATACTTGAGACAATAAGTGAGAAGGGGCAACTGCACCGTGTCCATTACATCGGAAATCAAGACTTCGTATATGAGGTGATGATGCGTGAGAAAGGAGGCTTTGGTATGGGAGATTCAATAGTTACAATGGAATGTCAGATGTGGCCAGAGGCTGACATTTGTGAGTGCACATGCAACAAACCAAAGCTTCTTCATTATCCGTGCTCGCATGTATACGCTGCTCGAGCTAAGGCCAAAATAAAACCTACATTTGTGTCCCCATATTATCTGAAGGAGAAGGTAAGAGCTACTTGGAGCGGTGAACTACGGGGCTGGCGTGCTATTGCTGATTTCACGAAGCCTCCTACCGGTGCTCCTGACTATGTTCCAGATCCAACGAAGTTGGTCCAAAATCCTGGGCGAAGGCAATGTTGTCGTATTAGAAATGACATGGATGCATCTGATGTGAGAGGTGGACATAAATCGTGCTTAGCATGTGGCGGGAACCATTATCGGAAGGATTGTGATGCCTACCCGATGCACAAGAAACCTGACGGAACACAAGAGAAGCGCATTCCGAAACGCAACCCTAAGAAGAACAAGGACGTTGGTCCGAGCCAACAATGAATTAAGCTCTTTAATAAATTTGTATGCACTTTAGTTATGTACTATATTTTATGAACTTTACTTATTATGTACTAATTTTTATGAACTTGTAATTTCGGTTAGTGTGCTTCAGCCGTACTCTTTTCCTCACTAGGTAGGCCTTCTATGAGACTATTATGGGCCTAAGAAGGTGTGAGGTTTTTAATGAGGCGGCATGGCATTGTAAAATCTTGTGAAATATTATGAATGTTCTCCCAATATGATTCATGTTTCCTCATTTTTTTATACCTGTAAGTTATTATTATGTGTTAATTTAATATTTTTTTATACTTTTACATGTTACTAATTTTGTTGTATTTTTTCAGTATGGCGACGTTGGAGTTGATTGATCCCACGATTGATGACAAGCACCGTTCGCGTTTGGTTGGCGACGCCCTTCCCCCCGCTCTTAGGTTGAGGACGCACGACGAGTGCTGGCGTCTCGATGCAAGATGGCTTCCCAGGTACGTAGTCAAACTTTTATTGGGTCTTTTGTTGTCACCATAAATTTTAAAACTTTTATTATTTTGTAAACTCTTATTTTTTATGACAGGTTGCGTGCAGCTGGTTTGCTACCACTTTGTCGCCTTGTGGAGCCCACGCGTCCAGGCAGTCTCCGCTTTACTGTGGATCGTGCGTTGTTGTCCGCCTTGGTGGATCGTTGGAGACCAGAGACGCACTCGTTCCACCTGCCCGTGGGTGAGATGACCCCAACACTACAGGACGTCAGCATGCTCATGGCGCTGCCATTAGCTGGCCAGCCTGTGGTAGCTGAGGCGATGACACCTGACTGGAGGCAGCAGTTGTTGCAGAGGTTTCAGGGTGTTCTCAAGCCGGTGCAGGGACAGCCAGCACAGGTGGAGTTTTCCAACAAAGCCGGGCCTACCAAGGCTTGGTTGCTTCAGTTTTAGGCGGATCAGTTGGCAGCAGATGCAGAGGACTGGAGGGTGCGGAGACACCTTGGGGCGTACCTCCTATGGCTGTTCGGATGGGTGCTCTTCACTAGTTCGCACCACGACAGTGTCGACAAGCACCTGATCCCGTATGCTCAGTAGATTGACGTACATGACTATGAAGGCCCATATGACGAGTCCACATATGGTCCATACTTGCATTGGTACCACGGGGCTACTCGTTGGAGGTGCTTCCCAGTGCCTGCTAATCCGGAGCCACATGAAGCAACCATACGAGACACTTTTGCCTCCGAGCCTGCAGCTGCTTTCCATGCTCTTGTATGTTATACTACTCCCTCTTAATTTTCTTGTTTACATGTACTAGCACAATTTTTTAATCACACTCGACTTTGCAGACAGATGTATGCAACGATGTCGGCGAGGAGTTGTTCTTGTTTGCAGATCGTGTTGAGGCGGACCCACCTCGTATCGCGCGCACAGAGTTGGCTAGTGGTCTTCGACGGCTTGCGCAGCGCGCAGTGCAAGCAGTCAAGCGTGCTTCGTGTATGAGTACCAGAGACCCGGGCGTTCCTCGTGACACGATGCCTGCACCGTGGAGCTCCACGACAGGTGCACCTTCTCGAGCACGTGGTGACTGGTCCTGGCAGCAGTCACCACAGACGGACTTAGGTGAGTACTAACAAATTGTTCTTTTGTCAATACCTTTAATTATAGTATCACTCGGAAACTAATTGGATTAAACCATCTTTAATGTAGTTGGAGGGCCATCATACGCAGCCCATGTTGCTGCAGCCTCAGGTAGCAGTGGCAGCTTCTTCCAGGACGATTGGATGTTGCCAGAAGGGTTCGATAAGATTGGGTTGTCTCAGATGCCCGGGGCCCCTCCTCCGACGCAGCCCACTCAGCACGACTATTCCACTCCCGTGCAGGAGCGACCCAATAGGGGACAGCCCCCTCAGCGTTTCACGTTTCCTTCTAACCAGTTCGGCAAGCGTGGTCGTCGTTGAACCTGTTGCATGACTGAAAAGTCTATGTGTACCTGCTGCTTATTAGTGATGTTGATGTGATGTATGAACTCAGTGATGCTTTAATTCCTCAGACTATGTTACGTACCACGATGTACGTGTCCGAATGACCTCAATCATTGCCCTTCTCCTTATTGTTTCTTTTATTTTAATTAATGCTTGGTTTCTATCTTTACGAAGTCGATAAGCCTAAAATGATCCAGAGACGAGAGTTCATTAAACTTCTCTCTGTCCATTAATAGAAAGATCCCGAAAGTTTGTTTCCAACTTTGAGCTCTTCTTCTTCTTCTTCCTTATATTCCTGAGATATAAATATATATTAAATTCTTGAACATCAGCTCGAGAAAATCTTGAAAAGTAAATACAGTCTTTGTCTGCCCTAGATGATGGGGCTGTTGTAGTTCTTTGAAATTTTCTGTATGTGCACTTACCCAGGAATCTTGTAGTGCTAATTCCAGCTTTTTTTTCAGAGAAGAGAAGTGAATGGTTGCTAATAGCAACCACTCTCTCATGCTCAATATTGAGATCTGATGGTGATCTGACAATAAGGAACAAGATTTGTTTCAGTAAAAGAATATATAAGTTCTTTTTGTTGCCAAGAAAATATAGAAGTTTAGGAAACAGAAAATGAAAAATAAATTACATGTCAAATTTATTGCCATAAGGAAGAAGAAGCTCAGAAGGAGGTTGACCTTCCAATTTGGACTTCGTTTATATATAAATAAATTGAAAATATTGAATCTCACTAAAGAAAAATGTAAAAACTGAGTCACCTTTTTCAGTTTGTTCCTGTCAGTTCTTTTTGTTCAGCCATCCATTCGAATTATTTTCTCTTTCTCCAGAACAGTTTCCAACGTATTCTGCATTTTCAATTCCACCGCTCTTTAGTGCACTCCTTAGGCAACAAAAGAATTGGATGTCTCGATATTTCCTTTGCAACCTGATTTTGCACACATTCAGAAGATATTGATCAATATGGAAATGCAAGCATTAAAAGTTGACTTTGCATACCCACAAAAAAGATGGTTGACTTTGCACAGAAATTAGACACTATCTCAATGAGTTAGGTCCATTTTTATACGTTAGTCTTTACATTTATTGCAGCAAGTTTATTTCTTCTTTATTCTCTCTAAACGCTACTTATAAGCAATTATGGGAGAACAAAGGATGCTAGCTTACATCAAGTGCAGCAAAAGCAAACCCACGTTTCCTTAACAATCCATCACATAGAGCGTAGCCTTTTCAGTTGACGAGCGTAGGCTTTTCAGTGACACGAGCGTAGCCTGCTGCAGACTACTCATGGTGTGATGCATCAACATAGAGCGTAGCCTTTTCATTTGACGAGCGTAGGCTTTTCAGTGACACGAGCGTAGCCTGCTGCATTGAAGGATCACATCAAACACATTTCATCCTGGACATGGTGCATGGACCAAGGACTCTCCATTATATATACAAGCAATCTGAAGCAAAACATTTCATCCTACCACTCGTCTCACCACTTATAACAACCCTTGAATCCAATGGATTGGGATCCTTCAAACATTGACCTCATTAGGAGGGGTAAGGTGAAAGTTAGTGTGCCACAAGGAGTGCAAGTCCCCATGTGCTTCTGTGGTGACCTTTGCAAGCTCGTCAAGTCTGAGGTTTTGGGGGACTTATATGGTAGGAGGTTTTTTATGTGCGATAACTACGCATATGACCAGCCAAAGGGGATCGGTGGTAGCGTGAGACCGAAAGTACTAACTTATCCATGTGACCACTTGTTGTATGTACTTTCTTTAAGTCATGCAAAATCTTATTTGTTGGGGGTGAAAGACTCCCCCAGCTCTTTGTGATTACCTGTAGTGGTTTGACACAGCCCAATCAGATGAGGATAAAGCTCATGTTGAACGGACAGCAAGATGGGCAAGGGAAAGGTACCAACGAATGAAGCAGGAGGAAGAACAGGAGGCAAAGCGCAAACAAGAGCAAGAAGAAATCCGCATAAGGAGGGAAAACATCGAACACCAGGAAGCTGAAGCCCGTGAAGCTGACAGGAAGCGAAAGAGGGAGAGGGCACGGCGAGCCAAAGAAGCAGGCCCCGAAGCAATTAGGAAGGGAAAGTATCCCCGTTGCACTCAGTAGTACAACTAGCCTCAAATACGGCACAAGTTTAGGTTAGAAAGGTACCGCACATGCCATTGAAAATACTAATTTGTGTCGTGTTCTTTATTTTGGACTAGCAAAGTGTGTGTGTGTCGCATGATGTATCGTAGGAGTAGACATGTGACATTGCAATCGTTGTTAAATTTATGATTTGTTAGTGGACTCTTATTTTGTATAAATGGCTCGAGAGATCCAGCGATGCATCACTGGAAGCCTTGCTTTGCAGTGACCTGTCTACTCAAGAAATAAATCCAAAGCTACCACTGGAAGGTGTTGTCATTCATAGCTTCGAATCTTGAATGCATCTCACTGAAAAGCCTAAGACCTATAAACGTGTGTAGCCTTTTCAGTGATGCTTCATAATCGTACCTGTCACTTCGTATTCATTGTACCAGTGCAGTGAGTGGTTGGGTATGGTGGGTGGCCTTTGGGTTTCGGACTCCCCAGGACCAGGGATGAGATTATAAATACCGCTCTATTTGTTGTTCATTGAACTCAAACATCTGTTCGTCATTCTCAACATGTCTGGGTCTGGTAGAGGGAGGGGAGGAAAGAAGGTACCGGCCATTGTGTGGGAGGGATCTCTGGGTCCTGATGAGTTTGATGAGGCAGTGCAACAACTACCCGAACAGAGTAAGTACGATTTCGATACGGAGAATCCTCTTAGAGGATATGACAACCGCAAAGAAGAGTGGCCAAAATGCGCCCATGGTGAGGATTGCTTAGTGCAGATGAAGGTTCGTGGCTTCGGTGGAGGTCGCCGTTTCTTCAAGTGCCCCCGCGCATGGGTAATTTTTATTAATTGGCACTCTATTAGCATAACTATTCCTGATCTTGATTCACGCTAACTATTATATTTTCGGTTGCAGTCTTCCAAAGCGCCGGAAAACTGCGGGTTTGTTAGGTGGGTTGATCCCCCGCCTATTTGGCCTCACGAGGAGTACATCAACTATCTGGAAGATCGTATTTACGATCTAGAGTTCAAGATGGGCAAGACAGATGATGTCGAAGAACAAGCGGAATCACAACTTCCAATCTGCACTGATCCACAGTGCAATTGCGCTTGCCACAATAACAACATCAACACTACACCGCCACCTCCACCAGCACCTGCATCAATGATAGGGTACTTTGGAGAAGGTTCCACACAATGGCCTGGAAGTAAACGCTACTAGTTCAAGAAGTAGGATCTATCGTGTGGTCATGGTCGGTCCCCGTGTTTATCGTTATTTTAAATTACCTAAGGCATGTTACCTTTAGTTAAGGATCTTTGAACCCATGTTTCTTAAAGGTCCTCATCACATGCCACAGTACTTGTAATGTTTGTTATTTTATGTAATCGTTAGCTGCGTTCGTTGTTGTACTCCAAGACTATGTATAGCATGCCTTCTAATGTTCGTTATCTGATGCAAAAGTTTATAGCGTTCACCGTTTTTTGGTCTATAAAATTAGACCAAAATGACTAGAAAAAAAAGGGTCTAATCCAATCAAATTAAAGTCGTAGAATACCTGCAAGGAGGATTATTGGAGGAAAAACAACCAAATTAAATCCATCTCATGGAGTTCACCGTGCTGGTCTGTTTGAGATTATCAAAGGAACAACAAACAAACTCAATCCATCTCATCTTATGGACACATGTAGTCACCTTGCTAGAAAAACAGAAAAAAATGGGGTCAGAAGCAAGCATTCGCTGAGAGCGGTCGCTGAGATTCTATGCAAAAGAGAGCAGTCGGCAAATGGATAGCCGATATGTCTGCTGCATGCTGCATGGCGACAGGGCACTTGTCGGCCGGCACACAGCCGATAGGTCTGCTGTCATGCTGCATGGCGACAGGGGACCTGTCGGCCGGCACACAGCCGATAGGTCTGGAACCTATCGGCTGTTCAATAGCCGATATGCCTGTAGAGCCGACAGGCCTGTCTGAAGGGTGTGGACAGCCTATCGGCTCTCCAACGGCCGATAGAGGCCTCCCGGCTTTTTGTCGCGTGCCACGGCGGCGCCAGATAGCTAGTCGGTCCTTCAGTGGCCGACAGGCCTGTAATCGGCCCTTCAGCGGCCGACTGGCTATTATTTCTGCTATTTTCTCAAAACGAGTATTATTTCCGCGATTAACTTTAAAAAAAATAATATTTAAAAAAAACTCGGGCGACCCCGCCTCGGCCGATGGTCGTGGTGAAAGCTTTTCGGCATCGGTTTCTGTTCGTTTCTGGCTGTGGTTTGAAATCGGTGGGGCCCACGTGTGTGGGGCTCAGCTCAGAGGAGTGAAGTCGTGAAGGGAGTAACTGCTCGGTGTACCCGGTATTTCCCTCTGCTGGTACAGGTATGAAGGCGAGGTTATTATACATTTGTACCCCTTGACGGCTTGACAACGTCGCAAACCTTTGGGAAACTGTTTGGAGTAATCAATGAGACGTGTTGACAAATCTTTGTTCTATTTTTGGGGTGTAAAAGCAAGTTATATCAGTGTTGTTTTTCAATCTCTTTTGTCAATTGAGAACTTTTTTAGTTTTGAGAAAACTTTTCACAAGTCACAACAAATGTTGGACACTAATTAATTGAGACTATTGGATATAGATTAATTACAAAACTAATTCCACATATAAAGTGTAATTCTCGAGACAAATCTATTAAGTATAATTAATACTTCCTCCACCCCAAAACAAGGGGAGTTTGAAATCCGTGTTTGCCTCACAAACACGGATTTCAAACTCCCCTTATTTTGGGACAGGGAGTATGTCATTAGCACATGCTTACTATAGCACGGCATTGTAAAATTATAGGTTAATTAGACTTAATATATTCATCAGATCAATTACACTTCATTTGTGTAGTTAGTTTTGTACTTAGGCCTTGTTTAGTTCATCAACTTTGGCCAATTTATTTTCCAACTTGTCACATCGAATGTTTTGGACACTAATTAGGAGTATTAAACATAGGTGTAAAAAACCTAATTACACAGATGGACTCCACATTGTGAGACGGATCTATTAAGCATAATTAATTTATCATTACACATTGTCACGCTATAGTAATCCGTCATCAAAATGCGCTAATGATGGTACATATTAGGCTAGATTCGTCTTGCGATGCAGAGTCCATCTGTGTAGTTAGTTTTATAATTAGTCTATATTTAGTACTCGGCAACGTATCCAATGAGAACTCAATTCCTATGAGAACTATGAGAACTCAAATCTGAGCCATATGATCTTGATCCAAGGGGAGTGCATAGGGAGAGGTGGGAGGGGGATTTTGTAATATCCCACCCTTTTTAGTCTATGTACATGTGTATGAATGGTTGGTTAAGTGAAAGTGTTTAAAGAGAAAAAGAAAAAGATAAGGGAGAAATAGTTGACTAAAGTCAACAAAGTGGTTAGATTTAAAAATTTTGAGAACCCAAGTTTTTCTAAATAAAGTTTATAAGCTAATCAACTTGGTTGGCCATCAGTGGAGAGAGAAATCTGAGTAAGGATGCTTCAATTAAATGGAAGAAGGAAAATGGGAAAGGGCACTATTCACAATCCGACACAAACCCTTAACCACTTTCAGATTTCGGCTGAAATTTCATATTAAGCAGCGATTTTAGAGGCAGATTAGCCATTGATCTGTGGGTTGTAAGACCAAGGTGTCTTAAACAAAGTTGTTAAGGGAAGTATAAAGAACAACTTTTGTTTTTGGGTCACATTCAGAAATGGGCTAGATCAAGGAGAAAAATACGAAAGAGAATCAGTCAGAGTATGTTTTCAGAAACTTCAGTGTAACTGACAGCAGCTTTGAATTTGTCCAAATGGAGATCGAATTTGAAGTTTTCTGCAAAAACTTCCAACTAGGAAGTTGTTCTACTGAAGGTAAATTTCAAATTTGTCTTTAGCATCAAGGGCATGTTCTATTCAAATTTTGAGAGTAATTTGAGAATTTCAGATAAGGGTTCTGAATTTGGGGATAAGTTGCAGCAGTGACTTTGAAGCTCAATTTCGGTTTCAATTCGAGCTCAAATGAGGTAAGTGCCAATATATGAAATGAAATTGGATGATCCAGCTACAAGTTTCATGTTGGGAGTTTTTGGTGTTGCTATACAGATTTGGGAGAAATTGAAGCTTCAATCTCGGTGAAAATGGAGGTCAATTGGGGAAAAGCGGTGACGTCAGACAAGCAGGCAGCTCACCGCCGGCGTCGCCTGGACCTCTTCGCCGGCCACGCGTCGACTCTGGGAGGGGACAGCTTGGGCGGTGTCGCAGCTGGAGGTGTCGCGCGCCGCTGCGACACTCCGCCAATATAGCTGTGATCCCCGGTCTCCTTTCCCCCTTTTCCGCCGCGAGCTTCTCTGCATCACCGCCTTCACCGCCGTCGAGTCGGAGATCGTTCCGCCGCGTTTGAGCCGCTCCGCGCCGTTTCTAGCCACCAAAAGTTTCGCCTTTGCTTCCTCGTTCGTTTCCAACCGTCCTTGCTCCGTTTCCCTCACTCCATCGCCCGGCGCAACCAGTCCTTGAAGCTCACCGTCGACGGTCGCCGGGGTAAGAGCTCCTTCTCCGTTCTCGGGCGTGTGCAGCTGTGTTGGTCGGAGTTAGAGAGCTTGGTAGTGATGCTTAGTGGTCTAGAAAGAGGTTTGGAGGGTTAGATGTGGGGTGCGACGTTTCCCCGGTCGGGAACGGCGTTCGCCGCCATGGCGTTCCTCCGCCATGGCAGTCGCACGGGTGCAGCCTCGCTCGAGCCTCCTCCGGCCGAGCTGGTGCGCGAGCTAGTTGCGTCTAGGGTTGCTGATGCTCGTAGGGTAGTTATCATCGTGGGTTTCGCCGTGGTTGAGCCTCTGTTCGCTCGCCACCGCGTGCGCCGCGCGCGCTCCCGCCATGGCCGGCGTGGCGCGCTCGGGCGGGCAGCGTCGCACGGAGTGGCTGGGGTTGCGCAGAGGGTGTCTTGTGTCTCGTTGGTGCTTTTGAGCCAGTCGTGGGGCTGGCGAGCGCGGTGAGCTCGCCGGAGTGCGCAGCGCCACCGAGCCTCGCCGCCGTGCCGCCGTGGGGGTTAGGGTTAGAGTTTGCCGGGGCTGTTGACGTCTAGAATGGGTACGCGGTAGTGTAGAGGGGCCCTAGGGCTAGTCTTGGTAGCCGGGGGACCTCGCCGCCGGCGGCCGTGCGCGGTCAACGCCGGCGAGGGGCTCGGTCCGCGCGGGGACTCTGTCCCGCGTGGGCAGGGGCTTCGGTGGAGAAGAAAAGAAAGGCCAGGGGGTTTTCTGTAAAAACACCAATTAGATTTTAGAATTAGCTTTAAATCATATTTATCCACTGTTTTAATTCTAGAAAATTGTAGAAAAATCAGAAAAATATGAAATAAATTTTGATAAATTCCTTAGATTTTTCTTTATAATCTAAAAATGCTAAACCATAAAAATTGTGATGTTTAGAATTTAATAATAATGCCATCTTAGGAAGTAATTATTAAAAATGGCTAGAATAATGTTAAAAATATTGTAAAAATAGGGTTCATGTTTTATAAACACATTTATAGATAAATAGAGTGTTAGGGTTTGTAAGAAGTGATTTTAGCACATTTAAAAATTCTTCTTTATTAAATAAATCAATAAAAGAATAGGAATTATTTCACTCCACAAATAAAATAGCTTTTCTTTTAGGAAGGGTTTGGGTAGCTTTGTTGGCTTGCATCTGTATCGAGAAATGGAGTTTGTGTTATGTTTTCAAACTATTGCATCTCTCATCACTAACTTGCATCACATATAGAGTCTGAAGCTTCGGAAGTGGAGTACGTGGACTTCTCCGACGACCCAGTTCAGTACGAGGAGGTGTTAGTGATTGCTCCGGAATTCCAGGAAGTCACCGAGACCGCTAACCTCTTTGAAACCCAAGGCAAGCCCCGGATGCATCTTTACCTACTTTATTTCAGAGATCACGAGTCCAAATGTTATGATTTTATGTGTGCATTATGTTAGGAGTTGAATGGAAACCTTTGATGCATGAACTACTTCTTGATAGTACTACCTTTGTTAGGAAGGAAAGCAAATGAATTATAGAATCGCTACTTAGAAATGCTTGGCAAGGTTTAATATATAAATAATGATCTAGGTTCTCATTAATCCTAGATGAATCATATAAGAGGTATTAAGAGAAGAAAGAGTGGGCAGAGGGTAATAGAGTGGATTGGGGTAAGCTCGATCTTAGCTCTGCCTACTAGCTAAAGGGACTAAGGACCGATCCGTTGTTTAATTGATTGATCAAGTGATTCTACCTGGTTTCTTACTGGGTTATGGGACCAGTAAAGCCAACTAGATTAGCTGGCTCGTTGATTGGAAATATCGCTTACCGGTGCTTGCTGGGTCGGAGAAAGGCGGGATCGTCATCTGGAACTCACGGGGTGGTCGCCAGACGTGGGGCCCACGTGGGGATGCGTTCCCGGGTTCGGGTAAGGATATTTCCGGTCTTTGGCCCAACTGATTGAAAGGTTGTTGCGGACAGCTGGCGCAGCTGTACGTAGCTGGTGGCTAGGTATCTCCTGCAGGATGTATATGGGTCCGGATCAACACTACTCTTGGTTATGAGTGCACTTGATCAGGTGTTAAACATCGTAGAGGAAACAAGTTGAACTAATATATGTGAGTGATTCAAAATGCTGTTTGAACCTAGTATCACTTGAGTGAAAAAGGTATTTACCACTTAGTTGAGTAGCTAATACTAAATTGAAATGAAACTGTTATATAAGGACGCATTCCTAGTAAGCTTTTCCGCAAAGGTCGGGTCAGCCAACCAACCACCAAAAGCCTGTTCATTCACCCTTGAGAGTCTTTTCTTTGGTAAGACGGATAAGTCTTGCTGAGTACCTTTGTACTCAGGGTTCTTCCCTTTCTGTTTTTTCCAGAGGAGGTTCCACAAACCGAAGGCGAAGAGGAGAGTCAGAAGCCCTAGAGCATCGGAGGTCCCAGATGGCTCTAGATGTTAGAGTACTCCCGAACTCTTCTGTCTCTTCAGTTATATAGTCCTAGTTTGTACTTGGATCTTAGTGCTATGGTTTACAGTTAAGGTTGCTTCAAAACTCGGTTTGTAATAATTCGCACCTTATCGTATGTATGTAAAAAGGTAATGCCTGTTGTGTTATCTCCAACTCGGTAAGGATCCTAAGCTATGGTTGAGAAAATATTGTCAGTGGATGATTGGGGTTGTCCCGGGGACACTCGACAGACTACCGGATTTAAACTGTTTGAAGTGCGCGCGCGTGTTACCCTGAGTTAGGATGGCTCGACGCACTTGAGCCAGTTTAAATTGGGCGGTTCTGCCACAGATTTGCAAAAGTTAATCATACTTTTGCAAATCCCCCCTCCCACCTTCCCCTTGATCACCTTGGATCAAGATCGTGTGGCCCATATTTGAGTTCTCAAAGTTCTCATAGGAATTGAGTTCTCATAGGATACGTTGCCTTAAGTAGTCATAATTAGTGTCAAAAGGATGAATGTGATATTTCGCCAATTTTACACCCCAACTAAACAGGACCTTAGTCTAATTTAATACTCATAATTACTTCCTCCGCTCTAATTTGTAGGTAGTTTGACTTTTTAGCCCCAAATTTTGACCGTTTGTCGTATTAAAAAAAGTATGCAAACATAGTCAAAGCTATGTCATTCTTGAAGAACTTTGATTAATAAAGCAAGCATTAAAAATATGAGATTTTTATAAATTTTTTGAATAATATGAGTGGTCAAACTTGAGGTAAAAATTGTCAAACAACTACATTTTGAAACGGAGAAAGTAGTATCCCAACATATGATGTGACAAATGAAAAAAATTTACCCAAGAACTAAACCGATTCTTTTATTGAGAAATAGAAAGATTAGTCGATGGCAGAGTTGCCACCGGAGCAACTGCCTTTCTCACCAGGCGCACGTTTGTTTTGCGGAGCAGCTCAAGTTGAGTGCGTGTTTTGTCTTGGAGGTTTTCCCTCTAGTCAGATTCAAGCAACCAAATTACCGCATGAGTGGGTCAAATTCAGCATGGTCCAAATCGTAGCAGCTACATAATTGTGACAAAAATTTTATGATTTCAAAATATGTCACTTAGTAGGAGAGCAATGCCGCTGTAATAAAATTTGTGATAATTTTTTTGCTCACGCTTTCTCTATTGTTCAATTTAAATGATATTATGTTTGTATCAAAACATTTATGTCGTTCTATTTTGAAAATTATGTAAGTATCTTTTATACAATTTTATATTTGTAACAATATTTTGAATAAGACGAATATCCCAGCATTGTAGGAAAAGTTGACGGTAAGAATATTTCAATATAGAGAATAGCATTTTCTAATAAAATAACTAAAAAATAATTATCTTTGCCTCCATCTGTCGGGTTTAATGATCCGGGGTCGCTTAATTAACACTCTTACAATGCTTACCCTGACAAGGCATAGAGGCATGGTTTAACCAAATACTCTACCAACCCGGACAAAATTACCAGGGACGACAATAAGACTAAGGCAAGCACTTCACTGTTCACTCGGAGCCAAGTAACGCGTTGCACACACTCAATGACCCACGACAGTAATGGTGGATCATAATCCTAAATCTAATTAAACCAACTTATTTGTTTGCTCACCACATCATCTTTAAAAACACACACAATTATCCACCAATAAATATTTGATCATATCTCACTAAAACTCATGATATGATCGGTTGATCACATAATGGAGCATTCTTACAACTAAGTTGATTTCTCATCATAACGTTTCTTATGGTGGAATCTCCACCGGGTTTGAATTTGTGTTTGACTCGGTACATGTACTTGCATTTTTCATAAATTTATTATAGAAATGAACGTACGCTGTCCTTTGAGTAGTGCTAGGTGATGCGCCTGTTGATAGCAATGCACACTAATCTTGATATTCATAGGCTCAATTTCTCGGTGGGGAGGCGGGGGGGGGGGGGGCTCATAAGATAGTGTTGCATATATATACATACTAACATCGAATGAATGTATGTATATGTCAGTGAACATATATTCTCGAACCAGACATTCGGATATGGACATATGGAGTCCAGTGTGGCCTCTTGTCAATCAAAACTCGCGGAGGCGTCAACCGCTGCGGCCTACAGATGCTTCCACGATCCCATTCCCATGCTTCCGCACACCCGCGCCGCCCTCGTCCGAGCGATCGCTGCGTGTGCTGGCTGCCAGGAAGCGCAGGCCCTCCACTCCCTCGCCTGGAAGCTAGGCCTCGCCTCCGACGTGGTCCTGGCCACCGCCTTGCTCACCCGCTACGCGAAGCGGGGTCTCCTAGCTCCCGCCCAGAGGCTGTTCGACGAAATGCCGCGCAGGGACGTGGTCGCCTTCAACGCCATGCTCGCCGCGTTCGGCGCCGCCGGGAGGGTCGCCGAGGCCCGAGCGCTGTTCGAGAGAATGGCGTACAGGACCCCCGCCTCGTGGAACACCATGGTCACGTGCTACTGCAAGGCAGACGACCTCGGCTCGGCTAGGCTGTTCTTCGAAGCCAGCCTACGCGCGGGGAGCAGCAGCGTTGTGTCGTGGAACGCGATGATCGATGGGTACTGCAAGGCCGGGCGGATGGACGACGCCCGGGAGCTGTTCGACCGTATGGGCTCCACGTTGCCGGACGTCGTGACGTGGAACACAATGATGACCGGGCACTTGCACGGAGGGGACCCCGCCGCCGCCATTACCATGTTCCACCGTCTGATGCACATTCATCGGCAGCAGCAGCAGGAACACAGGCTGAAGCCCACCACGGCGACCATGGCTACCGTGGTGACCGCGTGCACCCAGGTGGGAGACTTCGCCCTGGGCCAGCAGATCCACCTCCAGATCAGGCAGCTGGGGACACGGATCGACCCCGTGCTGAGCAACGCCCTGATGGACATGTACTTCAAGTGCAGGAGCGTGGACCGGGCGCTCGATGTCTTCTGCACCATGCCTTGCCGCCCCAACCTCTTCTGCTGGAACACGGTGATCGCGGGGCTCGGCATGAACAGCCGCGGCGAGGACGCCGTGGCTGCGTTCCACGACATGGTCGAGGGGCACGAGGTCCAGCCGGACGCGGTGACGTTCGTGGCGGTCCTGTCGGCGTGCAGCCACTCCGGGCTGGTGCACGCGGGCCGGAAGATCTTCGCCGACATGCTGCCGGTGCACGGCGTGCGGCGCCAGGCGGAGCACTACGGCTGCGTGGTGGACCTCCTCCGCCGCGCTGGCCACGTCGACGAGGCCGCGCGGCTCGTGGCGACGATGCCCGGCCGCCCCAACGCCAAGGTCCTGGGAAGCCTCCTGCTCGCCACGGAGCGGCAGGAGGACGGCGTGTGGCTGAGCGAGTGGGCGGCGCGCCGGATCTCGGAGCTGGACCTTGGCGACGGCGCCGCGTATGGCCTGTCCAACGTGTACGCGTCAGTTCAGCGGTGGGACCGCGTCGAGGAACACAGGAGGGAAGTGAGCGCGGCCGTGAGGCACGGCAAGGGCCTGCGCCGCAAGCAGCCTGGACGCGCCGTGCTTGGAAAGTTGGTATGATCTCTGGCCAGCTCCCACACGAATCGAACAACACCACTGTGGCCGCGTGGCAGTGTGGCACCAGCTCCCACCAGGGAATGAGAGTGCTCTGGAGTCTCGAAGCTGATTTGGATACAAGCCGGAACCGGAAGGAAGGATGCTTCCCTGCGCATCGCATCGCATTCGAGTTCGAGGCTAGGAATAGGATGCAAGTCGTTGGCTCGTGGCCACACGCAGGCGCGGTGCCCAGTGCCCATTGGAGTCCTGCCTGTTCTCGTTCGGTCTTCCTCCGGGCAGGGCAGCTGACCTGGCCTCTGTTGCAGTAAGCATACGGCATAGCTAAATCAGCATGCAGGTTTTGACCAGATCAGTGGGTAAAGTCTGCTTATTATATTGATGGACAGTGTTTGTGCCTTGCCAGAATCCCCCAAAACCAAAATGTCGTCGCTGGCTGCCCGGATCGCACGGGTAATCTGGGGAATAGGTCCCTTTTGTCATGCAACAAAGCCTGTTTCGTCTTGAATCAGATAGAATAGCAAGGCTTTATATTCTATCCCTTGATTGCACAGCCTATTGCACGCTTGATACTCCCCTCCCATATACTCTAGTTGGATCAGAGTAGGATAATGCTAGTTGAGTAGTTGGAGAAGGAAGCACTGAATACGCACTTGCATCAGCAGAAGCGAACTTATCTTGACTCAGTTCACTGGCATTTGTTGTTGCATCATTGTGTGCGTGTACGTGAACGTGAAACGCCCAAACCCCAAAGGTTGGTTGGTTGTAGGGTAGCATAGCTGCATACGTAGATACTCCAGTCTCCAGATGATTAGGCAGCAGAGTATCCGTTCTCACTCCCACTTCGTCTCCAGATGATGTCCGTTCTCATTACCACTTTCGTCGCGTTTGGTCGGCTGTGAACTGTGTATGTGATGGTGTCACTGCCTCATTGGTCATTGGAGGTCGGCCGCGGCGAGATGGAAGCAACCGTAGCGGCAGTACGACGGCATCAGATTCCCACAGCCCGTGACGCTACCCACCGAGTGTTCTGTCTCCTCCCCCCTGCAAAACCAGGCACTTGGGACGGTCGCGCCGCGTCGTGTGGCTAACCCACACGTGCTTAGTTTAGCACTTGTTTAGCACTTAGCAGCCCCCGACATCCCAACGGCTTGAGGCAGCAGAGCACACGCGTCTTTACGATTTTCGCGGGATATGCTCTGCTCCGACGCGGTCGCAGTCCGCAGCCGCAGCTGGGCTCGGTCGCAACGGGAACGGGCGATGTGCAAGCCCAGGTCCAGCTCCGACTCCGACGCGCTGGCGTCGCCGCGGCCCGCGGCCGCCCCCTCGTCGCGCCGCTCCTCCTCTTCCTCCGCCAAGCGCCGCCCCGCCGCCGCGGCCGGGGTCTCCACCTCCTCCCCCTCCACGTCCTCCTACTCGGGGGCAGCACCCTCCGGCACGGGGACGGGCACGGGCACGGCCAGCGCGCAGCGCCGCGGTACCACCTCGTCCTCCTCCACCTCCTCAGCGTCCTCCAGCCGCGCGTCCCTCGCCGCGGCGCGGGCCTCGCTCCCGGACCCGCCGGTCCTCTACCCGTTCCAGGAGCTCGCCGCCGCCACCAACAGCTTCCTCGCCAAGCGCGCCGGGGGCAGCGGCTCCTCCTCCTCCGCCGCCTACTGGCGCTGCTCCCTCCGCGGCCGCGACGCGGCGCTCTTCCAGCTCCATCCCCGCCCGGGCGCCGCGGCCGTGGACGCCGCCGCGCTCGCCAGGATCGGCAGGTATCACCACACCAGCCTCGCGCGGCTGCTGGGGGCGTGCCCCGCGGGCGCCCACCTCTACCTCGCCTACGAGCTCCCGCCGGGCGCCGCCACGCTGGCGGCGTGCCTCCGCAGCCCGCGGAACCCCAGCTTCACCGCGCTCCGCACCTGGGTCTCCCGCGTCCAGGTCGCCGCCGACGTCGCCCAGGGGCTCGAGTACGTCCACCACCACGCAGGCGCCGTCCACGGCCGCGTCTCGCCCTCCGCCGTGATCGTGTCCGACCCGGGCCTCCGCGCGCGCCTCACCCACTTCGGCGCGGCAGAATTCGCGGCCCCCGCCGACGCCCGGGACGCCGGCGAGTCCCCCTACGCGGCCCCGGGCTCCAGCGAGCCGTCGCGGGAGGCGGACGTGTACGCCTTCGGGGTGCTCCTGCTCGAGCTGCTCTCCGGGGAGGAGCCGGCGAGGTATCGCTTCGACAGGGGCACCAAGGAGTTCCAGCGGGTGTCGGTCCTCGAGACGGCGGCGGCGGCTTCGGCTGGCGGGAGCGTCAGGAACTGGGTCGACCGGAGGCTAGGGGACTCGTTCCCCGTGGCGGCCGCGGAGAGGCTGGTAGCGGTGGCGCTCCGGTGCGCGGCGGCGGAGGACCGGCCGGACATGACCTGGGTCGCGGGGAAGGTGTCCAAGGTTTACCTCGAGTCCCGAGCGTGGGAGCAGAAGGTACAAGTGCCCGACGAATTCTCCGTATCCGTGGCGCCGCGGTGAAATCGAACGCGAGCACGCACCGACATCGCCGGCGAGGGAACCGATTGCCATTATTTTGGTGGCTGTGTGGCTAGTGGGTAGTGGGGTTGGGGAAAGTAGGCAAACCGAAATTCTTAGAAAAAAAAATGATTGAAATTTTTGGGAAATTTCGATTTTCGGAAATATATCCAGATTTCTACTGTAGATCATTAACGTCGGCACCCATAATTGCCTGCTGAGTTTGGCAAGGATCATTGCACCTAAGATCAGATGAGCCTAGATGAGAAATTGAGCAGGAGATGATTTTTGTGTGCACGTGCATCGGTCATGCTCCTACACACGGTTGTAGTTTCCGTATAGAACAAAAAATAACATGTGTAAAAGCGGTGGCACGAGTGCCAGCACATCACAAATTTATAATAGCTTCTTGCTTTCACCTTTTTCGCATGATTGAAGAAATCGAAAACAAGTGACTGGTTGGCTTCAGGTTACCAATTGACAATTCACACTTGTGTGCGCTGACGATTCTGGTTCTTTCTTTTCTCAGAAAAAGAAAATAAAAAGCAAGGATGTGTTTTGCTCTTTTTGGGCCCACTATGGCTTGATGTTTGAGCCCATGGCTGCGTCCTGCGTTTCCATTTGATTGACCAGAGCGGAAGCCCAGAACGAAGGTTGGGCTTTTGAGCTAGGCTGGTAGCGTGTTCGCGTTTTCTGGGTGTTTTTTTCTGGTAGCCTGCGGCCCGTTTCTAGAACCCGCAAGCTCTGACGTCGGCATGATGTAAGCAAGTATCGCAGCTGCTGCCAGTCACAGTCAGCATGACATGGAGGTGGGAACCTTCTTCGTGTCTCACCTCTTTCCTCGGTCGGCGGGTGCATCTGGTGGGGATGCGCTCACGACGCGTGTGCGGATCGAGCCTGGGTGCAAAAATTCGGCCACCGGCGCGAGTACACACGGATTCACGTTCTAACTGTGCTCCTTTCGTTATTAGAGCATCCCCGGTGGAAATTTCATTTTGCAAATCTATTTCTAAAATTTGGGAGCCTAATTTTGCTCTTAACTCTAGTGGGAGTCTCTATATGGGCTCATATCCCCTATGAAACCCACCATTTAGATTAAAAAAATGATAAAAAGTGGTGGAGTCCATGGGTAGAAGGGTGGATAGGAGGGTCATATTCTAGGGTCTTTGGATCAGATTTTAGGAGGGCACAGAAAATAGGATCCTATTTACCATCCCCACTGGAGTTGGTTTTTCTCTCTCTTCCTAAAATCTAGAGTGAGGGTTTTCCGTGCCCTCCTAAAATCTGATCCAAAGACCCTAGAAATATGACCCTCCTATCCACCCTCCTACCCATAGACTTCACCATTTTTTTTTATCATTTTTCTTTTTCTTTTTAACCTGAACGGTGAATAGGAGCCCAGATAGAGACTCCCACTGAAATTGAGAGCAAAATTGAGCTCTCAAATTTTATAACTAGGTTTGCAAAATAAGATTTAGGAGCCCAATTTAGCTACTGCCACTTAATAAGATTAAGGAGCCCAATTTAGCTACTGCCACTTGAGATGCTCTAAGATTATATGTTATTAATTTTAACTGTAATATTAATTTTTATCTAATATACCTTCCTAATATACTTCATAGTATATGTTCGGTGCCATTAACTTTTATTATAGTACTCTATTCTTTTAGCAAAAGAATATAAATTAATTTGTTTTTTAAAAAAGTCAGAATAACCTACAATTCGTAACTGGTAGAGTTATCTTTATATTTCTTTAGAGTTTCGTTGCCAATTCTCTCTCTATATGTTTGTGCCGCAAATAGAAAAAAAGTTTAGTTGATGAAAAAATTGCAAAAATCACCCAATTGTAACTTGAAATACTCGTACGTCCTAGGTACGTCATCTCTTTGTGCATCTTGCTATTGGCACCAAAGTCGAGCAGTCCGAGCCCTCGACAGTGTGAAACCTCACGTGCGGTTCGTTTGCAGCCGAAACACGGGCAGATACAACGAACCTGCTGTTGCCGCACCCACACGACTGATGAAGACAGGATGACGAAAAGGGTGACGCAGGACCAGGTGGTGGGAACAATCTGGAGCATTCGGAAACAAACGGCCGGTCGTGGTTAGAAAAAAAGAAGCCAATCAACACCACGCCTGGGACCGTCACGTATAAATGCGGCCACACCCCTGCCGGTCGGAGAAGCACAAGCTACCAAGCAAGAAACACAGCAAGCGAAGCAAGCAGAACCCAGAGGAGGGCAAGCGAGCAGCTGCGGCGTTCCATCGCATCTCCGGCAAGCCGGCGACAGGCTCCGACCAATCAGGCAGGCAGGCAAGAAAGAAGCAGCATGGTGCATCAAGCTGCGAAGGATGCGATCCCGCTCATGACGCCCTACAAGATGGGGCAGTTCGAGCTCTCCCACCGGGTGGTGCTCGCGCCCCTGACCCGGTGCCGCTCCTACGGCAACGTGCCGCAGCCGCACGCCGCCGTGTACTACTCCCAGCGCGCCACCAAGGGCGGCCTCCTCATCGCCGAGGCCACGGGCGTCTCCGCCACCGCGCAGGGGTATCCGGAGACACCCGGCATCTGGACGCAGGAGCAGGTCGAGGCGTGGAAGCCTATCGTCGACGCCGTCCACCGCAAGGGCGCCCTCTTCTTCCTCCAGATATGGCACGTCGGCAGGGTCTCCACCAACGGTGAGTCTCCAACTACGAGCACTGCATATCCTTGTCAGTAATGTGATTGCTTGCTCTGCTCTGTTTCTTACTGAGTTGCTGTTTTTTTTTGTTGTTCCAATCGACAGAGCTTCAGCCTAACGGGCAGGCACCTATCTCGAGCACGGACAAGCAGATTTCCCCTGACCCCGAGCACGGACAAGCACCTCTCTTGGTGTACTCCAAGCCACGCCGGCTGGGAACCGAGGAGATCGCGGGGATCGTCGACGACTTCAGGCGCGCCGCGCGGAACGCCATCGAGGCCGGGTTCGACGGCGTGGAGATCCACGGCGCGCACGGCTACCTCCTCGAGCAGTTCATGAAGGACAGCTCCAACGACCGCGACGACGAGTACGGCGGGAGCCTCGAGAACCGGTGCCGCTTCGCCATCGAGGTCATCGACGCCATCGTCAGCGAGGTTGGCGCGCACCGCGTGGGCATCAGGCTGTCCCCGTTCGTCGACTACATGGACTGCGTGGACTCCGATCCCATGGCGCTTGGCCATTACATGATCCAGCAGCTCAACAAGCATGAGGGGTTCCTCTACTGCCACATGGTGGAGCCTCGGATGGCTATCGTTGATGGTCGCAGGCAGATTCCACGTCGGCTTTTGCCGTTCAGGAAGGCGTTCAAGGGCACGTTCATCGCTGCAGGTGGGTATGATCGGGAGGAAGGAAACAAGGTTGTGGCGGAAGGCTACACTGATCTCGTCGCGTATGGGAGGCTCTTTCTGGCGAATCCGGACCTGCCTAGGAGGTTTGAGCTGGGCGCGCCGCTGAACAAGTATGATCGCTCCACCTTCTACATACAGGATCCTGTCGTTGGCTACACAGATTATCCTTTTCTTGAAGGGGATGACAAAAACAACGAATCCACGGTTGAAGCTTAATCATGCAGTTCACAGATTTGAACAGGCTAATAATAATAATGTGCATGATTCATGCATCGTTAGTTTATTATTATTGATTTCCAGTATTCTTCATTGATTTGTATGTGGAGAAAGAAATGTACGGGTGACTATTTTTCCTTTTATATGTTAGACATTCATCCGGTTGAGTATAGTACCTACTTCAACTCTGCTTGTATTCCTCTCATAATTCATAAATGATCCATGAAGTGAATTTTAATTTGTCCAAGTG
The DNA here is from genome assembly GCA_015342445.1 of Digitaria exilis. Classification (NCBI taxonomy): domain Eukaryota; kingdom Viridiplantae; phylum Streptophyta; class Magnoliopsida; order Poales; family Poaceae; genus Digitaria; species Digitaria exilis. The sequence goes on from JACEFO010002429.1 coordinate 486,900, forward strand.
AAATTGCTGAGGAAACATTTACCCATTTATTGATCTTTAGTTCAACTTGGACTGAGTTGTGTAATTCGGCAATGATTGAAGTTGATCAAGCTCAAGCTCATGACCTGTACTAACCATTCATAACAATGAAAAGCACGAGAGAGAGCTGGAGAATGCCATGAACAGAATTTCCGTCTAATATTAGTTGCAGGGCCTGTTCCTCTAGTGCGAGATTTCAGTTTAAAACAATATCAGCATTCAGTTTTATCACCGGCTTTCCAAGGCTAATTCAAAATAATTCAGCTTTGATTTGACAGAATTTGTGTAAAAGTCCACACCGCATACACAAAAAGTTCCTCAACTTTGGTGACCTTCAAGCTTCACAAAAGTATCCACCGAAGGCCCACCGGCTCAACTCAATGTGTTACTTTTAGTTAGGTCAGATTCAGACATTTGAAGAACATCTTTTAGTTGCTTGTATGCTGGGTGAACTGAATAAACACCATTGTTCTCATATGCCCTTGCAAGGACGTCTTCTCTTGTTATACCCTCTATCTTGTTATGCGTAATTGGTGTCTACTAGTACATCCATTGGCGCATAATTGTCGCGCGGTATTTGGGTGTTCCATTCTCTGCTGTGTGAAGAAATCAGATCAAGACACGTCAGATGCCAGGCAGTTTGGCATCGCTCAAGTCGACAAGTCCCGGAGTCAAATGGGACCAGTCAACCTCACGTAAGGTTGGTGCGCGGTCGTCGAAATATATGGACACAAAGCATCGGTCGTCGAAATATATGGACATAAAGCATCTCATCAAGGCTTCAGAACATGTGGATGACCGAACGGATGACGCAAGGGCACCGGGCACGGGCACAAATCTGGATCGACGAGTCAGAAAGAAACGGCCACCGGGTAGCAAAGCTCATCACGCCTGCACTGAACGGAGGACCGCCCCGCGCGCTCCGCCGCGTATAAATACAGCCACTCCCCTGCCCAGTCAGAAGCAGAGACCAAAGAGAGTGACACTCGACAGAGCAAGCCAGAGCATAGTCCAGAGAGCTAGCGAGTGACCGGAGCTGCCCATCCCATCGGCGGCACGCCGGCGACGAGAACGATCAGGCAGGCAAGATGGCGCATCAAGAAGCCGAGAAGCAGGCGATTCCGCTGATGACGCCGTACAAGATGGGGCAGTTCGAGCTCTCCCACCGGGTGGTGCTCGCGCCCCTGACGCGCTGCCGCTCCTACGGCAACGTGCCACAGCCGCACGCCGCCGTGTACTACTCCCAGCGCGCCACCAAGGGCGGCCTCCTCGTCGCCGAGGCCACAGGTGTCTCCGCCACCGCGCAGGGGTACCCGGCGAGGCATCTGGACGCAGGAGCACGTCGAGGCGTGGAAGCCCATCGTCGACGCCGTCCACCGCAAGGGCGCCTTCTTCTTCTGCCAGATTTGGCATGTCGGCCGGGTTTCTAGAAACGGTATCTTTCAGCTTCATAAGATCAGTGTATGAGTATCTTTAATTATCCATGTGATTGCTTGATCTACATCGAGGTGTTTGCTGATTTCTTTTGATCCGATTTGGCAGAGTTGCAGCCAAACGGGGAGGCACCAATCTCGAGCACGGACAAGCAGACATCGCCGGCAGCCGTGTCCAAAACAGAGTACTCCAAGCCACGCCGGCTGCGAACCGAGGAGATCCCAGGGATCGTCGACGACTTCAGGCGCGCGGCGCGGAACGCAATCGAGGTGGGGTTCGACGGCGTGGAGATCCACGGCGCGCACGGATACCTCCTGGAGCAGTTCATGAAGGACAGCGCCAACGACCGCGACGACGAGTACGGCGGCAGCCTCGAGAACCGGTGCCGCTTCGCCGTCGAGGTCGTCGACGCGATCGTCGACGAAGTGGGAGCGAACCGTGTGGGGATCAGGCTGTCGCCGTTCCTTGACTACAAGGACTGCGTGGACTCTGACCCCGTGGCGCTCGGCAGCTACATGATTCAGCAGCTCAACAAGCACCAAGGCTTCCTGTATTGTCACATGGTGGAGCCTCGGATGGCCATTGTCGATGGCCGTAGGGAGATTCCTCACAGGCTTCTGCCGTTCCGGGAGGCGTTCAATGGCACGTTCATCGCTGCTGGTGGGTATGATCGGGAGGAAGGTGACAAGGTGGTGCAGAAGGCTATACTGATCTCGTCGCATATGGGAGACTCTTCTTGGCTAACCCGGACTTGCCTAGGAGGTTTGAGTTGGGAGCGCCACTGAATGATTATGATCGCTCCACCTTCTATACGCAGGACCCTGTTATTGGCTACACGGACTATCCTTTTCTTGAAGAAGAGGGCATCAGCAATGAAGAGTCAGCTACTCAAGCTTGATCATGCTGTTTGCAGCACTAACAATTCATGCATCACGTGTTCATCATTGATTTCCTTAGCATAATCTTCATTGATTTTGTGGAAGATTTAGTATCTACTTGTGTTGTAGTTTCGTTCTGTACTATAACAACTCGCGTGGGGGGTGCACGAAATGCTCCGACTATATGAAGTTTTTTTTTAAAAAAAAATAATAGCAGAGTTACCGAAATTGAATATGGATATATCCAAAGTAAAATATAAACTATGCCATGAGCCTGATGGTAGCATGCCTTTTTCCTCAAGTTTAGGCGCAGGCACTGAGACACACTCTTAATGGAGACGATGATAAACGAGCTTTGTTATACTGCTTGAAAGGAACCTAGAGGAACTAAAAGGAACCAACTCAAAATTGTTTTATTGTAAAAAGGATATATTAGTCTTTTTATTATTCTATCATCGGTCCCCAACATCAGACGGAGGACTCCGTGCGGATTTCTGGCCGGCGGCCGGTGGCTCTGTGCTCCGCGTGGTGGCTGTGCTCCAGTGGTGGAACAACGACGGAATCTGATGCAGAAGCTGGGATTCGTTGAGGGGAAGGTGCTGATGGTGGACATCTCCTACTCTAGCGCATCATTGCGGTGACTCCGCTCGACAATGGCCGGCGTTGTGCTTTGCTCCGGCGAGCAATTGGAGGTGGCGGCGCTAGCTGCACAGGATATGGCGAGGCGAGGCCCAGGCAGCAGGGTGATGCATAAGGGGCAATTCTCGCTCGTTTTTTATGGGGCGCTGACGCCGAGGCTGGCGTGGTACGCACGCCAAGGATCGCCGCCGATGGCTCGTGTTGCGCGGCTGTCTGTCGATGCTTCCGTGGAGACGTGCTCGCGGCCAAGCTAAGGCTGACAACGAAGATGACGATCGAGGTGGGCCTTCCTGGCCCAGACTCCGCGATTGTCACGGACGCGGCTACCGCGCCGGACATCGTGACCGGTCCTATACGATCACCATCACCTGCTTCTCGGAGAAGAAGGCTGCTTGCGGCGAGTGCGTGCGCTCCGTCCAGTTCGCCAAGGTTCAGGCGGTCACCGGCCGGCCGGACGAGCGATCGTCGGACTTCCTCCGGCTCCTCAACAGCCAGGAGTTATCGGACGTGACGTACGCCGCCGATGGCACCACCTTCTCGGACTTACGAACTCGGAGCACCTCATCCTCCATCGCCTGGCGACGGAGCTCCGATCCAGTTACTCCCTCCAGACCGTTTTATAGGGCGTAATCCTATTTCTAGGAATCTAGCGAAATGTTAGGCGTGGCTAGTAACGATGTGCTTTTGAGTGGAATCAGTCAAGTCTGGCGCCAGATATCGATGTGTTTTTGCATTCGGAAGCGTCGCTGCATGCACACATGCAAAAGAAAACAAGGGGGCAATTAATTGGCTCGGTGCCGATTGAGACAGCTCCTTGGTACCTGAGATGTTCCACCGTGCGCCCAAAAAATCGGTCTGGAGGGAGTAGCAACAAATGACTAACATACCCTTTTAATTAGTTTTGTAAATGGTTCCTGGCCCACTAAATTTAGTTCCTAGCCCACAACTTTGGTTCCTCGTAATAAGTTCTTTTTAACTTTTAACCATTAGATCTAGGATAATGAACGGTTGTCATTATTTCCAAGCGCTGTAACAAACCTCCCAACGAAAATATACAGTTCAATAATTCTATCATGTTATACTACACACGGTGCATATACATGACTACGCATCCGAGTTGAGCTTGCTTGTACTCAAGCCCATTCCTTTCTCGTTCTACACATTCAGTTCATGGCGTTGGCATAGCATCAGAAATTTTGGGGATGCATCTATGTCTTAGGTCCGATAGTTCGGTTTTTGTCTCACCATGTCTTCTGAGTGGCACATGTTTGGTGAAATGCATCAGTTGAATAATTGCAGTAGAATGCATCGGTATCTTAAATAACCTATATGCATAGCTTCTTATGTTGAGGAGCAGAAAAAAGAGAGAAAATATATGTTGAGGAATGAGGAGCACAGGGGAGATGTATGAACTTTGCAATAGCCTCATCCGCACGTAATGGGTGTGTCTTTATGGAGGCACACTATATGAATTTGCTTGGTTTGGGCGAGAATCATGAATAACACAAAATTGTTTCTATGAGTGTCAGCTTATTCTTACTCATTTTAGCTGTGGATCCATTTCGCATATTTACTAATTTATGTAGGTTGCTGTATTATATTACCTCTATCTCAATTTATAAGTCGTTTGACTTTTTTTACCTCAACTTTGACCACTCGTCTTATTCAAAAAATTTATGCAAATATAGTTAAATTTAAGTCATTCTTGAAGAATATTCATTAGTAAAGCAAGTCATAATAAAAAAATTAATATTTCGCATAATTTTTTGAATAAGACGAATGGTCAAAGTTGGAGTCAGAAAATTCAAACGACTTATAAATTGAGATGGAGGGAGTATTAGATAATGTCTGAAGGAAGTCAACCTATGAAATGGTTCAAATAGTTTATTTCCGCTTGATGGTCTCTGTAGTCTGTATCATGTTATTACACTGCACGAAAAGAATGGACAAATAAATTGCTGGCATGGAGGATGGCGGGTCTATCAGCTCAAATTCACGTAATGTGATTGCCTATAGTCAAATTTTGTCAATTATAGATAGTAAGATTTTAGTAAGGGGAGTGGAGAAACAAATATGTGCTATGTCATTGTTGATGCTAAAATTATATTTCGTATTTTCACAGGAGTTTTTATGCTAAAAATTCTCACATGAACAAATTAGAGTTCAAGATAGTCTAGCTTTGGCACAAGAGTACAACAGAGATCATCTCAGTATTTTTCTAATAGACGGTAAAAGCTTGTGCTTTCCTAAATTTTTATTAGAAGCAAAAATAAAAGTGACCCAGTTTATAAGAAAAATCGGGCCCAAAAACCACACAACTTCGGTCCATTAACTGTACAACTAGGGAGGTGTCGGTACCATCCCACACAACTTTGGTCCATCGACCCTGCAAACCCCAAACAACTTCAATCCAAGGATCACAAAACTGAAAACGAGAGCCGGCGGGTTGGATTGGGATATCAACACACACCGCTCTAAGTTACTGAAACAACTCTGGCTAGCACTATCCTTTCTTTCGGTCGGATTGGGTCCTCGATATGAGCCTCAACTAAACTCTGCCCAGTCGGATTGGGTCATCTACATGAGCCTCCCAAACTCTGCCTACTCGGATTGGGACATCGACACGGGCAACCGTACCACAACAACTATTTTTTTTGTTTTTCTTTTATTCTTAAAGGAAAAAAAGAAAGGAAGATAAAGAACCACATCCTATCGATGGCTGCCCGCCCAAGCAACACACTAGGTTGGAATGCTTGATGTCACCTTCAAGAAGGTCACGGCATCAAAAGCACCACCGTTGCCAGCCCGAAGTGGGCTAGGTTTTCACCCGCCAAATGTAGCCGCATGAGATTGTGACTGAGGAGGCGTAGAAGGAACGACTCCAAGGAGGAAGCGCAGTTCGTAGGCGTTTCCGTCCAAGCTTTCGCCTTGACCTCAGCCCAGCCACCAACGGGAGAATGACGCTAGCCACAAATATGTGCCATATCGTTGTTGTGATGCTAAAATTATATTTCGTGTTTTCACAGAAGTTTTAGATGCTGTAGAATTCTCACATGAACAAAATTAGAGTTCAAGATAGTCTAGCTTTGGCACGAGAGTACAACAGAGATCATCCCAGTATTTACGAGATATATGATGCCATCTTGGGCATAAACTTGCAGGTGGTAATGGTATTATGGAAAAGATTGCTTTAACACGAAAAGATTTGCCACGCTTAACGTCTTATTCCTGCAGCTACTAAACTTTACGACAACGGACGGTACTAGTGCAGTAGTGCTATCAACTGCAGGTGCTGCACGCGCACAGATGCACAGATGATCCGCGACGATGATCTCCACGGGTGCCATTACGTACTAGCTGCGTCACGTTGTTGGTCAAGCAGTCCACATCGTGGTGGCGGCTTTGTTGGTCAAGCAGTACTGAAGTGCATGATGAAAACGGTGACGTCTGCCGACGATGGGGTCGATGCAAAAAAAGTAGACGAAAGCAAAAAAAGAAACCGCAGGAAGGTTCCAAAGCCAACACTAGCCATCGCCCACTCCAAAACCTATATATTCCCGTCGAAAGAGGCAGATCAGACTCAGAGCAGAGCAAAACCAAAGAGCTCACAAGCAAGAAATAGAGCAAAGCCAAGCCAGTAGGTACTAGGTAGACAAGGTAGTGGTTCCCTTTCTGCAAGATGGTGCGCCAAGAGGTGATCCCGCTGATGACCCCGCACAAGATGGGTCAGTTCGACCTCTCCCACCGCGTGGTGCTCGCGCCCATGACGCGGTGCCGTTCCTACGGCTACGTGCCGCAGCCGCACAACGCCCTGTACTACTCCCAGCGCGCCACCAGTGGCGGCCTCCTCATCTCCGAGGGCACCGGCGTCTCCGCCACCGCGCAGGGCTTCCCGGGCTCCCCCGGCATCTGGACGCCCGAGCAGGTCGATGCCTGGAAGCCCGTCGTCGACGTCGTCCACCGCAAGGGCGCCCTCTTCTTCTGCCAGATCGCCCATGTCGGAAGGGTCTCAACCAACGGTGCGTCCCACACGATTACTACGAAGGCAAAGATTAGCGTATTTCACTTCCACCATCAGCTCAGTTGTTGATCGACCTTGTGCTAATTATGTATGAACCAATTGGCAGATTTCCAGCCAGATGGGCAAGCACCAATCTCGAGCACAGACAGGCAACTCCCCCCGGACGCCGAGTCCGGCACGGTGTACTCCAAGCCACGCCGGCTGGGGACAGACGAGATCGCGGGGGTCGTCAACGACTTCAGGCGCGCCGCACGGAACGCGATCGAGGCCGGGTTCAACGGCGTGGAGATCCACGGCGCGCACGGGTTCCTCTTCGAGCAGTTCATGAAGGACGGCGCCAACGACCGGGACGACGAGTACGGTGGGAGCCTCGAGAACCGGTGCCGCTTCGCCGTCGAGGTGATCGACGCCGTCGTCGGCGAGGTCGGCGCGCACCGCGTCGGCATCAGGCTGTCTCCCTTCGCTGACTACATGGAGTGCGTGGACTCCGACCCGGTGGCGCTTGGCCACTACATGGTTCAGCAGCTCAATAGGCACGAGGGGTTCCTTTACTGTCACATGGTGGAGCCACGGATGGCCATTGTTGATGGACGCAGGCAGATCCCTCACAGGCTCCTGCCGTTCCGGAAGGCGTTCAATGGCACGTTCATAGCTGCTGGTGGGTATGATAGGGAGGAAGGCAACAAAGCAGTGGCGGATGGCTATACCGACCTCATCGCGTATGGGAGGATATTTTTGGCTAACCCGGATCTTCCTAGGAGGTTTGAGATGGATGCGCCATTGAACAAGTATGATCGTTCTACATTTTACACGCAGGACCCTGTTGTTGGGTACACGGATTACCCTTTTCATGAAGACGACAGCAACAACGACGCGTCAAATGCTCAAACTTAGTCATGTAGTTGTTCATGGATTTAATGAGAATTAACAATCTGCAAGATCCATTCATTGTTGATTTTTTGTAGTAGATGCAGTATATATGTGTTGTTTTTGTTTCATTGCGTACAAGTGTGAGGTGAAGATCCATGGAGGTCTTCGCAAGGGGTGGATGGAAATTTAATAATAGACTTTGTCCTTAATTTTTGTTCCTCTGATCTTAGCTAGGGAGCTGAAGAAATGTATTAAGGTTAACATTATACGCCGAGGCGGGAAATATTTCCATTTTCTAAAAAAATAAATGTTTATCTTGGAAAAAATAATTTGTTTTCATGAAAATGACAACAACAATGACAAATCAGCTACCCTAGCGGCAGCGTAATATAAGGGGTTTGCTAAGGTACTCCCAAATGACTATAGAAGGAAAGTCTAAGGAGATATTACCTCCTATGAAGTAATATGTTATTTATATTTTTAAATCCAAAAAATATGGAAAATATCTTCTTATTAGATCTAACTTGATTGAGTTAGATGCAACTTTCCTTTTGTTTTGCTCTCATGGATTTGCACAGATCTGTTGAACAAAAAAAAATGTATTGCTCTTCACGTGTCAAGTGACATAAAAAAATGTGACATGGTTTGTTAAATGTGATATGGTACCATGGTAGCACTTGACCCATTATATTTTCTCTTAATGTGACATGGGTGGGTGGTAATAATTCTTTTCACAACGTGTTATGGAGTAGTTATAATATTTTATTTCTTAACGTGTCATAGGTGTGGTGTAATTTTTATTTCTGGTGGCATGACATAGGTGAGTTGTAATATTTTTTCTAACATGAAATTTGTGAGCCATAACATTATTTTTCTAATGTGACATGATATTCAAATACTGAACCCATTTTCAAAAAAAAAAATACTAACCTCGTTGATCCCAAATCTGTGGTACATGGAAATAGATTGCATGCACACATGCAGATGAGTTCTTCCTAGAGGCAAGTGGCGGTTGTTTCCTTTTTTTGTCTTTTTAATTGTTTTCTCATATAATATTCAAGGGCTGAGATCTATTTGAAATCTTACCTTCTAGGTGGTAATTGGGTGGTAATTGGAATACCTTAGCATTGCCCGTAATATAATCACACTGGTCATCAACCTGAGCATGACTAGTAAGTGAATGCAACACGCGTGCTTCATTATTTTTCACCATTTTTGACGGCTTTTTAATGGTTCTAATAAGGACAGAGCCACAGAGGTAATACATTGTTTCATCATTTCATCTGTACTAATAGGGGGAAGAAATAAACCGACCCACCCTCAACTCTAGCGAAGGTGCAGCCGACAGGAATATGGCTAGCTCCCACTCTGAAGAGCTACAGTACGTAACTATCTGAGCTGACTCACGCTCCCCAGTTCCCTAATAATGCATAATGGTTTCAATTTGGCAAACGAAACTGGGTGCAATAGTGTCAAAACCAAAGCTGATGCTATAAAAATTATAAACATGTGGATATAGGGTCATATATGCATGCATGGAACCAAGCAACGGCGATCATCATGGAATGCTCGGAGATAAAAAAAAGATGACAGGGAGAGTCCAATATTAATTTACCATTGTCCACGAGAACCAAATGACACAGCTCATGATATTGCTAGATTTTGTTTTATGCATAAGATTGTGTGTAATTAGGTCCTCCGATTTTATTATTGTTAGTATGATCATGGATGATATAACTATTTTTTTATAATGACTAAAGTCATCATGATGGACTTTTCTCCAAAAAAAATATGGATACAAGTTTAGGGTAACAATTAGTAGTAAATTAGATATGTACCATTCAAAGATCACAAAGCTGGATACAAATCATCGTGAGTTCGTGACCCACATGTCAATTCTTCACATGTGAACCCCACATGTAACTGAGATAGCCAACTTTGTGATCTTTTAATCGTACATATCCAAAATGCTACATGCACGATGTGTGTTTGGGTGGGGGGTGTTGGAGCATTCTCTATCAAGTCTTGGGCCTCTAGACCGTTCTCTTTGAGTTTGGGTACGTACAATGGTACCTCTTCATGATATCTTATACAAGTTGGCTGATGCTAGAAGGCAAACGATAGCTATCTGTCATTCACTTGATCACTTGGGCACTTGGCACAAGAGGAAATATGAAAACATGTACGCGCTGTAACCGTAAGTATTTGAGATGCACTAGGTGGTTATCTGAAAACTTTCGTAACTTACAGATGGGTTTTTCGCTGGAGTATTTGGCTAAGAACGGATTTACTCTCTATTAGTACAGAAATTTAATCTTAGCTGCAGATTTTAAAATTAGTCAGGTTTTATGGGCCCCTAAAACATTATCGTGTTTGATAGGACTCCTTGAAAGACGATGGAAAAATATTTGGCAATGAAATATATTGTGACACTGTGCTACGAGATAAAGCGCTCATTTTCAAACAAGTGACGAAACGCTATACATCAGATGAGCTCATTTCTGGGTCCCTCATCAATTCATCACTCATGACGTACTAGTGTCTCGTGACGTCACCTCTAGCTCATGGTGATGGGCACCGGGTGTCAGCATATACAATGTACCACCTATACGAGCGTAAAAAAGAGATGTTAAGTTAAAAAAGTATTTTTTACTTATTCATCCCCTCACATAACAGCTTCCTCAAAAATTCCTTTTCCACCTTTCCTATTTATCCCCCTCACATAACACGCTTCCGAAGAAAAAAAATACTATTCATCCCCATGGCTGCTATTGGTTACACGACAGAGACCAAACGATATCGTTGGCGACGTCATCGAAGCCAAAGGCGGACCAGTCAAAAAGGAGAAAGCTGGCAAAATTAATATAATGATATTTCTTTTGTACCATATTAGTATTATTTTATATAAATTTAATCAAATTTAAAGTTGTTTGGTCCTCGGAAAACGAGAGTTACCTTCTTTCCTCGACGGAGGGAGTATTTCCGAGAGACTTGGTCGGTGTGTATCTTGAGGCCAGTGACATCTGTACCCAACGAGTTTACGTTTTCAATCACAAGCTAAAATTGCCAACGCTATGTAATATCACGGCTTCGCTCAACCGATGTTATATTTGATAAAGAATCAACCAAGCATACATTCTTTAATGAATAATATAATACGTACAGCTACTGAACATGTGTTAGAAACTATTTAGTGTTATAAAACAAATTGGGGCCTTGCACTACGAAATGTTTTGACGCAGTTCATATAAAGTAACTATTTTCAAACAAATGAAGCATCATACATGAGGGAATGACCGATGAGGACGTAACGTACTATAAGTCGGTATGGACATAAATTTTTCTGAAATCTGGACATCTGAAATGCGCTCTTTTTGTTGTGTTCTAAGCTCCCTCAATTTCTCTCTTTCAGAGATCTATTCAACTGTATAATACTGAAATTTAGCAATACCATTCTCAAACTCGCAGGAAATGTTCTTCAATACTGGGTCCGTCACCAATACTACCACGCGATGATTGAAAAAAAATTATCTCTACGGCTACGATTTCTCGTGTACTAGTGACGTCACCTCTGGCTCATGATGATGGCTGCCAGAGCAAGCAGTTACCACACGTGCGGGCGTGCGGTTTGTCTGGCTGCATACGACGTCATCAGCAAAGAAGCGTTATGTACTAGTTACGTCATGGTGTCGTTGGTGCGCGAAGGAGACAAAAGACATCGTGTGGCTGGCTGGCTGGCTGCTAAGCCCCACGACTTTGACAGTAAGACCAAACGGATGACGGAGACGGTGACGACTGGCCAGGACCCAGGATAGGGAGGCAAGACAAAGGAAACGGCATCTGGAGTTCAGGACTCACGACTCAAGGAAGATGGAAACCCGTCGCGCGGCATGCGCCACTACATATGGTCCAACCCCGACACCTATAAATACTTCTGCACCCGGCCTGGTTGGACACACAGACACCACATACACATTGCAGAGCAAACGAGCAAAGCGAAGCAGAGCTAGAACCGAGCCCAAGAGCAAGCATTTTTCATTCCTGCCAATCCCGACCCGAGACGGATCGAGAGGCTTTTACAAGCTAGATGGCGAAACAAGAGGCGATGCCGCTGCTGACACCGTTCAAGATGGGGCAGTTCGAGCTCTCCCACCGAGTGGTGCTCGCGCCCTTGACCCGGTGCCGCTCCTACGGCAACGTGCCACAGCCGCACGCCGCCGTGTACTACTCGCAGCGCGCCACCAGGGGCGGCCTCCTCATCACGGAGGCCACGGGCGTCTCCGCCACCGCGCAGGGGTACCCGGAGACCCCCGGCATCTGGACGCAGGAGCAGGTCGAGGCGTGGAAGCCCATCGTCGACGCCGTCCACCGCAAGGGCGCCCTCTTCTTCTGCCAGATGTGGCACGTCGGCAGGGTCTCCACTAACGGTACGTGCCTTGCTTACTACAAGCACAAATGGTCTATCAACGAACCAATGTATGCTTTTATTGAATGAACGGTTTGACTTGCTGCTAAACTTGTGTGAATAACCATTGTGAATTTGTGAACCGATCGAACGGCAGATTTCCAGCCTGACGGACAGGCGCCCATCTCAAGCACGGACAAGCAAATCTCCCCGGACGCCGAGCCCGGCATGGTGTACTCCAAGCCACGGCGTCTGCGGGTGGACGAGATCCCCGGGATCGTCGACGACTTCAGGCGCGCCGCGCGGAACGCCATCGAAGCCGGGTTTGATGGCGTGGAGATCCATGGCGCCAACGGGTACCTCCTCGAGCAGTTCATGAAGGACGGCGCCAACGACCGAGACGACGAGTACGGCGGGAGCCTCGAGAACCGGTGCCGCTTCGCGGTGGAGGTGGTCGACGCCGTGGTTCGCGAGGTGGGCGCGGATCGTGTGGGGATTAGGTTGTCGCCGTTTCTTGACTACATGGACTGTGTGGATTCTAACCCGGTGGCGCTTGCCGACTACATGGTGCGGCAGCTGAACAAACATGAGGGGTTTCTCTATTGTCATATGGTGGAGCCTCGGATGGCCATTGTTGATGGCCGCAGACAGATTCAGCATGGACTCTTACCATTCAGGAAGGTGTTCAATGGCGTGTTCATCGCCGCCGGAGGGTATGATCGGGAGGAAGGCAACAAGGTGGTGAGTGAGGGCTACACTGATCTCGTGGCTTATGGGAGGCTTTTCTTAGCCAACCCAGACCTGCCCAAAAGGTTTGAGATTGGCGCGCCACTGAACAAGTATGATCGTTCCACCTTCTATACTCAAGACCCTGTTGTTGGCTATACGGACTATCCGTTCCTTGGCGAGGAGAACAATGACATAACTCCAAATGATGCTTATTAATCACCCCCTTTCAGTTATTCAGTTGTGTAATAATGTGCTTCGTTCTTGCAAGACACAAGTTTGATCACGGTTTCATCATTGTTTTTTTTTCTGTTATTGGGGTTGTATCCAGAATAAAATTTCGACTGGCTTAGAACATATATACCTCTTTGTTCCTTTACATATTTTTGGTCGCTGTTGTGATTGAATTTGATGAGCATGTGCTTGCAAATATTGTTCTAGCTAAGGTCAGCATTTCAATTAAAGGAAATGGTTGGTTAGTTGAGGAAGCATTCGCAATTATTTGACTCAATGAATACAGTTTGGATCGAATCAAAGTCACATAATCGCTGTGGGGGCTTAGATCTGGAGGAAAGCAATAAAGTAGTGGCGAATGGTTATACTGATCTCGTTGCTTATGGGAGCTAATCCAGATCTGCCTAAGGGCATGTACAACAATTTAGATAGCTGCTGTTTTTTTGTCCCATAGAGACAGCTCAACAGACAGCGTGTACAACAGTTTAGGCAGCAGCTGTCTGCAAGAGTATTATATCTCTTGGCACGTAAATCATGGTGATCTTATACAACTTGATCTTTATAGTTATTTTGATGTCACTATGCAAGTTTTAAATCTAGAAGTAGAACCTTTTAAACCAATACTTCTATTTAACAAAAACATAAAATAAAATTTAACAAAGATATATCTGTTGACCAGAAACAATATTGACCATGAACAAGCATGAGCACAGTAGCTGCTGCTGGTCTCGGTAGGACAACTGCTGCCATGTAGGGCTGCAAGAAAAGTTCGAGCTCGACGAGCTCCTCGAGCTCGGCTCGACAAAGGCTCGATTCGAGCTCGGCTCGAGCTGAGTTTCGAGCCGAGCTCGAGCTGCACCCTAGGCTCGTGAGCCTTAACGAGCTGACACCGTTCAAGATGGGGCAGTTCGAGCTCGCCTAAATTTTCCCTGTCCCGCCTTTGCTTCCATGGTCCCGCCCTTTTCCCCCCTCCAGTCCTTCCGAATGCAGGTCAAAAAGCCTGTCGTTCTCCACTCCCCATGTGCCCGACGCACAATCGACCAAGCACCTGCTCTTCTCCAACCCCACCCGGCTACAGAACTTCGTTTCACCCAGCTGTTAGCAGCCGGCCACCGTCCGTCGGGCCATCTGCTCCACTGCTGCTGGCCTCGTTTCGCACATGGCACACCTGGACTGCTGCAGATCTAGCTCTCCGTAAGCCACTGCACATCCCAAGCAACGAAGAGATGAGAAGACGACGGGCAAGACCATTCTAATCTCTCATCCACAGGCCTTCTCTCCCCAGCTAAAGGTACTTTCTTGTGACATTTTTTTTGGATCTCGTGACTGAAAAATAACTATGCTATTTTGTAGTTAGATGCAAATGTTGTCTTAATCTCTCCTAATAGTAAGACTACTTTACATATTTCTTCTTGGGTTTGTGTCTATTCTAAAATTATGTTACTTGTACAGATGTCTCAAGTTCAACAGTCAACAGCGCAGTCTGTTGAGATTGTGTCACCACCTTCTGAAAATGATGGCACGGGAACAGTGGTACCAGGGCAAGGCGAACAAGAAGGCCAACAATCACAAAAGCAAACTAGGAAAAGGAAGTCTGCAGTATGGAATTTTTTTTGAGGAGGTTCAGGTTCCATCAAAGAAAAAAAGAGGAGAGATGGAGGTCAAGGTGAAGTGCAAGGCTTGTGGAACTTTGCTGACCAAGAACAAAAGTAGTACTACATCACATTGGCAGCGACATCTAGATCAGTGTGAGAAGGAGCAGAAATCGAAGATTCAAACAACCATAAATTTCCCAGGTACCGAAGGTGAAGGTGGTATTGAGGGTGATCTTCCTGCTCTTTCTGTCCCTGGTTTCTATGACCCTGCAAAAATTCGTGAACTTATTTGCAAGATGATAATTGTTCATGAGTTGCCATTCATCATAGTGGAGTATACTTGGTTCAATGTTTTGCGGAAAGCACTTAATTCTTCTTACAAAAAAGTCTCTAGAGCAACTATTAGAAATAATTGCATGAAGCTTTATGGATCTGAAAAAGAATTGTTGAGGAAGAGCTTGAAGAATGTCAATAGGATAAGCCTGACATGTGATCTTTGGACCTCTAAGCAAACAATATGTTATATGAGCCTAGTTGCCCACTACATAGATGCAAATTGGACAATGCACTGCCGTGTTATCAACTTCATGGAGTTGGACCCTCCCTACAGTGGTGTAGTTATAAGTAATGCCATTTCTGATTGCTTGGCTTCATGGAAAATTGAGGACAAGATTGCAAGTATCACATTTGATAACGCCTCGAATAATGATACTAGTGTCAAGTTGTTGCATGCAAAGTTTGCTAGTCGAGGTGCACTTTGGTTTGAAGGAAAGTTCCTTCATAATCGTTGTTGTGCTCACATTTTGAACCTGGTTGTCCAAGACGGTCTCCAAGTTATCCAGTCATTGATTGATAAGGTCAGGGAGACTATCAAGTCCATCAAGAAATCCAATAGCCGGTCATACAAGTTTAATGCTGATATTGATTCTCTTAACCTTGAACGACGCAAGAAGCTATCTCTTGATGTCTGCACCAGATGGGGTTCAACATTCAAAATGCTAGAGTCTGCTTTTTATTACAGAACTGCAATTGAGGTTTATGCTGCTGGAGATGCCAACTATAAGTGGCAGCCAACTAATGAGGAATGGGAGTTGTATAAAAAAGTCAATACAGTGTTGGGTGTTCTTCACTTAGCTACAGAAGAATTTTCTGGTTCAAGATACCCTACATCTAATCTGTTTTATCCCCATATTGTCAATGTAAAGAGGGTTCTGCATGAACTGAAACAGTCCAAGGAAGTATTGCTGCAAAAAATGGCTAATGCAATGATAGATAAGTTTGAAAAGTATTGGGGCCCACAATGCAACACTTTGTTTGCAATTGCTACAATTCTAGACCCAAGGTTCAAGATGGGCATGATCAAATTCACCTTTCCTTTTCTGTACTCAGAAGTAGAACTCCCTGGACAACTTGCAACTGTGGAATCTACGTTGGCTGAATTATATGGCATTTATGAAAATGAGTATAACCAAATGTCAAAGTTGAAAAACAATGAGTCCACTTCTGAATGTGCCAGTGATTCATGCAGTACTAGTACTGTTTTCTCTAGTGCCAGTGAGTACCAACAATATTTGAAATCCCAGAATGTTAATCATCCTTCAAAGTCTGATTTGAGGAAGTACTTGGAGGATCCTGTTGAATAGATACCTGCTGAAAAATTTGATGTGCTTTAGTGGTGGAGGTTGAATGAAATGAAGTATCCAGTAGTAGCTAAGATGGCCAAAGATGTTCTCACTATTCCCATTACAACAGTCTCATCTGAATCTTCATTTAGCTCTGGAGGTCGTCTGATTGATGAATATCGTAGTTCTTTGCTCCCATCGACAGTGCAAGCTTTGGTGTGTACATCAAGTTGGATTAGAGGTGGCAACCACAAGCTGCCAGATTTGGTGAGCACTATAAAGATAGATGTTTCTGTTTTCTTGGACTAAAAATAATTGAAATTTACATCTAATATTTTTATTTATTTTTTTCTTATTCCATAGGAGGAGGATGCTAACTCTATCCATTTGCAATCAACTCAAGATATTCCAGCCATCTCGATAGTTGGCAGTAACTAGTTAATCCATGTGGTGATGCCTGACAGGGAAGACATATTTTGTAGCTTGACAGGGTAGCGACTAGTGAGTGGTGACTAGTTGGCTGACAAGTTAGAAGCTCGTTAATCTTTTGGTGGCTTCTGTATGAAACCTCTTTTGTTGAACTCAGACCTGTCTAATGCCTAGCTGTACAAAGCAATATATTTTGTGACCTGTCAACTGTCCTGTAATATATTTAAGCCTACAAGACTACTTGCTATTATGTAAAAATAGTGACTCTTTATTTACTTGCAACCGCATTACTACACCTGAAATCTGTACATACTTGCATTCTTCTGGAGCAAACATGCATTAGCGAGCTTGCTCGAGCCGAGCTCGAGCTTTATCGGGCTTAAGTTGAGCCGAGTTCGAGCCTGTGAACAAGCTCGGTTGAATCTCAGGCTCGGCTCGAGCTCGGCTCGAGCTTGTCCCGAGCCCGAGCTTGAGGCTGCAAGCTCGCTCGAGCTCGGCTCGTTTGCAGCCCTACTGCCATGTCTCGTCGGTGTCCTGCCATTAACCAAAAAAAAAGCTACATTTTCTGCCTGTTGCTGCGTCTCCGGCCATTGCTTGTTTGCTTTTCTTCTAGGCCTTCTCCAATGGCTATATCTTGACTAGCTCTTAAATTGTTTAATCGATGAACAGTGTCAAAACAGTACAAAAGTGAGTTGGCTCTTTGTAAATGAGTTGGCTCTTTGCTAGCTCTTAGCTGTCTTTTATGCATTGAAGAGTACACAAGTGATGTGACCGGCTCTTGTCTTGGCTTCATGAAGAGCCGGTCACATCAACTTTGCACTGTTCAAAGAGCCAAAAGATGGCTAAGAGCTAGCAAAGAGTCAAGAGCTAGCTCTTAGCCAACTGGTATTGTTTTTGTAATTTTTATCGATTAAACAATTAAGAGCTAACTCTCGGTGGAGAAAGCCTTACCCACACGCAGAGCAGAGCAGAGCAGTTGGATGCGTCACAGCCGCAGCATATCGAGGCTTCGAGAGCTTGGCCATCTGCTGACAAAGTGCCTAGGGCCACGAGCATATGCCGTAGACGAGTGAAACGACAGCCAGACCTCGGCGACGCGCACGCGAGGGGCCTTCTGCAAAATTGCGCTTGCATGGCGACGGCAACCAATAACCGTTGTACGTGCCCTAAGCGGTTCGAGCTAGGCGCGCCAATGAACAAGTATGACCGTTCCACCTTCTAAACACAAGACCCTGTTATTGGCTACACAGACTATCCTTTTCTTTTGACACAGATTACGATGACTAGGTTGCTCATGCTTCATCGTGCACTTCAGTGCGTAGTTTTGCACTTGATTTCCTTTTTTTAAAACAAAAATAATTAATGTGCATGATTCATGCAATGCATGATGTTGATATGTGTACATGATTTTGTAGCATTGTTTTTTGTTTTACTCTTTGATATTGTGCAAAGAAATGATGTATGTGCTCAAATAAATTATTGACGATACGAGCATGCATGTATGAAGAAGAAGAGGACATTGTCTGCATTTGAACATCAGATTTTCTCATAATTGAAAAAGGAAATGGTTTGTGAACTGCTCCCTCCGTCCCTAAAGAGTGTCGCCGTTGGTGTACGTGCCACAAGTTTGACTCGATTTGTAAAAAATACGTGCAACATTTAAGTCTCCAAATAATTTTAATTTTTATAAAAAACTAGATTTAAATATCTATCTAATAGTATTCATGTTATACGTAAATTTTATAATATTTTTATATATAATTGACCGTAGATTTTCTCGGGAAGTGAGAAAGACACTCGTTTAGGGGCGGAGGGAGTACTACTAGTAATCATTTCCCTTGAGTTCCATAATTCATTCAATTTGGATATGTTGAGTTGTGTTTCAATATCGGTTGCACATTAAAATGTCGACTTCTGAGTTCTGACAGAGCGTAGCCGAGGCCCTGTGAAGTTCAGTTTTGGATCTCACTATATCTAATGATCCTCTATCTCAATTAGGGCTACTCTTTTCTGTATGCTCTCTGATAGCATATGTAGGTTGGAGTCTCAACTTGGGACTGAGATCCTTTACGGTAGTTGTAGAGCTTATTTTAGTCACTGACACATAGGGCACAACCACGTGTTAGTGACCAAGTGAAGGTGGTGGCCGGAAACTAAAACAACGATAGGCCGTTGTACACCCCGCGAGCGGTCGACACATAATCACGTGGATGAGCGGAGCGAAGGGCCGCAGCACGCAGGGTCAGGAGCAGGGGATCTCCACGCCACCGCGGGGCGAAGGAGCAGGAGGGCAGCGGCGTGGATCCACGGCGGCGCGTGTGTGCGAGCTTCGTGGCGGCACGGAGCGGATGGTCTTTTTTTTTGTTGTAGCTTTTTTCAAAAGTTTTTTTACAAAATTATTTCAAACATTTTTCATCAAATTTTCCATGAAAGATTTCGTGAAAAGTTTCCCCAACAACTTTTCTCTGGATTTTTTCATCAAAGTTCCTCTTAAAACTTCCTTGAAAAGTTTCTCAAAAAAAAAATTCTTCAAAAAATACAGAAAAGTTTCTCCAACATTTTTTTCATGTTCTTTATAAACTTTTTTTTATGAAAAAAGTTTTTTAAAATTTTTAGGTATAATTGTTTTTACTATAAATAGAATGTTTGTTTTTGTCTTTTTCCTGTCCGAAATGGACCGCTCGGGTGGTGCTCTGGCGGCTGACCGCTATTCTGCACTGCCCATCCCATAAGAGGAACCATGCATGCCTTTGACCCAGCTTCTCTAGCAAAGTAAAAAAGAAAAAGGAACAACATCGTCCTTTTCCATCCATTTTTTTTGGCATCACCATTCACCTTGATCGAGTGGGTGTATCCATGGATGTTCAGGGGAAGAGAACGGCCCCGTTTGGAACAGATTGTGGGCAGCTTATATTGAATTTAATCCGATTATGGAGCCAAACGGATCGATTCCTAACGCGCTTACTACCGACGCGATTTTCTCCGAAGCCCCTTTTTGCCTATAACGCAGAAGCGACTCGCACCCTCGATACTCCCAGATGCGGTCGATTCCCCCGCGTCCCCGCCTCGCTCTGCCGCCGGACCAGCCTCCCACACCTCCGATCTCGAGCTCCGCCGCCGGCCTCGCCTCTCCCTACTCCGGTCCAACCTCCGCCTCCTCCGCCACGACCTCGAGCCGCCGGAGCCCCGAGTCGGAGGAGCAGGCGCGTCTGTACGCGAGGAGCGCGGCGGCCGGTGAAGCCATGGGTGAGCAGCGCGCGGCTCATGTCATCGTCCCCGTGCTCCGCTCCGCGAGGAGCGACGGCCGGTGAAGGACATGGGCGAGCTGTGCAGCTGTGTGGGAGCTTGCCTGTGGGTGTAGAGTCCTTATGGACCAAACAACCCTGGCGGGCCATCCTATGGGCCGGCCCAAGTACAAGACTTGACGTACAAGACAAGGGTTAGTCCTAGTCGGTTAGGATAAGTTGTATTAGGAAATTGGAGATAAACTTGTAAAAGTTTCCTAACCTTATATGGTTTCCATGTAACCCTATCCCCCGACATATATAAGGGGAGATAGGGACCCCATTCATCGCATCTCATCTATACAAGATACATCATACAGGACGTAGGGTATTACGCACTTTGCGGCCCGAACCTGTCTAAAATCGTCTCTTGTCACCTTCGGCTCTAGATTCTCGACGACTTCTCCCTAAACCCTTCTCTCGGGGCATCCCCTTGAGAACCTAGTCAGCATAAATCGCCGACACTTTGGCGCGTCCGTGGGATCTACTCGTCGAGAACTCATTAAAGAATCGATGGCATCCTTCAGCGCCTCCATCGTCACCAAGTTCGAAGCAGGCACTACGTTCATCTTTGGTTCCTGGCTTTGCATCGCAAACCAGGACGGCATGCTCCAACATGAACTGCGCAACGAGGCGGTTGCGTCAGCTCTGCCACCCGCGCAGATCACGCCGCGAGCATCGCGGTAAACTCCAAATTCCGACACGATATTCGGATCGTATCCTACTCGGAGGAGTACATGGCGCCCGAAGCAGATTCAAGCTCGGGCCAACCACGTCGACCCAGCCCCTGTCAAGCGGCAGGGATCCACGTGTCCACGACTCCCTGGCGGACTCCAGATCACCTCCGACTTCCACCAGGGTTCAACCATCAGGACCGTGACAACAACCCCACGGGCACCCAGGAACTCCAATTCCAGTTCCCGTGGGACGAAGACTTCACCGCGTAGATCGCGCGCGCCTCAGTTTTCCTTCGGGTTAACAAACTCAGCCGTGACCTACCAGAAGCGCCCGACGATGAAGCTTCATCAACCTCGCCAGGCCAACACAGATCTTGTCATGACCACAACTCCCTCGGGGGTTATCGTCCATTGGCCTGACATGGATCCTGTTGTTGCTCTCCACGAAGCAAATGTACCCTCCACGGTACAGGATATTCTCCCTCTGCTTCCCTTCTAGGAAGGCAAAAGACTTTCTGTTATCACAGATAACAGACAAACCGGGCCTAACAACCCCGGTCGTTAGTCCTGTGTCATCCTGAACGACCACAGCGACGACGAAGTTGTCTCCAACGACGCCCCGACCGTCGATGGAGAAACAGACGGAGACCGAAAGCTCCGTATCGAGCACAACCGCAACCGTGCCCTCAGACGTCGCCACATTCGGATGAAAAATCTCAATGGGGAGTTCGACAAAGAAGGCATATTCAAATCGCCTGCGTCCAACATCATGTTCGTGGTTAGCGTCTTCGAGGGGTTCCAAGCTACCCCTGATATCAACCTCGGCAAGGCTCGCCTAGAAGCCGCGGCGGTCATGGTCGATCGCCTGGACGGTGTCCGCTCCGCCTCCAAGACCAAGAGTTCTTCACACCACCTAACACCGCCAGCTCGGCGTCAGAGCAGCCATTACGGGAGCTCCGCCGCAAAAACAAAGGACACCCCCAGGCCTCGTGAGGAACCCCCCAGGCCTCACAGGGAACCTCCCAGACGTCGCGAAGAACCCCGTCCGGCTCGCTCTCACATCGCCCAGGACGATGCCCGCAATGAGATCATCCGGATCCGGGAGGGGAGAACTACATCCCATGTCGCGGATTCTGCGGGGAGATATGACATCCCCAATCCCGACGCCCTGCCATGCTATACACGCGCCATCTGCGTCAGCTCCTTCCCTCGAAAGTTCAGGCCGTCAGGCGTCATCAACTTCGACGGAAAGCAAGACCCCAACATCTGGCTGCGAAGATACTCCTCGGCAATTGAGGCCGCGGGAGGCGACGACATCTCCAAGATGTTGTACTTTCCTGTCGCCATGGAACAAGGCCCACTCACCTGGCTTGAATCCCTTCGCCCAAACTCCATCGACAGCTGGCACGCGCTCAAGAAGGCTTTCGTCTCCAACTACCAGGGTTCTTTCGAGCGCGCTGGCAGCAAATATGAACTTCGAGCGTGCAAGCAGAAGCCAGACGAGTCCCTGCGCGACTACAATCGGCGATTCTTTGCCATAAAAGCATCTTGCGTCCCCATCCCGGACTTGGAGGTCATTGACTACTTTCAAGAGGGGATGACCGATCGTAATCTCTTTTGGGACTTCGGTCACAATCGTCCCCACGACCTAGAGGAATTTCGTGCGATGGTTGCCAACTGGATGGACACCGATGATCAAAAGAGGGAGCGGTATGGCAAACGCCCCGTCAACAAGGATCAGCCATGCGACTCCTTCAAGCGCAACGGCAACAACCCACGGAAGCGACCAAACAACACGGTCGCAACCGTCCAGACCGTTCGCGCCGCTCAGTCTCCACAACAAAGAAGGGAAGAATTCAACAGACTTCTCAAGAAGCGCTGTCCGTACCATCCAGATAGATAGCACACCATGGACGAATGCTGGCTCCTACTGGAAACATTCAGCAAGCCCACCAAGAAAAAGAAGACGGATGGAGACAGAGAAGACAAGCACGACAAGGGAGATGGCGGTTTCCCAGACGTCACGAACACTGTCAATGTCATCTTCGGAGGCATGGCAGTCAGCGACACCTCGCACAATCGCAAAAACGCACGGCGCAAGGCCTATGCAGCAGAACCAGCGGTGGTCACACCCCTGCGGTGGTCAGACACCCCCATCACTTGGTCCAGAGAAGATCAATGGGCTGAGATCGCCTGTCCCGGGCGATATCCTCTCGTCCTAGAAACCGTGGTGGCGAATAGCAAGTTCACCAAGGTCTTGATCGATGGAGGCAGTGGGCTCAACCTCATCTTCGCCAAGACTCTGAAGCATATGGGGCTCGACACAAGCAAGTTGCAGCCAGCCGATACCCCCTTCTAGGCATTGTACCCGGGAAGGCCGCGATCCCCCTTGGGCAAATCACTTTGCCCGTCACGTACGGTACCGTATCCAACTACCGTACCGAATTCATCAAGTTCGAAGTTGCGGACTTCGAAACATCATACCACACCATCCTCGGGCGTCCAGCGCTGGCCAAATTCATGGCCATCCCTCGTTACACGTACCTGGTGTTGAAGATGCCAGGACCTCACGGTGTTCTTTCCCTTTGCGGTGACATCAAGCGCTCCTACGTCTGCGACAAAGAGGCAGTGGAGTGCGTTGTCAGAGCCGCATCCACCATTGATCGCCAAGAGCTCCACCCCCTGGCAGCTATCGTCATTGATGAAGACGGAGATGCCCCGACGCAGAAGAAGACGCGAGCCATCAAGCCTGTGGATAAAGTTGCCACGAAGACAGTCGATCTCCAGACAGGAGATCCAACGAAGATGGAGGAGATCGGTTCCACCCTTACTCCAGCATAGGAAAGCGCGCTCGTCAACTTTCTGCGGGCTCAGGCCGACATCTTTGCCACAAAGCCTTCCGACATGCCTGGAGTTCTCAGAGAGTTGATCGAGCACAAGCTGGACCTCAACGAGAGCGCAAAGCCTAAAAAGCAGCGACTCCGAAGATTCGCCACCGAGCGTCGGGAAGCCATCAAGAAAGAGCTAGCTAAGTTATTAGCAGCCGGCTTCATTGAAGGAGTCTTTTATCCGGAATGGTTAGCCAAACCGGTTCTTGTAAGAAAAAAGAATTCCAATGAATGGATAATGTGTGTTGATTATACTGATCTCAACAGACACTACAAAAAGGATCCCTTCGGGCTTCCTCGCATCGATCAAGTCATCGACAGTACCACCGGGTGCACCCTCCTCTGCTTCCTCGATTGTTACTCAGGATATCATTAGATATCTCTGAAAAAAGAGGATCAGATTAAAACCTCATTTATCATGCCATATGGCGCGTATTGTTATACAACCATGCCTTTTGGTTTGAAAAATGCAGGTGCCACATATCAGCGGGCGATACAGGGTTGTCTCCAAGACCAACTCCACAGAAATGTCGACGCGTACGTTGATGATGTGGTCATCAAGACAAGAAATCCCGAGGATCTAATCGCTGATCTCACCGAGACGTTCGACAACTTACGCAAATGGCGTTGGAAGCTTAATCCCGCCAAGTGTGTTTTCGGCGTTCCGTCAGGAAAACTCCTCGGGTTCATTGTTAGCGAACGCGGCATCGAAGCCAATCCAGAGAAGATAGCGACAATCATGGATATGGAGCCGCCGCGCACCGTCAAGGATGTCATGAAGCTTACGGGCTGCATGGCTGCACTCAACCACTTTATCTCCAAACTTGGAGAACGTGGGACTGAGTTCTTCAAGCTCCTCAAGAAGCAAGACAGATTCCAGTGGACACAGGAGGCCCAGGATGCTTTCGACAAGCTCAAACTGTTCCTGACTACACCACCCGTGCTCACCGCGCCACTTCCGGGCGAAGATCTCTTGCTCTACATCTCAGCAACCACCAACGTCGCTAGCGCTGCTATTGTTGTTGAACGCGATGAGGAAGGTCATCTCCAGAAGATTCAACGGCCTGCGTACTTTGTGAGCGAAGTCCTCTCGGACTCCAAATCAAGGTACCCTCAAGTTCAAAAAATTCTATACGCCGTCCTAATGACATCCTGGAAATTGCGGCACTACTTCAACTCCTACAAGATAATTGTGGTTATTGGATATCCTATTGGCAAAATTCTCCATAACCAAGATGCTGCAGGCCGTATCGCCAAGTGGGCTGTCGAGCTCGGAACCTACACCATAGAGTTCCGTTCTCGCATGGCCATGAAGTATCAAGTCCTTACTGATTTCATATCGGAATGGACTGAGCACAATCTCCCCGTCGTCACTACCAAGCCTGAGCACTAGATTATGTACTTCGATGGTTCTCTCAAGTTGGAAGGTGGCAGCGCTGAAGTTCTGTTGATTTCACCTCGAGGAGATCAACTCAAGTACGTTCTGCAGATTCGGTTCGCTGTCTCCAACAACGCTGCAGAATACGAAGCACTTCTCCATGGGCTAAAGATGGCCATCACCCTCAGTATCAAGCGTCTACTAGTATACGGGGACTCAATGCTGGTCATCAAACAAGTCAACAAGGAGTGGAATCGGAACCCTGAGAATATGGATGCGTACTGTGAAGAAGTTCGCAAGTTGGAGAAGCACTTCCTCGGCATTGAATTTCATCACGTCGAGAGAGATTACAACGTTGCTGCAGATGTCCTATCTAAACTGGGTTCTTCCAGAGCAGAGATACCCAGTGGTGTGTTTGTTAACGAGCTATCCAAGCCATCTATTGCTGCAGCAACCCTTACCAATGCTACAACCTCAACTTCTTAGGTTATGCTCATTGACGCTACTTGAAGTGCACCAATTATAGATTACATCTTGCACGACAAACTTCCTACCGAGAAGGCAGAAGCTCAGCAAATCGTTCGTCGTAGCAAGTCCTATATTATAATTGGAGACACATTATAGCGGCGTGGCGCGCGCTCTGGTGCATTGATGAAGTACGTCTCACAGCAAGAGGGAATCAGTATCCTAGAGGAAATTCACGCGGGCGAATGTGGAAATCACGTAGCTTCTCGTACCATCGTGGGCAAAGCCTTTCGCGTTGGGTTCTATTGGCCTTCGGCTTTGCACGACGTAGAAGAAATTGTTCGTCACTGCAAGGATTGTCAATATTTCGCTCATCATTCACATCAGCCTGCGCATAAGATCAAATTGATACCTCCGTCATGGCCTTTCACATGCTGAGGGCTTGATATGATTGGGAAACTACCCAGAGCACCTGGTGGATTTGAGTATTGCTTTGTTGCAATTGATAAATTCTCGAAGTGGATAGAAGTCTTTCCGGTTGTCAAACCAACCTCAGAGAAAGCAGTCCAATTCCTTCAAGAGTTGATTTTTCGCTTCGGGATACCGCATCAAATCATTACAGATCTGGGTACTACCTTCACAGGCAGCAAGTTCTGGGATTACTGTGAAGATCGCAGCATCGAGGTGTGCTATGCCTCTGTTGCTCATCCTCACGCCAATAGTCAATTAGAAAGAGCCAACGGCATGTTACTCGATGGACTTAAAGCTCGCATGGAACGAACCTTGAACAAAGCTGAAAGCCAGTGGATGAAAGAACTCTACCCGGTTATCTGGGGCCTACGATTTCAACCCAGCAAAGCTACAGGGCAATCTCCCTTCTTCTTGGTATACGGATCTGAGGCCGTCCTACCCATTGATGTCATGCACGGTGCCCCTCGCGTTGAGGAATTCCAAGAAGCCATGGCGGATGAACAACAGACGATCGAGGTTGATACGGCTGAAGAGGCATGACTGACAGCCTTGTTACACAATGCCACGTATCTTCAGGGTATTCGCCGATTTCACGACAAAAATGTGAAGATGAGGTCATTCCAGATCGGAGAATTGGTGCTACGACGGATCCAGAATACAGCTAGTCACACAAAGCTCACTTCGCCTTGGGATGGTCCATTCATAGTCTCTAAAGTCCTCAAGTCAGGCACATACATATTTCAAATAGAGGATGGCACCGATTTACCAAATCCCTGGAATATAGAACATTTACGCAAATTCTACGCGTAACGGCTTCATTGTAACATTGCTTCGGCAACACACGAACTGATTGCTTCGGCATCCTGAGTTCTTTTATACCGTTGTTTCGGCAACGAGATATAATTCAATAAATTTCCCTTTACCGGGTCGTTTATATTACTCCGTCTTTATAACAGTGTTCGAAACTTCTCCGTGTTCTTTTTGAGATTCGGAAAGTTTGCTTTTTACGCATTCGGAGCAAATATATGAGGTCTGTCCGGGTTCCTTCGGGGCCGTCAACGGATTTGTTCCTACATTTTCGCTACTTCGCGATAGTTTTCAGCTTAAAGCTGCCGCTCCATGGGTCCTACTGGGTTCTCGTAATACGAACCACAGACAGTTTGTTCCCAAGTATCCCTTCAGGGTACATTTATTTCAAAGATAGTCTATGCTACAAGAAATCTCCTTGGGTTCCCTCGGGTCCTTAACAGGGTTGTTTTTCGACAGTTAAAATTTACGCAACACACGTATATTTTGACTAAGTCCTGGTCATTGACACAGAGACACCCAAGGGTTCTTAGAAATTCCTGGATTATTCTTCAAAAATAGAAATATTAACATTTCACTGCATAAAACTTATATTACAAGAATGCTTGTTCCAATTACAACCTAAGGCTCTGCGCAATTGCCTCGGCAACTGGCTCGGCCTCTTGTTTTAGGTCCCTGAAGGCGGCTTCAGTACAATTTGGCTTTGCGCCTTCTACAAGCCTGCCTATGTCTACTTCAGGGTACCTAGACCTAATTACAGCAAGGACATGCACAAGACAGGCTTTGGATGATCTCTTGATATAAGCCTTCAACTGTCGAGGCATGGCCTTCAGGCGCTCCAGGAATGATTGCGGAGATGCAGGGTCCTCAGGGACTAAGGCCTTCACCACCGGGTTCGCTGCCTTCTCAAGCAGAGCAATCCTCTTCATGGCTTCAGCCAGGTCGTCGTCCGACCTCTTCATCTGCCGCATGGCTTCTTCAAGCTCCGACATTCTCCTGGTCGTCTGCTCAAGTTTCTCATCCAGCGCCTTCTTATCAGCAAGATTCTTTCGCGCCTGGATGAGTTCTTCGGATAGCTGCTTGTTCTCTTCGTGAGCGTCTTCATGATCCTTGGCAGCCTTCTTTCGCTGCTCAATGATCTGAATCAACTGCAAGTCAGCATCCTTGCATTGTTCGACTGCAACTCTGAGCTGCTCCTTGATGATATCGTGCTCTTCAGAGAGAGTCTTCAACGCTTCCTCTTGACGGTTGGCCAAGTTCGACCAATCCGTCATCTTGCTCTGGGTTGTTGTCAGCTGTTGTTGAACCCCTGCTTACACAAGACAATGACAGAGTTGTTATACCACACATGCAGAGGATACTTCATTACAAGATTTTGGCAGTGAAAGGGTACCTTTGAGCTCTGATTTAGCTGTAGTGAGTTTCTTCTTCATGTCCTCCTTCTCTGCGACCAACTCCTTGGTCCGCAGATGCAAGGTGCGGATCATGTTGACATCTTCCGCCTCCTGGAGTTTGCGGTCTTCGCGTTCGCGCTCCAGCTCCTTTTGGAGGCGGTCAGCCTTGGCATGCACCAATGAGATATTATGGATATACTCCGTCTTCTTCCTCGATGCTTCGCCGACGGCCTGCAGAAATATTGTTATGAGATATATTCACAAGGGACAACAAGTACAGGGTTGTTTTCCATACCTTGAAGTAGGCCACTGCCCTCTCGGCATGGTACTGTCCCCTGTCAACGTGTTCTTCATCCTCCGCCGTGTCCAAAATATACTCGAAGGTCTGCGGATTTGGATTCAGCATTGGATCGTAGCTCCCTATGCGGAAGCTACCGATCTCCTCTTCAGCTCCAGTTCCCTTGGGTACCCTGGGGATCTCTTCAATTGCTTGCTCCTGGGTTGATGTCTCGGCTTGTTTACCCCTCGAGCACTCCGCCTCTGGAACAGCTTTCGCCCCGACTTGGGATGTCTCCATGACGCTCGGGGGCTCATCAGTGTCCTGGTCACGACGTTCCACTTCAGTTTCTTCAATTACCGCCTGCGTGACCAGTTGTTCGATATCCGCCAGCACCTTAGCAATTGTCTCTTCAACTCGTGCTGGCGGACATGAAGGCGCGGCTGGATGAACCTCTGGCAGGGTTGTTTCTGGTACTTCCCTGGGTTCTTCGGGCACTGTGGCCTCTGGTTCTACAGCCGCATGGTCGATTGCTGGCTCTTCCCTGGTTGTTGATGGAGTTTCTTCAACCCTGCATCAATAATGTCATAAGTCACCCTAGAATGTTATGAATGTTCAATTTGTAACTTATAACAAGATTTACATAGTACTTACATGGTGGAAGGCCGCATCGGGATTTTCGGCTCTCCCAAGGTGAATTCCTCCTCAGTCTCCTGCTCTGGCGCCGATGGTCCAGCTGGACAGGGTTCTTCAACCACTGGTATCGTACTCGAGAAGGGCGCAGAGACAGGGTTGTAGATGGTATGAATGATTTCTTCTTCTGATAGACGTTGCTGGGCAATGCTGCTTTGTTGTGATCGGCTGGTTCCAATCTCACCGATGGCTATCCCCACAGAAGATGGCATCTTTGGCTGTGGGGATATCTTCGTCTTCTCCTCTGGAATGACCCTTGCCCGGGGCTTGGGTAGGGTCCGTGCTCTCTTGGGCACAGGCACAGTCAGCCTGTTGACGCAGCCCTCTTGGACCCTTCACCTCTCTTGGAGGTCGCCCCTGCTTTGGCACGGGGTTCTTCAGACACCTGCTGTTCAATTTGTGCATGTGGCTCGTCAGGCTCTTCAGAAACAGGTGCTTCCTCAGTATGAAGCTTGCGTTGGCGCACCTGATCCCTTACCCCTGGATCCACACAGCGAGCCAACAGGGTTGCTTCTTCCGCATTGGTTGGATCCAGGGGAGGCAGACTTACGTACAGTGATCGCCGGGCTTCATACTGTTATGAACATGGAATTAGTTAATACTATGCATTCAAAAAGAAGACAATGTATTGATTCTCCGATATGGTTCATACCTCAGGCGTCATGGTGACTGCTAACACTTCCATTATTTCGGGAAAGTTTTCATCACTGATGGCCAGATATTTCTTCAAGAGTTGTGTAATCCTCTTGTCAGGCATGTCTCCGGTGGTATTCCTTGAGGGGTCGGTTTCTCCATAGTACAAGTACCCTGGATTGCAGCGTTGTTTGCATGGCTGAATCCTCCTCAACAGAAATGACCAATATACTATGGCTCCGGTCAACCCTTGTGCCTTCAGATCCCTGATCATATTAAGAAGCTCGGGAATCTGCATTGCTTGATTGACTCCAACAGTTTCACTCAAGAATGGCTTCATTACTGGAGGATTTCCCGAGCGGTTGGGCAGTTGTGGCTGATGGTTCCATGCATAAAACCACTCCTTCTGCCAGTACTTAAGACTCTCCTTGGTTGCATAATCCAGGTACACAGGCTTCATGCCTTGACGGAACTGGATTACCACCTTTCCCACCACATGCAATGGTCCACTTGAGGTCTTCACTCTGAACAGATGGCGGAACAAGGCAAAGTGCGGGTCTATTCCAAAGAATGCCTCACATAGGTGGATGTAAATGGAAAGATTCAAGATAGAATTGGGATTAATGTGACACAACTCAATCCCATAAAACTGCAACACTCGCCGGAAAAAGTCGCAGGTCAGCAAACCGAAACCAACTTCATAAAAAGCTTTCCATACCGCGAGCTCCTCGGTTTCTTCAGTGGGTATTCATGCCCGTGAGCGCATCTCCACCGACTGATTTCTTGGGCTGCCAGGAAACCATCGGTCTCCAGATTCTTGATGTATTTTTCCTTCAGTATACTAGTTGGCCAGTCACTGATTGGATCTTCCACGCATGGAATGTCTCCAGCGGGCGCTGCTTCAGTCGTTAAGACTTCATGGCTTCCGCCTTCCTCTTTGCGCCCTTGCTTCGGCTGGATCCTTCACCACCGGCCATCGCAGTCTCTTGAGGCTTGGCGTGGATGGGATTAGGGTTCGGGGAGGTTGTGGGAGAGTTTGCGTGGTCTTAGGATTGCACACAGAGCAACTGTCGCAAAACTTAGATCTGTTTCGCAAGAGGCGTGCGGATACAAAGGGAGGCGAATGGTTTATATTGACTCTTCGAATCATTACTTCGATACTTTTCAATTCTAGTCCTTCCTTGATCCTATATTTGAATTCGTTCAAATTTAGGCTCGGGGGCTGCGGGAATATTTTCAGGAAATATATTTCTGAAATTTTTTGGCTTCAATTGATAAATTCATAAGGAGTTCTAAAAGAATTCGGACTTCTTCGAAAATTGATTCTCTTCGGGTTCGGACTTCGAAAGAGCCTCGAATTTCTTCTTCAAAGATAAACGAGGCTCGGGGGCTGCCCAATTGGGCGCACCTGGTCGGTGCGCACCAATCCGAACTTCAAGAAGATTTATGAGCACTTCATTACCTATTGAAAAGCATGGTTGCAACTTCCAAGAGCAAAGAACCCTATGGGCCTCAAACAACCCTGGCGGGTCTCAAAGAACTCTGTATTTTCAACAGTGCTGTTCTTCAGGAGATAAGGTGCTCGGGGGCTTGTGGGTGTAGAGTCCTTATGGACCAAACAACCCTGGCGGGCCATCCTATGGGCCAGCCCAAGTACAAGACTTGACGTACAAGACAAGGGTTAGTCCTAGTCGGTTAGGATAAGTTGTATTAGGAAATTGGAGATAAACTTGTAAAAGTTTCCTAACCTTATGTGGTTTCCATATAACCCTATCCCCCGGCATATATAAGGGGAGACAGGGACCCCATTCATCGCATCTCATCTATACAAGATACATCATACAGGACGTAGGGTATTACGCACTTTGCGGCCCGAACCTGTCTAAAATCGTCTCTTGTCACCTTTGGCTCTAGATTCTCGACGACTTCTCCCTAAACCCTTCTCTCGGGGCATCCCCTCTAGAACCTAGTCAGCATAGATCGCCGACATTGCCGGATTTGATGACAGTCAGACGAGCTGTACGGAGCCAGGCGAGAGGAGAGATGAGGAGGAGCAGAAGCACAGAACGAGCGAGACACCGCGGGAGCGCGAAGGACGAGGCTGCGATGACGGCGGAGAGGAGAAGGCGAGACAGCCTCAACAGAGTCGGGCTCTGTGCCTGCGCGAGTCCTGCCAGAGCCAGAGAAGAAGTCCTTCCCCGACGCGATTTCTGCTAGATGCCAAACGAGGCGTTTCTACTGGGCACCGATTCCATCTCAAGTGCTTCTCTAGGAAACGGACTTTGCAAATAAGCGTGTTGTATAGAAGTTGTCCCAAACGGGCCAACGGATAACCGATTCCTAGTCGGTGTAGGAGACAAATGCCAGGTGGTGCGTCATCCGCTGGCCACTGCTCCACCTGATCGGACTCCAGGCCGCGAGTCGGATTCAGCGACGGCGTGCAAGCGTGTTCGGACTGGCGCGCAGAATCTATATATCTCAGCCTCCATGTCCCTCGATCTCTCATCATCTCCTCAGCCCTGCATCCCTGACATCCTCTATCTCCTCACTCGCGGCTCTTCCAATCCAGTGTGCGTCGATCCATCACCCATGGCGATACCTGTTGCGCGCGTCCACCTCGCCATGGCGCACGCAGCTCTTCCCGGGCTACTCCCGACCCCACCCAAGTGCACGATGTTACCGCTGCTACCGGCGCCTCCGCCGTGCGCCGTCATCATCCTCCCCACCAGCTCGTCTCCCAATAAGCCCAGCCGCGCCGACGCCGCCGCGAGGTGGGACGCGCACAAGATCAAACGAACCGGCAACCCGCCAGCGTCGACGTCGTCGTCCTCAGACGCCTTGGATGGGCCATTGAACAGCGACAAGAAGAACATGACGACGCGGAGCTCGTCGGCGATCAGCAGCAAAAGCAGCCGCGCCGACTCCGAGGAGAGGTGGGACGCGCACAAGAAGCTGGTGGTGAGCCCAGCGTCGTCGTCGTCATCCTCGGCAAGCAGCAGCAGCAGCAGCAACATCAACAAGACGAAGACGTGCCGCTGGATCATCAGGCGCCCTAACAACGGCCGAGCGTCGTCGGCTCCCGAGCGCTGGGACGCCCACAAGAAGCCGGCGGCCGACGAGCTCGACGACGGCGAGAGAAGCACTGGAAGCAATGACGTGGAGATGGGCATGCCAATACAGCCGCCGCCACGGTCACTCTACTACGCTGGACCGAGCTTCGTCACCTCGCCGGAGCCCAGCATGCTTCCCATGCCATCGTTCCTGATCCGTGTTGCCTAGAAGCCCGAGAGCCCGCACAAGTGAACAGTGATTCTAGCAAGCGCTCGAAGTTGAAGGTTGAAGCCCTGAAGCTGATGGTGTTAGATGGGGACGTTCTATTGCAGTTGCAGCTTGTACTCGCATGTGTAGAACCGATGCTTGTAGTACGTCTGTTTGGCTAACGGAATGGAGGGAGTCATCACCCAGCAGTGTAGTATTGCATGTTGGTGTTTGCTTCCATGCAAATCTAAAACTATGAACTGTAAATTTAGTATGGGATGTTTGTAGTGTTTGTTTCGTTAACCAAAAGGGATTAGCCATGGTTACCCAAACAATACAATGTAGTCTTGCATGCTTGGTTGCAAATTTAATCTTCTGTAAACCACGAACCTGCAGGCTGCAGCGTTTCAGTTAGCAAAGCAAAGGATTATCATGTGTTGATGTGGCTAATGGTGTTCAACTTATCACTTACAAATTACATTTGTATTGCTTCAGCCACTACAAATGTATTGCAAGACAAACTTTTAATGGATCAATCTTTCAAAAATATTTATAAAGAGGGAAGAAATTCCTATATATTAACCAGATCAGTAATGAAATTACAACACACGAGCAGCTCTAGGGGCTACATTATTAATCCAGCATAGCTATCCAATCGATGAGCTACATAATCAAGCAAGTACAGTCAGGTCGCCGTTGTGATCATCCTCAAAGAAAGGGTAGTCCGTGTAGCCAACAACAGGATCCCGAATGATGAATGTGGAGCGGTCGTATTTATTCAACGGCGCGCCCACCTCAAACCTTCTGGGCAAGTCAGGATTAGCCAAAAACAGCCTCCCGTAAGCGACGAGGTCAGTGTAACCTTGTTACCTTCCTCACAATCGTATCCACCACCTTGTTACCTTCCTCACAATCGTATCCACCAGCGGCAATGAACGTGCCATTGAAGGCCTTCCGAAATGGTAGGAGCCTGTGAGGAATCTGCCTACGACCGTCGACATTGGCCATCCGAGGCTCAACCATGTGACAGTAGAGTAACCCCTCGTGCATGTTCAGCTGCCGCACCATGTAGTCCGCGAGCGCCACCGGCTCAGCGTCGGCGCACTCCACGAAGTCGGCGAACGGCGAGAGCCTGACACCCACACGATGCGCGCCCACTTCTTGGACAACGGCGTCGATCACCTCGACGGCGAAGCGGCACCGGTTCTCGAGGCTGCCACCGTAGCAATCGTCGCGATCGTTGGTGCCGTCCTTCATGAACTGCTCGAGGAGGTAGCCGTGCGCGCCGTGGATCTCCACGCCGTCGAAGCCGGCCTCGACGGCGTTCCGCGCCGCGCGCCTGAAGTCCTCGACGATCCCCGCGATCTCCTCGGTCCTAGCCGCCGCGGCTTGGAGTACACCATGCCGGACTCGGGGTCTGGGGAGATCTGCTTGTCCGTGCTCGAGATAGGTGCTTGCCCGCCAGGCTGCATCTCTGTCGGTTGTTTGAGTACAAAGAACAAATTAGCAACCAGATTAGACTGATCAATACCAAACTGATAGTACATAGTACACGTACCGTTGTTGGAGACCCTGCCGACGTGCCATATCTGGCAGACGAAGAAGGCGCCCTTGCGGTGGACGGCGTCGACGATGGGCTTCCATGCCTCGACCTGCTCCTGCGTCCAGATGCCGGGGGTCTCCGGATACCCCTGCGCGGTGGCGGAGACGCCCGTGGCCTCGGCGGTGAGGAGGCCGCCCTTGCTGGCGCGCTGGGTAGTAGTACACGGCGGCGTGAGGCTGCGGCACGTTGCCGTAGGATTTTCCGGCACCGCGTCAGGGGCGCGAGCACCACCCGGTGGGAGAACTCGAACTGCCCCATCTTGTAGGGCGTCATGAGGGGGATCGCCTCCTTCGCTGCTTGATGCACCATCTTATATATGTCCTCTTTGCGAGTCGATCGTGGCGGAACACGCACGGCGATCACTAGCTAGCTCTGCTCTGCTTGCTTGGTCGTAGTTATACTTGCTTCTTCGATGCTTGTGCTGCTGCAAGGGGAAGGTGGTGCAGGGTACTTATAGGGTGTGAGGGGTGACCTTCATGGAGTTCCTTTGTGGCCATTTCCCAGCCATCTCGTTGTCAGCCGTACCTCTTTTTCCTGCTGTTCCCATGCGCTTCGTCACCCGATCCGTCACACAAAGGCGTCTCCGTCGTGCAAAGACATCAGCCATGACACGCTCATCGACATCGAACCTTTATTTCTCAATAAGGTGCCGGTCGTGCTTACCAGGATGCGGTGTGCACGGCTCATTGTCGTGGCCGGGCTAGCGCCAAATAGCACGAGTAAGTGAAACTTCAACACACAACCGGGTCAACCCGTGAGCTTGCACAGTTAGTGTCACTTTGAACATTCACGCGTTCTTGTTGGGAGGTGTTGAAGGACCGCTCAAAGTCAAATGCACTACTGTGAGTACTGTCGTTCGCAGACAACCGGTCAACCCGTGTGGTAAATTAGCGATATCTTGAAGATTAATTCATACAGCCTATAGAACGCAACCTTGACTAGTACAATTTTACTCTCCAAGTTGTATTTGTGTGTTGACGTTTTAGATTAATAAAACATATAATACAAGTAAATACATGTGTAGAGACAACATCATATAGAATCCATAAAGCCATTTGCACAATATTTCGTCTTTTGCTTCTCATTGGCCAGAATTCAAGGCAAAAGTTTGTTTGTGACTATTGAAGCCAATACAAAAGTTGAAACAACCAAGGTCTCAGCCTATATTATGTGTCGAATGTAGCTATTTTGCTTCACAAAGTATTAAAGTTAAAAAAAATGATATTATTGATTTACATTAATGTAGAAAATTATGTGGAGAAGTGATTGTGACTCTACACTCCGGCAAAGTACAGCAAGAGCATATCCAACAGACCCTCTAAACAGGTCTCTATCCTAAATTTGAATGGTGCAGCAAAAAAACTACACTCCAACACGCCCTCTACTTCAGCCTCTATTTAATTTTAAGAAGATCTCCAAGTCTCTTTCCCCACCCTCCATTCCTGGGGGAAGGGTCTCTAGGAATCCCTCTATCTATCAACAAATGGGTCCTACCCATTAGATTTAGAGGTGACAATGTCGTTTATAGGGCACTGTTGGAGTTAAGGTTAAAATAGTGAGCTCTTTTACGGTGCCTTATACTGACGTATACTATTTCTCCAAAAAGACTACTATAGAGACATCCAAGGTTCAAAATTAATTGTATACTACTAAAAGCTTCACTAGTAGCTAGTATGGGTAGTATACATGAGTAGTATAGGTAATATAAGGGTATTATAGAGAAAAAACAAAAAATGATGTCACTATAATATATTTTTTAAACTAAAAAAATCCACCCCTTTATGAAAGGTAGTTAATACGTATGTAATTATTACTAAATTACCTTTAACAATGGATGGTTTGATATAATCTATGCTCTATACTATCGTATAGTAGTATAAGGTACCGTAAAAAAGCTCTAAAATAGTAGCCCTCCAAAAGAGAGAAATCCCTTTGAAAAGTAGAGGGTGAGGCCATTGGTAGCTATAAGTGTAGAAAATATTGGTGGCAATTGCCAAATGGGCAAAAAATGCATAGTGAAAAAATATTTGGATTTTGGAGGGATTTAAAACATTCCAAACTATAAGTCATCCCAACGTGTTAGAGTGTGTATTGGAATCCGGCCCGGCTCGCATTATCCACGAGCCGTCACCCCACATGTCAAGATCCACATGAGCCCACATAACCAAGGCTTCGGGCCTAACTCAACCCAAAAGACTAGCCTGATAGGAAGAGGGTTGCCCCACCATAAGTTGTGCTCCCCCTCATCAATTACTGATGTGTGACTGAATCTAACATTTTCCTCCGTCACACATTGAGCTCAAGTCTTCCATCTCAATCATCCGTGTGATTTTCTGGAAGACATTATTCCAGGCCCCGAGACCAACTCTCCAGTCACATAGAACCCGTGTGACCCTTTGGAAACGTTCACGGCCCCCCTGTCACCATATGACCCCAGAAATATTACCGATTTCTCAACATTTGGCTCTGATACTATTTGTTAGAAAATAAGCCTACGGAAGCAATTACCGATCTATTGAGATGCTGATCACTGATGACACCGGAGGCACGAACATTTGTTAATAACGAGGTTCAACCCGAGGCATGACTACAGGACGCCCCTCCCCAATACGCAGCATCAGTCGCTCTGAGGTCCCGGCATTGCACCGCCTCCCCCTGCGAGCTTGTCGCTATATCGTCATGGTTACAACAACCCTCCCCTTATATTTATGAGGAGGCCCGGGTTACACAGTTTGACACGAACTCTACCATATACTGCTAAATACAACTTTAAGTTCTGTCGTAAGCGGACTCGTAAAAATATTCAACATATATTCAAATAATTTTATATATTACCAAAATTATAGAATGGACTGGTTTATGACACCAAATAGATATACTATGAAAATATATTTAGCAAAGAAACCAATTGTACTTATGTGGTATAATGAATGCTAGTATTTGTTATATAAATTTGATTAAACTTGAGACACTTTGATAATTCAAGACAGTTCGAATACCTACAATTTGTAACGGGACGGAAGGAGTATAATTTCTTGTTGAAACACTGTACAAGCATACCGTTAGGGTGCCTTGGCTGTATCGATCACCACTCACCAAAATGCCTACTCTTCACAGCCATTGAAAATTTACA
This sequence comes from Digitaria exilis, assembly GCA_015342445.1. Lineage (NCBI taxonomy): Eukaryota > Viridiplantae > Streptophyta > Magnoliopsida > Poales > Poaceae > Digitaria > Digitaria exilis. The sequence goes on from JACEFO010002429.1 coordinate 524,732, forward strand.
TTTCCCACGGGCCTTGTTTAGTTGGTGAAGTTGGGGAAAGTTGGAGGTGTGAATAGTATATTGGTAAGCGTGTCTGTGAGAGAAGATATGACTGGAAAGTTGGCGAACTAAACAAGGCCGAATTATCCATCCATTCAAACTGAAACTGCCTACTCTGCCGCTGCTGTGTGCTGCTGCGCCCAGTTTAATTGCAAGCACTTGCCTGTCTGTGTGTTTTTTTACTTTTATTATCCGCTTACCGACGAGAACGGAGCACATGCGTTCCGTAAAATTCACTCGAAATTTCTTCGGGGGTGTTTAGTTTCTTCAACATCACTATTCCTCCCATCATCACCTCACTATTCATTGCTACAGTAAAATTTTGCTACAGTTGAGTTGTCCCCAACTTTCACAAACTAAACAACCTCTTCGTCTCCAAATTCTCAAAAGATGTCATCTGTCCGTTCGCCTCACTTTGATTTGGACCAGTGAGCACCCGTTGACTCACTGCCTGTCTGTCGGGTTACAGCTGTCTGGCAAGGACGCGAGAAACTGTGTTTAGTTATGAGGAGAAAAAATACTTTTTTTTAGAAAGCGTGTTATGTGAGGGGTGAATAGGAAAGGTAAAAAATAAATTTTCTGAAAAGCGTGTTATGTGAGGGGATGAATAGAAAAAATAAAAAATGGATTTTTTGAGAAGCGTGTTTATGCGAGGAGGATGAATATGAAATAAAAAGTATTTTTTGTAACTAAATGCTGGCCTCCTCTTCGTCGTCTAGGCCGAGGACACGAGAGCTAGTAGACCACGAGTAGAGGACGCGAGAGTGCGGCCTCCTCTTCGTCGTCTAGGCCGAGGACACGAGAGCTAGTAGACCACGCCCTCACCGAGGCTCGTCAACAACACTTCACAGCACTCGTGGACGAGCGAAGAAGCGAGAAGAGAATGGAAAGTATGCCAGCAAGGCAGCAAGAGCGGTGAGGTCGACGCACATTGATTCCACGAGCCAATAACCGCTAGCTCATGGCAGGCATGCGAGCGGCACGTGTTCTCTTCCTCCTCCTGGCCCTCGTCGTCGGTCTCTCCGGCGCCAGCGTCCCGCCGGATCCGGTGGCTTGCGCACACGGCACCTCCGACTGCACGGTGTCCAACTCGTACGGCGCCTTCCCGGACCGCACCATCTGCCGCGCGGCCAACGCCACGTTCCCACGGACCGAGCAGGAGCTCGTCGCGGCGGTGGCCGCCGCCGCGAAGCGGAAGGTCAAGGTGGCCACCACCTACTCCCACAGCTTCCCCAAGCTGGCCTGCCCCGGGGGACGCGACGGCACCATCATCAGCACCGAGAAGCTTAACCGAACGGTGAGCATGGACAAGGGGAAGAAGCTCCTGACGGTGGAGAGCGGCATGCTGCTCAGGGACCTCATCAAGGTCGCCGGCGACGCAGGCCAGTCGCTGCCACACTCACCCTACTTCTACGGCGTCACCATCGGCGGCTTGCTGGCCACCGGCGCGCACGGGAGCTCGCTCGGCGTCATCTCACAGGTCACGCTGGAGCTGCAACATCTGTTCAAGCGTTCCGTCAGGTTCGTGACCCGTGACGACTCGGACATGGCGGAGAAGCTCGCCGTGTGGGGCGGCCTCCACGAGTTCGGCGACGTGTCGTGGCAGCCGTGGCTGGGCAAGACCATCTACCGCGAGGACGACCGCGTCGTCGAAGTCTCCACGCCGGGCAACGGCCTCAACGGCAACCTCGGCCTCCGAGCGCAGCCCACGGCGGAGATCGTCATCGCAAGGGCCGAGGCGGACTGGCTGCAGGAGAACGGCACCGACATCGACCGGTGCGAGGCCGCGTGGCGGGCGGTGGTGGAGGCCGAGCGGCTGGCGTTCGGCTTCACCAACGACGGCGTGTCCTTCACGGGGTATCCGGTGGTCGGCTTCCAGCACCGCATCCAGGCGTCCGGGATGTGCATCGACGGCGAAGAAGACGGGCTGCGTTCCGCCTGCCCGTGGGACCCGCGGGTCAGGGGCGACTTCGTGTACGAGTCCGCCATCAGCGTGGCGATGCACAAGGTGCCGGCGCTCGTCGCCGACAACTCGTTGCGACAGACCCTCTACAGTATAATATATGTAAGATGTTGATATATGTTGCAAAGCAAAATCAAATATATGTATGATGTTGATATCAGTATCTCTCAGCTCTTTGTGATGTCGCCGGGCGCCCGGGAGCAGTCGCCGAGTGCCCGAGCTGCTGATCGCCGAGCACCGACCTCGAGGAGATGAGTCAAGGAGCACTCAACTGCTTAATTTTCTTATTTTTGTTTCTTTGTTGTTGGTGCTTTGGCTTGCTGTGACACAGGGCTACGATCAGTGCAGCAAATGCATCTCAAGTACCTGTACAGCTAAGTATACATGTATATATATAGAGAGAGAGGGGCTTGGACCCCCTCCTGCTTTGGGCCCTAGGCGGTCGCACATGCTGCCCTACCCCTAGGGCCGGGCCTGGTCCGACATGCGGCGGCTGCGGGACCTCGACCCCAGCGCCTTCTGCGGGATGGACGCCATGGGCGTGCTCATGCGGTACGTGAGGGCCTCCTCCTCGGCGCACCTCGGCAAGCCGGAGGACTCGCTGGACATCGAGCTCATCTACAACCGGAGCTACGGCGACGACGGTGAGCCACGCGCGCACGCCGACGTCTACGACGAGATCGAGCAGATGGCGCTGCGCAAGTACGGCGGCGTGCCGCACTGGGGCAAGAACCGCAACTTCGCCTTCGACGGCGCCATAGCCAAGTACCCGAGGGCGGCGGAGTCCCTGGAGGTGAAGGAGAGGTACGACCCGGATGGAATCTTCTCCAGCGAGTGGAGCGACCAGGTGCTCGGAATTAGTGGTAGCCCCAGCGTCGTCCGGCCGGGCTGCGCCATCGAGGGCCTCTGCGTCTGCTCCGAGGACTCGCACTGCGCGCCGGAGCAGGGCTACTTCTGCCGCCCGGGGAAGGTGTACACGGAGGCCAGGGTCTGCAGGTTTCAGAGCGGCCGCCACACCGGCGAAATTGCTTTGCTTTGATGACTTTGTGCTTACCATTTTATTCACGTTTATTACTACGGCACTGCTACATACATGTTGCACGCAACATTGAGCGCCTGTTGTGTGCAAAATAAGTTAAAACATTCAAGGTAATACAACTGCAACATGCGTCCATCCACGTGAAAAATATTTGAGTGAAAATTGAAACATTCTTAGGTAACATCACAGGAAACATTGTTGAAAACATGGAAACGTAACCTTCGCAAAAAGAAGAGGAGGATGGCGGGCAGGTAGCTCACCCCGCTGAGGGCAAGCCCAACGCGGTCTTAAAAAGCAGTGGCCTGAGGTCTCCACGGTCCACGGTAGACAAAAGCATCCAGACACCTATCGTCCCAACCCAAGCATGCATGGGCAGCCTTGCAGCTCTGACACATCCTGCTAACATTTCTCTTTCTCTCTCCCCGGGTTAGTGTGCCTTCTGCAACCTGCACTAACATATTTAGAGCACCCAACTTTTGGACATGTGGCATTTGAGCCTAGTTGGCCCAACGAGGCCACCAATGGACACCTGCGAGCTCGCTCGCGGGGTCCATAGGAGGAGGGAAAACAAAAACTGAAGGAAAATATAATAATTATACTTAGAAAATTGTTGGCCACTGGGAAAAAATAATACTGAATACTAACACTATAAGCCATTTATAAAAAAAACATTGGGAAATATGTTTAAGTCTTATGAGATTTCGATTCACGAAGCATCAAAGTAAAAAACATCTTACCATTGAAAAACATTAATATAAAAAATATGCCAAGAAGTGATTGTGACTCTACTCGATCTGGCACCAAGTACAAATAAGTGCAGAAAAAAAATTATGCCAAAGGGGCTAAAATGCCAGGGTGAAATAAAACATTCAAATGTTGGAGGAACCCAAATCCCTACGATCTTAAGCAAGCAATCAATTGATTTTTATTTGCCAACAATTTCCTTTTGAAACATTGTACAGACGTACCGTGACCAAACTGGCTACTCTTCACAGCCATTGGAAATTTACATTTCCCAAGGTCAACTGAATTATACATTCCAACTAGCAAGCACCTGCATGTGTTTCTTTTTTTTTTTACTTTTATTATTATGCGCTTACCGACGAGAACGAGCACATGCGGTTCATAAAATTTGCTCGATATTTCTTCTCTCCCAAAAGATGCCATGTGCCCGTTCTCCTTACATTGATTTGGACCAGTGAGCAGCAGTTGACTCACTGACTGCTCGTCTTCTCTACCACGCACTCTCTGGGTCGGAGCCTCTCATCCACTTCCTCGAACCGCCGCCCGCGCAATCGCACCTGACGACGGCGATGGATTCCCACGCCACGGGCATCGCCGGGAAGCGGACCGCCCCGTACGGGTCCTGGGAGTCACCGATCAGCGCCGCCGCCGTCTCCGCCGCCGGGAGGACCGCCGAGGGGCTCGCCGTCGCCGGCGACGGCCGGCTCGTTTGGGTCGAGACGCGCCCCGAGGAAGGAGGGTACGCCCAGCCACCCGCTCCCCGTTTCCACCGCGACCGGAGCTCAGCGTTGTGCGCAGCACACGGCTGTTTTATCTGAAGCTGTGATTTTTCTGCGTCGTCAGGCGCGCGGTCCTCGTGAAGGAGCCGGCGGAGTCAGGCGGCAAGGCTCGGGATGTGACGCCTCAGGGCTTCGCGGTGCGATCCCTCGCGCAGGAGTACGGCGGTGGTGCATTCGCCGTGCAAGGGGACATCGTTGTCTTCTCCAGCGCCGGTGCTAGGATTTTAAGGGCCCTCTGGCGAACTCGTCGCGACGGGTCCTCTACGGTATAGACTTAATATAAAATCTTATAATATATGTAAGATGTTGATATATGTTGCAAAGAAAAATCAAATATATGTCTGATGTTGATATCAGTATCTCTCAACTCTTTGTGATGTCGCCGGGCGCCCGGGAGCAGGTCGCCGAGTGCCCGAGCTCTGATCGCCGAGCGCCGATCGCCGAGCGCCGACCTCGAGGAGATGAGTCAAGAAGCACTCAACTGCTGCTTGATTTTCTTATTTTTGTTTCTTTGTTGTTGGTGCTTTGGCTTGCTGTGACGCAGGGCTACGATTATAATTTATATAATAATTCTTAGTGTTATTGTAATTTATATATATCACTTCAATGTTTAGGTGGACCTACAGATGAAGCACGAGGGGTTCTGGATCTTAGTGTGCAGTACTGGACAAGCCGAGGATGGGCATTTGTTGATGTTAACTATGGGGGAAGCTCAGGTCATTGGCTCATCTTTTGTCTCAGCTTATATACCCGATAAAAATACTCCATGCTCTTTGTACTTCCAGATCTTATGCATTAATTCTTCACATGAGTGCCCATCCTCTTTTTTAGAAGCGCCTCAATCTGTTTGTGATAAAAGATTTTGGTTTTGATAGTTTTTTTTCTCCTAAAACCGTGGTGTTGCTACCTATTGATGTTCCTCCACTTTCTTGAAGGCTATGGGAGAGAATTTCGAGAAAGGCTTTTAGGGCAATAGGGTATTGTTGATGTAAATGATTGCTGCAGTTGTGCTACATTTCTGGTATGGCTTGTTCAGACTGTCAAACCCAATATGTTACATTTTGTAGAGGCTGTATGCAGCATTTACAGTGGCTACTAAGAAAAGACGAATGCACATGCTTTACACCATGCTGATTGTTAAGGTGGAAACCGGAAGAGTGGACGGGCGGCGGCTTTGTGTAACAGGAGAGTCTGCGGGTGGATTCACAACTTTAGCTTGTCTTGCTTTCAGACAGACCTTCAAGGCTGGTTCATCTTTATTTGGGGCAAGTTTTGATCCTCATAAGCTTTTCTATCTTTCGGATTGAGCTTAATAACAGCTAAAAGCTTACACGTGTGGGTTATGCTATATTTATAAGCAGATAGCTGACTTAGCGTCATTGACGGCAGGAATGCACAAGTTTGAAGCATACTATATTGATAACCTTGTGGGTAAGGAACTTTGCAATTGTCTATGGTAACTGAATATCCATTTTTGTTTCCACGGGTTCTATTAACAACATTACTATTCCTGCAATTTGCAGGGAACAAGCAAGCTTACTTTGAGAGATCACCAATAAACTTTGTGGATAAATTTTCATGTCCAGTGATTTTGTTTTCAAGGATTGGAAGACACAGTAAGGCCAAGAACTGAACTTAAATAGTGGAGATTTGCTAACATAAACTGAGTTTCAGAACATGCCTGAAAACCCTTAATAACTAATTGAATTTATGGAATGTATTGGTTATGCTTCACTTAATGCAAATAAAGATGAGCATTCACATCAACTTGATGCAACATCAGGAGATGAACAAATTCCAAACTGTAAATCAGAATCTGCTAGGCATAACTTCTCAGATTGCCAGTCAATTTCATTCTCATCAATGGGCATTTAGCTACTGTTTTCAGTATCGGCTCTCCTTACCAGCCTTAACCTATATGATCTTCAGGTTGTATCACCAGATCAGGCAACAAAAATATACAAGGCAATAAAGGACAAAGGTCTTCCAGTTGCTTTGGTTGAGTATGAAGGAGAACAACACGGTTTCCGCAAGGTCTATGATCACTCTGCTTACCCACCGCACCTTCTATGTCACATTTATTGAGCAGTAGAACACTGAAGTGCTCATTAAAATTGTGTATTTAATATAATGTGAAACCCACCATCTGCAATTGTTCTCTATGAAGTAAAAAAAAATAGTTATTACTCATTAGCCTAAACTCAAATTTTACAGTGCACATGTAACATGCATTCCTTGGAACAGGCTGAGAACATCAAATTCACCTTGGAGCAGGAGATGGTGTTCTTTGCAAGATTAGTGGGGAAATTCAAGGTGGCTGATGACATAACTCCAATCAAGATTGAAAACTTTGACTAGTCCTTCTGTAAACGTTTTAAATGGAAGTTTAGATTTCTGCATTCTGTTTACAACCATCAATTTCTGAACCAATCAGTTTAGATGCAACTTCCTAGCTGTTCTTCAACTGAACCAAACTTTTAGGCTGTGTCTATGAGCCTACTGACTATGAGCAAAAAAGGAGCGAACTTTGCTTAGCTTTTTCTTGATGTTGGTATGTTTTTGCACTTCTGGATTTGTTGACATGCGAATGGACAAAAGCAGTTAGCAGTACCACTGCCTGGCCACGATTTTATTTTAGATAATTTTGTGGAAGCTCTCAAATATAAGAGATGTACCTGACGCCTTTGTTTAACCTTACCTCGCAACGTTTAACCATTCGTTTTTAAAAAGGGAAAAGTTTATTTTTCACCCTTCAACTGTTACAAAAGTTTGATTTTCAACCTCAAACCACAAAACCGGATACTAAAGGCCCTCCAACTATCCAAACCATACAAAATTGACACTTTGGGTGGTTTTTGATTTTCTACAAATAGCAGAAATATTATTTAAACTTTAAAAAACCATAACTAATTCATTTTTAACCCAAAAAATATGAAATCGGTGCCAAAAGTTCTCTTAAAATGTAACCAACCTATTGACACACCATTTAATGTTATTTGGGTATTATATATTTATATTACTAGTGTCTCATTTTTTTAAAAAAATAATTAGAATAAAAATAAATAATATGCAAATAACTTCTAATGGTGCACCAACATGTAGGTCACATTTTTAGAAAAACATTTGCACCGGATTCTAATTTTTCTAGTTCAAAATAAATTAGTTATGAATTTTTTAATACAAAATTATTTTTTAATTTGTTTGGAAAATACAAAACCACCTTCAAAACCACCCAAAGGGCCAATTTTGCACGGTTTGGATAGTTGGAGGGTGTTTGGTGTCTGGTTTTGTAATTGTGAGTTGAAAATCGAACTTTTGTAATAGTTGGAGGGTGAACAATAGACTTTTCCCTTTTAAAAAGTGTATTGTAAATATACGAAAAGTGAGATATGCTTAAAATACCTTTGATGTCACAAAATAAATGATACTATTTTTTAATAAGACGAATGTCGTGACGTGATCAAAGGTCAATATGATAAATATTTTAATGTAGAGGTAGTATGTTTGTAGAGGAAAAGTCATGCAGCAAACTTTATTTTCCTCGCATTCAGCATCATCCTACAGCTTCATGGAATCATGGTATGCCATTGGCAGTGCCGTATCCATGGCCTTGCGGTGGTGCTCGAGTTCACATTGATCGATGAATCGCTAGGAGATGGAATAATGCCCGTTCGTGAGATCTCGATAACTAGTTTTCGTCTATGCATGGATGCAGGTAGGGACATGCCGGTTGGAATGTTGCGCACGGCGAACATGGCGAGACTCAACTCAAACTGGATGTTGAGACGCTGGCGAGCATTCTGAGTTCCACCAGGTTCCAATAACCTGATGTGCAACCTCTTCTTATTCACACAGGAGCCTCAAGGACAGCCACATTACACCTACCAACTTGTATCAACGACCTATATAAAAAGTCTGCGAACAGACGTTGCGCATGTGTTTTTTTTTTAAAAAAAAAATATAACCGAATAATCTGTGACAGCACCTTAAATTATGGCTACGCATTATTGAAAGGTTTTGAACACATCCTAGGAAAAATTGGCTAAACCCTAAAAAACCTGGTGAATCGCATTTGAATCGAACTTTAATCCCTCAACTCCATTTGAATCGCATTGGGCTCCCACTCAACCCTTTCCAATCTCCGGGTTCGCAAATCACAAGCAGAGTTCTTTCCCCGCTCATCTCCCATCTGGTGAGTCCCTGAAGCAAACAGTGAGCTGTTTGAAATGAAAACAATTTGTAAAAATTTACATGAAACGGTTCATTTTAATATTTTATGATGGAAATCAGAGAAATTCCACATGCTTATGTCCACACTGGATGACTCTGCAGTCCCCTGTACCAAACCCAGCAAAACCCCTTATAAAACAGAGCCCGCACCCCGCTAATGGCGACACGCCTCGCCTCAATCTTCTCTACCGCGTGCGGCCCTGCCTCGACCCCGGCCCAACTGCTCCACCGCGCTCTCCCCAGCTTCCGCCACCGGCGAGCCTGCCCCTCGCCGTCCCGCATGTCCTCCTCGGCCGACTCCCCCGCGCCGCCCGCCACGGCGGCGGCCGGTGGCGACAAGCCCACGGCGGCGCCGTACGGGTCCTGGAGGTCACCCATCACCGCCGACGTCGTCTCCGGCGCCGATAGGCGCCTCGGAGGGATCGCCCTTGCTGGGGATGGACGCCTCCTCTGGATCGAGGGCCGCCCCGAGGAGAAAGGGTAACTGACATCCACTTCCTAGGTTTTTTTTTTGTTCCAAACATTTGGGGCACAATGATGCTTCTGAAATTTTTAGGCTAGCTCTGTTTTGCAGATATTTTGATCATAAACCAATATGTTTGAGTGGCGTGCCCCAACTTTTTGTGAATAACATGCTGTCACACCTGGTTTTAGAAAGAAAACCAGATGCATCTGATATGTGAGTCAGGATCAAGTTTCACACATATTATAGACTCCATGAATAAACAGAACACAAAGTTACAGCGGAAATAATAAAATAAAGACAATACAAACGTTTTCTAGCAGCGGAATCTTGAACTCTTCACCACAGGCAGTTGACTGGGGGTTGCGTACGCCTAGCATCACCTTTAACAACTTCACACACCTTCTGAATACTGAGCAGTAATAAGCAAGGATAAGTACACTTATGGTTGGTACTTAGCAAGGCCACCGAAATAACCGGAACAATTTAATCATCAACTTCAAGTATATTAATCATGTAAGGGTCCAGGCCGTTCATGACCGCGAACACGACTGTTATAACAGTTTTACACTCTGCAGAGGTTGTATACTTTCACCACAATTCGCGTAAAAGTCCCGAGGAACTTTAGACCCAACCATGCTGCACCACAAAGGCGCACACCACACTTCCGAGGTGTGATTGCATAGGGACGCTACGAGGCCTTTACAAAGAATTCCTACATGTGTGTTTGTTCCCAGCGCTTACGGTTTCAACAGAAGACAGTCTTCCGATCCCCGCACCAACACATCCACAAACAAATATCAGCCCAACAGGCAGCACAAACACAACACATAGTTCATCTAATTATTCAGCCAAGACCAGAGCCATATAGTATTATGGTTGTACGGGTAATCCTGGGTGGTTCTCTATGTTCCGATTAACATATATGATCTTATGAAGCACAGGTAGAAAGATGGTTAGGGACACTTGCCTTTCCGCGAAAGAATACCACTGCTCAGTCCTCAACTCTTGTTCTTGACAGCTTCGGAACGATGCTCCTCTAATCGTAGCAAACATCGAGCACAAGCACAAACATGCAAGCAAAGAAATAGATACAACTAAGAACAATACACCAATCAAAAGAAAAGCTTTAAAAGAACACACTAAACGATGGGGCTCGCTACTACGATCACAAGGGCGTAAGGAACGTTGAAAACGGAACAACAGTTGGAAAGGTATAACTATCAGATGATTTATGTTATAAAAGAAATAAAAGACTATGCGCTTCTTTCATTTGAACTTAAGAAAAGACATTCAAGATTTAATTTAATTCAAGTTACACTTTCATATGAAAAGACGGGTAAAGCCTAATTAATTTTATTTGCAAATGTTTATATAATGATAATACCAATTAAATATTTATCTTGCAAGAAAGCATGTGAGGGCATCTAATCGATTAACTTCATACTCCCTCCGTCTCAAATTGAAGTCATTCCAAGATTCTTGGAGAGTCAAATTCTTTTTATGTTTAACCAAAATTATAGAGTGAATCATAAAAATTTACGGAACCAAATATATATAATCTGAAAATATGCTTAATGAAGAAGCTAATGATACTTATTTTGTATTATAAATCTTAGTACTTTGTTATATAAATTTGGTCAAATTTGAGATAGTTTGACTCTCCAAGATTCTTGGAATGACTTACAATTTGGGACGGAGGGAGTATATCGTGTTGAACTAAACAAGTTATATTAAAAGCTTATTCAAGTTGGGAATTAACCATATTTATTTAGATTGCACAAAACCGATGTTTAACCCTAATTAAATTTTAATAAAGAAAACTAGTTCAATAATTGTTAATTATATTGATATCGTTTATTTATAAAACAACAGGGTATACTTTTAATTAGAAAAGCTAGTGAAGCGGATGTAGATATTAATCAAGTTAACTTTTATTCATAAAAACCGATGTATAAACCTAGTCAAATTTTATTTAGAAAACTAGATTCATTATTGAGCATTAAGCACATTAATTATTAGTTTATGAAAACCGATATATAACCTTACTAACTTTTATTTGGAAAAACATATGAAGTAAACATTATTCAAATTAATATTTTAAATAAATTATAAAACATGGAGTTGGAGCTCTAATTAGATTTTATGCAATTTGTAAGACATATAACAAATATTAAACAAGTTAATATTTTATTTATTTCCAAAACATAAAACTTGGTAAACAACACTATTAAACTAAAGTCTATGCTTTTAGAAGATTAGCACAACAAGAACGAGATTAAACGGAGTTAAAACGTGAGAACTATGAGCCTCTAAAGGCTGCAGGGCTCTAATCGTGAAGAACTAAAGGTTTCAGAGGCTTACAGAGAAGTTTCTCAAGGCACAGAGAATAGTACTCGCAATAAAATCAAAGGTTGGGGTTGGATCTGGAAAAGTCCAAGGCTCGGGTTAAAGTTGAAAGGGCCTATAAAATCTAGGGGGTTTTCTGCAGAATCTTCAAGACACAAAGAATGCAACATTAGTTATAGGATTCCTAGAGGACCTAATCGTAAGAGCTTCATAGCTCTGTTCATGGCGAACAGAGCGCTGAGCGGCTCAGCTCGTTGGCCTCGCCGGCGATGTGCTGAGCGATTGGCTCGGCCAGATGGGTTGGCTCGGCCAGATGGGGGAAAAGAGGGAGGAGAGCGAGGGGAACTTGAAGAGATGCTTACAAGGCGACGGGAAGAGCAGTGGCGGCCGGAATCGGAGGTTGCTGGCGGCGCTCAGGAAGTCGATCTGGCGGCAGCGCTCTGGTGGCGGAACGACGATGAGGACGGGCTAAACGGGGAATTCTCGGCTCGGTGAAGCTCGTGGCGAGGTCGATTTGGTCCAGCGAGCATCCTTGGCGGCGAATCAAAGTCGACGGCTGGCGGCTTTGCTCTGGCGAAATCCTAGTGGCGGCGCAACGCAGATGGAGGAGAGGGAGGGACGCGGCGAGCACGGGGGGATGCTAGGGTTCGAGCCGCGCTTTATAGGGCGCTGGAGGCCAAGATTCCCTTGGCCGCCAAGGAGAGGCAGCGGCGGCGGCGCTGTCGGACTCTAACCAGAGTCCTGGTTGGGGACGATGGGAAGAAGAAGATGCTGACAGGCGGGGCCCGCGGTTCAGTGAGACGAGAGGGAGGGAGATGACAGATGGGGACCACATGGCGGTGAGAGAAGGAGAGAGGGTTGGGTTGGATGGGTCGGACTGGGCTTGCGGGAGAGGTAGGAAGCTGGGCTTGCAGATGAATTCGGCCCAAGAAGGAAAAGGAGAAAAAGATTTAGAGTTTTATTTTCGGAAAGATTATCTAGTTCAAATAAAATCCAGGAAATTCCAGATAGAGTATTTGAACCATGGAAAATATTCCAAAATCTCCAAAAATCCTAGGAAAAATTCCAGAGATAGAGTTGGAGACTAAGAACCCAAATAAAATATTTGGAGTCCAAGAAAAGGGAATTTAAAGCCTTCCAATAAATAGATTTGACTCTAGGAAAAGAGAATTAATTCCCAGAAATTCTAGGAAATTCTCAGGAGAGATTTGATCGACGTCTAATCGTATTTTGAAACACTACACTCGTAAACACATGATGCAGTTCAGCATGTATGCAACACTTCAATTAATACCACATAAAGCATATTTATTTAATTTAGAAAAAATGATTGTTTTCCTACACTAAATATCCTGATAATTAAACAAATGTTGAATTTTTTTTAATAATTTGTAAAAATTATTTATTTAATTTGTCTTTCTAATCACATCCCGAAATCCCAAATTTCGGGGTGTGACACATGCTTTATTGTTGGTGTATATTTTTTATGGAACCTGAAAAGAGATCCGCATTTGTGCTTTGCAGCCTCGAATGGCTGCCAAGTCTGTCATGTTATTTAGCTGTGTATGGCTGTCATCTAGTTTTTCTATGTCTTGATTGGTGCGGTAATCATATATTATTTATGTCACTTTATGTTTCAGTAATTGTTTTATAGATTTTATTTAAGGGCATCTAAATACATTGGGGGTACTTCTATGTCCTGAAGTGGATGTAGCCGTTTGTGCATGGAGATTCTACAAGCAAGGAGACTGCATTATGAAAGGAATGCATGATTTGGATTTATTTTCTGTGTTCGGTTGGAGCAATGGCATCAATTGAGTACACTTTAGTGGATAAAAGAAATAGACCAGCTAATATGGTTTTGTCTGTATGAACAAGGTAAAACAGGGATTTGCATCAGAGTACAACTGCAAAAAGACTTGGCAGGTTTAGTTTGTCAATGAAGCTTAGCACTAAATGAAGCTGTTCTGAAAAAGTTAACATGCGATTCAGTGACTTAGATTACATTATGTTTCTATTGTCTGCATGTAAGTGATTGCGTGCTAAGCAAAATGATGCAAAAAGAATAATCTGTATAACAGAACATATTGTTGTGCCCAAATGTCAATTAATTCTGATTTGTGGCGCAGTACATTCAACTCCTTGTCAGTTCTCAATTAGTCTTTTTTTAACTAGTTTCATACCATATTTAACTAAATTTATATTTAGGCGTATGGTTATTGTAAAGGAGGAGGATGAACCTGTGGATGTCATTCCTCAGGAATTCGCAGCACGGACCCTGGCTCAAGAATATGGAGGTGGTGCATTTGCAGTTGACAAGAGTGTAGTTGTGTTCTCGAATTACAAGGATCAACGTCTATACAAGCAAGCAATTGGAAGTAAGTACTAAGTAGGGTGCTGCCCTCTTACTGTTCAGGCTGGCTTAAGCTAATGTTAGTCAAGAATGTTCATTAAGAACATAGAAGAATTGTAAGGAATGTGGTGTTCTCTCATTTTTATTAGTAATATGGAAGATGCTGTTTGCTGTACATTTGCATGCCACCATGTTAACCATGAGTTTTGAATACTTGGCACCTTTGCCAAATCATTATCAATAAGCTTTTCATACCTTGGACAATATCTGGTGAGAATAGATATATTAATTCCATGTTTTTAATCACAGTTATTTTACCTTGTCAGATGGTAGTCCTCCTGTACCTCTTACACCTGATTACGGCGCACCAGATGTGAGTTATGCGGATGGTGTTTTTGATCCTCATTTCAGCCGTTATGTTACTGTGGTGGAAGGTACTTGACCTATGATTTGGTTTCAAAAATATGCACAATTACACAACAGATTACTAACATGCTCACATATTGTGATAGACCGTCGAAAAAACAGCTTGAATCCCACTACAACAATTGCTGCTATAAACTTGAGTGGTGATCATACTTGCGGTAAGACTTCTAAAATGTTATAACTAACAAATGCCAAGTTAGATCTATGATTGCTTTTGATGTTTATCCGCCCTTCACAACAGTAGCTTACATATTTTCTCTATTGAAGAACCCGCCCTTCACAACAGTAGCTTACATATTTTCTCTATTGAAGAACCAAAGGAGCTTATCAGTGGCAATGATTTCTATGCATTTCCTCGCATTGATCAAAATAAAAAGCGGATGGCATGGATCGAATGGAGTCATCCAAACATGCCCTGGGATAAATCAGAACTTTGGGTTGGTCACTTCTCTGAAAGCGGGTAAGTGTCATTATCTTCTGTGTTCTGAACAACATATCAGAACAAATCAATAATTGAATTCAGGTATTCCATGAATAAAAGCACTACCTTATCTGTACCAAATATACTGCACAATTTGGCAATATATCAGGAGGACATTCATGGATATCAACCTGATGCATAAGGGCCAGTTCATTTACGTATAGCCCTGAGGTCACTTCATTTGTTAGTTATCTAAAAAATGAGACATCAAATTATGTGGGATTGTAATTGTGGGATCATGGTACTCTGGTTCTTTTGGAAACATTGAACGTGTTCATGTAGTTAAAATTCCTTCTGACTGCTGCTTCTTTGGCCCCACGGTTTTCCTTTGTGTCTGCAGAGACTTGACAAAACGGGTCTGTGTTGCTGGTGGCAATCCACTGTTGGTTGAATCTCCTACTGAACCTAAATGGTCTCCCAAAGGTACCATAGTCCTGCTGTATTTGTATGGACTCTTAAGCCTTAATAAATTGTAAAAAATGCTACTTGTATGTTATGGTGAGTTATGAAAACATCAGCTTAATATATTTTGTTCTTTGTATTTTGTGGGAACAGACTTTGCATTTTATTTTATTTTTAACTCAAGTCTTCTATCTGTAGTCCTTTCAGAAATTGAAACTAATTATGTAACTTTTTTCTGTTCCATCTTACTTATGCAACAATCAAGATTTTCTTTAGCTTTTTTGTTCCAAATAAATGAACTAGTTTAGTCCATTTCCATGATATGCATACATACCTTTTTTTAGGAAATAAGGAGCTTTGTTTTTTACCAGCTGAATTATGCATTTCTGTTTGATGGGTCCTTTGTTGTCTGCATTTCACACTGCCTTAGTGATTGTTCCTGTGGAACCCTGATAAGTGATAACATTGTTTTCTTTTTTGCGCATATTGTGACTACTGACCACTGTAATTTCATACCAACCATATGTCATCTAATACATTCAAACTTGCAGGAGAACTGTTTTTTGTTACTGACAGAGGGAGTGGATTTTGGAACATTTATAAATGGGTTAGTAGTTTATCTCAACTCTTGGTCCTTGATTGCACTCCCTCCATTTGAGATTATAAGGAAAACTGTGTTTCGTTAGGACAAGGTTTTAACCAAATTATGTGATACAAAAGTATATCATAAAAAAGGTTTGTTTAATGCAACACTCTGTCCCAAGATATATATATTCATAGAGTTGTTGTTCAAGGCTTTTCCTAGCGAAACAAAATAGACTTTATTTTTCAAATCGAAGGAGTATATTGTAACTGCATTTTGGATTATCGAGATTGCTATTAGTATGAATTTGGAGCTCATAGCCCATGACTCTTATGGGCGAGAGTAATATTTCTACATTCTCTTTTTCTATAATATTTCATCACCTGAACTGTATCTGCCATATAATTTCTCTGCACTGCTTTGTCATCAGGTAGAACAAACGAATGAGATTGTTCCAGTATATGCACTAGATGCTGAATTCACAAGACCATTGTGGGTTTTTGGCATCAGCTCTTATGATTTTCTTGGAAACAGCAACCACATCATTTTCAGCTACAGGTATTGATATTAGTGAAAAAATTTATCATGTTATCACTTTTTTTTGTGAACACATCTTCACATACCATTGCAATAACTATGCCACCCAGGCAGCAAGGAAGGTCATATCTAGGTGTTCTTGATTGTGATTCTGGTTCTGTTTCATTGCTTGACATCCCTTTCTCTGATTTATCTAATGTGGTACGTGCCCAGATCTTCATCACCACATTTTGATAAATTGAAGAATTTGAAGTGTATACGTTTTGTGGTGTATATTGGCTTTTTTACTTGCTTGGTCTCGCAGGTTGCTGCAGATGATTACTTCTATATTGAAGGTGCTTCTGCAAATATTCCAATGTCAATTGCAAAGGTTTAACATTAACAAATTTACAGATGTCAAGTTCATGCCCCCACCCCCAAAAATAGGTGTATCGACTATCAATTGATGTATCTGTTGTTTCATCCAGGTGTCATTAAATGAGAGCAAAACAAAAGTAGCCAATTTCTCAATAATCTGGTCCTCCTCTCCAGATGCCACACAGTATAAAACTTTCTTCAGCACACCAGAATTTGTTGAGTTCCCCACATGCCAGCCTGACCAGAACGCTTATGCCTATTTCTACCCACCTTCAAATCCCAATTTTCAAGGTTTGCCAGATGAAAAGCCTCCATTGCTTGTGAAAACGCATGGTATGTATTGAAACTGTGATTTCTTGAAATAATTATTCAGTTTGACCCCTCGAAAGAATTATGCATGTCTTTCAGCTTAAGGTTTTTTTTTTTTCAGTTACTTGTTACTTAACTGAACGATATGTGTTTTGTTAAATAGGCTACTAGATTCTTCTTTCAGATAAGACCATGGTATCCTTTAACACTTGATAATTTTCAGGAGGGCCTACGGCTGAAACACGCGCAATTTTGGATCTCAGCGTCCAATATTGGACAAGTAGAGGGTGGGCATATGTTGATGTTAACTATGGAGGAAGCACTGGTTTGTCCTAAATTTGTAGATTAAACATTTTCAGTATAGTGATGTGTAAACTTTGTTTGCTATGACTATGAGTCGCTTTACCTAAGACTTCATATCATTCCAACAACCATATCCCTACCAAATGTTGACCTTTCTTGAACTATAAAACTGAAGGTTATGGAAGAGAGTATCGAGAGAGACTTTTGGAGAAATGGGGTATTGTCGATGTTGATGATTGTTGCAGCTGTGCAAGATTCCTGGTACATCATTGGAGTTGTAATGTCAATTAGCATTGACTTTTGCTGAAGATAAGAATCCACTTTGCTGATTATTTCTTTTATTAAGGTGGAGAGTGGGAAAGTAGATGGCCAACGTCTTTGTATTACTGGTAGATCAGCAGGTGGATATACTACTTTAGCTTCACTTGCATTCAGAGACACATTCAAGGCAGGAGCTTCTATGTATGGTGTAAGTTTTAGCTTTCTAGAGTATAATATTTTGTGTTTGCTGCAAATGTAACCAGATATTTTCGTTCTCCTATTTTTGCTAGGCACTTAACCACTCACCACCCTTAATCCTTTTTTTTCTAAGCGACAGTTACCTTGTTTGATGCACTTATATACCTAAATGATTCTTGGTAGTCTGCTGCAGCAGTGATTACCAAAACCAAAGAAATAGCTATTGGTAATGGAGAGAGAAACTATTTTGATAATGGAAGATGAGTACTCTGCTGGAGATGCTATAAGGATTACAACTTGTTGTAATATGTTGGCCCTATAATCTTATGCACACTCTTAATATTGATATTGGCTGATAGATGGAACTATTTATATGGCAAACCTGGCATATTTTTTTGAAAATGGTAAAACAATTATGCATGTTTGTGCTTGATAATTTGCATTACTAGAATGGTGAAATTATGCACTTGGCTTGGTGAAACTGTTAGAGTATATGTTAGAGTGTATATTGTGGCCCATATGGCTGGCCCATATAGAGGCCCATGTACAGCACCATATACCTACCCTCCTAGGGTTGGAGGAATAAAGTAGAATTTCTCCCTCTAACAGAAACAGCATTTGTTTGTTTGCTTTTCTTTTTACCTAATTTTGGCTTTTGTTTATGTGAACAACCATAATAACCAATTGTGTTGTGGTATTACCAATCCATGTTTAGATTGGGGATTTGACTCTGCTAAGAGCGGAGACGCACAAATTTGAGTCCCATTATACCGACAATCTTGTAGGTAAGAAGCCTTATTATAATTTCTTTTGGAAGTTGTTGACCAAATTCCTTTCTCTGATGTACATTTACTTCTTCGTTCCATTCCTTAAGGAAATGAAAGAGCATACTATGAGAGATCACCAATCAACTTTGTCAATCAGTTTACATGTCCAGTGATATTGTTTCAAGGGTTGGAAGATAAGGTACGTGCTGCACATCAACTGTAATATTTGTCATTCCTGTGTTACCGTTGGTATATTGGTGTTTGAATTGCATAACGTAATTATATGATGAGGGTACCGCCTATGAACTCATCTGCTTAACTACTTCAATGTTTTCCAGGTTGTGCCACCAGATCAGGCACGCAAAATATATAATGCCTTGAAAGAGAGAGGTTTGCCTGTTGCTTTGGTGGAATACGAAGGGGAGCAACATGGTTTCCGCAAGGTTGTAACCTCACTGTTTTCAGGCTTTCAGCTCAACCCTATCAACCTGGACGGATTTTATAACATTTTTTATCTTTCTTGCACAGGCTGAAAACATCAAGTTCACCTTGGAGCAGCAGATGGTGTTCTTTGCAAGATTAGTTGGGAACTTTGAGGTAGCAGACAATATAACTCCAATCAAGATTGAGAACTTTGATTGATCCAGTTCCAAGTTGTGTACATGTATTCCAACTACATGTTTAGCACGTATGCAATACATTAGCCTCTAGTTTCTTTTGGGAATACAATACTGTTAGTTCACCGTTTTTTGGAGGGTTGTTCGAAATCGTATTTTGCCCTGTATGTACCAAACTGGTTCAACTATACTCATCATTTATGTGACATGTAGATGATTATGCACCAAACTGTTGCGGGCGTCTCTGGAACCTTGTGCAATCGTTTGTCTAGTATGGTCGGAGTATGAGAGCAGGGAGGTTATTCTCATGAGAAACACCATTTGGGTCACTCCCCTACTAGTGAGACGAAACGGGTATCCGCATCACCATTAGCCCTAGGGTTTTTTTTTTTTTTGAGCGAAACCATTAGTCCTAGGTGGAAAAGAGATTTATAAGGAGGGTGAGATTCATCCAGAGCAGGCCCATACAAAGCTTAGCTCTTTACATGGCCCTATGGGCTTCATGAGTGGCATAGCAAGGAGAGAACCATACTATAATGTGGGCGGTGAAGAAATAGGACCACTACACTATCTTTAGACTCTGAAATAATGTGGCATATGTTGAAAGTGACTACCAATCTACCATTGAAGCGCTCTCCCGTTGAACACTCGGCGTGATGTGTTAATTCAAGCATGCTTCAGCTCCACGAAGCTGACGTTACAATATTTTCCAAATGGATTTTATCTACACGCTGATTCATCTCCTTAAAATTTATAAATCAACCGATGACGAATTGAGAGGCAAAGGTAAACAAAAGGTCCACTCAGTGTCCTTAAAAAACCGTCCAGTAGAACAGAAAGGAGCCACCAGCCTTGACCTCCAACTTCGTCGCGCCCTCGCCTCGCCGCCTGTCATGTCGAGCTCTTCTCACGCAGCCTCACCCGCGCCTCCAGCTTCCGACACTGCCGAGATGCCAAGCGGTGTGAAGCCCGCCACGGCGCCTTACGGGTCGTGGAGGTCGCCGATCACCGCGGACGTCGTAGCCAGCGCCGAAAAGCGCCTCGGCGGGATCGCTGTCGCCGGGGACGGCCGCCTCCTATGGATCGAGAGCCGCCCCGAGGAGAAAGGGTAAGTAGCTTTCGCTTCTGAGCTTAAGAATGCGTCGAAGTCGAAACCTGGGCAGTGTGCACGGTGATGTTTCTGGAAATTTTGATGGTGGTAGTGGTAGCTTATATGTTGTAAATTAAACCCTGCAACACATGAGGACGAACGATCTCCCGAATTTGCACATCGTAGTCTTGAACTGTTGTAATATTTGTACTTGTGCAACGCAACCATTAAATCGGTTTTGCAGGCATACACCCTGCTTCTGAAGTAATGAAATTCGGGCATGCCCTGCTGTGGGAAAAGTAGTTTACAACATTCTACTCCTTGGCAACATCAGGCAGATTGTGTTTCAAATGTTTTATTTTTAATCATATTTGACTGAGTTTTGTATCCAGACGCATGGTCATTGTAAAAGAGGGGAATGAGCCCGTGGATGTTATACCTGAGGAGTTTGCAGCACGCACCCTGGCGCAAGAATATGGAGGTGGTGCATTTGCGGTTGACAATAATGTTTTGGTGTTCTCGAATTACAAGGATCAACGTCTGTACAAGCAAACAGTTGGAAGTAAGTAGGCCGCTACATTCTTTCTTGGGAGTGGTGCAATTAAGCTGATAACCAAATCAGAGAGTCCATAAGAAACATGTCCAAGTTGGAACGTCGTTTTCTTTACTTTTAATAATAATATATATTATATGGTGTACTTTTCATTGCATATCGTGCAAACTCAAGTGGCGTCATGAGTGCAATGTGCCTAGAAAAGATTTTTTTTTAAAAAAAAAGAAAACTGAAGATCAAGATTAAGTGTGCCAAGGAAATGTAGTTATGAACATCCGATATGCAAATCAATACTTATTCTATCTAAGCTCTTGGCCCTTACAAATAATGATTACAAGCTGTTACCGGAAAACATATATGAGGAATCCATATTGTAAAATATATGTTAAAGCTATTTATCATTCTACAATTTGACACCTCAGAGTTAGGAAACTTTGCTCAAGTGAGATAATGAGGTTTATATTAGATTCGTGTCAACTGATCATACACACATTCTCCAGTCAGATATAGTAATAGTTGTTGCAAACAATTTGTCTGCGATTGAATTTTTGGCAGACCATGCTTTGCCATTGTTTCAACTAATTTGGGCTCCTAACACTGCCAACAAATGAACTGATCAAATGATGGTGTAACCGTGTGAGTTAAGAAAAGCTAATAAGATTATCTTATCATATTAGCTGAGATAACATATTTGATTTTACGTTAATTGACCAAATACATTAATGAGATGAAATAACTGTATTAAATGATATATTTTTCTTTCTAAAACCCTTTCTCATGATTATTTCTCCTTGTCAGTTGGAAGTCCACCTGTGCCTCTTACACCATATTATGGTGCACCCAATGTCAGTTATGCTGATGGTGTATTTGATCCTCATTTCAGCCGTTATATCACTGTGATAGAAGGTACTTGACTTATAATTTGGTTTCAGTACTTCTAGTGACATGGAACTAACATGTTCCCGGTTCTTGATAGACCATCGAATGAGTAGCTTGAATCCCATCACAACAATTGCTGCTATAAACTTAAGTGGTGAAGAAGTTCATGGTAAGAATTTCAGAAATGTTACTACCACTACCAAGTTAGAATAATGCTTGCCTTTCATGGTATGGTCATACATATTTCTATATTGAAGAACCAAAGGTGCTGATAAGTGGCAGCGACTTCTATGCTTTTCCACGAATTGATCAAAACAAAAGGCGGATGGCATGGATTGAGTGGAGTCATCCATACATGCCTTGGAATAAATCAGAACTTTGGGTTGGCTACTTTTCTGAAAGCGGGTGAATGTGAATCCATCCTTGCACCTACATTTGGATATGTTTTTTTTTACTTGCTTTTACTTGCATTCATGTATGTCATAAGAATATTAGCTATCATAGACAAATTAAGAAAGTCAGCAAAACTTTCTATGCAATATATCAGGATGATTTCAATGCATACTATCTCCATGTTTCATGCGTATTCCCAAGGATCTAAGCATGTATTCTAGTGCCCATGCAGGGCCATTTTGTATGTTAAATCACCAAAATAGCAGATACCACATTGTAGGTTAAGGATAAAACACATTTCAGATTTTCCAGAAGTACACCAGGTATTTTTTTTCTATTTTCTACCCCCTCCCTAGTGCCCATTTGACTTGGACATTCACTACCACACACTGTTTGTTTAGTCCAGAATGGAAGTATAATATCACATCATATTTACAATATTGGCAGACACCCATTTGCAAAAAACCATAGAGACTGTATAATTGTTTCATTATGGTTATAAACTTCTTTTTGGGTAGCGAGTTCATGTCATCATGTGGCTGAAGTCCCCTTTCCAACTGTTGCTATCTTGTTGATTACTCCACATTTTCTTGTATGTCTGTACTCTGTAGAGACTTGGACAGATGGCATTGTGTTGCTGGTGCCGATCAAATCTTAGTGGAATCTCCTACTGAGCCTAAATGGTCCCCCCAAGGTAAACAGTTTTTTCCAGCTGTATTTTTATGTATTCTTTCAAAAACATGTTACCTCTGAGCTATATGGTTGAGCGACAATATATTTGTTCTTTTATTTTGCTTATACATCTTATGCTTGTTGTACAAAGGCAAAGAGATTTGTGTACTTATATCTCCATGTCTTTAGTCAGCTTTTCTATTGGAAGATAATAAAGTTGGTAACTAATGAGATTTCCTGTCACTACTTTCTGATACTATTATGTTGTATTGCATCCAACGTTTTTTTTTTGTTTTCTATGCTCTACAAGGTTTTTCTAGCATAGCCCTTAGGCATTTTTTAAGACGTGCATGACACATATTTCATTAGTGTAAGAAGAGAGTTTACAACACAAACAACCCCTCCCCCCTACTCGTACAACAGGACACACGCATGCGCACACACACGAACAAGCAGACACATGACGGGGTAAGGGTGAGGAGGGCGACCAACACACTAGAGATTAATCAAACTACTCACCAAAGGGTGGGCTATAGAGACCGACCAACTCAAAGGCAAAGCTACTCGTGGAAGGAAGAAGTCCCCAAACAAGGAACACAATGTTCTCCCAAAATTTAGCTCCGCCTATTGAACCATGCCGACAGGTGATTGGTTGCAACACTTTTAAAAACCTAGTTGTCCTCTCGAGCTAAATTTGGCATACCCCAAGGGTTATAACTGTGACCGATGAAGCTTCGCTTAGGCTCAAGGCCACCATTCTACTAAATGAAAGAGGCATCTAGGTTAGGCGTTGAGCCCTTGAGGTGGAAACTACATAGGAGCTTAAACCAAACTTCCCTGCTATAACACCTTGCTTCCATAATCAACTTACGCTCCAGCTCCTCAATTGGAAAAGGTCCGCATATGCATACCACCTCTCTTATGCTTTCATCCTCGCTTCTTGTGAAAGGATTGACCCGGAGACGATATATTTGGAATGAAAAAGGATTATAAGCTAGCCATTAATCTCCATAACTTCCAAGGTGGTACTAAAACAACCAACTACAACCACACAACTAGGTCACATGAACCAACAACTTTAACTAATAGGTATATTGGGTTGGGGTATTACATTCAACCCACCTTAGGGGTTGACACTCTCGGCAGCTCACCACATGTGCAGCGGACTCCTAGAACCACCCCTGGTATAGTGACGTGGTGTAGGCCTAGACACATGCACAACGCACATGCAACAAGGGTTCATGCTCTGATACCATCTCTAACACCTTGCTTCCAAAATCTGCTTACCCCAACTCCTCATACGGAACGGGCCCGCATACGCAAACCACCTCGCTTACATTTTTGTTCTCACTTTGTGTAAAAGGGTTCACCCAGAGGTGATATGTTTGGAATGACAAGGATTATATAAACTGGCCCTCAACTGCCTAAACTTCCAAAGTGGTACTAAACCAACCAATTACAACCACACAACTAGGCCACATGGGCCAACAACTCCAACTACTAAGCGTATTGGGCTGAGTTATTACACCTGCAGGTAGAACGCATGGCCCTAAATGCTTAGACATCTAGCAATAATCATGTGAAAAAAGCCAAGAGAAGATGTGCACTGGTTGGGTGCTTGCATCTTCCATAGGTGTTGCTCCCATGGGCCTCCATAATGGATTTGCCTATTAAGAAGGCCTGGTAGGCTGAACTTGTCGTGTACACCCCATCGGGTGATCATTTCCAGATGAAAGTGTCATGTACATCTGCCACATAGACACCTCTAGGATACTCAAAAGGTAGAGGTACTCTAGAATCACCTCGACTGTCAGACCACCTTGTAGGCCACAAACCCATCATTAGTTCTAGAGGGCATCGACACATCGTGTCTGCAGCTCTTATTGTGGGTCCTTTTTTAGGGATGCCCAGGAACAAGTTGGGCACAAGGGATTCAATGCATTGACCATGGTTCCACTTGTTCCTCCAAAAAAAGACTTGTGTGACCATCTCCTCCCTTGCCGGTCATTGATGCCTCAAACATGGATGCCATTGCTAGCTCCAAGTTGTTGGTGAAGGACAAGAAGTGTGCGAGGTGTCGGTTCTCCTGTGCCACAACAAGCACAAGATAGCACATCTGGATGGCTATACTCAACATATGTAGGTCAAGAATGCCAAGGCTGCACAACTCATGACTCTCAACAAACTTTAACCCAACTGACTAAGCAAATGTCCACCTTAGATGAGCTCATTTTCATGACATAGGGATGCCTTGCATAATTTGTCAATTGTGAGAATGGACCAGGCAGGTAATCTGTGTGAGATGGACCTAGGTATTGATGTTATTGTGACCTTAGATGTCAAGTTCCTGCCTCCACTCAGCAATTGTTACATCTAGGCCAACAATCTATTTGGGACCTGGTCAATTAGTGGTTGAAACTAGGCTTTATGTAGCTTGGTGCCTGAAAGAGGGGTGCCCAGGTACTTGCATGGAAAAGGCATGGATAAGCAGGGGCAGCGTGCTTGAGCCTCCTCAATATCATCTTGGCTACATGTGATGAGTGTGATGTGGTATTTCACTATGTTTGTTGCCATCCCCGAATTACCCTCAAAAGATGGAAAGGGTTTATTTCATTAGTGAGGGAACCTGTGCCACCGGTGAGAGGAAAGCAACTGCATAGCCCTTATCCAGGGTATGCAATTTTCATCATGCATAATATCTTGCTTAAAAACTAATTGGGAGTTTGGGAACTTTGCTTGTTATTGACCAGCTGCATGTATATGTTGTTATTGTGGATGTACACCTTCACCACCCAAGTCTAGTTATCTTCCAATCAAATTTCTTTTTTTCTCTTGAACACACATGAGAGCTATGATCTTTATATTAAGAAGAAAATAAAGGATAAAATAAAACTGAACACACCATATTTCTCCTTATTCAACAATGCTACCTATTTCCTCCTATCTTGGTTTAGTTTTTTTCCACTTTATGAAATGAAATCGTTTCTCCTGTGCAACTTTAGTACTAATGAGTTTGCTTGTACAAGAATGTGGCAACAACTACTGTCATTATGTTCTAGGAGTACGTCTAATACATTCAAACTTGCAGGAGAACTGTTTTTTGTAACTGACAGAGGGAGTGGATTTTGGAACATTTATAAATGGGTAAGTTCTCACAACTATTGAGATGTGTTCCCCCCTTAAGCTATGCTGCAAGTGTGCATTTTAGTCCTATATTTTAATTAAGATTGTTGTTGAAAGTTACGAATCGGCATGGCTCATTAGTGGACCAAATCAGTATTCTTATTGTGTTCCAAGTTATGGAATTCATCTTCCGAAATGTGTTTCATACACAATGTCTCTACTTCTTTGTTGTTACCAGGTTGAACAAACTAATGAGGTTGTTCCGATTTACACACTAGATGCTGAGTTTACAAGACCTTTGTGGGTTTTTGGCATAAGCTCTTATGATTTTCTTGGAAAGAGTAATCGCATCATTTTCACTTACAGGTTTTGATAATAGTAGACATTTGTTCACTTTGTTGTAATTTTTGTTTGTGAAACATCTCCATTGTCTCAAACACCTTCATAAAATAACTCTGTTACACAGGCAGCAGGGAAGGTCATATCTTGGTGTTCTAGAATGTGATTCAGGTTCCATTTCACTGCTTGACATCCCCTTCTCTGATTTATCTAATCTGGTACATATCCAAATGTGCATCACTTCTGTTTCAAAAGTTATTTCAAACATGTCTGTTTCGATGTCTATGTTGGTCTGTTACTTGGTTCACACTTGTATAAGTATTGATAAGCCGTGACTTTGGCTTTGCAGGTTGCTGTAGATGATTACTTCTACATTGAAGGTGCTTCTGCAAGTATTCCATTGTCACTTGCCAAGGTTTATAGGATGCTATACATAATTTTATTTACATCTTGATGCTGTGGTCCTTGTTTTGGTTGTGCTCTTTTTCTCACTGTACTCATTTTGACTTGTATATCCTCTCTTTCAAAGGAGATCCAACCTTGGAGAATGATATCTTCTCTTTGGCGACTTTTGCTGTGTGTTTAACAACTAGCCAAGTAGCCAGCCCCAACTTGCTTGAAACTAGGAAGCTTTGTTTTTTTATAATTTTCTAAACTGCTAATTTTGTGTATTGACCACTACGGCATGTGTCTGTTATTTCTTCCAGGTGAATTTGGATGCTAGCAAAACAAAAGTTATTGATTTCTCAATAATCTGGTCATCTGCGCCAGCTGTTGCAAAATATAAATCTTTCTTGAGCACACCTGAATTTGTTGAGTTTCCTACATCGACCCCTGGCCAGAAAGCTTATGCTTATTTCTACCCACCTTCAAATCCTTATTTTCAAGGTTTGCCAGATGAAAAACCTCCATTGCTTGTTAGAGTTCATGGTAAGTAAGTAAACTATCAAAGCCATTTTACAAATCATAGTAATTATGTTCTTTGGCCGAAAAATATTATTATTCAGCTTTAGGTGTTTTCCCCTCTTCTTTATTTTAATAAAAGAAATGTTTCCGTTAAGTAGGTTATTGTTTTCTTTAAAAAAACTTCAAATAATTTGATAGTCGGAAGAATTTTCAGGAGGACCTACAGCAGAAACACGTGCCATTCTGGACCTCAATGTCCAGTATTGGACAAGTAGAGGGTGGGCATATGTAGATGTTAACTATGGAGGAAGCACTGGTTTGTCCTGAACTACCATTTTGTAATTAAGTCTTCTGGAATTCTTTCACTCGATCACATTAATCTTAACCTGAACTGATATACAAACTGAAGGTTATGGGAGAGAGTATCGGGAGAGACTGTTAGAGAAATGGGGTATTGTTGATGTTGATGATTGCTGCAGCTGTGCAATGTTCCTGGTATAGCCTCAAGGATGATTATATTATGATAGTGGTAGTAATGACAACAAAGCAGCTCAGTGCATTCATTGTTTTGGTTGTTAAGGTGGAGCGTGGGAAAGTAGATGGGCAACGCCTTTGTATAACTGGGAGATCAGCTGGTGGATACACTACTTTAGCTTCAATTGCATTCAGAAACACATTCAAGGCTGGAGCTTCTGTGTACGGTGTAAGTTCAACTCTCCGTATTTTTCTGGATAGGCAATTCCATTCATCCTCTTAGTCATTTTAGAATTGTCAATGTTATGGGCATGGGCCTTGGGGCATCAACAGTGTATGGTAGTAGGAGCCACTTTTATAAATGAATGTGCTGAAGCAATAAGCACCAACAGTGTATGTCATTGGTAATTTTATACTATTAGGATCGTCAAAGGTTTATGTTCACTTAGTGATATCACGAGTTCTTGTCTGTGAAATGTGTTCTGCTATCTTTTGTGCGTATGAACATAAGAACCAACTCTTATAAAAAATGATGAACAGGTTGCTGACTTGTCTTTGTGCAAAGAGGAGGCACACAAATTCGAGAAACATGATCTTGACCATTTCGTGGGTAAGAATGTGTATAATTATTTGTATTTCACGAAGAGTGTCCTACATTGTCGGTCTGATTTAATGCTCTTCAAACCGGTCCCTCAGGAGATGAAAGGGCTTGCTATGAGAGATCGCCAATCAACTTCGTTGATCAGTTTATGTGTCCAGTGATTTTGTTTCAAGGGTTGGAGGATAAGGTATGCGCTGTCCAGAAACTGTAATAGTTTCATCATTCCCATGGCTACATTACTTGCTGTTTATCAATGTTGCTATAACTAGACAGTTAGTTCCGGTTCAACAAAAAAAACTAGACACAGTAGTTGTACTCCTGGAAGGCCCTTCATCAGATTTGTTGTTTTTCAGGTTGTGCCACCAGATCAGGCACGCAAAATATACAAAGCCTTGAAAGAGAAAGGTTTGCCTGTCGCTTTGGTAGAATATGAAGGGGAGCAGCACGGGTTACGAAAGGTTCTAAGCAAACTGCATTCTTCTCCTCTTCCTACACCTTCAACTCACGGATGTCATGGATTGTAACCTCTCTTTCTTGGTTTGGAACAGGCAGAGAACATCAAGTTCACCTTGGAGCAGCAGATGGTGTTTTTTGCCCGATTGGTCGGGAAATTCGAGGTGGCAGATAATATAATTCCAATCAAGATCGAAAACTTAGACTGATTTCCTGAACAAAAAGGAATGTATTAACGATGTTTCATTTTGCGGGAGTATACCATTGTAAGCTTGTATGAGTGTTATTTGGTTGAAAGTAACCCTCCGTAATAGAGAAAAGACCGAGTCGGGGACTCCGTAATTACTTACTCGCCATTATAAAAAACCGTCAAAGTAACCCTCCGTAATAGAGAAAAGACCGAGTCGGGGACTCCAACCTTGACCACAGGAGGCAAGTCTTGTGCCTATTTAAATAAAAATTTTATGCCTTATATTTTATTTTTCATCCACGATTCAGATTCACCATCAAAGCATCATTTTTTCGGTAAGCTAATGAAGAAACGAATCAAAAATCACATAGAATCATGGGTGAAATTAATTAAACTTATATAAAAATTTGAAGTGCTAAATTGACCTATTTGATTATTGAGTCATGGATTGAATCTTGAGACGATACAAGAGTTGCGATTCAAATCGGCTATTTAAAATGTTTGTAGGTGTAGAGTCACCTCTTCTCTGGTGTTCGTCGTTAGTTGTAGAGTTACCTTACCTCTTCTTCATCGTTACTCGTGTTTATAATAACAATTACTACCAAAGGGATGAATGTATCTTAATTTTAGGTCTCTTTTGAAACCCTTAGGATCCTTATTATGGCATCTTCTATATCGAATCCTCTTAGGTTCTTGGATTCCAAATAGAGACCTTCGTAAATCAACAGATGATTGCCTCAAACATTCAACCGACGATGAGTCATAGATGAATGCAGAATCCTCAAAAATTCAGGAGAGCGATCAGCCATCAGGTGCAGGTGCCCAGCTAGAACGCACGAGCATTCAGAGCAGCAGCCGGGAACCTTTTGTAGTATGAACTCTGAAGGACTCCGAAGTCCGAAGCCAACCTGAGTTCCCTCCCGTATTTGCCCCCACTTTGCCCGTGCGGCCGTGCCCCGTCCTCGGTCCTCTACTCCTCTGAAACAGCCTATTCGAACGCGCCCGCTGCCTGACGGCTGCCCCGCCGCCCGCGCCGCCCCACGTCCTGCTCGGCCGCGCCGGTGCGGTGATCTCCTGCCACTAGAGGCGAAGCTCAGTGTCACGTTCGCGCGGATCCCCTGCCCGCCGCCATGACGGAGGTACTACCCCTTCCCCTGCTTTCCCCTTGAAATTCGAGGCTCCGATGCGGGCGAAATCGCGGCGCTGGTTGGGCTCGTTAGGCAATCTTCGTAGCCTCAGGGAAGCAAACTTTTGCGGGGCTGGGTGGTACCAGCCTTGGACCTGGCGCGGTTGCTTCGTGCCCCCGGGTCTCTACAGATTAGGGTTAGCTGCGCGTGCTTGTGGATGCTTCGGCACTGTCCAACGCCACGGTAGAGTAGAAGGTATGGCTTCGCGAGGCAGAACTGCGGAGGTTACGGCCCTTTGATAGGGTTATGATGCGGCAGACGTCGCGCATCTTAGGTTCTGCTTGTTGGGACAGAAATCGTCAATTAGGGCTTGTTGTTTTTGTGGATGTTAGTTTCTGTTCGATTATTTGCTCTCAGTTGTGATTTTATTCGTAGTGAATTTAGGTGGATGCTAGGCAATAATAGCATCAATGGATTGTGCTGACATTGTAGCCTTATTCTGAGTAAATGGTAATATGAGAAGATATGATGATCCTTTGTTAAACGAAAGGAATAGCAGAGTTCTTTGGCTCTTCAAAATGTTGTCTGCAATCATCTGCTGACTATTATGTTGTTAAACTCTGCTATTCTTTATAGTAGCCCTGAGTAAATGGTAATCCTTATTGTTTGTAAAAAGAATAATAGGTTCTTTGGCTCTTCAAAATTTTGTCTGCAAACATTTGCTGACTGCTGTGTTGTAGAACTCTGCTGTTATTGAGAACGTCCAGTTGTGCAAGTTAGGATTGGGAATAATGACTTTCTTCTTTACTGGCTTGTTTCAGTACTGGGTGAGCCAGGGTAACAAATGGTGCGACTTCTGCAAGATTTTTATATCGAACAATCCCTTTAGCATAAGGACACATGAACTTGGTAAGCGCCACAAGGACAATGTCACCAAAAGATTGTCGACGATGCAAAAGGAGAGTGATGCGAAGGACAAGGAACAGCAGCAAGCTGCTCGAGCCCTTCAGCAGATCGAAGCAGTAAGTCCTCATATTCACATTATTTTTTTTCTGCTACGTTATCCAATATCTATTTGTGATATGCTGATATGTATATAATTGTCTCATTCTCTCATAAACTATAACACTTTTTACACGGAAGACCTTACTGCATTGATACACCATGAGGTCGTTGCTTTTTTTATTTTACATTCATGCCTTGTACTTTTTTGCTGTGCTTTTGTAATTTCCGTTTCAATTGGTCGATGAACTATGGAATGATGCTTGGTTATGTTTTTTCTTTTCCTCAGAAAGCTAAAAAGAGCTATCAAAAGGATTTGGAGAATAGCCAGAGGAATGTGGATAGAGACTCTTCTGCAGCTCCTGGAGATGGTTGTGTATGGTTTTCTTGTTTCTATATATCAATGATTCAGTATATTCTTTAGTACCCTAGTTCAATGTTTGTATTCCGTGGACCTAGCATCATCTCCCTTATTCATGTATCCAGACTTACATTGGTGAACCAAGAAGTAGCCTGATAAGTGGCCATGTTAGTTTATAAAAGACTTCTTTGATGTAGAGCTTGCACAAGCAAATCAACCATTCAGACACTTATTTTTTTTAGCCCAGAAGTATATCCTTACTTTTGTACTTTCTGGTTCTAGCCGGCACGATTAAATCAACCATTTATTTCTTCTAGCGTAGAAGTATATCCTTGCTTCCCTACTTTCTGTTGTTCCTGCCAGGTTTGCTCTTACTGGTGATGCTTATGCAGTTCTGACTGCCCACAAATTTATTATTGTGATACAAACTATTTTACAACACGATTTCAATTAATTTCAGTTAATATTTCATGACTGTACCTCAGTTGCTTTAACAATTATTTCTTCTGACCTGGCTTGTGTATAAATTCATGTAATTTACTAACCCTACCTTAGCAGATTGCTGACTAGATCACTGGATACTAATAACTGTCTGACAGTGCAGCCAACTAACCCATTAGAGCCTTTTAGACTATACTTCCAAGTCTTAATTGATATGAACTATGAAACATTCTTTGCATAGACTGATCATAGTGCTCGCTACATCAATGTTCTCTTTCTGTTTGATAAAACTTCCTTAAATCTGGTATGTGCAGGATGGGTATTTGACTCAACATCAGGATATTATTATGACAAATCTACTGGACTTTACTATGATTCAAACTCCGGCTTCTATTATTCTGATGGTTTAGGTGATTTCGCATAACTGAATAATTGGCTCAGTACAGTCTTCTCCAAGGTGTGTTTCTTTATGTATGTTTTGATATTTGTTTCTTAAAATGGGCAGGGAAATGGGTTACTCAAGAAGAGGCATACAAATCTGTGCAAAGTTCCAAAACAGATGTTGGTCAATCCTCAACTTCACAAGCAAAAGCTCCTCCTGCGGCGGCAACGACTGTGCCCACAATTAAAGGAGGTCCAGCTCCAGGTCGGGTTGTCACAAAACCATTGAACCCGATGAGACCTATCAAGGGCACTCCTGCTCCATCTGCTGTAGCTCTTAACAAGAGGAAGAGAGAGGATGGGAAGCCCAAAGTCATGTCCAAGGAGGAGGAAGCGGCCCTCAAAGCCCGTGAAGCAGCAAGAAAGAGAGTAGAGGATAGAGAGAAGCCGCTGATGGGATTATACAGGACTTACTAAGGTGTCTGTCATCCTTCCCAGACTACTCTCTCCAGTCTCCCCGTATGTGCCCAAATGATTGCCTTACCTGATGTTGTAACAAATGTTGACAAACGGGGTTCTGAGAAAGAACGGGCAACTCGTTTGCAATTTGCGTCAACCTTGTGTGCCTGACCGTGGGTGCTACGCGCATGTGTCCCTTGAGTCGGCCAACTTCCCTTCTGCAGATGTAAAAAACATGTCCGTTGAGTATTATTTTCCGCGAATGCATATGCTCGGAATCAGACATGGTTGTGACCTTTTTTCAAGATTGTCAGTAGGGTGCTGTGTGCTTGACATGGGGAGGCAGCATGCGCCTAGGGCTTGGCCATGGCTCTGCACGAAAACTCTCGCCGACGGTATTGTCTGTGGACAGCAGAGCTCCGGTTTTTATATTTTCGAGAGGGTTTCGTAATTTTACTACGTCATGACACGATCAGGGCCCTGTTCTCTGGCTGCGCTGCAGCTACAGCTGCTGCAGCAAGCCAGCAGACCAGCCGAAACAGTCCAGCCGAGGGTGCCTTTAGGCCAGCCGAACAGGGCCCAGATCTACAACCGTGATGGCGTAGTATCAACCTTCTCGGAAAGTATCGAAGCCATTGGTTATACTGAGTGAACAGAGCAGTCGTCTACCGTTGGCGCACAGCTTACCCATTGGGCCATTGACAACTGAGTATCTAACCACGGTGAAAGGCCCGAGCTGCCTCGCCCACCTCCACCCGTTTCGTAGCCAAAGCAACTAAGCAAGACTGTCCTGCCCTGTGCTTGCAGCTGTCTCACTCTCACAAGGCTCTGTCAGCTAGCGGCCGGAGCGAACGACCCAGACCTGCCGTGCCGGTCTGCCGGGCAGGCGTCAACTCCCGGCGAGCCGCGATCCGCCAACCACAAGTCAATCAACCTCTTCTTTTATTAATTATTAATTACAAAAAGAACAAGTTAGCTAGTCAACCCAGCCAGTTGCTACAACCTCCGTTAACGGCTAACCAATCCGCCACGTACGCGCCGCCGTGGCCGGCTTCCCGTCCAGGCGTCCGGTCGGCAAGGCAGAGGCAGCCGGGAGTTGAACGAACCAAACCGAGCGATGGAGTCCGACGGCGCGAGAAGCCGAGGACGGATTGCCATCACCCACCCAGCCCGTGTCTAATCCCCAGCGCGAGTACACGAGGCAAGGCAAGCCAGATCACGGCAGCTAGCGCCGCCGGCTCCGCGGCTTGCCAGCCGAGCGAACGCTCCAAGCCAAGCCATCCAAACCTAACACGCGCCCGGACCCGTGTGTGGTTCACGGCGGTGGGGATCGCGGGCTGGGACGTGCCGGCTGCTAGTACGTGTGAATCATCTCTTTTCCTGGTGATGCTCGGCACGTTCGATGGTGCGCGGCGCGCACGGACGCGGGGCGAGGCGCCGGGCGCTCCTTCTTTTTTTTTTTGTGTGTGTGTGTGTGTGTGTGGTTTTTATTCGTTCACGAGAGAATCCGCGTGGTCCGGCAAGGCGGAAAAAGAAATAGGAAAAGAATTGAAACGATTCCGGGCGTGCGCCCGCGTGGCTCGTGTCGGCCCGGCCGCCACCACACGTCACCGTCGGGTTTGACCGGCGAAACGGTGGCGCAGCGCCGTGCGGCACCGGAGGAAGGCATCATCATCGGACTGGTCCGGTCAAAAGAAGCACGCGCGAGCTGGGGCCGTAGAAGGTAGAACGGCAACTACTACCGGCGGCTTCATCACAGGCTGGATAATCGCCTGGATAGTAACAAACAAACAAACAACGGGAAAGAAAGGGTGCTATGTAAAGTGTGACTGTGGACGGAGTTGAGAATGCCACCGTTAACGAGGTGGGGGCCTCTAAGGCTATCCTCAACCCAAGACATCATCAGGTAGTTTCTATACATCCATGTCATATAGACACTACCTATAGAAATTACCTCTCCAATGCATAGTTTCTTAAAAATAAATTACCATCCAATCACATATGTTCCTGTGTAGACATGGTTTCTCATGCAAGACACCATGTCCTTCTCTTCCCTATTTAATTCACTTGCCACGTCACCAAGTTGCTTATGTGGCAGGCTATTTAATGCTATGAACACCATCCTAGTAGATGGGTTGGGGATGACCTAACTCTCCAAGTGACCACGATCGGCGATGCGGCGATGCCATTAAAAACATCTCCTATAGATTATCTATACCCATCACCAATATCTAAAATGAGTAATGAGGTTCTCCAGGAGATTACTAATCTCATTACCAATACCAAAATATACCTCCTTGCTCATATGTAGGTAAGCCACTCTCTTACCTAAAGATTTTTGGTAGTCTGCTGTAGCACCGATTACTAAAACCAAAGAAATAGCTATTGGTAAGGAAAGAGAAACTATTTTAGTAACGATTGATAGGTAGTAACTTTTTTCTCGGGTTTACGATAGATTGATTGATGCTGATGACATACTAATGTCCAAGGAAAAAAAACATGCTTAATAAGCCAGATCAGACGCCACTAGCGACGACATGAGTAGCACCAAAGCGCCACTACAAGCTTGAATTTTGTTGGTTTATAACAATTACAAGAAAAGTTGAAGAAGAACTTGTTTTCTGTCTACTAATTTCGGACCTACGCAGACGTGCTCGTAGCAAGCCGCCGACCAGGATACGAGACCGGCGGCGGCAATAACAATGGCTGCAACTAATAAGCCTACAACACCTATATAGAATACTAATATACAACGGAATAAATTTCGCCGTACAATATAATTCTGTTAAACCATATATATCTGCCCAATTCTAGTCTCTAAATGTTTACTGTATCATTAATTGTTGACTTTTAATCATTCGTCTGATTGAAAAACATATACAAATATGTAAAATAAGTCATGTTTAAAGTATCATTAACCATAAAAAGCCATAGAAAAAATAACAATATTTTTAAAAAAATCAATGGTGACAAAACGCTTATGATATCTTATGGGAGCCTAATGCTTGTCACTGACGATCAGCCGAGGACATCTTCCCCGTGCTGCCGTGCATCATCATACATATGTGTACTGCAGAAAATGATAGATATATGCCAATATGCAATTTTCCATTTCGTTGGTTGCATGTCTTTGTAAGGAACAAAGATGTTCAGACGAGTATATATAATTGGCACCGCCCCTTTTTTCTTTATCATTTTTTTCTTTGGAAGAGGGAATAATGTCTTTTTGATCAATTGATGATATTGATGCTTTTTACGTTCTTCGGGAACATTCATTTCTTTTTACCACTGATTCTGATAGTGGTGACCATGAGGAGCAATCTTTCAAGCCTCTATCGATAGAGTTTGAGAAGAAACATAACAAATAAAAATTGTGATGAAACATAAACTTTTTTTACATTTCAGAGGTTGATGGTTCATGGAGGCACTATAAACTAGTGGAGGTTTTAGCACGCTAAACTTTTTGTTCTGCATTCATGTAACTGACGAGACAGGAGAGAGGCTACTGCTGGCCACAAACTCTCACACGGCTCAACACTTCAGCTCTGGCACTGAGCACTACTAGGTGCCCCTTGTGTACTCTCCTTTTTCCTTTGGTGAGAGGAAACCAATTTCGGTGGAAGCACATTTAAAAAAAGAATGGCAGTGGGGAGAAGTGCGCAGGATTCTGATTCTCATATGAAATCCAGGATCGATGATGAAACTAGCCGTATTTACTAAATAATGTTTAATCTTTTGGAATCCCCTACCCGAGCACTTAAATATAAGTTAACTGTAGATCTCGTATCCCATTTGACCTCACTCATCTGTGCATATAACATGAATATTCATAAAAGTTGCTGACAAGTGAACATATAGGGCGCTTAAAAAAGTCAATTTTACTATGTTGTTCGTTTGAACGATTTGGCTCCTCCTACCTGAATTTTTTTTTTACTTCATTAGTTTACCAGTATCACGCACTTCAAGATGTCAAAGTTAGTGCAAATAAAACAAATAAAGGCTAAATTTTATATCAATAATTCGGTAGAATCATTTTTCGGTAAAATTATAGTGCAAACAATTCCACACGAGTACTTTATAATCAAAAGGAACTCTTAGTAAAAAAAGAGAACTACAGAACTAGAAACTAGCGGGTAATTATTATTATAATATACATTAAGAAAATGAGATGCAACAAAAGAAATGGACTCCCTAAAGCTAAAGCTAAAAGAACAACGATAAAAAAAATGGAGAGAGAGTAAAATAATACTAATTCATGTTCTTTGAAATGAACTTCATTATTGCACACTTGTCCATGGCCTCCGGTACACACAGAACGTTCCATATCAATAAGACAGCACGGCTTCATTTTTCTGCTCATGTGAGGAAACCAAGTAGTCCCGTGATGAAAGAAACACCTATATATATAGCTTAGCAACTACTGTAGTTTTATATGCAACCTTCATGATGCTAGGCATGCTTAAATTTTATAACTGAAGCACTTTTATGTAGGCAGAATCTAACTTTATCACAAATTCTGAGGAAGACTATGCCAATGATCAAGAGCACATTAACCCATATGAATTAACAATATACTGGCATCATCGTATAATCTCCTCTGCAGATAGGACACGACAGCATAGTCAAGCTCCACAAAGAGAGAGAAACCAACACGAAGAACAGTGTTGGCGGCAAACGTGCACTTGTACATGGTTTCACACTATGCAAAGAAAAAGAAAAAATAAAAATCTCTTCTTGTATGGACAGCAGGACAAGAATCGGGCAAAGTAATACGACTAACGACTCGGATTATTCACCCTTTGCTCGCCGGCGCCGCCATGCCCCGGCCGATGTGCCAGGGGTACGCGCCGAGCCCTTTGGCCAACCGCTGGAGCGGGCTCAGCCGGGCGCACCCGGCGACGCTCTCCGCCGCCGCCGCCGCGCTCCTGTTGGCATGCTGATTCTTCGTCTTGCTTGTGTCGTCGCCTTTGCCGTTGGCTTTGATCATCTTCATCATCCCCGGCTGCGCTGCGATCGCCTTCTTAACGGGCGCGTCGAGCTGTTCCGCTGGCTTGAAGATGGGTTCTTGCTTGCTGACATGGCCTCCGTCTGACGAGCTGCGAAACAGGAGGAGGTCGCTGAGCCGCCACCTCCTCCACCCGGCGCCGCTCCTCGACGCGGCGGGACGCGTGGCTACTTTCTTAGCCGGCGAGCCCGGGGCGACGCCGCCACCGCCGTTGGCTTCTTCTTTGCCGCCGAGAGGGGAGGGCGCCTTGGTCGCCTCTAACAGCGCGGCGGCGAACGGGTCGAAGTCCACGCCGGAGCCAACCCTGCTCCGCCGCCGCGGCGACCACATGCCGGCGCCTCTCGCCATCGCCGGCGACCGTGGCGATGACGCCACGCTCCCTCCGTCAAGTAGCCCTGGCGGTGGCTTCAGCGGACGGACCTTTGGTTCGTCGCCCGTCTTCATGAGCTGCGGCTTCAACGGCCGGATTTTGCCTTTCTCGAAGAGCTCATCGGCCGTCGTCAGCGTCTCCGGCAGTGCCGCCTTGTCAGCGGCGACCGTGCCGA
Source organism: Digitaria exilis (assembly GCA_015342445.1). Lineage (NCBI taxonomy): Eukaryota > Viridiplantae > Streptophyta > Magnoliopsida > Poales > Poaceae > Digitaria > Digitaria exilis. Next base: position 562,926 of record JACEFO010002429.1, read on the forward strand.
ACTCGAAGTCCGAGTCCTCCCACGCCGCCGCCTCGGCGCCGAGCCCCCTCTTGGGCGTCCCGGGCCTCTCCTCCCACTCGAACGGCACCGACGAGCCCCCGCCCGTGGCGTACGACCCGCGCGGCTGGAACCCATCCTCCTCGTCGTCGTCGCCGTTCCCGTCGGCGAAGTGCGCGTATATGGCCGCGGCGCGCCGCGGGCTGGCGGGCGCGCTGGTGAAGTGGTGGAAGAGGTCGAACGGGTTGCCGCCGGTGAGCCGCGGGGTCGCCGGCGGGAGGAGGTCGAACGGGTTCGGCGACGGCGGCGCCGTCAAGAACGGCCCGCCCGCCGCTGCTTCCTCAGCGGCCGGGACGACGAGGCGACCGCGCGGGCTGGAGGGCGCCGTGGCGTACGGGGGGCTTGCGGCGGCGCTGGCGAGCCGGAAGTGCTTCGGAGATGGCGAGACGGGGGGCGGCCTCAGCTCCATTTCGGTGGTCTTGGGATGGGATGGATTCTTGCTTGGACTTGCAGAGAGGCTTTGGTGGTGGTGGCCGCCGCGGGTTTAAGAGGTGTGGTCGGAGAGGATGGTGGATGGAGATGGAATGGAGCCAAGGAAACGGGGAGGAAGCAGGGCAGGGTGTGGGAATGGAAGGATCTTAATACGTGGTAGTGAATATAAAAGAGATGGATTTTTAGGAAGTTTTCTATTTGCTTTGGCAAAATATACCAGCGGAGCACGTTTGCAACACGGAACGTATAGTTGCCATCGTAAGAAAGATAATGCTGTTTTCTGATTTTTTTCAGATGAACTCTTAAAAATTTGAGCAGGATTCTGATAATATTCGATGTGAAACTCGCCTCGGCATACGACAGTAGGAACGTTTTTTTTATTGACTTATCGGTTTCATCTTTGTATTTTGCGGACAAATTTCGTCTGCTGGAAGTACAGATGAAGGCAAAGTTGGACCAAATCACGCATGTTTTTTGTGCTTGTCAGGGACCTATGAGAAGAGTAAGGCTGGTGATACACTCTGATGGTGATCGGCTTGCGAGCTACTACAGCATAAACAATCGCTTTGCCTAGCGTGATTCTGATGGACAAATGCGTGCTTTTCTCTTAAGCCTTCGCTGATGACGACACGGATTTGATAACAAAATATATTGGTCTATAGGAAACAGACGGCCACTTTCTCGTCGAAAAAAACTCGTGTTCGCTTCCTTCGCTGATTGCTTCTGATTTAGCGCGCCCGCTAACGACGCCAGTCGTGTTGATTTACCAGTGCTTATTGACAGTTTGACACCAGCTTCTCGTCGATCTTTCGGTGACATGCTCTGCTTGTGATGCAATGCTTGATTTTTGTAAGATACCAATTCCACAGGAAACTATTTGAACCTATCTTGGCGTCGGCGTCATGGCGTGCATGAATTTCTCTTGTTTCCTTTTCAGAAGTAATTTAAGTTTTCTTTGTGAAATTATTGTCGAAGAGGGAAATTCCCATGCTCAGAATTTTAGAGTCAAGTTGCATCTTCTGAGGCCATTGATCCGTTGAAATGGTAAGCGCAGAAGTCAACTCCGTGGCTACGTGGCCAAGGAAAATGAAAATACTTTTGACCCAACAAAAATCGCGATTTTCCTTCGGACCTTCACTAAAATTCCGCGTGCTTCGCTGTCATATCTTCATGCATCATTTGCTTCCTTGGGAGCACAGGACTTTCACGTGAAGGGAAGGCACTTTTACAATCTCAATCAGTTGACTTATGTATCTGCTTTTTATTACATTTAGCCATGCTTTAGTTTCATGGCGCAAGAACTCTTAAAAGCATTATGAATTTGTTCAGACTTAATATAAAAACGCCGCCAAATAGTGCAAATGGCTTATATAAAAGAATATTACATAGATGACTCATCATTTGGACCTTCTGCTTGAAGAAACGGTGTTGGTTGAATTCGAGGAGTTGACAAATACATTGGTTTTATACGTGGGCACAGCTAATGCCATGCGAATTGTGGCCTGAATTTCATGCAGCTGAGTTTAAGGACTGCTTCAATAGTAGAATTTTCCTGAATCGGATGCCTTGACACTTGACAGTGATAACCATGACCATTGCCGAACTTTTCGGCTGTGTTTAGTTGGTTGGGGTTGAAAAAAACTTTTTCTGGGAAGCGTGTTTTGTGAGAGGGATGAATAGGAAAGTTGAAGGAAATTAAAGGGGAATTTTTCTGAGAAGCGTGTTTTCTGAGAGGGATGAATAGGAAAGTTGAAAAGATCTTTTGTAAGTAAACACGACCTTCACAATGACTCTGTAAGTAAACACGATGCTCATAGTCAGACACTACATATACTAGATCTCTCAAGTAATGGTTCCATCAATGCGCCGGCATGTTTGCCCCGGCCGTGCTCGCCGGCGCGCCGGAGTTGGCGTCTCGGCGAGACAAGTTGGCCCAGTTGTTGAGGCAAACAACCGCATGTGTCACAGGACAGCGTTGTCCTCTGCCTCCTCCCCGCGTGGGCGCGTGGAAGACTTGGAGGCGTTTCGGGCGACCAGCGTCCGCTCTGAGCTGCCGCTGCTTCGCTTGGACGCGTCGCCGTCGTTGGCCTGGCCCGCCCTCCGCCGCGCGGCCCCGCCTGCCTTGCGCATTGACTAGTCGGTGTTGACTGGAAAGGCGTTTCCAAGGCGAACTCAGATGATCAAATCAGATTAGCACCTAATCTGCTGCGAGTTTCTTTAATTCTTATAGTACATCGCTGGCCACTTTTGTTTTTGACGAAGGCGAAGACCATCAGCAACCCAAACGCAGCTTAAACGCAATGCTAAGATTCGGATGGAGAATTGTTGGCGGTAGCCTTGGAGCGATGCTTTGCCATGTTTGTTGGCGGCATCTGTCAGGTAAAGTGTTCGTTCACTCACAAACGCCTCTCAACTTACTATAGGCCTCACTCGATTGATGGGTTTGGACACATATCCTCGGACTTGACAGGTAAACAGGCGATGGTTGAACACTTTCGTCTACCGGTAACACCTTGGCGGATCGCGGCTCGCCAGTGAGTTGATCCCGTGTCCCCCGCACGGCACTACGGCGGGTTTGGGCCTGGGTCGTTCGCTCCGGGCGCTAGCCGACACTAGTGAGGCTTGTGAGACTGAGAGCAGGGCACGGCAGGCTGTTTTTTTTTTTTAACGAAAGAGCATGAGTTGGTGCTAATTTCATTGATAAAGAAAAGTTTATAAATGCCAGTTCTAAAACAGTAAAAATGTAGGCTGCTTTAGCTTAGAGACGGGTGGAGGCGAGTGAGGTTAGCTCATTGCTTTCACCGTAGTCAGTGTCAATAGCCCAATGGGGTAAACTGTGCGCGAACGGTAGACGACTGTTCATTCAGTATGAACCATTGAGTTCGAAACTTCCCGAGAAGTTTAGGTTGCAGATCTGATTATAATCATTATACCATGATGCAAAGTACAGAGTAAAAACGAGACACCAAACACAGAAACGAAACTTATCGAATTTCGAAAATACAAAAACAGGAGCTCTACTGTCCACAGACAGTACCGTCGGTGATCACCAAACCCGAGCAGAGTCCTCGTGGAGCCGTGGCAAACTCTGCTGCCTCCTGATCTGAAGCACACAGCAGAGCCGAGACTGAAGTGCGGGGAGCTGGGAAGGCGTTGCCAAAGTTTGAGTGAACAAAGAGGTGTGAGTGTGACTGACAGATGGTCCCACGACTATAGATGTCCAGATGGGCCAGGCCCGATGGGCGCCCCGCAGCCCGGCCCTAAAAAGCCCGACACTAACCTGACCCGGCCCGAAGGAGATAGTGCCAGGGCCAGCCCGGCCCGAGACGTAGGCCGGGTCTGGGCCGCCCCTTCGGCCCGCAGTGCCGGCCCGAGGCCCGGCCCGATTTTGTGTAGTCCGACGAAGGCCCGATAAAAGTACTAGCAACCCATATCAGAACCCATTCTTCAACTCTTAAATGGTGCGAATCTCCTCCCTCTTCTCTGTAATGATCCTATTCTCCTCCCTCATCTCTTTGTACAACACAAATATATTCCCTCATCTCTTTGGGAGTGCGAATTTCGTCCCCCATCTCCTTTGAAGGCCGAGTGGGCTGGCCAAGCCCGATGGGCTGATCGGGCTAGCGGGCCGGCCCGGCACTAAAAACTGGCCATAGTGCCGGGCTTGGGCCGGCAGTTCGGCCCGATGTACGGCCGACCCGACACGAAAATGTCACCGGGCCTGATAGTGCCGGGCTGCATCGGGCCAGGCCAGATCGGGCTCGGGCCGGGCTTGGGCTGGGCGGCCCGTTTGGACATATATACCCACGACCATCGTATCCGATTTGGTGGGCAGAAAAGAAGAGAACGTTATCGACTCTCGTTCTCGTCAGTCGCAACTCGCAATGGCCCTCCTCCATCCATCGCCGCCGGTCCCCTCGGCCAAGCTCCATCGTGGTCGGCGGCCCCTCCTCTCCCCTCCCGCTCCTGTTCTCCATTTCACCGCCGGGTGCTGGAATCACTACCGTGGCCACCCGCACGGCGCAGCGGCTGCCTCTATTTCTCTCCCTCGTTCCCTTCACTCCCATTCTCCCTTGGGCGAGCGGCGGCGCTATTCGTCCTTGGCTGGGCCCTTCGCCAGCAACGAGCGTCAACCAGGTATGTGTATGCCCTCCCCTTCTCTTCCCTTCCTGCTGTGCGCAACGGAGAACCCAAACTAGGCTATCTGTATCTGTATTCGGATCGCACCCAGTTACAATATACCCCCATTTATCATGCTGGTTCAGCCCCCTGACTACTTACCCATACGAGAATAGTTTTGCATTTTGATGTTATGACTGGCACTGATTGCTTCTGATAAAAGCATGGTATCTGAAGTATAATCTCAAATCAGATGGAGTTGTACTTTTGAACGAGATCGGCATGCTTAATAGATTTAGAGCTGCAATCTAGTTTACTCGCATGGATGCACAAACATAGGACAGGGAAGCTCCTGGTATTATGGAAATGCATTTTGCAGTATTTTTGTATTCCAGTTTGAAACTGTTACGAATTCATCTATTTAATATTATTTGGCAGCCTAATTGATCAAGTCTTGGTTCTTAGCAGGAAGTGGGAATGCGGGGAAAAATCCAATTTTCAAGAACTCATGGACACTTGGTGCCGGTTTCTCAAATATGTTTGGACTGCCATCAAGGCTGTTGAGGTGCATGGCTACAAGTGGCCCTGGCGATGGTGGTTTTGCTCGGCCTACATCGACTGATGAAGCAGTTTCACCATTGCTGTTTTACTCTTGGCCAGATAATCAGGTCGGCTGATTGGAACTATCTACAACTACAACTTAAGATTACTTGCTGTTTGGTGATATTTGCTTTCACATATTCATTCACGAGTTGGTAGTTATGCATCTATATGTGGCCAGAGTACTGAGTTCAGTTCACCTACAACTCAGCTACTGTAATGGTCAATGCATTTCTAATTTAATGGGAATATTAGGTTTAGGAGAATAGATTTAGGTACACATCATCAGGCACAGTTTTTTAGGATGCATGCATATGCAACTCATGAGGTATGTTTTTGGATAGACGCAATGTAGTAGTACATGTAGTAGTACATTTACTTGTGTTCTTCATTCCTTTCATTTTCTGTGAGCCTCAATGAGGATAGTTTATTAAGTTATAAGATTTAAGTTTATAATAATATGATTATTCTAACTGTGATTATGTTAATGTTGCTGAATTTTTTTCTTGGTTTCAGCGACCACGAGTGTGCATTTTAGGTGGTGGATTTGGTGGCTTGTACACTGCTCTACGACTAGAATCTCTTGTGTGGCCCAGTGATAAAAAGCCTCAGGTAAAATGATGGTACTCTAATGCAGATACTCTTCCATATTTCCTTGTAAACTACATAAATTTCCTTGATGGGATTTTATGTATCCCTCTCATATGTCTATGAGTCTTATGGTTTGATGATGGCATCTTCTGCATTCTTCTCGTCACATTTATTAAATTTTGACAGTTTACTAAGAAAGCAAAACAAACTACAGGTTCTGCTGGTTGATCAATCTGATAGATTTGTATTTAAACCGATGTTGTATGAGCTCTTATCAGGAGGTAACGCTATTTCAATTGTACACATGCTTTTGATTACATATAGTTTGTTGTTCCTTTCACATGGTTTCTTATTTGGTTGCCAGAAGTGGATGTCTGGGAGATAGCTCCATCTTTTACAGAGCTGCTGAAAAACACTAGTGTTCAATTTGTGAGGGACACTGTCAAGCTTCTGCACCCTTCTGATCACTTTAGAAGAGAACCTGGAGAATCACGCACTGGTGGAGTTGTTCATCTGGAAAGTGGCACTGTCATTGAATATGATTGGTAAGCATAATAAATTTTACATAATCGCAATAGCCCCCCGAGTTCTTGTTTTTGGAACAAATCTAAAGTGGGTTGCTATATTTCAATTTTTGTATAAGATAACATGTAAGGATATTTGTTTTTTAAGCATAAGAGAATTTCGAGATTATGTAAAATTGTAAATACCAGTGGCTGTATCAGTAATATTTAATCCTGTAAACTTTGGATTATCTGGATTCTGGACCGTGTCCATTTTTCACGATAATCATGTAGCATTTGTTCATTTCGTCAGACTTCAGGCCACTCCTGAACCATGATATGAATGGATATTTATTTTTTATTCAACGAGTAGGTTGGCAGTAACTCGTAATAGAAACCACAGAATGCAATCTTAACATTTAGGTTAAGATTTTGTGCTGTTTCAAATTCGATGTCTTAGTTAAAATAAGCTTGTTAGTTGTTACTGTCTTACTGACATTTGTTTTGGAAATGGGCAGCCAGGCTCGTTCTAGCTTTAGGAGCTGAAGCTAAAATTGATGTTGTTCCGGGGTCAGCTGAATATGCACTTCCCTTCACAACGTTAGATGATGCTTTGGTAAGTATAAATCACCTCGTGATCTTTATATATACTCATTGTGGATAATATATTTTTTGGAACTGCTAAATTAGCCTTTATACTGGTGAAAAGACAAAGATCATCTACTTCTACTCTGTGCTCTTCATTAAATATTCAGTAATATGGCTATCGATATTTTCTGAAATCTATGCAACCAGCTTATCATACCAATAGCTGTAATTGAGCATCAGATAGATTAGCGAAACAAGCTATGCAGGTGGACATAAACAAGCTCTGCCTCTCATAGAGGCTTTGTCCCATGCCACTCCATGTCCAATGAGATTGGCGCTAAGCTTTCAATTAGAGTCAGTAGTCTACTATACTGTTCTTTGTAATGTGTCTTTGATTAATGAAATATGTTAATTGTAAAAGAAAAGGAGAATCGGTATAAAATTAGGAGCCACTATTTTATACATGAATTTGATATTGTGATTGTAATTAGCTGTTTCTTTGATTATAAAGTATAGACCCTATTTTGCAGCATAGATAGCTTAATTGCCCAACCATGAGATCATTGTTCTCTTTCCTGTCGCCTTTGTTCTGACTAACAAGTTAATCATACCTTTTGAAATAATTCAATAAAAAATTAGGCCCTTTCTTTGCTATATATCATGAATTTATTACCATGTCTGTTATTAGCTATTTCTAGAATTATATATCATCCCTGATTATCAAATTTTCCTGCTGTTTATTTCTTCAATATTATTTTTTAGAGAGTTGAAAACAAGTTGAAAATGATAGAGAGAAAGAGATTTGGTAAGAGCCCTCCTACTATTGAGGTGGCAATAGTGGGGTTGGGCTATTCTGGTGTTGAATTAGCTGCGACTCTATCTGAGAGATTAAAGACCACCGGGACCGTAAAGGCAATAAATGTTCAAAAAACCATATGTCCCACTGCTCCACAAGGAAATCGTGATGCTGCTCTTAAGGTAACAAACTAAGAGTCTATACATTACCAACTGTTTTGGTCAGCTTCATGCCTTCATATTAAAATTGCAATTGGTTGCATATAGTCCATGTCTGATATAGTTGAAGGGCTGGATCTTTAGTGCAATATTGCTATCCTTATGATAAAATTCCTTATCTTTCTGTAACACGTCACTAAACAGTACATTCCTATTGGGTTATTTATGGATCCTATGTAATATAATATGAAGGAATCATGCCATTTCTTTACTATTTCACATACTAGTGTCGGTCCATGATAATATTGTTTTCATATCTAAATTTCCTCAATTGAGGAAATTATATGTTCTGAGCTATTATCTAATCACTGAAGAAATTTTGGTTCCACTACTTTCGCATCAGGTTCTTGAGTCTCGGAATATTGAGCTTTTCTTAGGATATTTTGTGAGCTGCATTAAAGAAGCTTCTACACCTGATGATTCAAGTGGCACGGTTACGAATTCTAAAGTTGACAGTGATCATAAGAAACTAATTTTGGATCTTCAACCTGCTGAAAGAGGCATCAAGAGCCAGGCTCTGGAGGTTGATTTGGTGCTGTGGACAGTGGGCTCAACATCTCAGATTCCCCGGCTACAGTCTCCTGATGCTCCCTATGTGATTCCTCTGAACGGTCGGGGGCAGGTGGAGACAGAGGAAACCCTTCAAGTAAAAGGCCATCCCCGGACATTTGCAATTGGTGATTCAGCAGCTCTAAGGGATCCATCAGGCAGACTTCTCCCAGCCACTGCACAGGTAAGAGGTTTGCTGTATTTGCTACAGGCTGATGCCTGCATTGATAGTTAGTACGTCACTGATGAAACTTTCACATCCTAGGTTGCTTTTCAACAAGCAGATTTCGCTGGATGGAATCTCTGGGCAGCAATCAATGATCGGCCTCTTCTGCCATTCAGGTTCAAATCTTTGGGACACCTTTGCATTTGATCATTTATTGAAATCATAGCTAATTTGATCAATTCTTGCCAGTAGTATTCCATATCTTAGTAGGAACCAAAGGATTGAACTCCATAGGAAACCTCAAATATGCTGAATATTTTGCAGGTTCCAAAACCTTGGTGAGATGATGACGCTTGGTAGAAACGATGCTGCAATAACAGCAAGTTTCATTGAGGGGCTGACGTTGGAAGGACCTCTAGGACATGCTGGTATGAACAATTTCAATCATGTTTTTTCGCTTTCTCCTATGGGCGAATAAAAAGAATTGAACTTTGCTCTGCAGCTCGGAAGCTAGTATACTGCCTTAGAATGCCCACAGACGAACACCGGGTGAAGGTTGGAATCAGCTGGCTCACGAAGGCTGCGATCGATTCACTTGCCTCCGTGCAAAACGCAGTAAGTAACATGCTCACAAGCCCATGACCGGGCTGAGTGTGACCTACCAGTTCCTGAGTCGAATGTACAGGAGAGCAGATCGAGATCTATGATACGTACTCTATTGAGGTTCTTGTGTTAAATAGTTGTACTATCACTATACCAGTCTACCATACTTTTGAATTACGATGCTATGCTGCTAGAATAAGCATTTGTACAAGTGACGAACTATGGTGTTTGCTCAAGTTGTCTACTTTATATGTGTTATAAGAGCGGGGATGTTTTATATAAAGACAAATCCCTTGCCACGTTTGAGTGGTGGGGATGGAACGATTTCTTGTAAAATTTCCAAAATTCTTGTGGGATTTTATTGCGTTTCAAGCGGAATGGTAGCATCGCTGTCAGTAGCACTGTGGAAATTCAGAATGTGAATTTTCTCTTCCAAGGGTGTGTTTAGATTGTAGCAACAGAAAAACACTGTAGCATTCGCTGGGAAACGTGTTTTGTGATGGAGGAATAGTAAAAAATTGGAATAAATAGTGAAAACTTGGAATGAACAGTGAAAAGTTAGGAATGAACACACCCCAAACCGGAAAAAGATTCTCAACCACATGGGAAACAAAAATCCTATTGAAGTGCTTCATATGAAGTCAACTCTCACCAACTCTCAACAGTCTTTATCTTTTTTTTTTCTCAACATCCTTTATCTTGCGAAGCCTCCAGCTAAATTCGCTCGCCTTGCTGTGTACTACTTTGTAGGTGGCCAGCTCATTTCCTTCCCCAACCCCCATGGCTGACTCCACCGTCACCAACCAATCCTCGCCGGCCGCGGCCATGGATCCCGACTCCGAGGTCGTCTTCGACTTCATGCCCTACCTGTGCCAGTACAAGAGCGGCCGCATCCACCGCCCAGGCGGCGCTCCCACCGCCCCCGCCGGCACAGATCCCGTCAGGGGCGTCGTTTCCAAGGACATCCGCGCCGGCCCCGCCTCCGTCCGCATCTACCTCCCTCCCGGCGCCACCGGCAAGATCCCAGTCGTCGTCTACTTCCACGGCGGCGGCTTCGTGGTCGGCTCGCCGGCGCGGCCGGGCACGCACAACTACCTCAACGACCTCGTCGCCCGCTCGGGCGCCATCGGCGTGTCCGTCTACTACCGCCTGGCGCCGGAGCACAAGCTCCCCGCCGCGTACGACGACGCGTGGGCGGCGCTGCGGTGGGTGGCCACGCTCGGCGACGGCGAGGAGCCATGGCTGCTCGACCACGCCGACCTGTCCCGCGTGATCCTCGCGGGCTGCAGCGCCGGCGCCAACATCGCGCACAACACGGCCGTGCGCGCCTCGGCCCCCGGCGCGCTCCCCGACGGCGTGGCCATCCGCGGGCTCGCCCTGGTCCACCCGTACTTCACCGGCAGCGAGGCCGTCGGCGGCGAGATCGATTTCGGGCCCGAGATCCGGGGGTACATGGACCGCACGTGGCGGTACGTGGTCTCGGACACCGTGGGGCTGGACGACCCGCGCGTGTGCCCGTTCGTCGACGACGCCGCGCGCAAGGCCTCCGCCGGGATCCCGTGCGAGCGCGTCCTGGTGTGCCTCGCCGAGAAGGACTTCCTGCTCAGGGAGCGCGGGCTGTGGTACTACCGTGAGCTCAAGGCCAGCGGCTACGCCGGGGAGGTGGAGCTCTTCGAGTCCAAGGGCGCCGACCACGCCTTCCACTTCGACAAGCTCGACACCGAGGAGGGCGTCAAGCTGCAGGAGCAGCTCGTCGCTTTCATCAAGAAATGATCACGGCCAGCAAGAAGATGGTGATGGTTTCCTTCAAATAAGGGTGTCTCTAAGATTTTTAAAGTTTTATGTTATCATTAATCATATGGGTACTCAAATACTCAATTGTAGTCCCGCAAATTTGTTTGATGACTTCCTGAAAGAAAGAAAATTGTTTGATTACTCATTCATGATTACGACTTCCTCAAAGAAAGAAAATTGTTTATGACTCATTCAAGATTCTGAAGTAGAATTTCTGTTCGTTCTTTTATCTTTCAGCAGATGACAAGAGCGTTGTCGAATTTTTATTATAAAGAGCAAAAGGATACAACAACTCAGGGGTGTGTCCGCCCCCAACAACTCGTCGAAGGCACTGTTAAGATTACAGACTAAACGCTATTTATCCCAACTTTTCTCTAATCATACTATTTCTTCCGCTCACAAAATACGCTTCTTAGGACTTAACTACAGTGTTTCTTTTGTAGCTACAGTGAATAGTTTGCAATCTAAACACAGTCGAAAAGAAAAAGAACTTGGTGTCCAGTCTGTTAGATAGTCTGTACACCTTCTATGGATTCCTTGCCTAAAGACTATGAATTCCTGGATCGACCGGTTTGAACAGCGTTGGGACCGGTTTGAACAGCGTTGGGCTCAGGCAGGATGCATGATGATGTGGCGTCGTGGCGGTCATTGGTGGCGGTGGGCGTGGAGATTTCATGATGAGGCGACAGAGGAAAACCACGACGGCATTGGTGGCGCGAAGGCAAACACGATGTGGGGACATAGGAAGACAACAAATCATGATCGTCTGATCTTTTAATTGTAATTGTATCATGATATTCTAGATACCATGAGCTTCTAGAGGCTTCCTGAGAGCCTCACGCGTCGAAACCCGGAGCCAGAAAGCACGTCTCCCCACTGTCAAGACCGTACCTGAGTGTCTGACATGCCTAGGACGCGTGTACAACTGATCCACGTGTAAAAACCTGGGAGCCTAGGGAAGCCGCTTTAGAATCGGCCACCCACAGCCTCCATAAGAAGGGCAAATCGAGCCTTTCACTCAGAGGACCCGGGGCAAAACAGGCTCTTCACTGGCCTAGCCTCGTATTTGGTTTGGGGTGTCATCGATCTCTAAACTCTAAATATACACACTTGGATCCTTAGATTTGTGGATCGATACAACTGATGTCTATAACCCACGTTAAATTGCTTGTGTGGCATGCTGATTACGCAATTACTTGGATATGACATGTGGACCCACATGCCAGACATGTCTTCCTCCTCTCCACCTCTGTTTTCTTCCCTTTGCTCCAGCGCCCACATCTAGCTCACATAGGAGAGCTTGGCTGGTGGAGCTGGCTGACAATCGTACGTGTGGTAGAGCGGCCGGGGGGCGCGACAAAGGTAGAGGCCAGCGGCTCGCAAGGCACAGTGGCCAGCGGGCGCGGCGAGCATGGGGCTGGCAAACGCACGCATTGCGGTGACCAATCCCAATGCCCAGATCCACCATCTCACAATTAACCAAGCTCGAAACCTTTACACACAGGAGCAAGTCCAAGATGCAGTCGAGCCACTCCCGACAGAGGATCACTGCTCAGACGTGGAGCTCTACCTCTTGGCTACCGGTCATCGTCTTACCGCCATGACCGCTCGGACATGGAGCTCTACTTTCCGGGCTCCAGTCAATGTCTTGTCGTCATGACCGCTCGAACATGGAGCTTTAGTTCCCGTCCGTCGGTCACCGTCTTGCCGCCATGGCCGCTCTCACGTGGAGCTCTACTTCCCGGCCGCCGGTCACCCTCTTGCCGCCACGGCCGCTCGAACATGGAGCTCTACTTCCCGGCCGCTGGTCACCATCTTGCCACCACGGCCGCTCGAACGTGGAGCTCTACTTCCTGGCCGCCGGTCACTGTCTTGCCATCACGGCCGCTCGAATGTGGATCTTTACTTCCGTCCGCTTCCACGAAATCTCCGGCAATCAAAGCTCCCTCATTCCCTATTACTTCCCAATCCCTTCTTGTCAAGCTCTGGCCACCACATGGCTGGGAATCAACTGGCCGCCATCCCTCTCCCCCCGGCCATATGGCCCCTCTATGCCGCATGCTGAGCTCCTACTCCTCCGACCCCTTGGGCGGTTGTCGAGAGCATCGGTCATCCAGATTTAATGATGCTAGAGTGAGAGAAGACGATGAGAGGGAAGGAGAGTGACAAGGCTGACATGTGGGACCCACATGTCATGTTGACGCCATTGCATAATAATCAGCATGCCACACAAACACTTTAACACATGTTAAGAAGATTTGGATCTCAATTCTATCAATTAGCAAGTTTACCTAACTGTTCATTTTATAAGAGTTTAGGGACCGGGTACCACGCTCCAAGTTCGAGGACCAACGTGTATTTTACTCATATAAGTCCTAGCCTAGTGGTTAGGGACTGGTGGTACAGTCGCACCAACCCAGGTTCAATTCCTCACGGAAGCGGATTTATGGGTTGGTTTTAAAAACAAATCCCCTCGTCGGCTTAGCCGGGGTTCGGGGGTTTTTCTAGACTCGGAGAAGGTCTCTCTTCTTAATGAAAAACCTCGGGGCTCTTATCCCCGCCGGATCTATTTTTTTTTCCTCTGAGGTATATATGTTGCAGCCGGGGTTCGGGGGTCTTTCTAGACTCGGAGAAGGTCTCCATTCTTAATGAAAAACCCGAGGGCTCTTGTCCCCGCCGGGTCTATTTTTTTTTCCTCGAAGGTATATATGTCTCACCTTAAGAAGGTCCATAAAGGGGAGTCGTTAAACCTCTGTTTTACAGTATTGATCAACCCATCTTTGAGGTATTTTTCTTTTAGGAAATCCTGCCATATACCTGATTCATTGTCTAGCTTTCACCACCATTTGCATAGTAAGCTGCATTGCAAGGAAGGAAGTGGGAAACAGGGGAAGACGACGACTCGATGACCGTCGGATCTCAATTCTCAATCGTATGACGAGGATCACTAGCTCACTACCCATATCGTTTTAGAGCCAGCAATGGAGAGACATACTGAATTAACCACAACACACAACAAACTAAACGAGCCCCACCAGACTCAAAATATTCCATCTTGCACCGGTGCGCAGGTCACTTCTCACTTGCGTAGGAAACTGAGCACGCGCTCGTGCATCTCCTTCGCCTTGTCGCACCGCGGGTTCATGCAGTAGAAGACGTGGCCTTCGCCCATGGACTCGAGCAGCTCCACCTCGCCTGGGTACCCACAGGCCTTGAGATTCTCGTAGTACCATACACCCCTGTCCCGGAGGTCGTCCTTCTCGGCGACGCAGACGAGCACGCGCTCGGCGACGACCCGCGCCGCGCTCCCGCCGGCGGCCTCCGAGAACGGGTTGGACAGCGGGTCGTCGAGCCCCGGCGAACCCGGGTACAAGAACCTCCAGAACGCGTCGGCACGGGCCTTCCGCTCCTTCCCCGTCGTCGCCTCGTTGCCGATGTCCGCCGCGCCGCTGAAGTAAGGGTGCACGATCAGGAGCCCTCTGACACGCATCCCGAGCTCGCCGCCGTGCTCGCCGGCGCGCGCGGCCACGACGTGCGCGATGGTGCCACCCGCGCTGGCACCGGCGAGGAACACGCGTGAGAAGTCGCCGTGCTCGGCCAGCCACGGCTCTGCCCCGACGCCGGTGGCGTGGGACGCCACCCACTTGAACGCATCCCACGAGTCGTCGTAGGCAGCCGGGAGCGGGTGCTCCGGCGCGAGGCGGTACTCGGGGGCGACGGCGAGGACGCCGGCGTCGGCGACGAGGGCGTTGAGGTAGTTGTGCGTGAAGGGGTCCGCCGCGGAGCCGACCACGTAGGCGCCGCCGTGGTAGTACACGACGACGGTGAGCTTCTTGCCCTGTGGGGTTCCCGGAGGGAGGAAGAGGCGCGCCCAGAGGCCAGTGGCTGGGTCGATGACGACGTCCTTGGACACGACGCCGGTGGCCGGGTCGGTGCCGGCCGGGAGCGGGGCGACGTTCATGAACCGCTCGACGCGGCCGCTCTTGTACTGGCGGATGATGGGGAAGAAATCCGCCTGCACCGCCGTGTCCGGGTCCGCCGCCGCCGCTGCCATCGCTGGGCGTGCTCGTGCTCGGCGTCGGTGCGACGAGTGCGGGGGTGGACACGCGGCGGTGCCGGCGCTTTGTAGTGGGGAAGGGATACGAGATGGGTGGAGCGCGCGGACCACACGGTTGGTGTAGTGGCGGAGACGCGCAGCGAGGCTCATCCGGGTGGGAGAGTGGCGACGCTGTAGCAATCCTTAGGTAGGTTGGCGCGGAATGGCGGGAGTGTTTGTAGCGAGTGGCGAGTGACGACGACTGGTGGGGCGACTAGAAAAGGGAGGGGTAGCCGTCGATCGTCGTCTCGTACTCGTCGTAACGTCGTAGTCGCTGGTGGGTGGGCCCGTGGGCTTCTAGAAACCCAGGAGCAGCAGGTGGACCGTGACGCACGGCTGACGTCGCGGTGGCCAATCACCATGCCGGCGAGGCTTCAGAGTTCAGAACTTCAGATGCTGATGGCGGCATCGTCAACGTTAGGGCTCAGTCACTTCACATTCACTCTTGGAGTGCTGGTTTACCACGGTGATGCCCAAGGTTAGAATCGGGATAACACACCACTCCCTTTGTGTAACTAGAACCTTTAGTAGAGTAAGATTAGCGACAAGTCACACCGGGTCAGTTCAGTCGCCCGACCCAATGACGGACGATTGTATAAACAGAGCCGTCCAGCCCTGTCAATTTTGAGATTCTCTGTTTTTTTTTTCCAAACAGATGCCTTTTGCTTTGGGTTGAGGGTGCGTTCTGGACGGTGGAGGCTTAAAATGCATATAACCGAAAGAGAGAAGCAACTTTCAGTTGGCGGCACTCCACTTACAAGGGTGCGTTCTTGACGGTGGAGGCTTAAAATGCATAAAACCTTTTCATCATTTACTTAAATTTCTTTTCGGTCAATGTCTGAATCATATACTCCATACACGACCGGACTCGGTTACTTTTATTTGCGAGTTGCTGCGATCATAGTCTTGGGGACTTTATTACATTTAGGTTTGTCAGTTGTCACTGTTGTCGGAGTAGCTATACAAGGAGATCGCCAACTTTCGCCAACTTGTCACATCGAATGTTTGGACACTAAATAGGAGTATTAAATATAGGTGTAAAAAAACTAATTACATAGATGAACTTCACATCGTGAGACGAATCTATTAAGCCTAATTAATTCGTCCTTAGACACTGTCATGCTATAGTAATCCGTCATTAAAAATACGCTAATGATGACACATATTAGGCTTAATAGATTCGTCTTGAGATGAAGACTCCATCTGTGTAATTAGTTTTATAATTAGTCTATATTTAGTACTCCTAATTAGTGTCAAAAGGATGGATGTGACATTTCACCAACTTTCACTAATTTTACGCCCCCAATCTAAACAAGGCCCAAGTCAATGACTTCAAGACATATCTGTCAATTTCTCAATGATCGATCTTGTGCACAATCCTTGGACCATCAGTTTGTTACCATTGATTTTTCTTTTGTTCACACGTTTTTTTTCCCTCGGACGATCATGTTTGGTACTACATCTATATCAAAACGCATGTTGTTGCCTTGTTGGTTAGTTCACTCTTAAGCACCAGCTTGCCCTCAAGCTGGCAAAGTAGTAACTGAATCATGTCTTTGTATGTCTCGTTGTGCGCTCCCTGCAATCTTCAAGGATCTTGAAGCCACATGCTATAGAATTGATGCTCTATACTACTCTTTTCGTTCCAAATTATTAGTCATGTTATGAATTTAGACAACTATATGT
Organism: Digitaria exilis; assembly: GCA_015342445.1. Lineage (NCBI taxonomy): Eukaryota > Viridiplantae > Streptophyta > Magnoliopsida > Poales > Poaceae > Digitaria > Digitaria exilis. Next base: position 579,724 of record JACEFO010002429.1, read on the forward strand.
CTAGGCTCACAGAAGATGTCATGCATTTAGACACTCAAAATGGCACCCAAAACAACTAATAATTTGGAACGGAGGGAGTATAAGCATTATCTTGTAATTCACCTTAAGCATGGTTGATCTGACTGACAGCATGCTGTTGGGGTACTGAAGGTGGGGTAGCAACTGACTCACCCTGAAATTGTAGCACTTGGATTTGCATATGTCATTGGCAAGGTGTATTTTCTATTCATGACTCCGGTCTTTGAGTTCTTGAACTGACACCCACTTGTCCTTCATTCTTGATGATAGTAATCTGCTAATCCTATACATGATCAACTCTGCATTTTGTCCAGACCAGCCAGGACTCGTCTCTGTCAAATGTGTTTCTGATAGTTGCTTAGTGAATAACCAAACCAGTAGAACATACTGACTAGCATATAATGCAGAGTTTAGATCGACAGTCCCTGAACATCCTACTGTTGGGCCATCACATAAAGGAAGAAATAGTATGTAAGTTGATTGGGCAGCAGCAACAGACTTGCGGTTGGAGAATGTAGCAACCTTAACGTTACTAGTTGAGTAACATTCCCAACCTTGTTGTCTGATGAATAGATGCCAACGGAACAACAACCAACTGAACAATAGAAACTGGTCCACCGAGAAATGAACTGAACAACCACTAAGTGGAGTACTCAAAATGCAATTGCTCAAGTGGACAATAACCAGCTCCGCAAGTAAGGATAATAAGATGTATGGTATCATTGCAGTAGCACAGTTGTGCTTGCATGTGGTTAAGTGTTGAATATCAGCTTGACTATTTGAGCTACAACTCTTGTCATGCAGTCTTATGAACAGATGCCCACTGAACTGACTATATTGAGCCCAGAATAAATAACTAGCAAGATGCTTAAGCTCAATAAGAAAAAGCTGCCATGTGTTGCATAGTAGATATCCACCTACCAGTATCAAGTGACCAATACCATGATCAACCCAGGTTATGTTACAAGGACTAATGGAGATGCTATGAGAGAGAAAATGACAAGCTATCTTCATATTATACCACCACACTCAGCTGCATTGAATATTGTTCTAGAGTTGCTTGAGCCCACTGATCATCAGGACAAAATGGATATGGAATTTGAAACCTTTGACCAACAATATAAGGAGGAAAGACCAAAACATTTCTGAACATACTATCCATTGCGATGACATGTACTCCGTACTGAATATTTCCACTAGCCGTCAATGCTTGGAATAAGAACATGTCACCTGACACACATACCTCATCATGAGTTTGGATGTAATGTACAGGCAACTGAAGAGCCAATGCTTGTTAAAGTTAAAATAGATCAACAACACCTCTCTATCGGCAGGATTAAAGGATAGACAGACCAAAGAGAGCAAATCAGGATCTCATTGAATCACTTCAATGCTGGTCATAGACATATGTGCCGCTGGCTTTGTTGTTCTTGTATCACCCAGTCGCAGCAGTGGACCTGAACTTAATCTGAATAAGTGACAAGTGATTGCAGAGAAAATTTCCAGCATGATTAATAGAAAAACCATGTTGGTAGATTCCAGTGAGGTTGCCACTCTAATTGAGGTCACAAAAGATTGCTTATGGGTCCGTTCAAAAACAAAAAAAAAAGATTGCTTATGTTCGTAGCAAGACAATAGTGGATGCAAATGAAACATCTCATTACCATCCAGCCATGGCTGTCGGGGCTGACGACGTGGTGGAGGACGTCACAAGGATCGGGGAGGAGGGCGTTGGAGTCGGCGGTGTGGTGGAGGATGCCGGCGAACCGAGGGAGGTCGAGGGCGCCGGTGAAGCCTTCGCCTACACTACTGATGTGGTGGCAAACAACTCCTCTAACCGCTGGCGTCTCCACTCCATCTCCCGTCGCATCGTGACAAGCTTGAAGGCGGCGACGATGCTCTTAGCGGTGGTGGTGGCGCGGTGTTCATGGCGCTCAGACGGAGGGCTAGGGACTAGGGTTGCACGAATTTGGCTATTTTTATGGATTTGGTGGGGAATTTGGGTGGATTGGTTCTAAGATCAAATCCTTGCAAATCCAAGATCTCCACGCCTGGGATTTACAGGTATTTCAAAGCGAATTGGGAGAAAATTTTTCTCTCGATTCACCTTCAAAACAAAGACCGCTCCGGTGGAGGACCTAGCTCTGAATACCGTATATGACGATCCTAGACTAGAGGTTGTTGTCGGCGTCACGCGCGGCGGAGGAGACCAGCGGCGTCGTCTCAAAAGAGCATCGAGGGGAGGACGAAGAGAAACAACAGGAAGAAATGGTTTGGTTACTCATTGATTGATTCGTTTCTCACCCTTCACGGCATTACTAGTATCTGTCCGACATGGGCCACCCGCACACTGGGCTTAGCCCAACTCAGCAAAGGCACGCAAGCCCAAACCACAAGTCCAACTCACTACTCTGTTACAAGGCCCAAGGTCTGGTCATGACATTGGCGCCTTCGCTGGTGAAGTCGGGATGGATTACCAACAGCCCTCTGATAGGCACGCCAAGGCTCTGCACGACTGCACGCCGGCTTGCACACGACAACGCTGTTGAGGTACGCGTGCTTGGGCTGGACCGCCGTTGAGCCGATGACGAAGGCATCGCAATCGTAGTAAACCATGACAGCTAGCTTGTCGCGCTGTCAGGCACAGTTACTGTACCTAGTCTTAGGGTGTGTTTAGATTGGGAAAAGATTCCCCGAAAATACACTATTCACAAAAAAACACTGTAGATGAATAGTATTTGTGAGTAGAAGTAGTAGGATGAACAGTGAAAAGTTAGATGAATAGTGATTTTTTGGAGAATATTTCTGAATCTAAATGAGGCCTTAGCAAGTAGGAGTAACTGTCGAAGGCCTTGCCACCCATGTGGCGGCCTCGTAATTATTTGCTACATGCTTCTCCAGTCACAAGGCAGGGCACCTGTCATTACCCTTAAGAAAGAGAGATCAGACAGAAGACGATAGGGTCTGATGCAAGAACCTTGCTCTAGAGTGATTAGTATAAAGGAAAAGGTAAGAAGCAAGTATATACTAGTGGCATCTTGGTGGATATTTGCTTCTATTAGACTGCCCACATAATATGGAAGAACCAGGGCTTTTCTTGAGTCTGATCTAACAGAAATGTCACAATTTATGTCGAATCATAATAGCAAAGCATAATTTAGTTCTTATGTGCTAGCACCTTTGATTTTAGACTAGAATTGTTTGTAGCAAACACTGTAAATAAAAGCTCTGTTGCCGTAAGCATAGCGAAGTGTGGAGTGGTGATGATTCGAGAACGATGGAAGATTAAAAGTCCACTCCTATAAGATAATCTGCGAAAAGTACAATTATTGTTTTAAAAAAAAATACAATCACTCATGACGGAGGAAACTCAGGACGCGTGCACGCAACAGCTGCGCTTGCTCGCACCCCGGTTTGGTGTAATGGAAGACATGGCCCTCCCCCACGGACTCGCGCAGCTCCACCTCGCCGCGGTAGCCACTCCCCTTGAGGCTCTCGTAGTACCAGACGCCCCTGTCCCGGAGCATGTCCTTCCCGGCGACGCAGACGAGCACTCGCCCGGCGGCGATGCGCGCCGCGCTCCCGCCCGCGGCCTCCGAGAACGGGTTGCAGAGAGGGTCATCGACGAGCCCCGGCGTGCCCGGGCACACGAACCGCCAGAACGCCGCGGACTTCTCCCTGAGCGCCCCGGTCGTCGTCGACTCTTCAGCGTTGAAGTAGGCGTGGATCACCAGCAGCCCGCTGACGCGAACGCCGAGGCTGTTGATGTGCTCGCCGGCGCGCACGGCCATGTGGTGAGCGATGTTGCCGCCTGCGCTGACCCCGGCCAGGAACACGCGCGACATGTCCCCGTGCTCGACGAGCCATGGCTCGGGTCCCTCCCCCGCCGCGTGGGACGCCACCCACTTGAAGGCCTCCCACGAGTCGTCGTGCGCCGTTGGCAGAGGGTGCTCTGGGGCGAGGCGGTACTCCGGCGAGACGATGAGGACGCCGGCGTCGGAGGCGAGGGTGTTGAGGTACTCGTGCGTGGGCCGGTGCGCCGCTGAGCCGATGACGAATGCGCCGCCGTGGTAGTAGACGATGACGGGGAGCTTGTTGTGTTGGTGCCCGGCGGGGAGCGCCGGGAGGTAGAGGCGAGCCCAGAGGCCGGAGATTGGGTCGATGATGACGTCTTTGGAGGAGACGCCTGTGCTGGCCGTGTCGGTGCCGGCGGGGACGGTGTCGGCGGGGAGGAGGCGGACGACGCGGCCGCTCTTGTACTGCCGGATGAAGGGGGAGAAGTCGTGTTCCACCTCGCCGTCGAGATCCGCCATCGCGTTGGTCTCTTCGCCTTGGTTTGTTGCCATCTCAGGATTGCGGTCTGCAGATTCAGCCAACGTTCGAACCACGCGGTAATATAAGAACAAATAGAACCAACTCATTTTGTCTACCGTACTTCCACGGCAGGCCAGTATGATTCACAAATCACTACTGCCCACAAGGCTGAGGGATTCACGGTGGTGTTGCTGACCGGCACATGCGCATCGATGGTGGGAACTGCGTCAACTGGCGAGGTTGGGTGTGAACCCACGCGTGTGGCAAAATGACGATTAGGATCAGAGCTGATTCGATTATTTATAATCAAAGCGTGGCAATTGGCAAATCCACTCACAAATAACGCATGGCTTCTCTATTCTTATAGTACTAGGCAAAGGCCCGTGCGTTGCCATAGGTAGAAACAAACGTCTTCCAACCTATATCTTGATTTGATTACATGTGAAAATCAATGATTTTAAGATAATCTTTTTACAAAAAGACACATTAGCATTTTGAAGTATCATTTATTACATTTCTGTTGGGAACAACTAACCAATATAATTTTATCTACAAATTGTCGTTCTTTTGCCCCAAAAAACAACTATAGCTATGGCCTCTTTTTACAAATTGTACACGAAGCTATCTAACCAACCTTTTAGTTACATAAAAAATCTAATAATTGCACTACTAAAAAATACGCTACATTGATTCTATGGATGGCGTGCTAACAAATTATGAATTGGCATCTTTTATGTACAAATGGTCATTAGGGCTATGTAAGACTCATGAAAACATAAGTATTCATATTTTGTCCTACTCGGATCCCCAATCCATATTGACTGCAGGCTGATCTATGCCGTGTATTTTTTTTCTCCTACTCTTTTTTACTTCCTTTTTCCTCTTTTTTTTTTCTCTCATTTTCCTTTTTTTTCTTTACCTTTTCCTTTCCCACGCGGCCACGCTGCTGCTACCAGCCCCCTTTTCTTTCTTTTTTTCTTTCTATTTCTCTCTCTTCCTTCCTTGCTCCGTGAACTCCGCCCGGCTTCTCTCCCTCGCGACATATCTACGCCGGCGGAGCTCTCTCTCTCCGTCGGCGAATCAGGCCTCCAAACGGGCCTGGTATCCATCTCTAGCCTCTTCAATCTCGAGCAGGAGCGCGAGCGAGCAGGGGCTGCCCGACACCACCTTGGCTCCTCCGCAGCGCCTGCTCCTCGAGTCGAGGTGTGGCCGGCGCGGCCTCCATCTCCGGCGAAGCCCGCGGTGCCTGCTCGGTGGCGACGGCGTGCTGCAACGCGCGGGCCTGCGTGGTGGCGGCTCCATCCGTCCGCCGCTCACCTTACGCGAGGGTTGGCGGCCACGGGGCACGGCGCCATGCGAGCTCCAGGCGTCTGCAGCGGCGGTTTCCATCCGTGCGGCAGAAGCTAGCAGGCGCGAGGAGTAGGGGCCCCCGACGGCGGGATCGAGCTCCACAGCGCGCCGCTCGGTGCCTGCTCGGGCAGCGCCACGGCCAGATCGACGTTCCTCTGTGGCGCGAAATGCTCCTTGGTCGTGCAGGGCGGAGGCGGTGTCGGGGCTCGCGCGACGCCGCGGCATCGAGCGAAGGCGGCGCAGGGAGCTCCGTGCGGCGGCGACTGGGGAGGCAGAGGGGGATCGCTGATTTGTGATCGATTTGTGATTATTCTCTCTCGATTTGCGCTTCCTTTCTCCCTTCCTCTGACCTTCTCTCGATCTGGTCTTGTTCGAGCTGGTGGTTTCTCTGTTGCTGGAGCGGTGTCTCGTCTTTCTCCGTCGCCGGCTCGATGGGGGCATCTGCTTCTCTCCCTCTCTTTGCGCGGCGGCGCACCTCGGCTCCGCGCGAAGGCAAGGCGAAGGCGTGGAGAGGCTGCGAGCGGAACAGGAGTTCGGGCCGCGGGACTGCAGACTGATTGGCGATGCAGGAGAGAGTGCGAGGGGGAGACGGCGCTCGGACGCGGGACGCCGACGGACCACGGGAAGGATCTTATTTGCGCAGTCTTTTAGGTGTAGAGATACAATGTGCCTCTGTTAAGGCCACATGATTCGCGAAATGTGCACTAGGTTAATTATGAATTATGACTGATTTCTTTTTAAAAAATCGATTCTAAGGAGTATGGACCCTATTGTAGGCTCACGTTGTTTTGATGATAGCGAGGAGGCATCCTCCTCTTAGATGAAAAACGGTGGGGGACATGGACATCTTCCCACCCTGGTACGAACACTGACAGTGCGAGCATCACAATTTTTCAACTGACATGTATTTTTTAGAATATATTATAACTTGCAAGGTGACCCACACAATTTGCACGGCTAGCTAGTCTTCTATGATAATTTTGAATATTTATTTCAAATCAAATGGATACAAAGAATCGTGCTTTGTCTTAGATTATATCAGATCAAGGTATCATTTGTCTTTTTTTTTTATTGTAGTATCATGTGACATATTTATTGAAATATAAGTTTACATCTAATATATTTTGTTTGCTAAAGCAATACATAAAAAAATTAGGTTTAACAGAAAAATAATATGTTTAAGATTTTTTGAAATGTTCTTATATATTTTTTAGAATACCTACATGAGTGATTTGTATGCCACCAAAGTAACAAATTGAGTGCAATTTTGCGTAGAATCAAAGCAAAGGTATTCTTGTTAGTTCTTAGAGCATCTCCAACAATAGCTCTTAAGTTAGACCCTCTATTTATTAAGGGCTTCTCTATTTTTAGGCTAGTTTTTTTTTAACTTCAATTGCAAAAGTGGTCTCTAAATCCCATCCACTTTTTTTAATTTACTAGCATGATACATCATGCCCGTGCGTTGCTACGGGTGGAAACCAAATTATAGTGGAATAAACTAAGCATTCAACAAGACAATAATAATGTCAAAGTCAGAGAAAACATGCCAAAATATAGTTAATTCGAGAACGTAAGAACTATCGTGCGATGAAATAGTACAAACACCTTTTTTCTTTTAAAAAATGACATAGTACTTAAATTGTACATATCCCTATACGATATCTTTTAGACTAAAACAAAACAAAAGTACAATGAGGAAATATGTGCCACAAACTGACTCATGAATGAACAAATTATTGATTGTCCTATTACCTGTGATTGACTCATGACAAAATCTGTAACAAAGAAATACATTAGCGGCAAGGAGAATCATGTATTTCAATTTGCTAACCAGCAACGATGTTCTTTAGTATTTCATTTGAAATTGCGAAGTAATCTACACATTCTGAAGCTGAGAAGTGATGCTTGGGACCAGAGAATGTAGTAGATCAGTGAAAGGAAAAAACTAAAATATCGAGCTTATCTGATAAACCATATCTGGCCAAGTGCATGGAAGCTATATATATCAACGACAAACCAAGTTGATTTAGCAAAATTATTTTTCTATTTCTACCAAGCACACACCCTGCTCTGTTAGGAACAGAGGCCAATTATGATGTTACTTGCGCTCTGACAAGTGCAAAAAACTGATCTATCCCCATCTGTCTAATGGTGGGATAAAAATTATAGGGTATACATTCTAATGTAACATATATAGTATTATGAAGGCAACAATACTGCAAATTAAGAACTTGTTGGGTCATTTACCTTAACTCTCAGAAGGAAAAAATGCAATTACTGTACTGGCCACCATTAGACAGTACGACACGTTGATTCGTCAATATGTAAAACTGTAACTACTATCATCACCAGGAGATGCTATGCAGACAACTAATTATCATTTTCTCTAGCAACTAAATTGCCATTCTTATGCCCCTTCCATCAATTTTGACTGGTTCCAGCTCCTATGTCTTTATATACCCACAAAGTTAGGAATATGAAAAAATCAGCGTGCTTGGGTACTATGAGGAGGAAATAAAACTGAATGTAGCTTACCACAAATAGACCATTCCAGAAACACAAAACGAATGGACAATGGTGCAACATAGCAAGGGATTTGAACCAAATTATTCCATGCTAATAATACTGCAAATATTTTAACAGATGAGTAAGCTTACTATGTTAAACAGAATGTATGACAACAGAGAAGGCAGCCTTTCTTATGTCTCACATATGCTTTATTTTTTAGCTTCAGAAGTTCTTGAGCCACAACAAAGCAAAGGCAACCATCTCGACAACAACAAAAATTAATTACCCATAAAATTGAGAGTTATTGGTGTTGGAAGATCTTTGCTCCATGACAGTGGCAGCTTACTATGAACTCATGTCCATACACCAACCCATCTGGAACTTGTAAGGGATCAGATTAGATGGGGAAGTGGGGAACTGCAGTAAGGAGCCATCCATCAGAGTGCAGCCTAACCCGGTCAGTCAGCTGGCAGAAACAAGAAATTATTAATCGTGCTAAGGCCTAAGGGATCACCACGTCCAATGCGAATGACATTGAGCATATAATTGTTCATCGCCCTGGTCTTTATTTTCTTGAGGTGAATCAATATGTCACTAAACATTTAAGTAGATGACAGCACCCAACTCTGTGGTGAAACCATTTTGATATTAAACAAACTGAGAAAAAAACCAAGAATTAACATAACAGGATGATCATGATAGCCAAGAAAATGTCTAAGCAACATAATTAATGTAAATCAGAACACATCCAACGGACGCCATTTGGATTCCCAATCAACTGATGAAAGGGAACAAAATAAACATCATTACATAAGATGCAAAAGAGGCATGTTACCATAGGTCTTTCATAGCCCTCTTATATCTGCCAAGAAGAGGAAGCAACAAACCATTTACTGAAGTAGATACAGACTGCAACCTGATGAGGCAATTCCACAAACCATTTAGTGCACTGGAATTCAGCTTGATTTAAGCAAAATCTTAGAATCTAACATCAACAGACAAAGGCAAGCAGAAGGGCAGGCAAGCACCTCCATGTCATGGATCCAAGCGGATCTGGGCTCCGTGCACAGGCTTGATGAGGGGCTTGCCGGATCTCGGGGATGCAGCGACGGCGGCGACCTCTCATGCACGGGGTCACGCCTCACCAATGCAAGATCTTGCTGGCTCATGGCACCTACATGACATGGATGCGCTGCATCCAACCTCCCCCTTCATGGAATCATGGCTGTAACCTTGCGCGTTGCCGTGGCGCCATGGACCTGCGATGGAAGAAGAGGGAGAAGCTGGCGCCGGTGATTTGTCGCGAGAGACGGAGCGAGAGAGCAGATGAAGAAGAGGCTGGCGCCGGTGATTGCGGGCCGCGAAATCACGGGCGGGCGTGTCGCGTGGTGAAGCCGGCGGCGGCACCCGGTGCGGGCCGCAAAATCACGGGAGGGTTCCCGTCATGGGGGCCGCCGCTGGAGGCTCGGCGCGTGGGCAAACGACTGGAGGGGAGGCGCCGGGTGGAGAGGCTTCACGAAGGGGGCGGCGAAGGATCCCAGCGGCGGCAGCTGGTGGAGACACCCGACGGCGATCCCAGCGGCGGCAGCTGTGGAGGCGCGTGAAGATTGGAGAAGCGTGAGGATTGGATCGGGGGCCGGTTGGATCGAGGGGAGGCGCATGAACATTAGATCGGGGGCCGGTCGGATCGGTTGGTTCGGGGGATCGGCGGCAGCTGTTGAATCGGGAGAGGATGTGAGGAGGCGCGAGCGCCGGTTGGATCGGGGGAGGAGAGGCTTCACGAAGTTACAGCTTCACGATCGCAGGCGAACACGGAGGGCAGGGGTATCGCGGTGGCGAAAAGATACGGTCGACCACTACCCCTATCGGTTTGTAGCAGAGAAAAGATGAGACCCAATTGAAAGTGGATAGAGGACTCAGGACTCTAGATGATAGGGGGCTCTCTTAAGCCCCCAAGAGTAGAGGGTGGAGGAAGATATTTAAAAATCTTCTCATACCGGGGGTTTTAATAGAGGGCATGTTAGAATGTGGATTTTTTATTCTACAATCTAAATTTAGATATTGGATGGATTGACTACAGTCTTTTATAAAAAAAATAATGGCATACAGTTGGGGAGGATGTAGTGAAAGAAATCATGTTTTCTTGAGGGGGTGACATGCCGGCCGGGTGGAATGACAGTGTTGTGGTTCTTATTCCAGAAAATGACGACCCTGATAAATTGAAGGATCTCAGGCCTATTAGCACCATTACTATGTATATCCCTAGCAACGGTGCAAGAAATGTTTGTGGTATTTCTTAAAGTCGTTACGAGATAAGTGCAACTTAGCAACAATGCTAAAAGATAATCATGATATGTCTTTAGCTCAATTTGATAGGTATCCACAAGCGCAAAGGTATATCATCGTGGCATTTCACCAGGGATTATTCTAAAGGTATAGTTATTTATTTTATCCCAAGAGATGGCTTATGCAAAGCTGCTCTCATAGAAGAGCTCTAGAAAAAATACATCAGCTCATAGATCATGGTCACATTTGCTATACAAGGGTAAGTCAAGATAAAATATGATAGTAAGGGTAATGTGACACACATCAAAGCCAAACTCAAAGAAATAAACAAATAGTACTAAGGTTTTGGGAGCAAGATTATAAAGATTGTCCTTAAATAGGTTCTATTAGGATAGTAAAGATCATACAAAATATATAATTTCTATTAGGGATATACAACCTAATGTAAAGGGAGAAGTCGTGTTGCACCTCACCATCTAGCTCCTCCATCGCGCCAGACTCTTCGCTCTTGTAATATGTATCTGTTCGGAAGTGATTTTGCTGCAGCGACGGCTACTGACACAAATAGAGGTTGCAGCTACAGCCGAAAAATCAAACTCAAACACATGGGCGGACCTACGTGGATGCAAGAGTATTCCTGCGAATATCCAATAATTTTGGTAAAAGAATGAGTGTATATATATGATACATACATGTATACAACTTATGTATGGCCAAGTTTACGTTTTATTAGCTCATGTTCTACCTCGGAGGTCTCAAACTTGATGCAAACAGATTAACACAACCAACTCTCCTTCTCCCTCTGCCGCACTTACGTGTGAGGTCTTTTCCATTTGACATGCCACAACAAAGGTCAGTTAGACCGGAAGCCATACAAAGACTGGGATAACAACCTGTGTCGGCGATTTATGCTGACAACGTTCCCGAGGGGGTGCCCCGAGAGAAGGGTTTAGGGAGAAGTCGTCGAGAATCTAGAGCCGAAGGTGACAAGAAACGATTTAGACAGGTTCGGGTCGCCGGAGCGTAATACCCTACGTCCTGTATGGTGTATCTTGTATTGATGAGATTTTGCAATGCCTGGCGGCGTTGCCCCATGGTCTAATCTAGGGACCCCTGCCCTCCTTTATATATCCCAGGGGGCAAGGTTTACATGGTAAGTCTCCTAGTCGGTTACAATTGAGGAGTCCTAGTAGGACAAGGTGTCCTAGTAGGAATCTAGCTTGATTAGGGAACCTGGGGTTTTTATACCCAACAAGCCCCCGAGCGCTTCATTGCCTGAAGTACAACCCTGTTGTGAGTCTTGGAATATTGCTGAGTTGTTTGCCAACTCGAGTTCTTCTGAAGTCATCCGAGTTCTCTCAGCTTGGTTGTATGAAGACTTTGAGGTGCACAAAAACTTCTTGGAGATTCTCATTGGTGCGCACCGTAAAGGTGCGCCCAATTGGGCAGCCCCCGAGCCTCGTTTTGCTTTGAAGAAGGAATTCGAGGGTCTTCAATGAATATTTCCCGAAGAGCTTCAGTTTCCGAAGAATCCGAGTTCTTTTGAACCCTAGCGTTGCCTCCGAGATTCGGTATTAACCGAAAAATTCCGAAGAATCTTTGATGACGTACCCGCAGCCCCCGAGCCTTGATCCGATTTAATAAATCAGATTAAGGATCTGTACTCCAGGATTTGTAGAAGATCTGATGTAACTCCGATGGAACGAAGATGTCCGAGTACTTTGCTGAAAAAGTACTCGGCTAGCATCATGGTCCGAGTTCTTTGTTGAAAAAAGAACCCGGCTGGCGTGGTGGTCCGAGTTCTTTGTTGAAAAAAGAACCCGGCTTGCATCAGCGCCCGAGCTCGAAAGCTCGCGAAACTATGATGGCGTGCTGATAATCCTGAAAAATTATCACCGAAGCTTGATTTGGTCAAAACTGCAACTGAGAGTTGTCATGGAGAACGATCCGTTGAGGCCTCAAAAGAACCCGGAAAGACTCCCTATAGCCATAGCTATTTTTATCCGTATGAAGAAAAACCCAGAGTTCTCAAGATAGAACCCTGGTGTGCCATCACATAGTGTGGCAGTGACAAAAAGTCGTTTTTGAGACTTCCGTCATGGGAAACAATTCTGTTAAGGCCTCGAAAGAACCCAGAAAGATCCCTTATAGCATAAGCTATCTTTTAAAGTGTACCCCAAGAGGATACTTGGGAACAAACTGCATGTGTTTTGCCGGAGCAAGAACCCAGTGAGACCCACGGAGCGGCAGCTTTAAGCTGAAAATTATCGCGAAGTAGCGAAATTGGAGGAACAGATCCGTTATCGGCCCCGAAGGAACCCGGACAGACCTCGTTTATGTGCTCCGAGTGCATGAAAAGAAAACTGTCCGAGTCTAGAAAGAACACGGAAGTTTTGAAGAAAAAATCCAAGAATTTCTAAGAACCCTTGGCCGTCTCTGTGTCAATGACCAGGACTTAGTCAAAATATACATGGCGTAAATTTTAACTGTTGAAAAACAGCCCTGTTAAGGACCCGAAGGAACCCAGGGAGATTTCTTATAGCATAAGCTATCTTGTAAGATGTATCCCAGGAGGATACTTGGGAACAAACTGCATGTGTTTTGCCGGAGCAAGAACCCAGTAAGACCCACGGAGCGGCAGCTGAAAGCTGAAGACTATCGCAGAGTAGCGAATTAGAGGAGCCTGTCCGTTCTCGGCCCCGAAGGAACCCGGATAGACCTCATTTGTGAGCTCCGAATGTGTGAAGAGGAAACTGTCCGAGTCTAGGAAGAACACGGAAGTTGTGAATATTGTCGCAAAGACAAAGTAAACAACCCTGAAAAGGGAATTTCATTGAGGTATATCGCGTTGCCGAAACAACGGTACAAAAGAACGTATGGTGCGGAAGCAACCAGTTCATGTATTGCCGAAGCAATGTTTGCAGAAGAACGCAAGATGCCAGGGCATTTGGTCTTCGTGGTGCCGAAACACTGTTGCAGAAGAACTCAGGATGCCGAAGCAACCAGTTCATGTATTGCCGGAGCAATGTTATAGAAGAACTCTGGATGCCGGAGCAATTGGTTCATGTGGTGCCGAAGCAATCAATACATGTGTTGCCGAAACAACCCAGCTTGGTCTTGATCAACTCTCTGGAGACTCCAGGCATGTCAGGAAGCTGTGTAGCAAAGATGTCCGAGTACTTTGCTGAAAAACGTACTCGGCTAGCGTCACGGTCCGAGTTCTTTATTGAAATAAGAACTCAGCTGGCGCAATGGTCCGAGTTCTTTATTGAAAAAAGAACCCGGCTTGGGCCCGCAGGAAGTTGACGAGCGTGCTTTGCGCTGGAGTAAGAATAGAGCCAGTCATCGCCGTCTTCGTTGGATCTCCTTACTGGAGATCAACTGTCTTCGTGGCAATTGTATCCACGGGCTTAATGGCTCGCGTCTCTATCCGTCTTCTGTTTCTTGGTGGGCTTGCTGAATGTTCTACGTAGGAGCGAGCATTCGCCCATGGTGTGCTTGCTATCCGGATGGTAGGGACAGCGCTTCTTGAGAAGTTTTTTGAATTCGTCCCTTCTTTGCTGCGGAGACTGAGCGGCGCGAACGGTTTGGATGGCAGCTCTTCCTTCCCGAATCCGAATGATTTCATTGCGGGCATCGTTCTGGGTGATGTGGAAACGAGCCGGCCGGGGTTCTTCGCGACGTCTGGACCTGGGGGGTTCCTCGCGAGGACGGCGGGGTTCCTCACGAGGTGTAGTTGTGTCTTTTGTTCTTCCGGCGGAGCTGCCGTAGTGGCTGCTCTGACGCCTGGCTGACAGTGCTTGGTGGCGCGACGAACTCTTGCTTTTGGAAGCGTAGCGACCTCCGTCCAAGCGATCAACCATGGCCGCTGCAGCTTCTAGGTGGGCTTTGGCGAGGTTGATCTCAGGGGTTGTTTGGAAACCTTCGAAGACGCTGACCCCGAACAAGATGTTGGCCACAGGGGAGTTGAAGATGTCTTGTTTGTCGAACTCAGAGTTGAGATTTTTCTTCTTGATGAAGCGACGTCGGAGGGCGCGGTTGCGGTTGCGCTCGATACGAAGTTCCCGGTCCGCGTCGGTTTCTCCTTCCTCTGTTGGAGCGTCGTCGGAAACAACTTCTTCGTCGCTGTGCTCATTGAGGAGCACGCAGGATTGGCGACCGGGGTTGATAGGCCCAGTTCTTCTGTTACGCGTGGCAACAGGGAGTTCTCTGCCTTCTTGGAAAGGAAGCAGAAGTAGAATATCCCGTACCGTGGAAGGTACGTTTGCTTCAAAGAGAGCCACCGTGGGATCCATGTCAGGCCAATGAACGATAACCCCCGAGGGAGTTGTGGTCATGACAAGATCCGAGGTTGCTCCGCAGGGTTGGAGAACCTTCTTCTTTAGGTGCTTCTGGTGGACCGCGGCTGAGTTTGTTAACCCGAAGGGAAACTGAGATGCACGCGGCCCACGTGGTGAAGTCTTCGTCCCGCGGGGGTTGGAGCCAGGGTTGCTGGGTACCCGCGGGGTTGCTATCACGGTCCTGATCGTTGAACCCTGGCGGGACTCGGAAGTGATCCAAAGTCCGCCGGGGAGTCGTGGACACGTGGCTTGATCCTGCCCCTTGATAGGGGTTGAGTTGACGTGGTCTACCCGGGATTGAATCTGCTTCGGGCGCCATGTACTCCTCCGAGTAGGATACGATCCAGAGATCGTGTCGGAATTTGGGATTTTCCGAGATCCTCGCGGAGTGGTTTGCACGCGTGACGAAGCTGGTGCAGCCACCTCGTCGCGCAATTGGTGTTGGAGTTCGCCTTCCTGGTTTGCGATGTAAAGCCAGGAGCCGAAAACGAAGGAGGCGCCTGCCTCGAACTTGGTGACGATGGAGGCGCTGAAGGAGGCCATCGACTCTTTACTGAAGACTCGACGAGTAGATCCCACGGACGGCGTCAAAGTGTCGGCGATTTATGCTGACAACGTTCCCGAGGGGGTGCCCCGAGAGAAGGGTTTAGGGAGAAGTCGTCGAGAATCTAGAGCCGAAGGTGACAAGAAACGATTTAGACAGGTTCGGGTCGCCGGAGCGTAATACCCTACGTCCTGTATGGTGTATCTTGTATTGATGAGATTTTGCAATGCCTGGCGGCGTTGCCCCATGGTCTAATCTAGGGACCCCTGCCCTCCTTTATATATCCCAGGGGACAAGGTTTACATGGTAAGTCTCCTAGTCGGTTACAATTGAGGAGTCCTAGTAGGACAAGGTGTCCTAGTAGGAATCTAGCTTGATTAGGGAACCTGGGGTTTCTATACCCAACAACCTGCCATTCTTCAATGGATTCAATCCAAATTCACAGCTTTATTGTATATAGTTGGTGCATGATGATGTCGAAAGACTAACACAACAAGCTACTAATAGATTTTTTTTAAAGCTACCTCTAGTGTTGAGAAACCTCTGACTATGTGTTGGGATTGATTACGCGGTCACCTTTATTGAGCTGAATTCTTTTTTCCTACTCAAGGATTTTATCAATTACTTGAATTATCGATAGACTGAACTTTTAGATACTACAAATGAGAATACCCAACTTTAAAATCCCGGATTCGCCACTGCTCGAACATCATTTTGTGTATTTAACTATTATGATAATGTTGTATTATTGTTGAAGTCTGTTAATAAATTGTTTGCTTCTTTGTATTTATCTATTATAAACTACTTATGAGCATATTATTTTTATTGAACTATTATGATAATGTTGTATTAATATTTTAAATACAAATTTAAGGATGTCATTATAATGAAATGATCTGTGGACTGATAAAGGGCCAGCTCATAAAAAATATATTATGTCAACATAATATTAAAAAACAAATCCTAAGCAGTTGAAGCATCTACACCAAAGGGTCAACTCATACTAATGATGATGGTTATGATGATGTATTACAACAATATACTTTCAATTAACTTTTTAGTTGACTTGCTATGATTTACACGATTTATGTTGTAGTCTTTCAGCATTTAACAACCTAACTCTAATTCTAGTCTCATCAATCCAAGTGAGACCATCTAGAACAAGTTTTTTTTTATCTACTTATAAATTTGTCTTGTTACTTTGTTGTAGTTGTTGCTAAATATTGCTTGAGTCTTAGTTGTTTGTGCACTTTAATTTTGGTATCATGGTCTTTGACCGCTAATAAAACTATGAAAAAAGTGTTACCTTACAATTGGATAGTATTAGGGGAAAGTTAGAAACATGTATTTTTAATGTTGAGAACCAAATAAAAATATTTTTGTAACACCCGCCATTGTGTTTTTTGTTTTTCATACGGATTGTAGCATGAGATAATTATAAATTTTAATAAAGAGAGAAACTTTTTATGTGTTACAAACTTGTGCTACACGTCAGATGCCAAAAGGGGAAAGCATGTGTATTTGAGCTTTAAGCTCTACCGCTGAAATGAATCGAATAGAAAATTGATTAAAATTGGTCAAAAGTCTTATGTACATTTTCTAACCAATCAATTTATTGTAGATCATTAGAGAATTTGTGATATGATTGAAGCTTTTTTAATTATCTTAAGCCTTTTATACTAACTAATGAAATTGTTGACAAATTGACGCTCTAACCTTGACACTGATTCCTTGTGTGGACCCTTGCCTACACATTTTTTTGTGGAGACCTTAATCTATTCTCCAATATGAGAGACCAACTTTCTACAAGAGAACTCAAATATTGATTTACAACGCAACTTAATACAACACAAGAGAACTTTCACACCACTATACATAGCAACCTTGTCATGTATTACTTGTAACCCTTTATGCCATGGTTTAGAAATGGGGAGGAGAGCACCTATTTATAGATGTTCGTGGCTCATATGGTGGTGTCATGTGTTCACCTTCTACACTCTTCCATACCGATTATCTAACTCTAGAGTTCACTTAATCCTCATCTCATTTTTTTGATATTTCTGCCCACCAAAAATATCTAGTTCTAGAGTATTTCACACTTCACCATGAAACATGGCAACCACAGTTCATTTATTCTCTCCAATCTTTTAAAATATTCTTAGGTATGTGTCAGTGTGAAGATTATCCACCTAAGGAAACGTAGTTGCAGTTGTATGATGTGCGTCGTGGTAAAAAATGGTTGGTAGTCGGGACTCAAGGTTTATACTAGTTCAAGCAACGTGCCATACGTCCAATCAGGCAGTGAGTGGGTTTATTGCTAGAGTCTTGGTGCCCAAAGGAACTTACAACCGATGAGTGTGAGAATGTAAGAGAGTTGATGTGTTGTTCTATATATGGGGGTTGTCCCTCACTTTTATTAGCAAAGAAGGGTTCCCTACATGGGTTATACTCGTGTGATGTGGGTGGTTCTACCGATTGGAATCCTCGAGCTCCGTTCCACTCAATCGGGGGAGCAGGACACATTTGACGGCCATGGCCCGAGACCGGGGTCATCATGACATGTTTTGTCTTTGCATCAGTAGTTGAGGTTGAGCTCTATTCGATACGGGGTTTGCTGTTAGGAAACAGGGGGCTAGCACAGGGTAGAGTCAAATTAAATGTGGGAGCAGGGGCGCAGCATTGACGTGACTAGGGCTACGCCTCGTCCTTCCCCCGCGTGTTGTTCTTGTCAGGATCATTCTCATTTGCTCTGCCCCAACTTTACTCAGACGACTATTGCTCGTGATGGGTTCTGTCTCAGGGTCCCTCCGACTGATCCTTTCTTCTTGCGTGGGCTGTGTTGAGCCTGTCGGGAACATGTTTCCTTATGGATGAGTCTAGGGGAGTTGTATGCCTATTTCCCCAATCGACGATGGTGAACCCCTAGTCCAT
Organism: Digitaria exilis; assembly: GCA_015342445.1. Classification (NCBI taxonomy): domain Eukaryota; kingdom Viridiplantae; phylum Streptophyta; class Magnoliopsida; order Poales; family Poaceae; genus Digitaria; species Digitaria exilis. Next base: position 598,015 of record JACEFO010002429.1, read on the forward strand.
GGTACCGACAGTATGCATTGCTATTTTCAAGACTCCCTCTCAATGCACTCTCAATGCATACTTGTCTTAGGTGACTGAACTGTTAGGTGTCACTACCCTTTAATCTTACGTGCTCTACCGTTCTGAGCCTTCGTCTTCTTTTGTCCTCGTGAAATGGTATTCTCTTCCTTCATCGCATATTTCTTTATTTTCAATTAGAGCTTCACTAACGACTTGATACTATTATGCTTCGCTCAGGAAACTTTGAATATGCGCATGCAGCAGTTGTGCCTGCTCGCACCCTAGCTTGGTGTGTAATGGATGATGTGGCCCTCGCCCATGAACTCATGCAGATCCACCTCTCGGTAGATGCTCCCTTGAGGCTCTCGTAGTACTAGACACCCCTGTACTGGAGTATGTCCTTCCCGGCGATTATATGCTTTATCACATATGTATATGTCTAGCTAGCATATGATTAGATCTAATCGTGGTGATTAGTCTATATGTTTAGCTAGCTTATGTTCTTAGTATGTTTAGATATAATCCTGGTGATTAGTCTATGTCTTGCGGATACATCTTAGTGGTGCACGGGAAGCCGATGACGATTGCCCTCGTGTGGTGACAACATGCGGGAGGCAAAGGGCCAGACGAACGTGTAATGTTGAGTAGGATCTACGGCTAATTTCATGGGAGTTGTCGCAACGGTTACCAATGGGAGGAGCTCGAGGAAGAGCACTTACTAGTCGTTTGGGGTAAAGCTTTGGGAAACCTTAGATCCTAACGGGCATCTCGCGGGAACGCCCATGGGAGTTTTTCGTGGAGATAACTCCTTATCGTATGAGGTTAGATTAGGTTTTCACTTTACCCTAAGTTGTAGTGAAGAAAACAGTGGGCTCATGCTACCGAAGGTCGTGCTACATCGAGGCGATCGGTTGTGATTGTTCACATTCATCTCTCTCTTACACACACGTTTAAACCCCATAGGCAATATGTGTTTCATGCTAGGATTAGATCCGTTGATCTAGGTAGAAAACACTAGTAAGTTCATTGGCGATCCACGTATTGATAGACCTTGGGGGGATACTCTAAGCGAAGAGTTACAATGATCCATGCACTTACGAGTTACAATTGACACGTCTAAGGGCCATGAACAGTGTGCCCGTCGTCTCCCTAGGGACGAGAACATCGAGGTGGTGGCGGCCTTCAAGCCATTGCAGTACCGATATCGGGATGGCGTCACAGGCGCTCTTAGGGTTCTGTGGTGTCATTGGACAAGTTCCAAAGAGTAAAGCGCCTTATTTATAAGCATTGTGTGACTTTAGACCGCAACCTGTGAGAGGTTGTGCCTCCAATCAAGGCTCGAGTAGCCCAACAGGCCTTTCCTCATTTTTCCTGGTTTCTATTGATTAATAGGCTGTTGACGACTCTAATGACTTTTCCCCAACATATTAATATTAATAAGTCATGACCCTTGCCTTTTACGTTTGTGTACCATCTTCATGTATAGGAATGGGTACACATTGAATATATGCATTTTCTTACCTTATTTGGCACTGGCTATAATTTGGCACTATGAACTATAATTTCAAACGAATGTGTTATTTCAGCATACAGTTGTCTGGCACTTGGTGCAAACCGACATTTCGGTTCAGTTAGGTACTTGGGTTAGTGTGGTGTTTAAGGGGTGTTTAGTTTGGGAAAGATTCCTCGAAAAAACACTGTAGACGCAAAAAAAACACTGTAGATGAATAGTATTCTGTGAGTGGGAGAGATGGGATGAATAGAAAAAAGTAGGATAAATAGTGTTTTTTGGAAGGAATAGTTTGAATCTAAACGCACCCTTAAAAACTTTGGTATGCTACACATGAAAATCAATCGATCCAGAACAGCACCGATGCTTTGAGCGATGCTTCCTTCAAACCATTGGTGATGCACCGAATTAGTTGGTGACTTGGTGCTAAGAGCGAAGAAGAAAACCTCTATCGCGAGAATTGATATCCATGAAGA